>OX421964.1:11294691-11894691 GCA_949128115.1 Anaspis maculata | reverse complement strand
AAAAGACACTGACGCTAGTGATAATTATTAAATGACAAGTAAAAACAAAATCATAGGTGCCCATAATGTCATTGCTAACTAGATCGATCTATAATCGCTTTTTAGTTTTTCGGCTTTCATGGTTCAAAATCAAATTCAAAAAAAGAATGGGTCGTGTAAAAAACGTTGTATGCAGCTCAAGCGTGAAGCCTGTTTTAGGCCCTCTGTCTGAATGTGCCCTCGCTATGCTCGGGCACAACTTACATACGTCGGGCCTAAAACAGTCGCTTTACGCTCTTACTACATAAATAACTATTTTGCCCCAAGAATTGATGGGGGCCATTTTTTTTAGTCCGGCCCTGGATTTTTTCATGCCTTATTGGTCATTGTGATTGTTCGTGGTAAGAGACATTTCCTGTCAAATTTCATTCGATTCCATTCATTTGCTTCAAAGTTATGACCTATCAAAGTTTCGACCAAAATACATAATTCACCCTGTAACTTTGAAACGCAGGATCTTAGAAAAATTTCGAAGCCAGATCCGGATCCGCCTCAAAAAACTGGATCTATCCTTAAGCTATGTCGTATAAGTCATGAAACACCCTGTATTTAAAACCTATCTGATGGATATTGGAATTAAATTTTGGCAGGAAGCAACACAACAAAAAATGTTATATTACCGAGAGGGGCATTTCACCTGTGTTTTGACCAGGAGGACTCGCTTTTTGATCTCAAAAATTCATTCCCACTCGCGGGGATCGACTTTTTTTGAAAAATTCCAACTGATATCGAAAGTAGATGGAATTGAGCGTCGTGTAGACCCATTTTCAAAATTAACACGGTACCAGTTTTCCTACGGTAATTTTTCCACAATGAAATTAGCACATTTCGTGAATTTGAAAAAACTGCAATGCAGACTTTGACATGCAGTGTGAGCCCCACGAAATATTGATTTTAGGTGCAGACATGCTGGGAATTAAACTTGAAAAAAAGATTGAATTAATTTTTGGAAGAAAAACTTTTGAGAACGGACCCACGGTTTTCGAGTTTTCCTCTCTGGAAAAACTTGAAATTTTCCAACTTTTTCTCCCGTGAACAGATTTTCAGTGCTATTTTAAACAGGAGGTAACTGGGTCATGAACGAACATTCTCCAACAATTTTTTCTCAACTTCACGAGAATTTTCCGGTTGAAAATGTAAAACCGGCCTGGGTTTTCGAAACCGGACTTGAATGATGGCTTGGAGTGAAGCTTTTAATTGATTATTTTTACAATGATTTGGAATAAGATTTGATGTTTTCCCGGAAAATTCTCTCAATCTCAATCTCTCTTTCTAATTCTAACTTTCCACCCGGAGGGGCGTTTCGAAAAAAAATTCCAGAGGTTCCTGGGTACTAGTCGGAAAAGTTTTGGGGTGACATAGCCGATTTTTTTAACGGTAGAAGCTAAAACAAATAACGAGCTGGAGTGAGAGCTAGAGTTATTTCACAACAGGGGATCTATGAACAGAAGAATAATATAAGGTTCAAAGTACGATTTCACTGTCTGGTAATTCCAAAAATTGGCGAAGATACCCCCGAAAAGATGAAAAACTCGAAAGAACGGAAAAACCGAAAATGCTGGAATAAAATGTTGCAGTGTCGTTTTTGAAGCCACAAGTCAGCGAAATGTGAAAAAAATTACCCCGGAGCCTGGCGGCCCACCCTGGTATCGTGTGAAAATGAAGAATGAAGGGCTTATTCTAGAAGATTTTTGATCTAAGCCCGCGTTTTCAAGTTAAATTTATTTTTTTTGTCAGTTTTAGGCTATAAGAGATTTATCAAAAACCGGCCCTGGAGCCCTTTGGTCAGCTCTGGTATCATTAATCGTGCAGGGCTCCCGCTAATCTGGGAAACCTGGAAAACCTGGAGAATTCACTATTTGAAAATTTTGGTCAGGAAATATGTCATGAAATTTTGAAAAAAAAAAATGAAAAAGTCAAGGTTTTTTTCTGAGGGTCAGGGAATTCGTAAACTGAGCAACTTTTTTTTCATTTTTCAAATCTGTTATCGCTCCTAGTCATCAATCATGCAGTTAACATGTTTTGTGTTTGCCGAAAAAATTGATCGCTTTATTTCACCTGCTACCCACAACTATTTCTTTTATTAGGTGCTTGAGAATTTCTTTACTCAGTAGTCAGGGAAAACTCACGACAATCCATGGTCTGTAAAATCAGGGAAAAAGTCAAAGAAATTTGACTCCATTGACTAGCGAGAACCCTGTCGTGAGAATTTTCGTAAATCGGCAGAATCGAATGATCTCTTGTCTCATTTGGAGAATAAAATGCCGTTAGAAGATTTTTGATTAGAGCCTGCGTTTTCGATTTGCAAAGTTTTTTTTGTGAAAAAAATTGGTAATTTTGAAATTTTCCCGAAAAAATTGCTCGGTAGACCTTTCAGCACCTGAGATCCATGAAATTTTCGGGTTTTTTTGACCGCATTTTTTTTTTACGTTCAATATAGGCTCATTCAAGAAAAAAATGCGATCTGTATTCTTAGAACGACCAGGTCATATTTTCAGTCAGCTGAACCCGAAAAATTTCGTTTGTTTTGCAAATATGTAAGGAATTGACCTAATTATGGAAATTGCGTCGTCGAATGTCGCTTTCGAGACTACAAAGTCTGCGAAATGTCAAAAAAATCGACTCCGGAGCCCTTAGCCCGACCCTGGTGTCATTATTCGTGAAAATTTTTGGGAATCGGTACCATGGCTTGATGCGCCGTTTCATTTGGAGGATAAAGTGCCGTTAGGAGGTTTTTTATTAAAGCCCGCATTTTCAAGTTAGCACTGTTTTTTTGCAAATTTAGACTTTCAGAAGATTTATCGGTTTATCTCAGCTTCAGTACCACCGAAAATTGTCCTTCAAGGACCTGATGCTAAAGTTTTCTAGAGCGCATCTGTACGCGATGGTCTCGATAACCGGGAAAATCGTTTTCGTGAACGTGAAGATACCATGGTCATGTCATCACAGCACACAGCGCCTCGCCTACTCCTTTAATGGCTGTTAATGGCGACGGCATAACGGCTCGGAGCGAGTGTAACTCGGAGTACGGAGTGTAATTTCCATTTTTCGGCCAGTCGGAATCGAAAAATTCGGGGTTCTTCTGCAAATATAGGAGGGATTGACCCAACTGTGAATTTTCCAACTACGATTGTCGTTTCTGAAACCCAAGAAGTCTGCGAAATGTGAAGAAAAAACGGCCTTGCGACCCCTGCTTTGGCTCGGTCCTGGTGTCACTATAATCTTCTGAATTTTCGGGAATCGGCACAATCAAATGATCCGTCGTCTCATCTTGAAGAATAAAGTACCGTTAGATTTTTCATGAAAGCCCCGCATTTTCGAGCTAGGACTGTTTCTTGAGGAAGGAAGGAAAGAGCATATAATTTGCCCCTTCGCAGTATAAGTTAGAGGTTATAGGAAGTGGATGACGTTAGTAGGGTAGGGTTCACGCCACAAGGAACTTGACATAAAATATGAATCAATCACATTCGGTCATCTGTGTCCCACAGATATTATAATTTGGCGGATTCACCCATGGGCGCAGTGAACGCGCGCCCAGGGCCTAACGCGCGCTATCAAAGACCTTTTCATGACTGTTTTTTTCCCTTCATTTTTGGAAATTCGAAGTTTGTAAGATTTTTTCTTAAATCGATGTATGCTAGTTTCTGGGCCCTGCCCCCTCCCCCCCTTCCGCCCTTTCAGTCTCATTACTTCAAACCTGCACATTCTCAACTTCACTTTATATACCTACTTCATTCACAAAACAAGAGGCCTCTGTTTGAGAGTTCGAGCAGGGCTTTGTTTTATATGTATTAATTTTTCATTTTTTCTTCATATAATAATATTAATGATGATTGATTGGTATATAATAATGCTCGGTATATAATGTGTATTTATGTAACCCGAGTTTAGTGGCGTAGCGGCCTAGCTAGGTGGCTGAGGGCCCCCGCGAAAACTGTTGGGAGAGGGCCCTTCTCCCCCACTTTTTTTAACCTTAAAAAAATCTGTTTTACATCTTTTTCCATTTTCATTTGCTTTTGAATTAAATTTTGATTACCTGTTTTGTGTCGACTGTTGACTAAAAAACACTTATTACTATCAACATTCATATTATTATCCGCAAAAAAATTCTGCGCGGCACGCCCCCCTCCCCCAGACCCCCCTTGGGGGCCTCTAAAGGTGCGTTCTGTCAGCTTATTTAGCAGCAAGTTTTAATTTTCGTCGTAAGCGCAGCTCTTACGAACCAGCCTCCTCAGAACAGCCAATAAGCGGTGCTGCGCTTACGGCTGAAATTAAAACTTGCGACTAAATAAGCTGACTGAACGGGTAAATCCGCCACATACAATATATACTACTCCAAACTAGATGAGTGACTCTCAGATGCCCCCCCTCCCCATAAAAAAATTCGCATGACAAACAAAACTCCAACTGGGTCTGGTTGGTACCTACTTTAGTACCACCTACTACTAACTAACCAACTAATCCTACTAGAGGACTAGGACTAGGAACTAGAAGTAACTAGAGTAGGTAACCAAATTATTGCTGCAGACAAAACCAAAAGCTTTGCTGTCTTCGCCTTGAGTCCTACCTGTCTGCGATAAATGACCCTATATTTCTCTTTTCCGTCAGGCGGTGTTGATTACTTTGGCTCCCGCTTTGGCTCCATGTAAAAATTGGTCGTTATCGATTCTAGCTGCAATGGTCGCTGATGAAATAACTATTTTACATTTAAGGACAAAGTTATTTATATTGGTGAAATAAAGACATTATTGCGGAATCAATCCGTGTGGGTTTTTTCTAAGAAAGAAATTTACCATTCAGGTCTTTTTGGAAAGCTACAAGGATGTAGGTACTTTAGTTTGAGCCTACAAACATTTTTATAATAGAAAAATAATTTTTTCAAAACTTGAATTTTTTTGGATTTTGAAAATGTCTATAAGCTTAAACCAAAATACATTCTTGTAACTTCCCAAAAAGACCTGAATGGTGAATTTCTGTCAAGGAATAGAAAGTAAGGCGAACAACAAGTGTGGGTACTTCTTTTGAAAGCCATGCAGATAGGTATAGGTTCAGAATGCCTCCATATTATGCGGTTTTATCTAGGTACTGGTTTTTGAAAGTAAATTTACCTACATCTTCTTCACAAAGCTGAACACATTACGGGAGTCCATACCACCGCCTCTGTTTATGCTTATGTGATAATAAGTATATGGTTTATGTTATCCCAGAGAATAGCGAATCCTCATGGCACCCCCGAGGTAGACGGCAATGTTTACCTAATGCAAAGTGCCGGTTTGTTGATTCTTCACTCCAGGCCAGGGTCCCTCATGACAGTCACGTGATGCCGATGCCCCTGCCCTTGTATGCCCTGCCCGCGCCCGGTCTATGCCCTGCCCCAAACGGCTGGGGCTACGCCACTGCAGAACGTACCAGAAGCCTCACTTCATCTCCAGTGATGCCAGCCCAAGGTCGGACCAAGCGAGAGTCGGAGCAATGATAAGTCGGAACAAGCCGACGCACCCTGACATTTATGTGCTCACGTCCACACTTGACGTTCCTGTCAAAGTGACGGTTAACCTAACTTTTTCCTGGCCACAACCGAGCGCAAGAAAATGACGAAACAGAGCAAAGCTCTGCTGAAATATGCCAACAAAATAATCCTGGCGCCCATGGTGCGAATCGGAACCCTGCCGATGCGTCTCTTGGCCTTGGATTACGGCGCCGACATAGTGTACACCGAAGAGCTGATCGACTGGAAGTTCCTCAAGTCGGTGCGCCGTGACAACGGTTCGTATCGCTTCCCTTGCATTCCCCCCAGCTCATTCCCACCAATCCCCAGATGTACTAAACACCGTGGACTACATCGACAAATCAGACGGAACCGTCGTCTTCCGCACGACTCCCAAAGAGAAAGACCGTGTCGTCGTGCAGCTCGGCACCTGCGACCCCCAACGCGCCCTCAAGGTCGCCAAAATGATGTCAGTATCGAGACTGTTTGACTGAGACGTTATCGAGTTCATTGAGAGCCAAAAAAAGGTTCACATTGCTAATGTTCATATGGCTTTGTTGCAGCGAAAACGACGTTGCCGGCATCGACATCAACATGGGCTGTCCGAAGGAGTTTTCGCTGAAAGGCGGGATGGGAGCGGCGCTCCTGGCACAGCCGGAAAAGGCGAAAGCCATCCTCAAAATTCTGGTGGAGAACGTGAAGGTGCCGGTCACCTGCAAGATACGCTGTCTGGATACGATAGAGGAGACTTTGGCTCTGATCAGGGAGCTGGAATCGACGGGGATATCGGCGATCGGGGTGCACGGACGGACGAAGGCCGAACGGCCTCAGCACAGGAACCGCAACGAGACGATCAAAATGATCGCGGATTCGATCGAAATCCCCGTCATCGCCAAGTGAGTGATTTCACATTGTTTGCTAAATAACTCCTAGAAATACCTAGGGAGAATACAATAGTATATTACTTACCGAGGTGGAAAGAGTCTCATTACAGCCAAGGGATTCAATATATTACCGAGGCGCGCCGAGGTGAGATAGAATCCCGTAGGCTGTAATGACGCTTTACTC
Source organism: Anaspis maculata (assembly GCA_949128115.1). Taxonomy (NCBI): domain Eukaryota; kingdom Metazoa; phylum Arthropoda; class Insecta; order Coleoptera; family Scraptiidae; genus Anaspis; species Anaspis maculata. Next base: position 11,888,096 of record OX421964.1, on the reverse strand, counting down.
CATGGTATGTATAAGACTTTATTCACAATGATCCAGTTTAAATGCAAATAATTGGCTTTATTTTAAGTTTTTCGCGTCAAACGTTTTCATCAAGTAGGCAAAGGCAACCTTTCTAAACAGCGCATCCATCAACACTCCGCGCTCCGCGACAGCTGTTCAGATCAGATCACCTCTCTTCATACGTCACTTTCGGCCCGTGGTCCGAAAGTGACATTATTTTCCAACCTGTAAGAAATCATTCACTTTCCAACTTTTTAAAACTTGGGAATGTATCGATTGCTAACTCATTGTGAATAAAAATAATTACTGTTGGCAGCACCGATGTCCGCTGTGGCCAAGAATTCAAAGATATTATTTTAAAGGCCCAGCTTTTTCATCTCCATCAGGTAACTTCAACTATTTAGGAGTGAATGCCATAGATTGCCTCGATGATTGCTTAGATATGTGGCGTTCAGCTTCAAAAGTTAACAGAGGAATGGAAAAACTCAATTCAATTCAAAGCCGCATTAAATTATGTTCAGAAAAATGCGAGGAAAAATGTTCCACAGCACAATTTTATAGCTTGTTTTGTTTTCCATTAGAATAAGCTATGGAAATTGACATTTCTAATAATGTTTCTGACGTAAATGTCAATTTTCATAGCTTACTCCAAGGGTGTCCTTATTTCGTGACCGGACAATTCGTCCCGCGGACAATTCGTAGCGGACAATTCGTCGCGGACAATTCGTCCCGCGGACAATTCGTCTCACGGACAAGTCCCTTTGTCTTTCCTCGTTGCTTTTCGAACTGTAGTAAGCCCCCTTATTCCTTTTTGTAGTATTTGGAGCCCTACTGCGCACCCTGGTTTCTTCATGTCTTTGGAGCTCTGCTTAGTCCCCTTGCATCATTCCGAGAATTTTTGCTAGTACACCAAGCTTTGGGAGCACCACGTCAGTGGGAGCACCAGTAAGCCCCCTTATACTTTATGTTTTTCATTGCTTTCAGATTTCCATAAGGCCCCTTTTGCAGTCTTGTGTTATCAAGAGCTTCACTGTGCCCCCTTATTCTATATTCAACGTAACTTGAAGCCCTGCTGAGCCCCCTTGAATTTTCCATGAATTCCGGAGCAGCAATCAGCGTTATGCCGTCATGGCATGTTGAAGCCCCATCGGGCCCCATTGTGCCTCCAGGTGTAGTTGGAGCCCCGTTGAGCTTCCTCATGTTTTCTCATGACTTTCGGAGTAGGTACCAGTGAGCCTCATTTCGCGTTATTTTGTTATACAGAGCTCCATGGGGCCCCCTTGTCTCTTCAATACCGTTTGAAGTTCTGTTGGGCCCCCTTGCACTTTTCCTATAGGCTTTTGGAGCAGTACTAAGTCCCTTGTGCCTTTATGTTATATTCGACCCCTAATCCCTTGTTTCTTCAAATATAATTTGGAGCCCTAATGAAGCCCCTTAGAGACCCTTGAGCCCCCTTGTGTCACCAATATCATTTGAAGCCCTACTGAGCCCCTTTGCATTTTTCCGTGACTTTCTGATTTTTATTGAGCCCTGCGTCATTTGGAGCCCTAAGGAGCCCCCTTATGTGTTTTCGTGTCTTGTGCGTTCTTGCATTGCTGGAGGCCTTAGTGTAAGTCCCTTGTGCCTTCATGTGATATACGGAGCCCTATCAGACCCCCTTGTGTCCGCAAGTGTATAGTTTGGCGCCTAGTGAGCCCTCTTGTTTTTTGTCTGCGGCTATCAGAGTTCCAGTAAGCCCCTTGTTGCCTTCTTGTGTTATTTGAAGCTCCATTAGGCCCCCTTGTTTCCTCAACGTCTTTTGAAGCCCTGCTGAGCCCCCTTACATCTTTCCGCGACTTTCGGAGCAGTAGCAAGCACCTTCTGCCTTCAGGTGATATTCGGAGCCCTATCGGGCCCCATTGTGCAAGCAGATAAGCTTGAATTAGAAAAGCTTCATTGGACCCCCTTGTCGTATTTCCGTGGCTTTCGAAGCTCTATCGGGTCCCCTTGTACCCTTATGTGTAGTTTGGAGCCCTAATCAGTCCATTTTTGTTTTTATTGGCTTTCAGTACTATGCAGTGAGTCCCCTTTTGCTTTTTCTCGTTATAAAAAGCTCCTTGTGTCACCAATATCAGATGAAGTTCTACGGAGCTCCCTTGCACTTTCTCGTGATTTCTGGATTTTTCATAGGCCCCTTCCGCCCTATGTGTCCATTGGAGCCCTAACGAGCTCCCTCATGTTTTTTCATGGCTTTTAGAATTCCAGTAAGCCATCTTGTGCGCTTTTGCATTTCTGGAAGCCCTAGTGTAAGTCCCTTGTGCCTCCATCATGTGATATACGGAGCCCTATCGGACCCTCTTGTGTCCGCAAGTGTAGTTTGGAGCCCTAGTGAGCCCCCTTGGGTTCATAAGTATATCTTGGAATCCCAAGTGATCCCCTTTTGTCCATAAGTATAGCTTGGAGCCCTAGTGAGCCCCCTTGTGTTTTTCCATGACTATCAGAATTCCAGTACGCCCCCTGTTGCCGTCTTATGTCATCCAGAGCGTCAGTGGGCCCCCTTGTTTCTTCAAACGTCTTTTGAAGCCGTGCTGAGCCCCCTTACATCTTTCCGTGGCTTCCGGAGCAGCAGTAAGCACCTTGTGCCTTCATGTGATATTCAGAGCCCTATCGAGCCCCCTTGTGTCTTCAAGTGTAGTATGGAGCCCTACTGAGCTCCCTTGTGTTTTTTCGTAGCTTTCGGAATTCCAGTGAGCCCCTTTTGCCTTCTGTTGTTATATAAAGCTCCTTGGGCTCTCTTGTGCCTTTATGTGATATGCGGAGCCCTATCGGACCCCCTTGTGCCGGTTGGTGTAGTTTGGAGTCCTAGTGAGCCCCTTTTGTTTTTTAATGGCTCCTAGTAACCCAGTCACCCCCTTTTGCCTTTTTTGATTATACAGAGCTCCATTGGGCCCCCTTTTTGTATTTCCATGGCTTTTGGAGCTCTATCGGGTCCCCTTTGTACCCTTATGTGTAGTTTGAAGCCCCAATCAGTCCACTTGTGTTGGCTTTTAGAGTACATACAGTGAGCCCTCTTTTGCCTTCTCTTGTTGTAAAGAGCTCCCTGGGCCCCCTTGTGTAACCAATATTTTATGAAGTTCTACGGAGCCCCCTTGCATTTTTCCGTGATTTTTAGATTCTTGTTAGGCCCCTTGTGCCCTATGTGTCGTTAAGAGCCCTAATGAGCCCCAATATGTGTTTTCGTGGCTTTCAGAATTCCAGTAAGCCATCTTGTGCGCTTTTACATTGCTGGAAGCCCTAGTGTAAGTCCCTTGTGCCTTCATGTGATATACGGAGCTCTATCGGGCCCCCTTGTGCCCGCAAGTGTAGTTTGGAGCCCTAGTGACCCCTCTTGTGTCTATACGTGTAGCTTGGAACCCTAGTGAGCCCCCTCGTTTCCATGAGTGTAGCTTGGAGCCCTAGTGAGCCCCCTTATGTTCTTCAATGCGACTATCAGAATTCCAGTGAGCCTCCTGTTGCCTTCTTGTGTCATCCGTAGCTGCCGTGGGCCCCTTGTTTCTTCAACGTCTTTTGAAGCCCTGCATGCTGAGCCCCCTTACATCTTTCCGTGGCTTTCGAAGCAGTAGTAAGCACCTTGTGCCTCTATGTGATATTCGGAGCCCTCTCGAAGCTCCGTAAGGCCCCCTTGTGTTTTCAATATCGTTTGAAGCCTTGCTGAGCCCCGTTGCATTTTTTCGTGGCGTTCGGATCTCTGTCGGAGCCCCTTGTATTTGCTTGATTTTTAGATCCTTTTATTGAGCCTCCTTGTGTCTTCATGTGTAATATAACCTCCTTACCTTCCGAAGCCTTCACTTGCGACGAATTGTCCGCGGGACGAATTGTCCGTGAGACGAATTGTCCGCGGGACGAATTGTCCGCGGGACGAATTGTCCGCGGGACGAATTGTCCGCGGGACGAATTGTCCGCGACGAATTGTCCGCTACGAATTGTCCGCGGGACGAATTGTCCTAGCACCCCTTATTTAGCTCAAAAACAGCCTGAAGAGCTGTCGTATAACTCAGATGCTGCAGCCTGGTAATGACGAGAAGCGGAAGCAACATGTGCCTTGGTTTTACGGAACAGAACTCTCACACTAGATTACTGCTATTAATTAACAGGTGGCGCGCTCGTGCTTGCCTGTACCGCTTCTCTTGAACTTGATTCTTTGAACATTTACTTTTCAATTTGGTCACTTCTGACGCGGTAAATACAGCACTCGAATTTTTATTACTATCACAACAGGCCGTAACTGGTAAGGAAGCAGAAATCAGGGAATGATTAAATGACACGATTACAAAACCGACACCTGGTTGATACAAATGGCGGTGCCAGTTAAGTGTCTTCACTCCATCTCTCAAATTTTGTCGAACAAAATCACAAACCACTTGGATTGTAGATTGTAGACTAAGGTGGTCGTTTGGTCTTGGAGGATCCTTTCTGCACTGCGACCTATAAGATCTTTTGCCTCTTGGACCTTATTTGATCACTCAGAATAGTGTCTAAAATAAGAATTCTGGATAAAAAATGCGAACCATTTACGTACTTTCTTGTTCTTCCCTATTTACTGTGATGGTAATAGTAATAAACTGTTTAGGGGAAGGGAGCAACTAAGAAGAAGGGAAATGGGAAGGGATTACGCACCACTTAATCCTGTTGTGTGACGTGCGCTCGAGAGAATAGTGCGACGCAATTGGATTATTATCTTGGAATCGGGACTGTTATGTACTTGCTATTCTATTCTGATACACATTAATACGAACTCTCAAAATTCGTGCTGAATTGGAAGTGTGCCGAGTTGAACAATCAATGAAAGCTTGTGGCACTGGCACTGTACCAAATGACACTGGCAGTTGAATAACAATGCAGTTTATGTATTTATTTTAGTTTTTATTTGACGTAAGTATTTTAGGCTACAATGTTCTGAAGAAAAAAATTTAATGAATTGAGATTGAATCGTTTGGTTTTCATCAAGCTGTTGATTTCAGTGGCGGTTCTCGAGAAATAGAAAAGTACACCGACATAGCGAAATTTCGAGAGGAATGCGGCAGTTCCAGCGTCATGATAGCCAGGAGCGCCGCTGGAAACTGTTCGCTGTTCAGGAAAGAGGGTCTGCTGGACGTGGAAGAGGTCATCGCGGAATACCTGAAGTACGCCGTGGACTTCGACAATTCCCCCAGCAACACCAAATACTGCGTGCAGTACATGCTGAAGGAGCTGCAAGAGACGGCGAGGGGGAAGCGTTTTCTCGGCTGCCAAACTCTCGAACAAATCTGGTAAGTGTGCGGTATTGCATCTGGCAATTTTCAGTGCCAAATGCCTCAGCCAACCTTGCGCCCACCTTGTCGCTGGTTCAGCTGGCCTTGTGCAAGTCTTCATCCGATTCTCATTTTGATTTTCAACTTTATTCTTAACGTCTTCTATTGCCAAATCTTGTTTCTGTATTTGCGATTCAAATTGATATTCCAGTCGTAAGATGGCTGCCAAAAGTAGATTGTAATGACAGCTGACAGTTACATCAAAGTAATATCAGCCCAATTTTGTAAAGAATTGTTGTTGAGTATTTTTAAAGAACTGTAGGTCTGTAGGAACTGTAGATTTGGATGTCAGAAATGCCAAAAACTGTCGGAATCATACTCGCCTAGTGGTTCTCAAACTTTCGTATTGCGACACATTTTCTCTAGGTGATGAAACTATTCTGACGACACACGGGTTTGTGATGAATCACGTTTTAGGGGTGTCATTTGTCATATAGCAAGACGTAGCGATGAGCAGTCCAGCTTAAGAGGTCCGCGTGCAACTATAGTCTGTACACCGATAGAACGGACTTTTTTAAATTTCAGTGATGTAACCTATAGCAAACAAAAGCACCAAAGACTGTAACAACATAGGCGCGTTTGGAACTAATATTAGTCTTGTTCGGTTGGTAGTCTTACCCGGGCAAATTATTCCTACGCCAAGCCAATGGCATTACATTCAGCGAGTTTGACAATTACATAGGATTTCTAACCTCCATTTCTCTATGATGTTTGTTATTTTTAGTCGGCTCGGCTGTTGTGAGTGTTGTGTAATAAAATCAACTTCATTCAAAAATATTATTTTCTCATTCATTAAAATTGGTATTAAACTGGTGTCATTTAAAATTACCATAACACTTAGCTGTGATTAACTGTAATAAGCACCTCTTTCTAACTGGAATTTTGAATTTCGCGAGTAACGCTCGGGACTACTTTTCAAGCGGATGAATCTGGTGGTCCTTTCTATCAGTGTATAGAGTATATCCAATGATTTATGATTTGGTGTTGCAGCTCGATATGGCACTTGGGCGATTATTGCCGGAAAAAAGAGCTCGAGTACCAGTCCAGGGGCATGCTGGGCCGGCGGGAGGTCTCTCCGGACATGTTCAATCCGACGGCTTCGAAAAAGCAGAAGACCGACCTGGACGAAGACATGATCACCATGAAGTGCGCCTTCATCCGCGCCATGTATCCCGAAGACACCGTCCTGCCCAAATCCCAGCTCATCACTCATTGCTCCAAGCACAAATTGCGACTGCCAAAGTACGAAACCGTGCACAAAGACAAGCTGTTCAGGGCCATCGCCACATTCCAGGGAAAAAAGTACAGCTCCACATTCTGGTAAGAAAGATTCACCCATGATCAGTCTCTCACGTCTTTTTTCATTACACTAAGCTATGGCAAAAATGGGTTGGTAAGAATGGTACCATGCTTGATGCTAACGTCTTCATGTGCTCACCGTGACATCGCGACGTAATGTACACGCAAGTGAAAATGTTCCAGACTACGTAACGGAAATCATCTCTACTGGTTGCTGGTTATGCGCTAATGCTGTTAGGTAGTGGTGGCCATTGAAGAAAATGACGCCGCGACGACACTAGCACATGTAGACAAACTAGCTGCCAAGACGTTAGCATCAAGTCAACATCGTACTATTCGTACCTACAATACATTTTTTCATTAGCTCACTGTAACGAAAAAAAACAACTGTGAAATTGATTATAGTTGCTTATGACACTCTATCTGTATTCTATTCACGTTGAAAGTGTAATGAGTACAAGCAGAAGCAGGAATTTTCAAGAGCTCAAGTTTATCAAGCGCGTTAGGGAGAGCGGAGAGCGTTTGCATTGACATTTCTCCTGAACATACGTCAAACGTAACCGTTCTTCCTGACTCAATGAATTTCAAAACCGCGCTGAACTTGGTATAACGTGCTGAAGTAAAAATAAGATATTTTGGTTATCTACATGACTTCCGCATTTTTGTTGATGATACCATACTAGGTGGACATTTATTTTTTACAGGGAAAAGAATAAACGAAGAGCGGAACAAGGTGCTGCTATAGTTTGCGCTTGCTCGCTGGGTTTGATTAGCAAGGAAGATTTAATAGAAAAGGGCAGCATTCTGGAGTAATCTGTAAGTGGTGTATGTTTTAATTTTATATTACAAGAATTTAATAATCATGTTATTGCCATCAGTTGACAATAAAATCTCTCAAAAGCTAAATATTGGTTGTAAGTTTTTCTTGCAATGTTCACACCACACCATATTATATCCCTCGCTATATCCTTGTTACCAAAATGTATTTTGAATTTGTGATTGTTTTGTGCCGATAGAAATGGAGAAAAGGAATGGAAAAGAGACTGACGATACATTTTTTTCAACTTCAAGCTTAGCGCGGTCCTGGTTTGTTGCGTGGCTGGCAAGACAACCGACAGATGCATGTTAGTTCATAATGTTCGTATCTATCGGTGGTTATTGCTGGCAATTTATTGAAAATAAATTTAGAGAAAAATAAAATGATACAATAGCCAAGTAGGTACATACTTACTTAAGTAAATGGAACATTTTTTTGCAATTTTTCAACTGCTTTTGCGATTAGTACTTACAATTTTGCTTACTTTTGCAAACTCTTACCTTTTCTTACGACGGACGTTTCGAAATAACTATAATCTAGGTAGCATGTTGAAAAGCTCAGCATCATCTCAGCCTGTCTATCTCACGGATATTTACGCAACCGAGCAACCGATATTGTGCTACGAGTTTACAATGTTCATATTGTCCAAATTTCGCGAATAAGCGGTCATTATGCGAAACGAAGAATTGCTGCTCAATTTTTTTGTATTTCGGGGTGCTCATATAATCCGTTCCAAGCTTAAAAACAAGCGGATATGCCTCATGGGCATGAGGCTCAGTAGCGCACTGCCTTCTTGAAGGATTAGTGAACGCAAGATGGTGATTAGGGTTCTACCGTTATTTGGGCAGAAATCTCAATATGGTGGCCAAAATAGCGGCAGAATCATGAAATTTGGCTTGAAAATCAGAATGATCGTACTAGACAAGGATAAGTTTTCCATGAAAATCGTTCCACTATAATAAGAGATTTCAATATGGCGGCCAAGATGGCGGCGAAATGTTGAAATTTAGCTGGAAAATAAGAATGATCATACGAAACAAGGGTAAGTTCCAAGCTCCATGAAAATCGTTCCACTAATAAGAAACTACAGTATGGCAGCCAAGACGGCGGCAGAGCATGGTTTGTCCAAAAATCGGATGTATTTTGGTAAAGTTCACATCTCCTGCGAATTTCACTCAAATCTGACCGCTTTCAGAGAAATTCAAACTGGCGGATCAAAGATGGCGGCAAATTGACTAAAAAACAAAAGTTAACTTGACATCCTGGACCTGGACATGTGTTCTATTGATCAGCGTTTACACCACATCGATATCTTTTTATTTTTTTTTCCCTGAGGAGTTATCCCGGGTACGGACGGACGGACGAACGGACGATGGACAAAGCGAATCTTGAAGCGCCTTCTTCTCATTTTTTGGGAAAGTGCGCTAAAAACCACAGCTTGCCATGGAAAATCCGAGTTTTGTTGGTGTCTCTGATTTTTGATGATTAATGTCATCTTGATGATACAAGGGAGGTTACGTTGAAATTTCTGTCCGTATGACATGACACCTCAACCTGAACCAGCTGTGTTGTCAAATTGTCATTCTGGGAACTTCATCGCTGGCAGGTCGCCGGTTTGCTTCTTACTGACCTGAGCCGCTTTTTTCGGCCAGGATCTCAGATCATGATCCTGGAACAGAGAGTGAATTAATGTACCTAGGTTCTTACAGGGCGAGACGAGCTCAGGTTACGAGATCACTTGCGACGAAATCACACTCCGGCGCTAGAACTGGTCAGTAGGTAACCCGACACTTGAGACAGACCAGAAAGACGCTTCCGGTCTTATCAGTGTCGTCAATATTGGAACTGTATTACCGACGCGGTAAATTTGAATTGTATAGTGACGTCACTATAGTGCCCTTTTGGCTACCAATCACTATTTTCAACCCTAATTTTCAACTCCTATATTTGCACCACCTAGTGCCCTTTTGGCTACAACCACCAACCACCATTTTCAACCACTATTCCCAATTATAGTGTCCTTTTGGCAATTTTTTCCATCCACCTAGTGCCCTTTTGGCGTTCAATTTTTTCCATCCACCTAGTGTTTTTGTAAATGATTGAACTGTACGCAGTCTTCCTTCAAAATGTTATTTATTTTATTCTGACCGGTTTCGAAGGTCTCTGGCCCTTCTTCGTCAGAGTATAAAGCTATAAGATAAAATACATAAAGCAAGTACATAAAAGGAGAACGATAACATACCAAAAATGTATAAAAGGATGGTATAAATAAAGTTTGTGTAAAAGGTTTCAAATTCTTGAGATGTCAATAAAACAGTTATGATGTTGTCATGGAAGGAAGGACAAAAGAACTTGATGGAAATGTATGAAATAATAGAGCTAATAATAATGATACAAGGTGGGTGAAAAATTAATGAAAGGATGGTTGATTAGAGAGGAAAAAGGTTATTCAAATCAAAGGCGTTGTAAAAGTGTTTAAAAGGGAAATCTATACAATCATTTAGGCAATTTTGAGCAGAATTACTAGTTGCTTTACAAATTTCAAGAACCTCTAAACTATCTAAAAGCCTTCCTTTCTTACAAACATGTAAAATTTCAAAATTAGTTTCTAAAATGAAGTCATGATTCTCTGAGATGATATGATTGGCGAAAGATGAAGGTGTGTCAATTGAAAGGGTAACTCGACCTTGCCTGATATATCTCATGTGTTCTTTAAGACGCTCAATAAATTTTCTGCCTGATTGTCCGATATAGAAAGAGTTACAATTGTTACAGTTAAGTTTATAAACACCGGATTTGTCTTGAGGAGAGAGAATGTCTTTTGTATTGACTAGATAGGAGTTTAAATTTGAATTTGTTCTGAAAGAAATATTGATTCCAAAAGTTTTAAAAATGTTTCTAACGATTTTAGAAGGGATGCCAAAATAAGATATGCTATGGTAACTTTTTCTAAAAACATCAGTATTTGTAACATGAAAGGATAGCGCTTTTGAACGGAATTTGTTGAAAATGCCAAAAATTGTTTTATATTTATATCCGTTAACTTGACCTAAATATTTGATAATGTCAAATTCTTTTTTGAAATTATCGTTTGACAATGGTATTTTGAAAAGTCTATGGAAGAGTGAATTGAACGTTGAATGTTTATGGCTTATTGGATGACATGAATGAATAGGGATGATTGTGTCAGTATGGGTAGGTTTACGATAGATGGCATATTCAAAAAGACTTTCTTTTCTGGTAATCAAAAGATCAAGAAAAGGTATAGAAGCATTGTCAGATTCAATTTCAAAAGTGAACTTGATATTGTCATGCAATGAGTTGAGATATTGTAAAAATGTGTGTAAAATGCTATCATCTCCATTGAACAATACCAGGCAATCATCAACGTATCTAAACCAAAAGAGGATATTATCTTTGAATGGATTGTTGTTGGTTATGTGATGGTTCTCTAAATTTGACATAAAAATTTCCGCTAGAAAAGGGGACAAATTTGAACCCATTGCTAAACCAGTCTTTTGTTTGTAAAAATGATTGTTAAATTTGAAGAAATTTTGTTCCAAGGCAAGTCCAAGAAGTGAGCAGATATCAAGAATATTATGTGTCAACAAGTCAGATTCGAAAAGATTATTTCTGACTAGGGAAATGCATTCGTTAGTAGGAACACTAGGAAATAGATTAACAACATCAAAGGAAATTAATCTACTATTAGGTGGAACAATGTAATCTGCAAGTTTTTCAGTTAAATCAAACGTGTTTCTTAAAGAACAAGGGTTATTCAAGTGACAATTATTTCTCAAGATGGAATTCAACCAAGAAGATAATTTGTATGTTGGAGAGTTTGTGAAAGAAACCACAGGTCTGATAGGGAAATTAGGTTTATGTATTTTAGGGAGACCATATAACCTTGGAGTCGCAGGATTCATCAATAGGAGATTATACGGATTCATGTTGAAAAATTTTATGGTATTTGAGAACCTAGAAATTGTACTTCTAACTTTTTTAGAAAAAGGAATTGTTGGATTTTTTGATAACTTTTGGAAATCATCATTGTCTAGAAAATTTTCAACCTTATCTAAATAGTCATGTTTGTGCATTACCACAAGGCAGTTACCCTTATCAGCTTTGGTTATCACCAAATTGTTAGACGAAATTTTCTTTCGTAGAGAGTACAAGTGTGTGATGTTCAAATTCTCATTTTTGCTGTTGAATAAATTTGTGTAATGGTTGTTAAAATGTGAAAGTGGAGGTTGAATGAATTCGTGTAAATGAGTGATTATTTTAGCTCTGCAAAGTTGCTTGTTGATGTTTGGAGAGGAGTTGATAGCCACTTCAGATTCCGCCAAAAGCAATTCTATGTTGTTACGAAGGTTCTTCTTATTGGTGTCCACGTTGAATTTTAGCCCAAGTGATAGAATTTTGTTATCATCTTCGGTGAAGTTAAAATCAGTTAAATTCTTTACACGTTGGTGGAAGGTGTGTGTTGAAGTCAGGTTATGGCATCTTTCATGTTGACAAATATTTTCACGATTTCTGTCAATCAATCTTTGAAGTTTGTTTCTCAAAGTGAAACAAATTTGAAACCTTTTACACAAACTTTATTTATACCATCCTTTTATACATTTTTGGTATGTTATCGTTCTCCTTTTATGTACTTGCTTTATGTATTTTATCTTATAGCTTTATACTCTGACGAAGAAGGGCCAGAGACCTTCGAAACCGGTCAGAATAAAATAAATAACATTTTGAAGGAAGACTGCGTGCAGTTCAATCATTTATAATCCATATATCCTTCTGTGAGATGGCGGATCCTTTCCTGAAATTAGTGTTTTTGTGGCACAGTTGTTCTTCTGCGACGCTCCGACGAATTAAATCGAAATTAATATTGGTGAAATTTGTTTTTGCTGCTGCTGGGAATCGATCTCCCGGAATGACCAGTTGAAAGAGTCAAAGTAGAATTCATTGCAAAACGAATGGTTGGAAATTTACAGTCCCAACACTTGTGATGATTCTTTACCAAAATGGCAATTTGGGTCTCAAGGCTTCTGTTTCTCCTTTCGACAGGATTGGCTGCAGGATGATAGACGGGAGTCAAGGATTGCTTTATTGGAAAACATTCGGCTACATACTGCATTAGAGCACTCACAAATTGCGTACCATTGTCGGAGATAATTTTCCTGGGCACTTCGTACCTCAAAAAAACTTCGTCGATCAACACTTTCCCACAAGTTTCCGCCGTGGCATCCTTGAGTGCAAAAAGTTCAACCCATTTACTCGTGGTATCTTCGACGATTAAAACCCAACGATTCTGATTCTGGGAGTGGTCCAAAAAAGTCCACCGCGAGAATTTCAAATCGCTGTCCTGCGACGGGCGTCCGCAATAAATCAGATGGTTTACTGTTGCTTATTTTGTACCTCTGACAGTCCAAACAAGACTTCACGTGACTCGCAATATCTCAACGCATTCCAGGCCAGAAATATTTGGATGTTATCTTTCACAAGGTCTTTTCGGAACCGTAATGTCCTACCATCGGATGGTTATGGTAATCTTCAATCAATGGACGTCTTTCATCAGTCGGTACCACCAACTGGACCACCTCGGAGTCACCGTCTGCGTCTCTGTACAAAATTCCTTGAGACAGAAAATAACCTCGGTCCATCCAGTTCGTCAGACTGATCGGGATGCTCGAATGGTCGCGATGGTCATCGGTTCGTTCTCTGGGAAAATCAACTTCCGCGTAGCACCAGCTTACATCTTCACTTCCGCCTGTTACAGGTCTAGACAACGTGTCTGCTATAACGTTCGATCTTCCGGGAATATAGTCCCGGGATCGATCTTCCGGGAATTTTCAGATTATATGACTGTAGAGCCAGAGCCCATCTGGCCAATCTCCCTGTCGGTGATTTCAAAGACAACAACCACTTCAGCGGCTGATGATCAGAACCAATTGTTACTTTATTTCCATCAATGTATTTTCGAAACTTATTATAGTAGGTTCACTTGTACCGTGATTCTAGTTGGCTGTGAGATTTTGTTTCTAAGTTTTCAAATCTGATATTTGAAAACTCCCTAGAACTTGGCAGTTGGTTGCATGGATATTTGAAAGTTTAAGCTTGACGACAAGATCAACAACTTTACCGTTTGTCAGATCGAGTGTCAAATAGACTGAAAATCACGAGTTTCAAGAAAATTGTGGTGAAATTATGCCCATTACTGTGAAAACTGTGTTTGCGCCTCAGCTTGTGTCTTGAACAATAACGTCCAGTGCCCATTTTAAAGTCCTCGAGAGTGCCATCAAGAACTCGCTTCTGGGAGAAAAAATGGCCGGAATGGGTGCTGGGCATGTACCCCATAACGTTCAGCTTTGCGGAGAAGACGTGAATCTATTTTCAAAAACCACATATTATGGTAGCATTGTGAACTATTCCTGGTTTTTAATAGAAGTACCCACACTCTGGAAGGCTGGAAACGATGGGAAGCTGAACCCTCCTAATTTTTGTGGGGATGGGATTCATCGGCGTTAATACTTGATTTCACTGCTCAGGACATCGTACTGGAACAAGAAATTTGTGGAACTTGTGAAAGGTGAACAACATCCACTCCATATTTGCAATTTGCAAAGTTGATTTCGGTAAATTTTCCATTTTTGACAGCAACAGTCAACACACCATCACACCAACATAACCTATCTTTCGAAGCCAGACGCTGAGGCGCACACTAGGCAGTCGGACGTGAAGTCTACAATGCCAAACTGTGAAATTTGCCCAGCCTACTAGAATCACGGTACAAGTGAACCTACTATACATGCCCATATTACCGCCAAGGCCTCTCTCTGGGTTGTATCATAATTTCTTTCTGATGGAGTCAGAAGACGGCTGGCGTACTCTACCGGCCTTTTGTTTTCCTTCTCCCCCTGGAGTAAGACAGCTCCCAGCGCATATCCGCTAGCATCTGTCCGAATAACGAACGGTTTCGATTCATCCGCTTGACACAAAATTGATGCAGAGCTTAGGGCGATTTTCAAATTGTTGAAAGCGTCTTTCTGAGCGTCACTCTATTCCCAGCATGCGTTCTTCTTAAGAAGCCTGGTCAGTGGCCGAGCCGTTTCCGAGAAATTGGGAATGAATCTTCTGAACCATGAACAAGTTTGTATGAAGGTCTTCAGTTGCTTTGAATTTGACGTTTCTTGCATTTGCACAATCGCTGCTACCTTTTCATCTTTCGGCTTGAATGTTCAACACTTGAGCGGGTAAAAAAACACTTCTCACGTTTGGCCCGCAATTTGAAAAGCTTGAGTGTAGCAAATACTAACTCAAGGTCGCGTACGTGTTTTTCGAATGATTCTGACACCACAATCAAATTATCCAGGTATGCGAAAGTTGTGACGTCATCGAAGCCATTACGGAAACGATCCATCAGACGTTGGAATGTCTCTTCGGCATTTTTCAGTCCGAAGGGCATCCGTAGGAAGCGGTAGGTACCAAATGGCGACGTGAAGCTAGTCTTGTCTCTGTCTTCTATGCGAACTCCTACCTGCTAGTATCCTGATCGCAGGTCCAAACTTGAATGTACAAGGTCCGTTTCGCAGAGTGCAGCAAGTCCTCAATGCGGGGCAAGGGGGTATTTATAGGTCTGCGTAATCGCGTTGAGTCTTCTGAAATCGACGCAAGTCCTCCATTCGTCTTCTCCTTTAGGAACCAAAATCACAGGAAACACCCAAGACCACTTGCACGGTTCGATTACACCCTGTGCGTACTTCTACAGGTTTCGGAACGTGAATACGTCGCACCGAGCCTGCATGACTTTGCAGTGATGAGCTCCCAATAAGGGGCGAAACACGTTTTTGTGGAGCTGCGGGTTCGGGCGTTCGACGTCGATCGATCCGTAATTATGATGGTTGATTTACAGGGTGTTATTCATTAGAAAAAAATCAAAAAGTTCAGACGTGCTTGATGTAAATACATTATTATACAAAATTGATTATAATAGCTATGTATGTTATTTAAAAAAAAACTAGGTTTCTTCATCATTATAAATATAGTCGCGAACAAGGGACTCATAGAACGTATGATATTCCTTTGGGATCAGTCCTTTGGTGCAGAGTTCAAGAAGGTCATCCACTTTCTTGCTGGCCACAGGAATCATCCCAGCGTAAGCTTCCTCCAGGGTAACTTTCGAGAGATCAATTGGAAGACCTCGAGCTTGGTGCACACACATTGTTTTGTAGCATGCATCAAAGTCGTACTTGAATTGCACTTCCGTTGGTGAAGATCCGTTGAAATGGAGCTCTCTTATGTTCGTCCATGAAACAGAACTTCCCTCTGTATCTCTTTCCCAGTTCTGACCCAGGACGACCAACTTGGCAGAACAAATTTGCGTCTGCTGCACTTTAGTCACGATGAATGGTTTTCTTCCAACTTTCGCAAACTTGATTATTTGATACCAATCGTCTGGAATGAAGATCTCTCTGCCTTTTGCCCTGCGCCCTACGAGGGCATGCATGTAGTCACCCTCTAATTGTGTGTGTCCGGCTTCCAAAAACCGGTACGTTATCTCGATGTTATATTTGACAGCTGCAATCAACAGAATGGCGCAAACAAACCGATTTTTGTTCTGCCCAGCGTTATCGCTATAGAGTCGAAGGTCTCTGACCCCTTCCTTTTGTTTCTTTGTTATGAAATCTAGAAGAAAACTACCGATTTCATCAGGGCCTCTTTTCCCTAGACCCTCGTGCCAGACATAGCAATGACCCCCTTGTTTGTCTGTCATATCATAAACAGTGAAGTTGTACACAGACAACTTACGTTTATAATGAAAAGCTGAGGTCTCCCCATGTGGACTGCTGAGGACCTGAAGATCGAAGCAGGCCACACAAATGCTGGAGTTGGCTTGCCGGGCTTCCTTTTTTTCCAAGTCTTTGATTTTTCGGACAGCGTCTTTGTTTTTATGATGGCAAACGTATGTGTCCCTTAGCTCATTCTTTTCCTTATCCGATGACGATAACCAGATCATGCAAATGTCGCACTGGTCTTTCTTCAAGACATTGAAAAAAAGGTTGAACTCTGTGTTGAATATGTCGCGATACTGCCGTTCAGTGGCGATATCTTTATACTGCTGTTCTTCCGCATGTTGCAAGTATAGCGAGAACATTTTTTTCACACTTAGACCTTGCTCCAAATACTCCTTAGTCGAGTTCTTGCGACAGTGAGGAACTCTTGGGAACTGATTTATGTGCATCCTAACACTGTCTTTAATTGAAGGCTTGATGGATCTTCTCGCCCTATTGTGTTTCCCTCGCCTGTCCGGCAATCCTGTATTAATTTTGGAAACAGCTGTCCGCACCCACTGCTCACTTATACCAAAGGTTCCAAGAAACATTTTGATGCATACTTTTATTTCCTCTCCTTCACTGATGAGAAAATAAGACCGAGAGCTATTACGTCTCGACTCCCATTCGGTCGTTCTTTGCTGTGGCTCACATACTCTTGTTGACCTTCTGATAAAGTCCCACTGGCGGGTTTTGTCTCCCAATTTCCAAAAAAATTCAAACTGTTTCAATCTCTGGTTCTCAGATATTCTTGTTGAGCACTTGGAGCGGCAATTATCCACACATCCTGGAGCCATCCTTCTTTTTTCAACTACCTGATACCCGTCCGAGTCAAAGTACGCTTCACCAGAGTTTCGAGCTTCTTTGGATTGTGTAACTTGCCAGCGGGAAAGATTGGTGGATCTTCTCCTTGTCATGAATTTTGATGCATTTTTTCCCTTGCGCTTGGACTGTGAATCTGAAAAACCACAAACGGAATTAACTAGAATCACATGCACTGTGCAATAAAATTTCAAAACCTCCCCCTTTCCCTTCCAAAGCTCTCCAAATGTTCGATTCAATGGGGGGGGGGGGGAGTTTAAAATTTTGAAAATATTGTTTCCGGAAAAAGAATTAAATTCCCTTGAATTCAATGTCTCACAAAAGTAGGTGATATACGAGGTGATATATCTGATATCAATGGCAAAGAGAATGCAGCTGTTTCGTTGCCCTTACATTACCAGCATGTAAGTACTGTGATGAAACGCCTTAAAATTATAAAATAAAAGGGAATTAAATATTGAGGAATAAATTAGCATCATGGGCGATATTGAGAAGTGACGAAATTGCACACGGGGAGCTGGTAAAGTTAGGAAAAGTATGTCGGCGCATCGATTCTGTGAACCAAGGGTTTAGATTGGTAGAGAGGGTGAGCGCAAGAAAGGAATGGCCCAAGGGAAGAACTCGGGGGTGAGAAGAGATTCGCGTCGTAGTACCCGACAACGGCAGACGTGTGTAGAGAAGGAAAATTATTACTCGACAAGAATAAGTTATAAGAGTGAAAAAAAACCATTGTTGATAGTTGTAGTTTGTAGTGCATCAGTGACGAGAAAGGAAAATACTGAGGCAAGTCTGATTTCCATTGTAATCAAATGCTACTTGTTTAATAGGGTTCAAGAAATTGTTTGGTTTATAAAATGATAGTAGGTTTTGTACTTGATATTTCGATCAGCCATCGTAAGCGTCAAGCCGATTTCAATTCCCTGTAGTTGCTTTGAGCTTTTAAATGCGGCCCCTTGTTTTTCAACTACCTACCTTTAAGACGCCAGAAAATGGTGAAAGCTTCAGTATAACCCTTTGGAAAGATCTCGTTTCCTGCAGGTTGATTCTAGGTCAGTTCTGCTGAAAATCCAGCGCTCTCGACATATATTTGAATCAAATCTGGACGGCAATCTTTCACGCGTTAGTTTACCCCATAGAATGAATGATTTAACATTTAACCCTTTTCGCACGATAAGGAGTTTATAAGCATAAGGTTGAGATTTCCAAAGAGAACCCCTTGAGCAATGCCAAGAGAATTCAGTGTCGTTTCGAAAACACTTCAAGATAGAGAGGAACATAACATCATTTTTGCAGGCTATTTAATTAGAGGCTCATTGCAACAAACTGTATACCTGATTGTAGGTAGATGTCCGTGAAGTTATATAACTTAACGTGAGAAAGAGCTGTTGTATAAGTCTGTAAGTTATAAACTACAGCACCAGCCGGATATAAAGTCATGGAATGTTAACACTCAACTTTTATGTAAACTATTTGATCGGTAATTGAAATAATGGCTAAAATTTCGAAATACCAAGACAAAACACAGTGAACAATGATCTCTCCAAATACAAATAAATAATCAAGATTTCCATTAGTATAAGGAAGATGGACTGGGCAGAAGAAAGGGTTAAAATTTAAATATCGACGAGGTCTCAAATTAATTAGGCAGGGAATCAAAACTCAAGTGCGTTAGGAAACGGGTTCACCAATAGTTGTGAAAGTTAGGAAGAAAGCGAAACGGAATTGAATTGAACGGGTTGAATTTATTAGTCGTAGGGTTTTCGCGCGTAATTCGGCTGTGCTTTTCTTTCAGAAACCGAATGTGAACTTCAATCAACTAATTCCTAACGCTAGCTGGACTCAGCACGTCTGGGAATTGTGAAATGGATAATTAAGCTAAACCAACTAAATTGGCGATGATTGATTAATTCGTAATAAAGGTGAGGTGTGGTTAAATGACTTCGTTTATTTTTCAACATTTGTTCAATTCATCCCATTTCAAAGAACGTGAGGTCACTACTCCTATAGTATGCTTGAGGTATTAGCACGACGGGAATTTGAGGTAGGTGGAAGTTTATTCAAATGACTTAGGTGAAGGTCAACGGTAAAGGTAATTAAAAATCTTCGGCACAACAAAACATGAGGTAGGGTCACTAGACGTATCACTGCTAATCAATTTAATTTAGGGAAAGCGGGGTTTCCCACAGTACCTACCTATTCTTCACTGGGTTTCATTTTAAACTCGATTTTGAATTGAAATTAGGATCAAAATCGAAAGTTCACCGGCAATATAGCCATTTTATTGCCTAAAAGTCGCGATTTGTACGAAATCTGCGGCGTATAGGTACTCCCGAAACAACTCAAAAAAAAAAAACTGCTATTTATACACTCATTTGAAGCATGATGCAACATGTCCCTTTTCAGATTAGCTTAGTACGAACAATGGCTACATTTGAACAAATAGACTTCCTCACCAATTGACTTACGAGGCGAAATATTCGATTCCATTGTTCCGACCTCTCTGGATGTTCTTGCATCAGGCGAATTCAAATGTAGCGACTCCGCACCTCCATCTTCTGCTGATGAATCCCGTGGTCGCCCCGATGGCGACATCTTTTCACACATATAGCGATGCTTTGCAAGACATAGACTCGAATATGCTTTGTATCCGCAGCATACGCACGGATATCCCACAAATTCCTCACAGAACGACATATTTTTGTTGATTCTGGTCCTCGCATTGTGTGCTTGTTCGAAATGTTTGTACAGTTCGAACTGATCGTAGCTCTTGTATTTGCAACGAATGCAAGAGAACTGCTCCGGTTCGACGATGGCGTTAAATAGTTCGGCCGTGTAAACGTTTTTGTGGTTCCTTTGGACATGGCGATCGAGTTGAAACAGGAATGCAGTCTGATGCGAACATTGCGTACAGTCACATGGGTCGACAATTGCGGGTGGATCTAACCTGATATTATAGGACGTAAGTATTTAATGAGAAACTCCAAAGTTTCAATGTATAACTCACATTTTGAAGAGGTGTATCAGCAGCAAATGTTATTGTTGTTTTATGTGTAAATATTCCTGTAGGTAAAAGTGAACTAGTGAAGCTCCCCTTGGACTCGGTTGGCGGGACTGGCGGGAGAAGGGCGCTGTTTTATTGCTCTCTATGTTCTTTCCCGCAGGTTTTTTTTGCTGCCATCTCGCGATACGGGAGGAAAACTAGAAATGTGGTAGGGGTACGTGAAGCGCCCTCTATGGTATGGCCTAGTGCATTGTTTTCTGCTGTATTCAATAATTGTATATAACTCGACAAGGAAAACGTATTGTTCTTCGTGTTTCTGACATTATTTTCGTTTGTTTTAAGCTCTTCACCAATACAAAATGTAAGTTGCTGGTGAGTCCCTTGAACGGCCCATATCAAAGTCCCATTTCTGTGCTATTTTAGGTTAGAATTACCCAAAATGGTTGTTACGTACAATTGCCAGCAGTGTTCGCATCGGGCTGAATCCGACTTTCAACTCACCCACCACTTCCAAAGGAATCACCAAAATATTTATGCAGCCGAACTCTACCATGCCATTGTGGAACCGGAACAGTTCTCTTGTATATGCTGCGACTATAAAAGCTATTATCAGTTCGAAATATACGAACATTACAAACAAACACATGATCTAGAGATGACTGGAAACCATAAAAATAGAACGTTTCACGAAGAAATTACAAGATATCTGTGCGGTTACTGCAGATACGAGTCGGATTCGAGTTTATTTCTTGCAAAACATCACGATTTTTGTGGAATGTTAAGGAGACTACAACAAACAACAGAAGAAGCCGAAGACATGGAGTTGCCAGATTTGGATAGGGCAGCTGCAAGAAGAACCATCAGAGGTATTGGAGTAATGGAATTGAAAATGTCGACGCGTAATTCTAGTGGAAAAATCGATGAGTACAAATGCAACCATTGTTCGCACCGAGCTAAACGAAAGTTACATTTGAAGAGACACATAATGGATGAGCATGCTTCGAATATAGTAATCAACTGGTTCCAGTGCAACCTTTGTCCATACCGAGCTAAACTAAAATCATCTTTGAAACGCCACAAGAATGCCAGACATGCTACTGATGAAGAAATCGATTGGTTCCAGTGCAATAATTGTTCGTACCGAAGTAAACGAAAGTCACATTTGAAAGTGCACATGATGAAACATGCTACAAATGAAGAAATCAACTGGTTCCAGTGCAATTATTGTCCATATCGAGCTAAACGAAAATCAACTTTGAAAGGCCACCACAGTGCCAGACATGCTACTGATGAAGAAATCAACTGGTTCCAGTGCAGTCATTGTTCGTACCGAGCTAAGCAAAGATCAACTTTGAAACAACACTACAAGGCCAGGCATGCTACCGATGAAGAAATCAACTGGTTCCAGTGCAATCAATGTTCGTACCAAGTCAAAGGAGAGTCGAATTTGAAAAGGCACATGTTGATACATGCTACCGCTGAAGAAATCAACTGGTTCCAGTGCAGCAAGTGTTCGTACCGAGTTAAAGTAAAGTCAAATTTGAAAAGGCATATGTTGCAACACGTTACGTATGAGGAAATCAACTGGTTCCAGTGCAAACAGTGTTCGTACCGAGCTAAACAAAAGTCAAATCTGACACAGCACATGTTGAAACATGCTGCGAATGAAGAAATCAACTGGTTACAGTGCAACCAGTGTTCGTACCGAGCTAAAGAAAAGTCATATATGAAAAAACATCGGTTGCAACACGTTACGGATGAGGAAATTAACTGGTTCCAGTGCAACCAGTGTTCGTACCGAGCCAAAGAAAAGTCAAATTTGAAACAGCACATGTTGAAACATGCTGCGAATGAGGAAATCAACTGGTTCCAGTGCAACCAGTGTTCGTACCGAACCAAGCGAAAGTCACATTTGAGAGACCACGTGATAAGTAAACATGCTACGAATGAAGAAATCAACTGGTTCCAGTGCAACCATTGTCCATACCGAGCTAAACAAAAGTCAGCTTTGAGGAAACATTTGCTGAAACATGCTACCAGTCAAGAATAATACAACTGGCTCTAGTGTTCGTACTGAACTGAAATCATGCCTACTTATTAGAAAGTGCAACCGTTACTTATACCCTTGACAGACTGGAAAACTTAATGATCATTCAGCGTAAATTACGATAAAAATGACCAGTGTGTCACGTCGTCATTTACTTAATGATCATTTAGAACGTCATTTAGGACCTTGGTGGTCATTAACTAGGAGTAACCATAATCGCCGGTGGTCGTGCATCATCGCCGTGATTTTTGAATACCATTGGCCAGCTTTTCTGCAATGAATCGTGATATCTGTCATCTGCCATCAAGTCTGTCATTTCAGTACGCCATTCAGACACGTATTTCTGGAGTGAAGGAACTGGATTCTGTGTTTTGCCTCTTGCAACAGCATCTCTTGTACCAAATTATAAGATAATGCTTGTAGCCTGCACGTATAAGCACGTACGAAAAATTTAAACTCCTTGATTTCCATAAGAAATGACCGCCTATTTGCGGAATTTCGATGATACGAACATTTCAAACACGCAGCACGATATCGATTGGCGGTACTTTCATTTTTAAGCGAAGTCGAATTTATTGATGAGAAAATAGGTTTTTCCGTAAGTATCCGTGAGATAGGTAGGTGGTAGGTACTCATATGAAGTGTTTATTTCCATAAATATTTCGTGAATAAGCTGAAACTATGCTGATAGCTTTTTAACATGCTACTTAGATTAGGTACATTTCAAAACGTCCGGTCCGCGTCCGTCGTGAAAAATGTGAAATTTGGCAAAAGCGGTACTAATCGCAGAAGCAGTTGAAAAATTGCCAAAAAGTTATGATTAAATAAACCGAGCACACGATAGATACGAACATAATGAACTATAACATGCATCTGTCAGTTGCTTTACCACTTGCCAGCCGCGCACATAAATCATGGCCGCGCTTGAAAGTTAGTTAGACTATGGGACTGCGATTTTGATCAGGTTGACTAAATCATCAGTCTCTTATTCTTTGTTTTCTCCATTTCTTTCGACTCAATACAAATTCAACATATTTTTGGCAACAAATCAAGATAGTATGATGTGGTGTGAACATTGCAAGCAATAACAAAATTATTATTCTATCTATCTAAGCTAAAGCTAAAGACCACCTCACATCTCATCTAAAATATGGAATAATTGTTATAATTATAGATGTTAATGGCAATAATAGCCCAATACTTCGGACCATTTGACATTGACATTTTGGGGGAAAATTGATCGCCACGTTTATTCATACCCTACGGCGCAAGCTCATAGGCTTATTACGATTTGCAGTGTGTCACCCCCAAATTCGCAATCGTCATTTAACGTTAATGATCATTACACTTAATGGTCATTAAGGTGCAGTCTGTCAAGGGTATTGATTAGGTACGCAGTGTGGAAAAAGTAATAATTGTTTTAGAATTGAAAAAAAACGATTGTTTTAGAGTAAAAAAAATAGTTATTTTCCTATCAAGTGTGGAAAGTACCACTTTTCCGCACGCAACTGCGGTTGGTTAAACGATGCGAAGCGGAGTTCAGTCTCGCAGTTGAGTGCGGAAATGGCACTTTCCGCAAGAGTTAGGAACAAAATTTTTCATACAAGCGTGCGGTAGGTGTGAAAATGAAACATCACAATTTTGTACATGCGTACAAAGTGAAACATCAAAAACTTCAGTAGAAGAAGCGAACATTTATAAATTATAAACACCAACGCAATTACATTTTAGTTGGTGATAAATCAGTTTTTATTAAACATATTGTTACGAGCAGCGATGCCCGTACAGTCTGGAAACACGCGATATTTCTAGGCTCTTCCACGGCCGCAGTGTACAAATGCGTGGAGCTCTGGACATTTCTAGAGTGTGCGAGGGCATTGAGATGCATGGAGACTCAAACGCTCGATCAAGGCACATCTGTTCATTTTGGCGGAGGCGCCGTTCCAGAACCCGGCAGAATTATACGGGTAATGTGTGTGATTATTCAGGAATGGTCTAGAAACCGCATATGCCGGGCCACTATGGAATTTGCTAGAAGTAGACAGAAAGTTCGGGAACACTATTCGGAGGCCTTATACTATTCGGACAGCCGGCAGCTCAGTCAGTATTGAATTGGAATGCGAAATGATAACAAGTGCGAAACAAGCGAAGTACCTTCGATATAATCCACGTTTCCCGAAAGGCTTCTGCGCATACCTGTGAAAGTAGGACGTTGACGTTGCCATATCTATATCACGACAACAAGTTGACAACACTGTGAAACGGTGTGCGTGTGTAATGTCACGCAAATGGCAGCTGACAGCGCTTGCCGTCGATTTGACATTTCGACAGACCTAACCTAATAACGCTCTTGTTTCGTCGATCGCCTTGAAGCTCGCTGTGTTTCGTATCACCTGAATCTTTTCTGCGTCTTTCTGCCATACGGCACGTACCTATTTCATTCTGAACAATATTAAATGTTGAATGGTTAGGAGGTTATGTTTGTTGTTTGTTTACATTTCGATTATGAATTGACAGTTGCCATTGACAGTGACACTTCATGCGTAAAAATTGAAATTACCGCGCTCTGCAGGTATGCGTTCTCATGTATGCGCTAAAGTGATGTACGTGATGGTAAACGTGGATTATCTACTTGGAATCCACGTTTACCATCACGTTCATCACTTCAGCGCATACATGAGAACGCATACCTGCAGAGCGCGGTAAATACAATTTTGACGCACGAAGTGTCTGTGTCAATAGCATCTGTCAACCAATAATCGAAATGTAAACAAACATAACCTCCTAACCATTCAACATTTAGCATTGTTCAGAATGAAATGCTACGTGCGAACGTGCCGTATGGCAAAAAGACGCAGATTCAGGTGATACGAAACACAACGAGCTGCAAGGCGATCACCGAAACAAGACCGTTATTAGGTTAGGTCTGTCGAAACGTCAAATCGACGTCAAGCGCTGTCAGCTGTCATTTGCGTGACATCACACACGCACACCGTATTACAGTGTTGTCAACTTGCGCCTGCGCTCGAGATTCACTTGCACGCTGTTTCAGATAATGAGCCTCTTCCCGTCACTTGTAGCAGTGAGTACAACTTTAGAGAGGCGAATTTTGTCGAGTTATATGACAGACTTGCCGGTCTCAACTGGCAACTGCAAGAGTTACGTAGCCTACCGGTCGAGGATGTCGTGGATAGATTTTATGAATCCCTTGCTCGGGTGTTTGACTTGTGTGTGTCCTGTAAAAGGAAAACTTCCCGCACATATCCCCCCTGGTTCACTGGACAAATTATACGAGATATTAAGAAGAAGGAGCGGCTTAGAGTCAAATACAATAAAACCAGATGTGTTGAGATGTTCAATGAATATAGATTGTTGAGATCTCAGATTAAAGTGGACATTGCTGGATCGTTCGCTACTTATATCTGACAGACGGAGTCCAGCATTTCTAGTGATCCTAGCAAGTTTTGGTCCTATGTGAGGTCAAAAAATGAATGTGGGAGCATACCAACCTCTATGACTTATGCTGGCAATTTATTCGGGGACCGTCAAGTATAGTTGATTCCTTTGCCGATTATTTCAGCAAGTCCTTCTCTTTTCCATTTAATGCTTCGCTTTACCCCGGTTTCTCGAGTTTTTCACGCCGTGGTGATGTTCTCAATTTTGATATGGTCTCTGAGGATGAGGTTCTTGAGGCTATTCGTAGTCTCCCATCCCATCTAAATCTACTGCAGGACCTGACTTGATTCCTTCTTATCTTGTACGAGATTGCGCCTCAGTCCTCGCAGCGCCTTTATCGTTGATTTTCAGTACCATGTTGAGGGAGGGAGCCTATCCGCGGAGGTGGAAGGAGACTCGAGTGTGTTCGGTTTTCAAGAAAGGTAGAAGGAATGTTGTTGAAAACTATAGACCCATTGCCATAGGATGTAATTTCAGTAAGGTGTTTGAGATCCTCATGCACCGTAAGATTTTATGTCATGTAGGTCCTATGCTGTCTGACAGGCAACATGGTTTCATACCACGACGGTCCACCGTAACTAACCTTATGGAGATCACCCAGTTCTTGTCTGAGAGGTTGGATAGGAGAGCGCAGGTGGATGTTGTCTACACCGATTTTTCCAAGGCATTCGATAGAATAGATCATTCCATACTGATGACGAAACTGGCTTGGTACGGTCTGTCTCCTAAGTTCCTGGCTCTGATACAGTCGTTCTTGACAGGTAGGCTCCAGTATGTGCAGTGCAATGGTTTTCGTTCTCGGATGTTTGCTCAGACTTCTGGTGTGCCACAGGGAAATAAGCTTGGACCATTGTTTTTTGACATATATGTTGATGATATCAGTGACTGTGTTGAGGCTGGATTTCTGATGTACGCTGATGACCTAAAGTTGTATAGTGAAATAGGTGCTGTGGCTGACTGTGAGAGACTTCAGGCTGATTTGGACAGGGTTAGGAGATAGTGTCAGACGAATCACCTACCACTTAATCCCAGTAAATGCTCGATTGTTTCGTACTGTAGAGCTAGAAATGAATTACAGTTTGACTACGCTATTGGTGATGTTTTGGTGCCAAGGGCGAATGATGTGCGTGACCTGGGGGTTCGCTTCGATTCTCAGCTTACTTTTGTTCCACACATTTCTGATGTGACTGCTGCTGCCTTCAGGAGTTTGGGTTTTGTCTTGAGAAATGTCAGGCCCTTTGCGAATCTTCAGACTGCTTGTCTCCTTTACTCGACATTTGTTAGGCCTCGTCTTGAGTATGCCTCTATCATTTGGAGTCCTTTATATTCGGTGCACGTTTCCGCTATCGAGAGAGTTCAGCGTCGATTCTTTAAGTTTTTGCATTTCAGAACTTGGGGTACTTATCCTCCTAGGGGATGTCCCCAGGACATGTTGTTGGCACGGACGCAGTTCGTCAGCCTACAGTCAAGACGATGTTCGCATTCCATTGTTTTTCCTTGTTTAAACTTGTCAATGGTTTACTCGACTCCAAAAGTTTGGTGCAGAAATTTATGTTCAGGGTTCCACGCGTAAATTCAAGATGCACCGAGACGCTTTACCTCCCTACTACTAATACTAATGTTCTTAAGGCCTCTCCCATATATCAAATGTGCTCTAATTATACGAGTGTCCAGGATCGAATTGACATATTCTCTTGTTCTGTTGGCCAGATCAGGTCTTGCTTTGACGGATCTGCTTCTGGCGGTGTTGAGTGATCGCGGTTCTTTTCTTGTTGTCTTTTTTTTTTCTCTTCTCTCTTAGCTTGATGTGCGCCTCACTCTGTTAATGGGTATCTACCTGTTGAGTGGGAATCTTAATGATAATAATAATAATAACTTGTTGTCGCGATATGAGATATGGCAACGTCCTACTTTCACAGGTATGCGCAGAAGTCGTTCGGGAATCGTGGATTGTTGGCGTGTATTTATTGTAGTAGTACGCAGCAATAAACCGTATGTGTTTTAAATCGATCGTCTCAATTACATTCGAACCCGTACGCGAGATATCGTAACAATATGTTGATAGTAAAACTGCAACCACTGCAGTCAGAAAATAAAAAGTGAACGAGATTTATGTACTAACAATGCTTCAAGAGAGTATCCTGTCGTACCGTCACGGAGATTTCCACCTGGAGGAATAACCAAGTCAAAATTCACGAAGTTCTGGTAGCTTCAGTTCATCGTAAGTGACCAACAAAAATACAAGCGGAAGTTTATAATTTCGATAACAAAATAGTATATCATAATACAAGTTTTATAAGACACCTTATTGTCACACGCGTCATTTTGAAGCACGAGGAGCGAAGCGACGAGTGTCAATTGACGAGTGTGACAATAGGGCTGACTGAACGCACCTATATACAATTTTTTCTATTTTGCAACTATTCCATGCTTTTTTTCAATAACAAAATGCAAAATATGTGCCTCTGCTAATAAAATTGTTGGGAATTGCTCTTGATGGTGAAACACCGTTTATCATCAGAAATGAGCCGTATTTTTCTGAAAAAACCCCTTCTGCGAAGTGATGTCACCTAAGCTGAAAAAGCTGAAAAAAAAGAATTCCAACGTTTTCCAGTAACTATAACTAGCAGGAGCAACAAAAAATTTCATTAAAATTTTCGAAAAATTCATGTTACGTCCCTCAATTTCAGCTCAATGTGGGATAGAAGTGAAGTTGAGGGACGTAACAGATTTTTTTTAATTCTAATGAAATTTTTTTTGTTACCGAAAAAAACGTGAAAAGTTTTTTTTTCCATTTTTTTTTGACGAAACGGCTGAAATTCAAGGTCATAATAGATCATTTGCAAATATTTTGAATTATCAATTTACAAAGAATCCTAACCTCAAAAATTTTCAGGATCATCAAAATTTTATTGACAGCTCAATGGTGCCAAGCAATTTTTTTCGCGATATTATCAGCATGTTTCATGTGGTATATGAATATGAAAATGAATTTTAAAAAATATGCACACAGAATGTCTTTTTTTGAAAAAAGCTTTGAAGTTTTTTTTTCAAAGCTGGCCATGGAAATTTTGGACTGTTTGATAGGGCGATGTGTCAGCCATCAATGGAAGAATAAACTCACAAAATTTCAATCGAATCCATTCAGTCGTTGTGAAGATACAGCTTGTCAAAAAATTCTACGAAATACATGAAGCACCCTGTAGCTTCGAAACGTGTTGGCCATTGTCGATTAATCAATCGGCGTGTTGCGAGCGATCAAGCCACGCGATTGGCCCAAATTCAAATGCATGAAGACAGTCATTTTCAACGTGATTTCCGTTGGATGTTCGATTGTATTCATTTCCATTCCGCCATTACGCGAAGTATGAAGTGCAATATGTGCCCATCGTTCGATTTTTTCTTTCATTTCGTTTCGAAAATGGTGAAAAGAAACAAATTAATGCTGTGTGCTGGAGGTTGGAGTTCCGTGATGTGGGAAACGGCGGGGGCGAAGTCTCATCGCCTTCCTCAGGTGGTGGCAAGCTCCAGGAGCTGAGAATTTGCGACATCCATTTTGTGACGCATTTCAAAGTTCCCGGTGCCAACCGGGCAAGTTCCGAGCACCCTTCGATTTATTCGGGAACTTGATAAATTTGATAAAAATGTACCTAGGCTATTCCATACTCATTTTCAAAAGGATTATGATTTGCTGGGTTCAATAAAGATGTAAATAATATTTTTCATGTAGTTTTCTCACTATTTCTTTAATATAACCTTTATTTTCACTTATCATCAAATTCTGTTGTTATTGAAGAAGTTGGATTTTTCCACTCTCCCATATCTACAAAAATTGATAAAATGGGAAACGGAACTTTCAATAATATGAAATATTTTGAACAATATCGGCCCATTTGAATTTCCCAGTGCTGCGCAATTCTAGTTTTGCTCCCGTCCGCGTCCGCTTGATGGCGCTCGTAACTTGGCTCGACCTAGGGTTGCTAGATTATCGACAGCTTTGGCTGTACAAAAGTTACGCAATCATCCGTTGCTAAGGGCCGATGGGAGGGGCTAAAATTCAGCTATGTGTCAAAATTTATCATGAGCGGAGAGAAAAGGAAATTTGCGGGGTCCGGTGCTGTTGCTTGATGTCCGCAACCGAACATACATGAAAATTTCATTCATATAGCGGCATAAAAGACGTGTTTTGAAACTCATCGGGCAAGTCATATCCACCTCTCACACGAATTTGTACACCTAAATCCAAAATAAACACGCTCTTGACAGCTAGAGCCCGTTGAGACGGACGCCTATGGCCTTCCGTGAGGCCGACAGACGTCAGTCCCTAACTCCGTGAGGCCGATCGGTAAACAAACGCTCGGCCAGAATGCGGTACCCTTACGCCGGCCATTTATTTATCTATTTATTTATTTAAGGGGCATTGGATCTGACGCATTCTCATCAAGATATTTTTCTTCGTGCGTTGTTTGGCCCCATACGAACATTTGATACATCGAATTCATATATGCTATTTCTTTGCTGGTGGCATACTGGAATATGTGCACCAGTAGGTACCTACTTGGCTGTATGTGCACGTTCACACTTTTGTGGTGATTCGATTTGAATGAGCACTATAATTGTACCCACCAATTGACAGTGCTGGCACTGGCGTTCCTATCAGGACTCAGGAGCATTACACAAAGTCTTTTTCGAGCGAATAACCGTTTGTAACCGGTTGTTTATCAGCGGTTGACATTAGATTGACAGATACTGTCATTTTTTTAACATATGACATTTCTCGCTAGAATGTTGCGGTTATAACTTTGGTTATCAGCATTTGGCGGGAAAAGAGGGACTGGATAGCTTCAAATACAGTGCTCAACAATTGAAGTGGAACACCTGAAAATTTTGGTCAAATTAAAATGGTCGTATTTTCGGAAGAAAAATCCGAATTGCAATAAGTTTTTTTCCCTGGACAGCTAATGTCTTAGACTACAGCATGACGTAATTTTTTCTTGTTAAAAGCTTTTCATATTATTTATACAGGGTGTAGTAGTGAGGTACTGCAAAAAATGTGAAGTTTGCACCCCTCCCGATCCGCGAAAACATTTTTTTGAATTTTTTCAACTTGTTCTGGAGAAACTTTGAACCCATACCTCGAAACGGTTTTTTGGGTTCTCGTTTATCTCTGTCAATTACAGGGTGATCTCAAAAAAGTGATATTTTAGGCTTTCAATGGTAACTTCTTTCATTGTTATCCGATTTTAAACTTCTTTGGCTCATATTGAAGCTGAAACTTCAGGCAAGAACAGTGTGAGGTCAAAACTCATTGAAGACAACAATTCAATATAAGGGGATGTGTCAAAAGTGACCCGAATGCAAAACAGCTTCCGACTTTCCGTTTAATAACAGATAAGAACAAATTGAAACGTGTCTTCAAAGGATCCGCTAATTCGGACCATTTTGATCTGCTTTTCGCTTCAGTTGTCCAAGATAATGTCCGTGGTAGAACCGAAACTTGACTGCGTGTTTCCGCGAAAAAATCGCATCCCTTATTTACCTGTAGGCGACCGTAACCCAAGTTACAAAATTCAGAACTGGCAGGTATACGTGTTTTATTGTCAATGAGTATTTTTGGAATTGTTGTGAATTTTGTAACTTGGGTTACGGCCGCCTTCAGGTAAATAAGGGATGCGATTTTTTCGCGGAAACACGCAGTCAAGTTTTGATTCTACCACGGAAATTTCTTGGACAACTAAAGCGAGATGCAGATCGAAATGGTCCAAATTAGCGGATCCTCTGAGGACAAGTTTCAATTTGTTTTTGTCTTTCATCAAACAGATACTCGGAAGCTGTTTAACATTCGGGTCGCTTCTGATACGTCCCCTTATATTGAATTAATGTTTTCAATAAGATTCGACCTCACAACGTTCTCGCCTGAAGTATCAGCTTTAATATGAGCTAAAGATGTTGAAAATCGGATAACAATGAAAGAAGTTATCATTGAAAGTCTAAAATTTCACTTTTTTGAGATCACCCTGTAATTAACACAGCTAGACAAAAACCCAAAAAACCGTTTCGAGGTATGGGCTCAATGTTTTTCCAGAACGAGTTGAAAAAATTGAAAAATTTTTTTTCGCGGATCGGGAGAGGTGCAAACTTTACATTTTTTGCAGTACCTCACTACTTCACCCTGTATAAATAATATGACAAGCTTGTAACAAGAAAGAATTCCATCATGCTGTAGTCTAAGACATTAGCTGCCCAGGAAAAAAAGCTTATTGCAATTCGGTTTTTTCTTAAGAAAATACGACCATTTCAATTTGACCAAAATTTTCAGGTGTTCCACTTCAATTGTTGAGCACTGTAGTTACGTACCTACTTGTACTTGTTTCTGTTACATACCGTGTACTTGATAATCGTAATCTAGGATAGCTTTGAAGGTGAAAAATTAAGTCATTCAGCCAATCCAATCACTTGAATCGATGAACATCTCGTTTCCGAAGTCACCCGGGTGGGCCCCAATCAGAGCCCTGATTACGAATTTTGTGGATCACACGTGTATCGTGATCACATCACACATACAATTTCTATGAAATCCTGTTTGTTTTCTTGTTCATGGTGTAATACCGAAGGAACAATAAATAGTTATATTGAATTGAATTGAAAATCAACTATTCATATTTTCTACTACATAAATATAAGAAGTATGACAAGTACTTTCAGGATTAAACCACCATCAGGCGGCCATCGGACATCTGGATTACCCGATGTTCTTGTGAGTCCATCGCAGATGAGTCCATCGTCTTCGATTCTTCTCGTCGCCCAGTCAAGTTGTCAAGTTTTTGAGGTTAGGTTAGGTACGTTTCACATTTGGAAATTCTGGACCGCTGCTTGTTTCAAATTCAAATCTGTTGCCGCCACAATTTGTTCCCCCATCATAACAATAACCAGCCTCATGACCAGGTTATGAAATGTATAACCGGTGATGATATCAAAATGGCGGCACTTCCTTTACCGCTTATAACCAATCCTCGCTCAAACGTCAAATTCTATAACCAAGTGTAACCGGTCATGAACGGTTACTCGCTCGAAAAAGACTACAGTCTGTAATCTGTATAAAGGTGCGTTCAGTCAGCTTATTTAGCCGCAAGTTTTAATTTTAGTCGCAAGCGCTGCGACGCCCATTGGCTCTTATGGACCAGCCTCCTCGGAACAGCCAATAAGTGATGCAGCGCTTACGGCTAAAATTAAAATTGCGGCTAAATAAGCTGACTGAACGCACCTTTATTAATTCAAACCGTCTCATATATCTCTGCTATTTTCAGAAGCATTGGGTGCTTTCCACCTAGACGGTACAAATACCACCAGACGGAACATGTTCCACGATTGGGTACACCTAGATGGAAAGCACCGGCATCGTTGACCGACGCGACATCTCTGGTCTGGAGGCGAAAGATGACTATGGCATTCAGAAATAAATAAATGGCAGCGTAAATCTTAATCGATCGTACGTTATCCCTGCAGAGAAATAAAATAAAACACGGATGCATGGATGAAACGACACACAGAGAGATATATGACAACGGAGTGCTGGTTTACAGCTGACGGTACGTCATTTGTCGCATCCGTTTCCGGTGTGCCTTCCGACGCACACAGGCGGAATTTCAAAAAATCGTGGACAAAAACCAAAAATAAAAATATTGAGTTGATCAGGAACTATCCACTTTAAAATATTCTTGGATAATCTAGCTATAATTATCAGGTACCCTCAGCTCAACAGGTGCAAGGATAAAAAAGATACAGCGATATGAAGTTCATGCTGAAAAAAAGCTGTCACCAGTTATCAGTTTTGGACTTTTTCTTACTCGTTTCGAATGGCCCTTGACACATTGCCATGTGAATTTATTCAATCCAAATATATGAAGTCTATAGCAGGAGATCTGTATTACATTTACATACAGGGTGTTTCATGACTTATACGACATAGCTTAAGGATATATCCAGTTTTTTGAGGCGGATCCGGATCTGGCTTCGAAATTTTTCTAAGATCCTGCGTTTCAAAGTTACAGGGTGATTTATGTATTTTGGTCAAAACTTTGATAAGTCATAACTTTGGAGTAAATGAATGGAATCGAATGAAATTTGACAAGAAATGTTTCTTACCACGAACAATCACAATGACCAACAAGGCATGAAAAAATCCAGGGCCGGACTAAAAAAAATGGCCCTCATCAATTCTTGGGGCAAAAAAGCCATTTTCGCATCGGATTCCTAAAAAAATGCCATTGTATTTAGAAAGTTGAGAAAAAATGCTACAGAATCAGCTATCCAATACGAACGGCACACTTCAGTGGGTTTAGTAAAAAAATAAAATAAAAAAATTGAAAATTTTAATAGCGATATTTCCTGAATGATTTGAGATAATTCATCGCAATTACTACTTTTCAAACAAGAAACGAGCAACATTTGGAAAAAAAAATCAAAACTCTTAACAATAGGTGATAAATACATTACATGTTATTAACAAATGGTTTTCAAAATACCCTCCCCCAACTTTGACGCATTTTCCACATCTCGTCACTAAATGTCTGGTGGCTTTTCGAATGGTTGGTGTATTGTTCCGTGTTTCATTAGCAGCTGCATGCAATGATCTTTTCTCTACAATCCTCTCTGGTATTCATTTCCGTCTTGTAGACTTCTAGATCTTTCATGCGGCCCCATACTTAGTAATCTAGGACTGTGAGATCAGGAGATCTGGGAGCCAGGAATGAGAACCCTCGCGACCAATCCAGCCATGGGGGTATTCTGCGTACAAGTGTTCTCTGACGTTTAATGAAAAATGAGGCGGTGTCCCATTCTGTTGAAAATAGGCAAAACATTTTGGAGGAAGTTTAGATAGCCTTCCCCCGTCAGCCGTTCCTCAAAGAAATGTAGCCCAATTAAAGTGTCGTCAACCACTCCGCACCACAAATTCAGTGAAAACCTCCGCTGAGAGTTCTTTTGTACCGTGGCATGAGGGTTTTTGTGTGCCCATAAGTGGGAATTTTCCAGTTTCAGTTTTGAAGGTTCTCTTCATTTTTTTCGTTTCTCCTCGGTTCCGTTTCGCCACCCGCGTTGTGCGAGGGCGATTTCGGACTTCTCATTATTGTTATTGGGTATCACTCCATTTTTCAACCCACAACCTACCCTACCGTGACGCGCTGGACATCAGCGGACCATGCACAGAGAGCGCTCTCTCCATCTCACGGCGCTGGACGTCACAAGGTAGGTCCTTTTTCATTTTTTACTTCAATACCCAAGACAGTGCATCCCAGCTAAAACATCTCGGCGTGATTTTCTCATAAACCGTTCAACCAATACAATTCTTTTTTTGTGTGGAAATAAACCCTAAATCTAAGCTTCAATTAGAGAGGTGCCGGTGTCGGCAGCTGCTCTACTTCCCAAAATATGGTAATTTGAACAGGCCCCGAAACAACAGGCACATAATTATGGAGATTTATGATTAGCAAGAAGAACAATTCTACATCAGAATGCAATTGGAGCACTGTCTCAATTTTCCATCAAACGCCAGAGAATACTTGGATGCAGAATCCCCCCATCGCTGGATTGGTCGCGGGGGTCCTCATTCCTGGCTCCCAGATCTCCTGATCTCACAGTCCTAGATTACTATGTATGGGGCCGCATGAAAGATCTAGAGGTCTACAAGACGGAAATGAATACCAGGGAGGATTGTAGAGAAAAGATCATTGCATGCAGCTGCTAATGAAACACGGAACAATACACCAACCATTCGAAAAGCCACTAGACATTTAGTGACGAGATGTGGAAAATGCGTCGAAGTTGGGGGAGGGTATTTTGAAAATCATTTGTTAATAACATGTAATGTATTTATCACCTA
Organism: Anaspis maculata; assembly: GCA_949128115.1. Taxonomy (NCBI): domain Eukaryota; kingdom Metazoa; phylum Arthropoda; class Insecta; order Coleoptera; family Scraptiidae; genus Anaspis; species Anaspis maculata. The sequence goes on along the minus strand of OX421964.1, from coordinate 11,852,616 downwards.
TTGTTAGGAGTTTTGATTTTTTTTCAAATGTTGCTCGTTTCCTGTTTGAAAAGTAGTATTTGCGATGAATTATCTCAAATCATTCAGGAAATATCGCTATTGAAATTTTCAGTTTTTTTTATTTTATTTTTTTACTAAACCTACTGAGGTGTGCCGTTCGTATTGGATAGCGGATTCTGTAGCATTTTTTCTCATCTTTCCAAATACAATGGCATTTTTTTAGGAATCCGATGCAAAAATGGCTTTTTTGCCCCAAGAATTGATGGGGGCCATTTTGTTTAGTCCGGCCCTGGATTTTTTCATGCCTTGTTGGTCATTATGATTGTTCGTGGTGAGAGACATTTCCTGTCAAATTTCATTTGATTCCATTCATTTGCTTCAAAGTTATGACCTATCAAAGTTTTGATCGAAATATATAAATCACCCTGTAACTTTGAAACGCAGGATCTTAGAAAAATTTCGAAGCCAGATCCGGATCCGCCTCAAAAAACTGGATCTATCCTTAAGCTATGTCGTTTAAGTCATGAAACACCCTGTATAGATATTTCATTGGAAAATATCCACTGGTCATCCCCAAAAAATAATATTTGAAGTAGAGTTTTCAATCTTCGAAAAAAGTGAATTTTTGTTTACCTGTAGACAAAAAGTATCCCATCGACCACGATCGAGCAGCGATTTTTATATTTTTATAAGCCAAAAGGTATACTATACATGTTCCAGGCAACATCTTTTGCTATAACTTGCTATATTACGAGAAACTAATTTTTTTGTTGACTTTGGAGTACATAAAATCGCAAAATAACGCACCACTCGAATTTTAACCAAATTTGAAAACTTGGTTCTATTGAACCGCTTCTCCTATACAGTGTTCCACTTTTTTCTTTTTTTTTTAATATTTGAGAATATGGTAGAGCATCGAAGAATAAGTAGTTTCGCAAATAAAAGAAAAATAATGAAAAATAGAAAAGTTATAATTTTCGAGATGTGACAAAAACCAATATGACCATCTTGTATGCATACATCAACTTATGATGTGTACCAAAGTTTATCAAAAATTCATTGATTGAATTCGAAGTAATAAAAAAAAAATCATTTGCAAAACTCAACTTTGAAAACCTCTATCTCCGTTATAATGCGTTTCCGATGTTTTTTTTTTTTCGAGGAAGTCCACATATTTTTTGATACTCTACTATCTCCTAAAATATTGACAAAAAAAGTGTAACACCCTGTATGTGTACCTTAATTCTTAATTATCAAGACAAAAATTTAGTGTTTCTCAACCAATACTTTAATTTTAGATTCCCGATCAGAGTTTATTACCGTAGGCGTAGCAAAAAAAAAGCTAGTTCGTATCTTACAATTTCGTCAAGCTCCTAACTTTATGGATAAGTGCAAGCCATTTGCTAAGCCAAATCAAACAAGTTACCTGATGTGACGACCAGGACTTGTCATCGAGAACCAAAAAAATGAATGATTCTCAAAAGTAGTGAAACTTGTCCAATAAATACAAGTAGGCCAGTCAAATAAGGAAAGCTAGAGGGAAAAAACTGTTGGAGTTTTGGAAATTTGACAATAATGTCCGGTAAGGTGTACTGATAAACATACTAAAAGTCCCCAACTCTACCTATTGAGCTCGAGCCGCCATCTTGGAAAAATGGTCCTTCGATCCAGTTTTCTGCTTATATTGCGCGCTGATCATCAGAGATATTCAATTAGGTTTCATTAAAAATCAAGGCTATGAAATTGTCTACAACAATTGTTTCATACCGATTTTTTTTCTTGTATCTGTTGATATTAATTAAATTAAATTAACAAAAAAAAATTGAAAAAAAACGATTTTTTGCCTATGGCTAGAGATATTGTCTTCAAAATTTGTGAAGATGTTGGCAGTCTTCATCAAAGCTGAATGTGACAGTTGAAATAGAAAAAAAAATTGCGAAAATATTTTTTAATTTTTTTTTTAAATTGAGCAAAATTTTGGTTTACGAGTTTGACATTTCCAACAGGGCGGAGTAAAGGTTTCAATCGAACATCAATCAGTTTTGATATTTACATATTGTAAGACAAGATTTCATCAGTATTGTGCCTTCACGAGCTTCTGGAATGCTCGATATGAATTAAACTAAAAGAATAATCGCTAATTCCAAAAAGTGTTGTCGATTGGTTCTGAAGGGAACATTTCGAAACAAAAGACATCAGCAAAGGATATACAGAAGGTCCAAAGGTTATTCAACTGTATATGAGCCCCATATTGATGTGGCTTATCCAAAATAGTACAAAAGAATCAATCAAAGTGTTAAAATCCACCCTGTATAACAAAAAGTAACGATACAAAATGAAAGTAGTAAAGCACACCTGGTGCCAAAAATACAGCCTTTACATTGCTAAAAAAAAAAAAAAATTGATCGATTTATTTGAAAGTTATTAGTCCTCAAACTTGACTTTACAAATTTCAGCCAGTGAAATATGGAAAAGTAGAGAGAAGTAACTGTCGGAGTTTCAGAAATTTGACAGGGATGTTCGCTAACGTATACTAATAAACATACTAAAAGTCCCCGCCAGTACCTGTTGCGCTTGAGCCGCCATCTTGAAATATTGGTCCTTCGATCAAATTTATTACCATTTTTCCAAGATGGCGGCTCGAGCACAACAGGTAGTGGCGGGGACTTTTAGTGTGTTTATAAGTATACCTTAGCGAACATCCCTGTCAAATTTCTGAAACTCCGACAGTTACTTCTCTCTACTTTTCCGTATTTCACTGGCTGAAATTTGTAAAGTCAAGTTTGAGGACTAATAACTTTCAAATTAATCGATCAATTCAGTTCTTTTTTCAGCAATGTGAAGGCTGTAGTTTTGGCACCAGGTGTGCTTTACTACTTCCATTTTGTATCGTTACTTTTTGTTATACAGGGTGGATTTTAACATTTTGATTGATTCTTTTGTACTATTTTGGATAAGGCACATCAATATGGGGCTCATATACAGTTGAATAACCTTTGGACCTCCTGTATATCTTTTGCTGATGTCTTTTGTTTCGAAATGTTTCCTTCATAACCAATCGACAACACTTTTTGGACTTAGCTATTATTCTTTCAGTTTAATTCATATCGAGCATTCCAGAAGCTCGTGAAGGCACAATACTGATGAAATCTTGTCTTACAATATGTAAATATCAAAACTGATTGATGTTCGATTGAAACCTTCACTCCGCCCTGTTGGAAATGTCAAACTCAAAAATCAATATTTTGCTTAATTTGAAAAAAAAAAAAATCAAAAAATATTTTCGCAATTTTTTTTTCTATCTCAACAGTCACGTCTAGCTTTGATGCGGACTGCCAACATCTTCACAAATTTTGAAGACAATATCTTCAGCCATAGGCAAAAAATCGCTAATTTTTTGATTTTTTTTTGTTAAGTTAATTTTATTAATATCAATATATACGAGAGAAAAATCGGTATGCAACAATTTTTGTAGGCAATTTTATAGCCTTGATTTTTTATGAAACTTAATTGAATATCTCTGATGATTAGCGGAATATGAGCAGAAAATTGGATCGAAGGACCATTTTTTCAAGATGGCGGCTCGAGCTCAATAGGTAGAGTTGGGGACTTTTAGTATGTTTAACAGTACATCTTACCGGACATTTTTGTCAAATTTCCAAAACTCCAACAGTTTTTTCCCTCAAACGGAAAAATTTGTTCTAATTTGACTGGCCTAAAGCTGTAAAGGAGGTATAGGAAAGATAGTGAGAAAATCTTTTAATAATTTTGACAGAGCTATTTTGGAGGATGTGAAGTCAATAAATTTTGAAACCTCACTAACTACCCTCATCAACCCAAGGAGACTTTTTTTCCACTATTTTTCCTGTAATCTGGAGCTTGGTATTGGACCAGTTACGTAAATTACAAAATTTTCGCCGAATAACTGGAAATACACCTTTTCTCCGCCCTACTCGCTAAACTCGGAATCAATTAAATGGAATTTAGCTATAGGATCATCTGATACTTTATTGAATATCTACAATATACTGGATTTTCAACCAAATCTACGTGTCAAAAAAACATTTTACGAAATAATTTTTCCTCGAATTTTTCCATGAGGTCTACGCGACGTTCTAAAACATTTATTTTGTTTTTGTTTACAAAAAAAAGTGTTTTTTGGTGATTTTTAAAGAATTACATTCAACCTAGCTATTTTCAAGCGAATTCCTGCAGAAAAAGTCAAAAAAAATTGAAATTTAATTTTGTCCACGATTTTTTGAAATTCCGCCTGTGTGCGACGGCACAAAATTTTAGGTGATCCACCGGACGGCACAAAACCAGGTAAGAACACGTAGATGGAAAGCACCGTTTGGAACCCGCACGTGCGCAAATGGAAGGTGTACCAAACTTGGAGCTAGGTGGAAAGCACCCATTATGTTTATTCACCGGATGTTTACCGGTGCCATTGCCGGAGCATATTGGCAATGTTTCGTTTCACGATGAAACTAAGTAACAACTTAGTGCCTTAGTGGGTATACGTATTATGCTCTCGATTTCTTCGTCGGGGGGGGGGGGGGGGCGTATGGGGGCGGCGGAACGGTGAAATTGTCTTGCCTGCGATGCCGAGAGAACACCGACAGGTAAAAGTGGTAAGGTAAGACCATTGTATAACTACTCCTAGTAGGCCAGCCTCCGTTCAAATTGTGAAGGTTGTGTAAAGCACGGACAGATGGCGTGTTCAGGATCTGTCGCTTTTCGAAACTCAGCAAAGAGCGCGAAAGCTGGGTTCAGCGCTCGGCTTCATCATTTACCGTGAAATTGGCTCCGCCCTCCTCCGCAGCGGGAAGCTCCCTCCGATTGTTAGTTTCCTGAATACTGGGACATTTTACACATTTCACATTTCAAAGATTTCTATCGCGTATCTGGCCATATTGCACACGTGCAAGAGCAAGTAATGGCGGGATATTGAAAACAACCGGACAAACCAATTCATTTACGCAGATTTGTCATAAACAAAATTTTTGAGTAGGATTCAAATGTTTTTGTCCGGTTGTTTCAAAAAGCCCGCCTAAAATTTGGCGAATGCACTCTGTTATTTCGAAAAACACCTATTTTGATGAACAAACTAGCAATATCTCATCTCTGTAGGTACAAGAACTTTGCAATCGAAGTAAAGAGAAAGTGATGGACAGAATTTTCAAAAATCAATTCTTGGGAAATTTTTTGTGGGACTATTTTGTAACTTTGATGCCACTGTTTGGATTTTAGTGAAATTCAAGTTTCCTCAACCGGTTTTCGAAAATTATCAGTAGTAATATAACAAGGGCTAGACAAACTTACCGATAATAATTTTACCCACGCGTAGGGTCGAGGGCTTGTTGCGATGAAAACTGCCCGAGGGCTTGCCCGAGGGCAGTTTTCTAAGGGCAACAAGCACGATGACTCTACGCACGGGTAAAATTAGAGGTAAGTTTGTCGCCCGCGTTTATATTTTGAAGATAATTACATAAAACAAGACGAAATTCATCAAATGAACTCTGAAAAAATAAGTGGCCTTGTTGCATTTCCATGGCAGCAAAACAACATCGCAAAAATAAGAGAAAATTTTTTCACGTTTCTGCGAAAATATTGATTGAAATATGAATCACTCGCGTTTTGGTGAGGCTACTGGAGGTGAAATTGACGAGGCCATTGATGAAGGTACGCCAGTGAATACGAAGAGGTCCAATGCTTATGTGTGGAAACAGTTCATGGAATTCTGCCGCGAGCGGGGCTATGAACCGGAGAAAACAACGCCTGTCGAGAGACGAAAATGCAGCTCGGCGGTCCTCACTGATGACAAGTATAAGAAAATGGTTTCCGTGTTTGATGAAGAAACACCGGAAGGACTCCAGAAGAAATTGTATTGCATTGCAAGCTATGAACTGGCCTGGCGAGGAGGGGAAGCTGCAGCTGCGGAGTTGGATTATTTTCGTGAGGAAGTCAATAATTGCGGGATGTGGTCTGGAAGGATAGAATACAACACCGTGTTCAGCAAAACAACACAAGGTGGAAACCAAAAATTAGCAGACACCAAATGGCTTGTAGCTAATGTGGAAAAACCTGAACATTGTCCCGTGAGGTAGGTACCAGTGATTAAAAAACCAAATACGTATGACTTGACTAATTTTAACGGGATTTTCCAGGTTATTCAAGAAGTTGCTGAGCAAGAGGGGATCGCGAATTACCACAAGAAGGTTTTTCTTGACACCTAATCTACTCTGGAAAGATTCTTCCTCAGTTGGCTGGTATAAAAATTGTCCAGTTGGCACAAATACAATATTATGCCAGTGGACTAAATCTGCAGCTGAACAAGTTGGAATTGATACTAAAACGGCCAAAATAACGAATCACTCAATGCGGTTCACAGCTGTTTCGCATCTAGCAAGGGAAGGCGTCGGTGAAGAGCAACTGATCAAAATCACTGGACATTCTAGAAAAACTTCCATCAAGCCCTATTTGCAGCTGGATGAAGGTCATCATGCCAAAATGGTAGGCAAAATGAGACAACAAGACCCGTCCACTCCATCCACTTCTTCCTCGACTTCTACAATTTCAAACATACAGAATACGTTGGTGGTTCCTGACGAAGATTGTGTTGACAATGGTGTAAATAAATCAAAAATTATAAGTTTCAATAATTGTACATTTTATAACAATAGGTTTTGATTTTTTATGATATTAGGCCATTATGCTACATTCATACCTGACCTGTAATTTGTTCTTCAATAAACTTTCAATTACAATTCTCATTATTACACGTTGCTATACCTTTTACTACTTTTTATGGGAATCACGGGACGATTTACTCGTCGAATAAGTACCATACATGAAGTTTTGATTGATAATCATCCCTAGGGCGCTTATCGCTTTGAAAAGCGCCCTAGAGCGCTTATCACGTAAGCAGATCAGGATTGGCTGATTTTAATAAAATTGAGCTTTGTCATTGGATAATACCAGTCACGTGACAGTTGAATGTAATTATCGATGAAATGCCAGCAAAAAATCAAAGTTCTAAGAGCTGTACGTGTCTTCTTTACGGATATGGAGCCGAATTTTTTGAAACCAACTTGACAGGAGTCACGTGTTTCGTGTTTCTGACAAAATTTCTGTTTTCCGGAAGTATGGCTACATCGTGCATTTTAGGGTGAAATTAGGTGCTTTCCTTTTACCACAAAACTCACTGCTCTGATCTGAGTTTGAGAGAGGAAAAGCGAGAAATCACCAAATGGACATAGCTCAAGGATAGGTCCAGTTTTTTTCAGGCGAACCAGGATCTGGCTTTGAAATTTCTCTAACGCTGTTCATTCGTTTCGAAGTTACGACACGGTGCGATTCCATTATTTTGTCGAATTTTTTGATGAGCCATATTTTTAGAATGGCCGCATGGATTTGATTGAAATTTTGTAGGTTTATCAATAAGTTTGAAAGGACCCCGCACGATTCTTATGGAAAATGGGTCTCGGTCAAATTCTCTAATTTTTTTATATGTTGTAGCCCAATTTGACACGAGTCAAAAACCATCGTCCGTTACCCAAAAAAATGGACAGTTTTTTGTGTATAAGGGGTTGAAGATGGGTTATTTTATTTCAAGGTAAAAAAATATGTTCCAACGTGAGTGAGAACATTTCAACGTCCTTTCTAACACATATGGCTCATGACAATTCCCTTTTTCTCTTGTGAAAAAAGCAACCCCCAACCCCTACTTGTGAGTATCAAATTCGAAAATACGTTTGAAAGTCATGCAGATGGTTCTTTTTTGTCGAATTATGAATTTTGGCACAAATTATTGTTCCAACCCCCAAATAGGGGGTGGGGTTGAAGAAAAAACCATCGGTCAATTCGGCTGAATTTCTGATATTGTGCTTTACCAGTTACGCTAAACAAGATTACCAAGGGAAAACTTATTCGTATGACCAGTTTCCACCCCACAGAGGGTTGAAGTTGACTACAATGAAGCATAAGATATTCTTCCATGTCATAAACCAAATGAATGGAAATTGTGGACTTTCATATTATCTTGTTTCGTAAAAATGTATATTCTTCAAAAATACTCTCACCCCGTCCTTCATCCCCTATTCCTGTTTCTGAACATCATATTCTAAATGAATCTCAAAAATTATAATAATTTTTATTTCATCCTTCACATGGTCGCAGTAGCTGGAATAACAGTGTGACATGATATTTTGCCTTGATTGAGCAGCTTTCGCTTTAAATGACATTCAATTCTTTAATCTAAACTATAAATAAAGGTGTATCCGTACAAAAGAAAAAAGTTGGGAATTATGTACAGGTGAACATAATTAACCTGCTGTGAAGCTGAAACTTGATAGGAACACCAATATTTTGAATAATAATATAATCCAGTCAAAAATCATAAAAAAATATATATATTATATCCCACCCTGCTTATGTTAGCACTCTAACGTAAGCATAGTGAAAGTGAATTTTGAGAGGGGATTCACAATCAGATGCAGAGAATCCGACCATAGACCTTCTCCTACATTTTCAAGATTTATTTCGAATAAGATGTTCAGAAACAAGGATAGGGGATGAGAGACGGGGTTGAAATTATTTTTGAAGAATGGACATTTTTACAAAACAAGACGATATGAAAGTTCACTATTTTCATTCATTTGGTTTATGACATGGAATAATGTTTTATGCTTCATTATAGTCAACTTCAACCCTCTATGGGGTGGAAACTGGTCATACGAATGAGTTTTCCTTTGGTCATCTTGATTAGCGTAACTGATAAAGCACAATATCAGAAATTCAGCCGAATTGACCAATGTTTTTTTTTTCAACCCCACCCCCTATTTGGGGGTTGGAAAAACAATTTGTGCCAAAATTCATAATTCGACAAAATAGAACCATCTGCATGACTTTCAAACGTAATTTCGAATTTGATACTCACAAGTAGGGGTTGGGGGTGAGGAAGGGGGTTGATTTTTTCACATAAGAAAAAGGGAATTGTCATGAGCCATATATGTTATAAAGGACGTTGAAATGTTCTAACTTACGTGAGAATATATTTCTTTACCTTGAAATAACCCATCTTCAACCCCTTATAGAAAAAAAAACTGTCAATTTTTTTGGGTAACAGACGATGGATTTTGGCTCGTGTCAAATTGGGCTACAAAATATTGAAAAATTAGGGAATTTGACCGAGACCCATTTTCCATAGGAATCGTGCGGGGTCCTTTCCAGGGCGATTCTTAAAAAAACTTCAAAGCATTTTTTAAAACAAAGACATTTTGTATACACATTTTTTAAAACTCATTCTTCTATTTGGAAACTAACATGAAACATATTATTCATATTGCAAAAAAATTGCTTGGCACCATTGAGCTAACAAGAAAATTTTGTAAATCCTGAAGATTTTTGATGTTAGGATTTTTTGTAAATTTATATATTCAAATATTTTTTGCAAATGATCTATTATGGCCTTAAATTCCAGCCGTTTCATCAGAAAAAAAATGTTTCCTCGTTTTCTTAGTAGTAACGATAAGTTTCAGCAGATTTCTTAAACATTTTTTGTTACGTCCCTCAACTTCTCTTCCATCCCATATTGAGCTTAAGTTGAGGGACGTTAGAAAAAAAAAATGTTGCTACAACTTTTCGTTACTACATACTAAGAAAACGAGAGCAAATTTTGTTTTTGATGAAACGGCTGAAATTTGAGGCCATAATAGATCATTTTCAGCTGCATTTGCATAGATCATTCATAACCATAATAGCTGATCATAGCAATAGTCAATTTTAGCGAGAGCGTAGCGCCAAAATTTCAAAGAAGTGGACCCAACAAGGCACTATTTTGGAAATAGGAGATATAGGCACTCGCACTATACGCCAAAAATCCACACAAACTACCCACACTGTACTGTGGTTGCAGTGGCGAGGCGCAAAGAAACACATTTTCAGGTAGTAAAGTGCATTGGGCATAAGTACTAATAGTCCGGTGGATTAGCGCCTAAACTATGCATTTTGTGATAAAGCAAAGGGCTTCTGGATTTACATTCTTGAGAGTGAACTTGACAATTCCAGAAATGGCGCCAACAAGTTTAGTGTGGCAGGTGACCTCAGGAGCCATCCAGAGCTGTAAAAAAAACAAAATCTTCCATGTTCCTCGAAGACACCCAAATACATCATACTTCGATGCGCTAATACCCTATGGGGAGGAATTGACAGAATATGTCGATGCTAATCACGTAAGGGGGCTGAGGAGAAGGCATTTTTGTCTTTGAAGGCGATTCATGGTTTTCATCAATCCTGAATGAATATGACGAAGTTTGGTATCATTTTCGACTGAAATCGACGTTCTGAGTTCGAATAAAGTGTTCAAATTACGTTATAAACATGTTTGAACAAGTTTGTCTGGAAAAACACGCTTTTTTGATATTCAACTTTGACCTCATGGTTTCTACTCCTCACCATAGGTATTCCATTTATTCTGGCATATTCAGTTACTTTCAACTTTTCTTCGACTGAAAAAGATGCATTAGATATGCTTCTCATCTTGACAAGCTCATTGTAGTGTCTGGTCGCGAGAGCGGTTTTGCGTCAACACGGCACTTGATAACTGACGCATGCTTCAATTCAAAAACGCGTTGCGTCATAAATAAAGGCTCTATTGTACGGTTTTCAACTTTATTTTCCAGAAGAAGAATTGTTCCTCCTTGTAAAAGCAACAAACATGATATCGGAGCTGTATCGAATGCACAATATGACTTTTCGTGTGAGGAGGCGTCAATTACAGTGTTCAAAGTTGACATAAAATAACTTTCGGAACAAATCCTTCTAATCATCTAGTAAAAACAAGAGACATATCCAGTGTATGTTTTTTATCATTGAGAGACCTGAGACTGATACAATATATAACAATTTCGATTCCAAATGTCTTCGAAAATCAATAAACCCGCAATAAAAACTTCGATCTTTTCCCTGATTTTTTTTTTAATCGAAATACCGAGTAATTCGATCCAAGGATACATCGATACTGCATTTTGGGTTGGGGCAACGAACTTTTTCATGTGCGAACCTTATACCAATGGGCATGATTTGACCCGCAGCACTTGATATTTCGTCAATAAGGAGGTGAATGGGGGTGGGGGGGTCTTCAAACTTTAAAGATGCCAGAACTTTTAGAAAACGACCATTGAGTATCGTCATGTGTCATAAAGGAAGCTTATGAGTCTATTAGAAATGTTGGTAGCAATTGTCGTCGTGTTCGTACCATTCTCCAAACTTGGAAAAACCATTCTTTGGTTGGTTCAGGTTCTACTGAGTAACCAATCAAATCACATTCCGTGAGTCTAATTCCCTGGTGGGAAAGTGCCAATGGGAACATTTTGGAACACCCATGTGCACCATGGCATTGTTTACCATGGGGATGTGCCCAATGCACCCATGTGCACCATGAGGATGTGCTCAACGTTCCCATGTGCATCATGAGGATGTGCTCAAAATATACATGGAGATCTGCCCAACGTACTCATGTGCACCAACCATAGTCACATCCCCATGAATACATTAAGCACATCCCCATGGTGCACATGGATACGTTGAGCACATCCTCATAGTGCACATGAGTCATCATCACATCTACATCAAATAGCACCCCCAAGGTATTAGGTATATGTAATAGCCTACTTGGACAATCTGTACTATCTGTGAACAATCTGTAACACCCTGTACCACCCTGTACATGACACGAGGCAGAAAATATAGATAGGTAACTAATATTTTGGAATCTTCATGAAAACTGACAATTGAACGATTTTTTTTGAGATCATTGCGAAAAGATAGCCCCCAAAAAAGGGTTGTAATGTCGCGGAACACCCTGTATATTATGATATCAATAATTACTAATGAAGAAGAACAGAAATCAATATAAAAGTATCGCAAAATGTGTAAAATGCTCACTGCTCTATCAAACTAAAAGAAAAATCAATTCTTCCTCAAGAACAGGCCATCAACATGCTGGATTCCTATACTGCTCCACAAGCAACACAAATAGGACTGCTTTCAACAAGAAAGGCTGCAACACGACACAAATTATTGATTTGGGATCATCTTCGAGCTTTTTAATAACGGCAACGAAATTTTTGTTCTTCCATACTTACGGATGGCTCCTGAGGTCGCCTGCCACTCTAAACTCGTTGGCGCCAATTCTGGAATTGTCAAGTTGAATCTCAAGGACGTAAATCCAGAAGCCCTTTGCTTTATCACAAAATGCATAGTTCAGGCATTTTTTGGCGCTAATCCACCGGACTATAACTGTACACTCGATTCTTAACAATAGACCGTGGGCGGAGCCAATTAGTTATGCACCAAGCATGGATGTAGGAATGGCTGGATGGAGCATTACGTCAAAAATGCGGTTCCCAAACCGGAAATGTCAGAAAAGGCCTCCAAAGTGAACTTGATTTAGTCGGGTAACAGTGGCGCACAATTATTTTTTTCAAGGGTTTGGCATTTTAGCTGTCACAAAACGTAAATCGCCAATGCCATCACGTACCTACATTGAGAAAATTTGAAGATAATAAAGAAAAATGCGGCCGAGGTAGTGACTAAATCGCGTTGTTGTTCAGTTGGGTCTTACGAAAATGCAGGTCAGCCAATATTATAGCAGATCAGCAAGAGACCTTATACAGTTATCCGGCCAGGCAAGGCTGCAAGAATTTTGTGCCCTGTCGCCGCCAGTAGCAACGCTTTGGGAACTTGGTGCTTATAAATGTGACCTTTTATTCATACACCAAGGAGGTGGAAATCCGAAATTGAACCCCTCTGATTGAAAAACCACCCTGGACTAGTTTAGCAATGTCGTTGAGAAGCAGCCATTGAAAGGACTTGGAGTGGAGCAACTTGTGATTGTGGCCTGAAGCTGCTCGTAGAAAATTAAAGGAGTCTGCTACCTACAAGAACTGATCTATTTAACCTGCAAAAGTGACTGGCCTCCACTTCAAACTCCTCAAAACTCCAAATCAAAATTTTCCAATTTTAAGCTTGTTTCAGTACCGAATAAAATTGTGTTTACTCGTACAAGTGTAGTGTAAGGTTTGATTGGATATCTGGATGAAACAGGCAATTTATTTCAAATATCACGTACATAGGCGCTTATACTATAGTTAGTAAAAGACAAATAATTATAACTGCTATCTACGAACATGTTTTTAATATCAATCATAATGAAGAAATCACTTCTGACTTCTGGAATAGTAGAGAGTGGTATCGACACCAAAGTGAGCAACAATTTCACAGGAATTTCTTGACCTTAAGAATCATGATTACCTACAATAAAGTGTGAGAATCTCAGTCTGAGCTTAATGCAAAAGGTTAATACTTGCAAGATATAACTACTGAGTATTGAGTACTTGGTATATTGATAACCGAGGACTCAATCACTGATATCTCAACTTTAACATACATAATTGTAGTACCAGTGACAACAAAAAAACAGACCACTGTCATTCATTATTTCACGGTTTTTGCAACAATTTGGACTCCAAATGCTCCTCAATTAGGATATGTCCATATCTTGGCTGTTAGTTGCAACCGACATGTCCAAATTGGAGGTCGTTTGGGCCAAATTGTTGAAAAAAAACCGGTTGAGTAGGTACTGAATGACTATGTCCTCCTTTTTTGTCCACACTGGTACCAATTCAAAAGGAACTTCAAGTGCTAACATTCAAACTGGTGAACTGAGTGGAAAACATTTTGAAAGAACTTGGCCAAAGTTTTTCAAAGTTAGGTAGGTTATAGCATTGTTGTACCTAAGGTACTTATTTTTACAACTGTTTTTGCAACAAATTCCAACACAGTTACTAGAAAAGGTAAAGCGTTTGTGAAAGCATAAGCTTTTGTTGCATTATAAAACTTCCAACAGGACAAGATGTTTCGGCAGCATGGCAGCTTCGATGACAGCACAAGTGAGCCAAGTCTTTCTCCATTTGAGAACGGCAGTAGATAGCAGCCAAAACGCAGTATCCTAACTAGTTTTTTTCGAGAGTTTTTGCCATTCCACATTGCACTTGGTGAAGTCTTGTATCAGTCAGCAAATTTTCTTTCAGGCAAGTATTATTAGCTTGGAAATATGTCCGAAAACGAAGCCGAAGAACGGAATTCTTCATCTGAAACCAATCCATTCAACGTATATCCCCGAGCATCTTCATCTTCATCTCCATCATTCAAACGAGCATTCAAACTTCTAATTTTATTTGAAGTGTTGACTTGGGAGTTGCCGAGTTTTCACTATTTTCTGCAAGAAATCAGAACCTCAATAAAAAATAATCATGTAGCCCCCGTTTGCACCAAAAATTTGATCATGAAATAGTAAATCGAGCTTTTTTTGCTGAATTTTAGCGTAGTACTTGATGAAAAATGCAGTTTTACAAAAAAAATATGGGAAAATGTTCATTTATCAACAGCTTAGATGCATCGCCTGTGGTCAGTCAACTGGCAGACCAAAGAAAATCCTCAATTAGCTATTTCATGATTAAATTCTTATGCTGCAACCGAGGGTAGGTTTAATAAAGATTGCAATTTGTTGGGCGATTTAGCCCTTTTTTCTAAGATGCCTGATGGATGTAACGCCACTGAAGGTGCTGTCAAATCGCATAAGTGAGGTTATGTAAGGTGGTGGAATGGAGCGTTTTTCGGGGAAAAAATGAATTAACATGAATATTACGGCCAGTAATTCATCAAACTTGACTTACCGATGAAGCGCAATGCCCTCTGAACTTGAGGTTGTGGTCCGCAACAGCCCGCACAATTTACAGGACACCATCGTGGACAACTCTGCAAAATGAATCGGATTACAAACGAACTGTACTGGAACTGGTAGAAAAAAACATTATTCTCGTTGCTGTTATGATAGATCAGACATTACTTACTCAGAATTACAAATTTTGATGCACTCAATTCCACTTATTTGGACTGACGCGATTTCTGTGACAGCCAGTTGACGGTTTCGAACAGCGTGTTGATTAATATTTCAAAAATCAAGTTCACCTTGGAGGCCTCGCTTCCGCTTTAAGCCCCGCCCCTCAGCTCAAAATCGGGTACCAAAAATTCAATTGTTTTTGGCTTTATGCTCTATCCAGCCATTCCTGCACCAAGCCTCATCGCTTGTGAAAGCCGGGCAGCGCACCTTATTCCATTTTATCAGTTTGCTGAATTTGCTGCTAGATGGCGAATAATTTCTTCCAGGACGGGTGCTCTTTCCCGATTTGTGCGACCTCTCGTAATAACATCCTAAACCCGAGGCTGACCTACTAGTAGTAGTTATACAATGGTAAGACGATAGCTTTTTGTCCTGTCTATGTGATTCCTTCGTTTCTGGTGTCTTATGCAGGCGGAGGGGTGAGGGGAAGGGATTGCCACGAATTTTTTTTTTGATGCGGAAAGGGCATGCATGAACCATGAACGCTAATCCCGCAACAGACGTATCGCCTCTTTGTAGGCAACCACGTATACTTCATGGTCATGGTAGTTTGGGAGCCGCTGGACTCTGGCATCCCCACTCTAACTCTCCGTCGAACGCAGAAATTATTCCGTCGAACGTATTCCGTCTATGCGTATTCCGTTGAACGCAGTTTCCGTCGAACGCATGGTTGACCTAGTGCATTGTTTTCTGTTGCATTGAATAATTGTATGTGACTCAACCAGGAAAGCGTATTCACAGCAACACAAAATGTAAGTTGCTAGTGAGTCCCTTGAACGCTCCATATCAAAGTCCCATTTCTGTGCTATTTTAGGTTAGAATTACCCGAAATGGTTGTTACGTACAATTGTCAGCAATGTTCGCATCAGGCTGAATCCGACTTTCAACTCGCCCACCACTCCCATAGGAATCACCAAAATATTTATGCAGCCGAACTCTACCATGCCATTGTGGAACCGGAACAGTTCTCTTGTGTATGCTGCGACTATAAAAGCTACTATCAGTTCGAAATGTACGAACATTGCAAACTAACACATAATCTAGGGATGACTGGAAACCATGAAAATGGAACGTTCCACGAAGAAATTACAAGATATCTGTGCGGTTACTGCAGAAGCGAGTCGGATTCGAGTTTATTTCTTGCGAAACATCACGATTTTTGTGGAAATGAGCCCGCAAGGAGACCACAACAAACAGCAGAAGAGGCCGAAGACATGGAGTCGCCAGATTTGGATAGGGCAGCTGCAAGAAGAACCATCAGAGGTATTGGTGTAATGGAATTGAAAATGTCGACGCGTAATTCTAGTGGAAAAATCGATGAGTACAAATCCAACCATTGTTCGTACCGAGCTAAACGAAAGTTACATTTGAAGAGACACATAATGAATGAGCATGCTTCGAATATGGTAATCAACTGGTTCCAGTGCAACCATTGCCCATACGGAGCTAAACTAAAATCATCTTTGAAACGCCACAAGAATGCCAGACATGCTACTGATGAAGAAATCAATTGGTTCCAGTGCAATAATTGTTCGCACCAAAGTAAACGAAAGTCACATTTGAAAGTGCACATGTTGAAACATGCTGCGAATGAAGAAATCAACTGGTTACAGTGCAACCAGTGTTCGTACCGAGCTAAAGAGAAGTCATCCATGAAAACGCATTTGTTGCAACACGTTACGGATGAGGAAATTAACTGGTTCCAGTGTAACCAGTGTTCGTACCGAGCTAAACAAAAATCAAATTTGAAACGGCACATGTTGAAACATGCTGCGAATGAAGAAATCAACTGGTTACAGTGCAACAAGTGTTCGTACCGTGTTAAAATGAAGTCAAACTTGAAAAAGCATATGTTGCAACACGTTACGGATGAGGAAATCAACTGGGTCCAGTGCAACCAGTGTTCGTACCGAGCCAAACACAAGTCAAATTTGAAACAGCACATGTTAAAACATGCTGCGAATGAAGAAATCAACTGGTTACAGTGCAACCAGTGTTCGTACCGAGCTAAAAAAAAATCAAATTTGAAACGGCACATGTTGAAACATGCTGCGAATGAAGAAATCAACTGGTTACAGTGCAACCAGTGTTCGTACCGAGCTAAACAAAAGTCAAGTTTGAAACAGCACATGTTAAAACATGCTGCGAATGAAGAAATCAACTGGTTCCAGTGCAACCAGTGTTCGTACCGAACTAAGCGAAAATCCTCTCTGAGAGACCACGTGATACGTAAACATGCTACGAATGAAGAATTCAACTGGTTCCAGTGCAACAAGTGTTCGTACCGAGTTAAAGTAAAGTCAAATTTGAAAAGGCATATGTTGCAACACGTTACAGATGAGGAAATCAACTGGTTCCAGTGCAACCAGTGTTCGTACCGAACTAAGCTAAAGTCCTCTCTGAGAGTCCACGTGATACGTAAACATGCTACGAATGAAGAAATCAACTGGTTCCAGTGCAACAAGTGTTCGTACCGAGTTAAAGTGAAGTCAGATTTGAAAAGGCATATGTTGCAACACGTTACGGATGAGGAAATCAACTGAGTCCAGCGCAACCAGTGTTCGTACCGAGTTGAACTGAAATCAAATTTGAAAAGACATCTGTTGCAACACCTTACGGATGAGGGAATTAACTGCTTCACAATGAAGTTGTTGCCACAAAAAAAAATGGCTTGACTTTGAAGGCCAATAACTTTCGATTGCCAAAAGTGATTTCCATTCTGTTTGTTGCGTTCACTAGCCCAATCTATCCTTAACAAATCCTGTAATTGCGAATATCAAGAAACTGCATGTAACATTTATACAGGATGATATGTAAAAAGGTGAAAAATGGCGACAACTTCATCGAACCCCCATTTGCAAAAAATTCTTTCTTTTCAAATTCCAATGTGAAAATCATGAAGTGCAATGCATTGTCTCGAAACGGTTTTGGAACTACCAGGATTGGAGGTCTTACACAGAAGATATGAATTTTTATATGGAATGTAACGGATTTGCCCTATTTTCTCGCAAGATTGAATCACTTCTAATGAATGGGTGGTTGACATTGAGTACCTACGACTGTTCCTACAACCGTCCCAGATAACTTAAATTTAAAAACAACCCGAAAACTTGGTGTGGGGCCAGGCAGGAGGCACTTCTTGAAACACTAGTCACTGTCTGGTTTTGGCACGTTGAATTTCATCAATATTTCAGATGTCGAACATGGTTTTTTTTGCAAGTCTAAACCCCTGAATATGGTAGAACCTCGGGTAGAACTTAATTTTCCGTGGAAGGGGTGCCCCCTGGAAGTTTACTTGTTGTGCTTGTGCTATGCCTGGGCTTTACCCCTGATTGCGTTTTTCTGGTGATACCGTGCTACAAAGATGTTCAAAAATGTGTGTTGCTACAGTAACGCTAAAAACCCATATTTATGCCATTGTTCATACTGACACGTCAAGTCACTCCAACAATGCCGAGAATTGGCAAAAATCTTTTCCGCGTGGTGGCGCTGTACGCAATCAAACATGGTGGCCCAAGGGGCCTTGACAAATAGGTAGTAAACGCAGTGCGCATTCACATCACAACAGCTGTCGACAGTGATAGCTGTCAGTGAAAGCGCAACAGTGAGCCAAGAACTGGGGGTTCGTGGGGAATGGAACTTCGTTGCAGTATCTCTGACTTATTCTTGTTTTAGAAAATGCCGATAATACAGATTCATTTGCCCAATAAGTATTTATGGTCATGTTGGTGACCAAATCAGCCCCCTCTCGACAAAGTGCGAAGAAGTGATTGAGGCAGGTCATTTGATCCTGTGTGGGGTCACTGGGGCTCACTGCGACTGTGGGACTCTTGTGCTTTGTTATGTCTCATAAATGGATCATTGAAAACCATTTGGAGGTTAGGTGCTGTGGACCAGTTGTTAGAACAGTGTCGTGAACTCGTGAAGCCATCTCCGATAAGCCAGTCAGAGCGCCTGGAGATCAACACCAGCGGCATTGAGAGAAGAGATCTGGCCTGCAAATCAGAATCCGTCACTCGCCTCATCAATTCAGATTTAGAAATCGATGTGAAGATATTTTCCATTGTAGAAACACTAACATCAATCGATGATGCTATGATTAAACTTATGGTTGAAGAATAAGTACTCAATTATTATTGATAAACTATGATTTTTATTATTCTAGACAGCGGTAAATGCTTATTAGCTACTAAAATTTTACTTTACAGTCAATGTATGAGTCGTACGATTACTCCAAAAGAATGTTCATCTTTCTGGCCTAAACGATCATTGTTGGCTCATTTTCGTGATGCGTCCTGTTGCGCGTACCTATGCCTTGTCTTGTGGGGGCTTAGTATTTCCACTTTGTGTGCAAGGGGCTCACACAACTCAACACCTGTAATGTAAATAAGCATTCAGAGATTGCATTTTTCGGCCAGCATTTCACCAACTCACGTATCAGCTTTTGCTGCTGCATTGTGCATTGTGTCCATTGGCGTATACTAACGCAGTAATTCAACTCAAACTACAACACTCACTCGCTCACATTCACGACGATGTGGAAAATCAGGGAAACAAGGAAGACAAATAAATTTAATTATTTTTCAAGTGTCAAAACTGTCAATATTCTTATGATTTGGAGTAGGTACTGTCAACTGTCGAGTGCTACTGCGCTACTGCGCTGGGCTGTGCGCTGGGTACCTATTTGTCAAGGCCCTTTGGACCACCATGTTTGATTGCGTTCAGCGTCTTCTGGTGGCCGCTGATTTTTGCCAATTGTTTGTTTTTGAATGCAAGTTATCCGGAACGGTTGCAGAAACAATCGTACTCAATGTCAACCACCCATTCATTGGATGTGATTCAATCTTGCGAGAAAATAGGGCAAATCTGTTCATTCCATATAAAAATTCATTTCTTATGTGTAAGACCTCCAATCCCGGTAATTCCAGAACCGTTTCGAGACAATGCATCGCACTTCATGGTTTTCGAAAAATTTTGCAAATGGGGGTTCGACAAAGTTGTCGAAATTTTTCACCTTTTTGCATGACACCCTGTATAAATGTTACATGCAGTTTCTTGATATTCACAATCACAGGATCTGTTGAGGATAGATTGGGCTAGTGAACGCAACAAACAGAATGAAAATCACTTTCGGCAATCGAAAGTTATTGGCCGTCAAAGTCAAGCAATTTTTTTGGTGGCGACTTCATTGTGGAGCAGTTCATTTGTATACAGAAGAAAAGTTGAGGTAACACGCACTTGTCGCTTATTTTTTATTACAAAGAAAAGATCTTGACCGTCCCGGCAAGATTTGTTGTACAGGCCAAAATAAAAGCTGTCTCACCTGTGTTTTGGTATCCAAAAATCACTTGGAGCCATATTTTGTATTTCCATCATAATCTCCCCTTGAAGTAACTGGGTTTGCATTTTGTTCCAATTCAAAACTTTGATCCCGTGTTTAGTACCTACCGAACTAAAATTCAAAACCACCTTTGTGCAATCGGGCATATAAGAACAACATTTTCGCTGCTTTGTCAACACCGAGTCTGTTCCGTGAATCACTATGGAATATGGATGAGCCCAAAAGATGAGAAATACGTTCCACGAAAGCTGACAAAGCTATATGGAGGTTATTACCAGTTGCATAACTCTTCTTTTACCATCAATTTGTCAGGGTGATTTACTTCAAAGTGACAAACAATATGTCCACCAATCAAAATCGCTTCTTTCCAATACAGCTATAGCATGTCTCTTTCTTTTTTTTTGCATTATTAAGCGCTTTCCTTTCACCATAAATCTGACATAATCTGACTTTGACTAACTTTGACTGAGTTGATAGGACGTTTCTTTTGTCAGCGATCAAGTCAGGCGAGCTCAGAATTTTACTTTCCCTCTCACCCCTGTTGTGTCGTGATTCACGGTCAAGGTCAACCACAGCCAAGGGACTGCGTGTGCGTCGGGAAATGAAATAGGACAGCCCGGTGACATCCAGCCGCAACAGCCGAGCCGCAGAGAGACGCGCACCTACCACCAACTCATTAACACCTGAAACAACACACGCGTACATATGATCATATATTGTAGTTGCATCCAGTAATGAACCGCATCTCATACACCATTTGCTTTGCACTCGACACACCTCGAACAATTACCAGAAAACACCCACGACAGGATAGTAGGCGATACAACATTGGCGACGAAGATTGAAGCGAAAATTTGAACGAAGCATCTCAAGACAGAACAGTGGTCGACAAGATGGCGGCTCTAGCGGCAACACCCGTGGAACCGTTCAGCTTCGAACAAGAACCAACAAGCATGGGTGTGAGATGGGAAAGATGGTTGAACAGATTCGAAAATTAGATAACGGCCCAGGACATGAAAGATAAAAACAGAAAGAAAGCTATTCTTCTACATTATGGTGGTGAGCAGATTTATGACATTTATGATTCGCTTCCAGAAATACCAGCAGCAGACCCGCCAATTTCCGTTTACGAAACTGCCAAATTGTAGCTCCAGCAATACTTCAAAGCTCGCAAATTTCGAAGTATACAACTTCAGGCAAGCGAGGCAGGAAGAAGGCGAGGCTACCGAGGCGTTTTATTATGGACTGCTAAAGCTGAGCAAAAATTGCGAATTTGTGGACCGAAATGAGGAGGTAAAATCACAAATAATTCAATACACAGCAAATTCAGCGTTGAGAAGATATGGCTTATCACAAAATCCATCATTAGAAGACCTACTGCAAAAAGCAAAAACGCTCGAAGAAACGGATTATCATCAAAGGAAAAGGGAAGAAAAAGAGCAAACGTACAAAATGTCCACAGCCCAAAAAACATCTAGGTACGATCCGCATAAAACATCCCGTTATCAAGTTGAAAAACAGAGACCCGAAAGAAATTATCAGAAGAACATGGATTTCGAGAAGAATTTTTGTAACAATTGTGGAGGTCCCTGGCACCAAAGAGGAAGAGATAGCTGCCCGGCAAAGAATGCAAACTGTCATTCGTGTGGGAAATTAAATAATTTCTCAAAGATGTGCCTATCGAAGAACAGTAGTTTCCCAAACAAACAAACGTATCGAAGACAGGTGAACGCAAATATGAATCAAGGAGAGCGAGAAAGTCCTCAAAGAAGTCCGGCGTTTTCCGAAGCATTCTTCCAACTGGTAACAAACAGTATCACCAAGCTTCCAAGAGTAACATTATTCCTTAACAACTGCAAACAAAGCGCAATTATAGATACAGGCAGCTCAGTAAACCTCATCAGCGAGACAACGTACAGAGCATTGTACAATCCACCTTTGCTTACACGAGGCTCTACTCCTATATATCCCTACAACACAAAGAATTGTTTCATTACTTTGGGCAAATTTGTAGGAAATTTCCGATACCGAGATGTAACAAGAAAAGCCGAAGTAGTGGTAGTCAGAGGAGAAGCAGAGTCGCTGCTGAGCTATGGAACATCGAAAGCACTGCAATTGATAAACGTTAGTACTCATACTCTATCGAACAACACACTGGTGAACATGGATTTTATAGAAAAGGAGTACCCAAATATCTTGAAGGGCATTTGGAAAGTCAGCTAAACATCAAGTCAAGCTGCACATCAACGAAAACATCCACCCTATAGCGCAAAAACACAGGAGAATTCCATTTCCAATACAAAACGCAGTAGAACAAGAAATAAGAAGACTTTTGCAACAGGACATGATAGAGGAAGCTGATGGACCGACTCCGTGGGTATCTCCGATTGTGATAGTCCCCAGTAAAAAACCGAGTCACAGATAAGGATCTGTGTTGATATGTTGCACTGCTGAAGGTACTGAAACGGTAAGAAGAAGAAGAAGGCCCAACAATAAACAGAGAAAAATGCATTCTCAATTAGACGAGCGTGAAATACTTTGGTTTTGTCTCCACATCAAACGGATTCCATCGAGGATTCCATCCAGATCCAGACAAGGTTGAGACTTTCAAAAACTTAAAAGCCCCAGTAAACGCATCCGAGGTAAGAAGTCCTCGGATTTCCATTAACCTCGGTATGGTTAATTTTATTGGAAAATTTATACCAGACCTGGCAAACAAGACCTCACTGCTGAGGGAGCTCATCCTGAAAAAACAAAATGGGTTTGGTTACCAAAACATCAAGAAGCATTTGAAAATCTGAAGCGAGAACTACTTAATGCAGATAAATTGGGATATTTCGATGCCAGCAGGCTAACTCAGCCTTACGTAGATGCGGGACCGGTTGGATTGGGAGCCATCCTGTGCCAGACAAAACACAACAACACCAGCATAATATCCTATGGAAGCAGAGCACTGACACCGGTGGAATAGAGATACAGCCAAATTGAGAAAGAGATGTTAGCTGCATCCTGGGCGGTGCAATACTTCAACATGTACCTCTACGGCTCAAAGTTTGAGCTATACACTGACCATAACCCCCTGGTCAGCATTCTGAAAAACCCAAGATCTGCACCGAGCCTCAGAATTGAACGAATGTGCCTCCGAATACAGCAATACCAGTTTACCATCAGATACCAATTCGGTACAACAAACCCTACGGACTACCTGTCGAGATATCCATCGTGGAAAGAAAACACCAGCGCAGCGAAAATTGGAAAATACGTCAACTTCACAACAACGGCAAGTCTGCCAAAAGCCATCAGCATGGAGGAAGTACAGAAAGAGACCAATAAGGACGAATCCCTAAGGCTATTAAGAGAAGCATTGCGTGGCGCAATTTTGATTGGTGGACATGTCACTTTGAAGTAAATCACCCTGACAAATTGATGGTAATGACAGAAGAGTTATGCAACTGGTAGGTAATAACCTCCATATTGGCGAAAATCTTTTCCGCGTGGTGGCGCTGTACGCAATCAAACATGGTGGCCCAAGGGGCCTTGACAAATAGGTGGTAAACGCAGTGTGCATTTGCATCACAACAGCTGTCAACAGTGATAGCTGTCAGTGAAAGCGTAACAGTGGGCCAAGAACTGGGGGTTCGTTGGGAATGGAATTTCGTTGCAGTATCTCTAACTTATTTTTGTTTTAGAAAATGCCAATAATACAGATTCACTTGCCCAATATTTATGGTCATGTTGGTGACCAAATCAGCCCCCTCCCGCCAAAGTGTGAAGAAGTGATTGTGGCAGGTCATTTAATCGTGTGTGGGGTGACTGGGGCTCACTGCGACTGTGAGACTCTTGTGCTTTGTTATGTCTCATAAATGGATCATTGAAAACCATTTGGAGGTTAGGTTCTGTGGCCCAGTTGTTAGAACAGTGTGGTGAACTCGTGAAGCCATCTCCGATAAGCCAGTGAGAGCAGCCGGAGAGCCTGGAGATCAACGCCAGCGGTATTGAGAGAAGATACCTGGCCTGCAAATCAGAATCCGTCACTCGCCTCATCAGTTGAAATTTAGAACAACTTAATTGATATGAAAATATTTTCCATTGTAGAAACACTAACATCAACCGATATGATGCTATGATTAAACTTATGATTGAAGAATACTCAATTATTATCGATAAACTATGATTTTTATTATTCTAGACAGCGGTAAATAGTGCAAGCGGTACACACCTAAAAACACATCGATACTGCATTTTGGAGTGCAGTAACGAGATTTGGTATGGGCATACTTGATACCAAGACAAGCGATTTGACCCGCAGCACTCGATATTTTGTCCCTTAGGGGGCCAATGGGGGCCCTCCAAATTTTCAAGATGCAAGAACTTTCACATGACGATCATTGAGCATCGTCATGTATGTCATAAGTGAAGCTTACGGGTCTATTGAAAATATTTTCATCAATTGTCGTTGTGTCCGATTCATTCTTCATACTTGAAAAAAATTTTCTTTGGCAGAGGTCAAAAAAACTGTTTTTATTTTTTCTTCTATGCAAGGAGACGATAAATTCATATGTTCTGTTGCGTTCCCAACTAAATCGCATTCCTTGAACCTAATTATAAAGAAATTTTTCTTGTAATGGTATTTTTTAAAGAAGAGGTGACCTCTTCAGTACCTCTTTTCCAAGAGCATTTCATTCTATGTTCCCAATGGATATCACTCGTAATTTTTGCAGGAATGGAGACCTCGAACTCTTTTCCTGGTGGTTGCGAAGCAACATTACTCTAAAACGCCCAAGAGAGCCTAAAAAAAAAAAGAATTCTGCTGGCCCGTCCAACTTACGATATTTTGATTTTATAGTAGGAGAGACGCGGACCAGTATTCAATCCAGGCTGCAGGCACAGGCGATTTGGTTTCAACAGAAAATATTCTTCCATGACGTGTTTTATTGCAGTACAACAAAACGCAGAGTCGTTAGGTGTAAGTAGGTATATTTTCCGGTAGAACTTATTCGCCTAGACTAGATCTTATTTATTTGCGCGTCTCCCCTACTACAAAATCAACATGCCAAAAATTTGACGGCCCAGCAGAAAAAAAACGTTTTAGGGCTCTCTTGTATGTTTTGAAGCCATGTTGCATGGAAATTACTAAGAAAAGAGTTCAAGCTTCTCATATCAGCGAAAATTGACAGTCTTATCCACTAGGAACATTGAAAAAAATGCTGTTGAAAAGAGTGTACTGAAGAGGTCACCTCTTCTTGGAAAAATGATATTACGAAAAAATTGTCTTCATATTTGGGCTTACGGAACGCGATTTATTTGGGAACGCAACAAAACATATGAATTTATCGTTTCCTTGCACAGCAGAAAAAATTAAAACAGTTTTTTTGACCTCTGCGAAAGAATTTTTTTTTCAAATGTGAAGAATAAATCGGACACGACGACATTTGATGAAAACATTTCCAATAGACCCGTAAGCTTCACTTATGACATACATGACGATACTCAATGATCATTTTGTGAAAGTTCTTGCATCTTGAAAATTTGGAAGGCCCCCATTGGCCCCCTAAGGGACGAAATATCGAGTGCTGCGGGTCAAATCGCTTGTCTTGGTATAAAGTACGCCCATGCAAAATCTCGTTACTGCACTCCAAAATGCGGTATGCTTTTGCGTACCGCTCCCACTAAAATGCTTATTAGCTACTGAAATTTTACTTTACAGTCATAAGTCGTACGATTACTCCAAAAGAATGTTTATCTTTCTGGCCTAAGCAATCATTGTTGGCTCATTTTCGCGATGCGTCCTGTTGTACCTATGCCTTGTCTTGTGGGGGCTTAGTATTTCCACCTTGTATGCAAGCACAGAGTGAGAATCTTGCTGTACTAAATACTCCACCATCGCTTCAGGGATGAAGGTGCGTTCAGTCAGCTTATTTAGCCGCAAGTTTTAGTTTTAGTCGTAAGCGCAGCGATGCTCATTGGGCTGTCATGAACCAGCCTCCTCAGATCAGCCAATAAGCGATGCTGCGCTTACGACTAAAATTAAAACTTGCAGCTAAATAAGCTGACTGAACGCACCTTCAGTATATGATACAACAGGAAGCCTTATTCATACAAGCCGTCGTAGCAGTTCAGATAGGTACGGGTCTCGCACATCTCAACACCTGTAATGTATAAGTACGCATTCAGAGATTGCATTTTTCGGCCAGCATTTCACCAACTTACGTACCAGCTTTTGCTGCTGCATTGTGCATTGTGTCCTCGATTGTGTCCATCGGCGTATACTAACGCAGTAATTCAAGTCAAACTACAACACTCACTCGCTCACATTCACGACGATGTGGAAAACCAGGAAGACAAAAAATTGAATTATTTCTTCACTGTCAAAACTGTCAATATTCTATGATTTGGAGTAGGTACTGTCAACTGTCGAGTGCTACTGCGCTACTGCGCTGGGGGCTGTGCGCTGGGTACCTATTTGTCAAGGCCCCTTGGGCCACCATCTTTGATTGCGTTCAGCGCCTTCTGGTGGCTGCTGATTTTCGCCAATTAGGCATTTCCACATGACGTCACGAGCTCATCAGTGTTGCCAACCTAGTTGAATTTATAACGTCAAAAAAGTGTTAGGGAACAACCCGCGTTGTTATGATTGTAAAAAAAGTACTTTTTTGAGATTTTGGATACAGTAGGAAGCAAGTTTGTGCGTGATAATTGTTCACAAAACTCTGGCGCTTCGATCAATACTGATATTTGGAGATGTGCTGCCCCAAATAGCTCAATAAACAAGAAAGTTTGGTAGAGTGCTTAAATCATTTTCGTCGAAAAAAAAAAGAAATCCGTGGCTTTTTCGGAAAACTAGATTCCTGGAAGAAAAGAGCATCTCAGGAAGTATCTCAAAGTGCCAAGAAATGCGACTCAAAGACATCTGGGAAGGAGAAAATATGCCAGTTTATATGCCTGCCGATAAGGTAAAAAGCTGACTAAATTGTTAGAATACAGAATAAATGTGAGATGATTTTACAAATTATCCATTACTAAGCGCCCTTCTGATTTCAGAAAGTATGGCTGTGGCAAAAACTGTGACTTGTGGCGATCGTGAAATGGGAAAATCCAGCGACCAAGGAATTTCTAAGTTGACCAAAATGTTACCTCAAATCCTGCTTACAAGGAGAAATTTCAGGATTTTTCAAGCAATGTGTCTTGCCGCGATGAAGCCATCAACTGAAAATTCAAGATTGTCAAGTCAGGTGTACGATTTGGTCAACAGAAGATGAAGATACTCGGAGCCGATCCCATCTGGTTCACATGTGCTTATATCACAGCGAATATTACAACTACAGTGAAGTAGAAAATGGAAACTATTGTCAATTCAAACATCTAGGCTTGTGAAAGCAATGGAGAAAGCATGACTAGAGATGTAGAGGGCTCAATGAACGTGAACGTTGGGTTGGAGTTTGGAGTGGTTGAATCTTTTTTTTGATGAAAAAATGAGAAAATTCATGTCTTTCTCGAAACGCTGGGGCTCGTGGAAGTACGAGGCATCACAGAATGTATCCCAAAGCGCCAAGAAATGGAAAGGAGGAAGGAAGGAAGGAATACACTTGAAAAAATATACGGAGGTTGTACCGATAACAATTAGGATGGGTAACTAAATTGCTGTAATACAGTTATGATGTTTTCACAAAATTATCTGTTGCTAAGCCTATCTAGTTTCAGGAAGTTTAAGAATTGTGGCCTTCGGCAATCTAAAAATGGGAAAATCTACGGACTGAGGAATTGCTACGTCGACCACAATTTAAATAAATAAATAAGATTTATTGCTTATAAACTGTATACAGTTTTTTTAGCAAGACAATTAAACAAATGAAAATGAAAACGAACAAGAGAAAAAAAAATCACTCTGACAGGGCAAACGATCTCAACCTCAGGCAGCTGAAAATATAATTGTGCAAATAAATAATTATTCTTCTGTCCGTGGTTGCAAGCAGTTCTCGCGGGTCCTGAAAGCCTGAAAATATGCCATGACCACCCCTGAACTCATTGTACAGGGTGTTCACGATAAAATTCACCCCCCTCCAGTAGATTCCCCTTCAAGATATTTCGAAGAACTAAAAACTTTTTCTCCACGATTTTTCCCAGGGACCTTAAATCGATCCTCTAAAAGTTTCTAATTGGTACAGTATACAGGGTGTGATATGTAACTTTTTTATTTTAAATGCAACACCCTATATTTTATTCCGTTATTTGATTAAGCCTTTTTTTCTGATTACAAATATATATGACACTTATGATTTATTTTGACAAGTAAGTTGTCGAAAAAATAATCAAATAGGTAGTCAAATAATTTTGTTTCGCGGCAAGATGGCTTTGGTTTCTACAGTTTACTTAAAAAAAAGTTCTTCTCACAGCGCTTTATCTGCAGAATTCAACTCTGCATGGATAAATGGTCCAATTCGTTCCTAATACAGGGTGTCGCGTAATTTTGAATTTTTAATCTATTCAACTATCTATTTTAATATTTTTTTGACAGCTCCCTTGTCAAAATAAATCATAAATGTCATATATTTTTGTAATCAGAAAGAAAGGCTTCACCAAATGACGTAATAAAATATAGGGTGTTGCATTTGAAATAAAAAAGTTACATGTCACACCCTGTATACGGTACCAATTAAAAACTTTCAGACGATCGATTCAAGATCCCTGCGAAAAATTGTTGAGAAAAAGTTTTTAGTTTTTCAAAATATCTCAAAGGGGAATCTCCTAGAGGGGGGGGGTGAATTTTATCGTGAACACCCTGTACATTGGGCATTCAAAAAGAAGGTGAGCGAGGGACTCGTGTTTTTGGAGATTGCAAATGCCGCATAGTTTACTTGTATCCACTCTGTATGAAACTCCCCTACTGTATAATTGGATCATGGAGTCGTGTGATGTCCGAAGTTGGGTGTGGAATCTCTTCAGATACAGAGGTTCATCCCGCTTACAGAGATCATAAGGTTTCTGCATAACATTCAGGAACTTGTACTCCGGGTTTTTGACAGATAGAAGAATATTGTTCCAATCTGAGTCACTGTCTAGTTTAAGGATCTTATTCAAAATTGATTCTATTCGGTCATTAGTGATTTTTGTGTTGTTGTCTAATTTTAGATCTACGTCATAGGGAGAAAGTAAATTTTGAAAGTATGAGTACCAGTTAAATTGTTCAGCAGTAGTGTTATGTTTGTGCAAATGAATCAGCCTATGCATTGCTCTCGATGGTAGTCTTCGATCCGACATCTCATAAATTTTTTTCAGATAGCAGAGAACCTCTTTTACAAAAATATAATTGATTCTGCTCAAATGTAGTTCGACTCGCAAAATGTAACCAGCGGTAATAGATTTCAAATGTAAGAGTTTTTTGAAAAAACTCAGCTGACACTTTTCCAACTCCCTTATATTTTTTGGACCCCAAGTTACCATGCAGTAAGTAAAAGTTGGCACAATGATACTAGAGTACAATTTATTGATGCAGTCCCAATTTGTGATGTTGTCGTTGTTAATTATTCCTCTTACTATCCCACCCCACGATATGCCACTTCTGCTCACAACGGACTTGGTGTGGTCAGCGAAATTGCAATTATAGGTATTTGAAATACACTCCCAAGTACTTGTACCCTGGAACTATTTCGATTACTTCGTTGTTAAAAAAAAGTTTATAGGGTTTGCATTTGACACCTCTTCTGAAAACAACAACTTTTGATTTTTCAGTGTTTAGGTCGAGCTTCATTTCATTGCAGTATGATGCCAAGATGTTCATTGATTTTTGCATAGAGGATGGTGAGTCTGATAGTAGTACTATATCATCAGCATACTGTAACATAAGTACATTTTTACCTCCATCTAGTGGTACTCCCCTGGCGCCCTTTTCCAAAAAGTAATCTTCCATCTTGCAGGTGTAAAGCATATACAGTGTGGGGCTGAGGCAGTCACCCTGTAGCACTCCCTTCGTGATCTTTATCGATTATTTTGTACGCTTCCATCCAAAAGCAGATTAGCATTTGCATACAGATTACTTATTATTCTCACCATTTTGGAACTGATCCCGACGGAAAACAGTTGGTGCCACAAAAGTGTGTGATTAACAGAGTCAAACGCCCTCCTAAAGTCGATAAAAAAAGCAAAAACTTTCCGTCCTTTCAACCGAAGATTGTTATTTATCAAGGTATTCAATACAAATATATGTATGATCTTGGCATGATCTTTCTCTTCTAAACCCGTTCTGGCTTTCTGGTAGAATATCAGCACTCTCGGCGAAGGTGATCAGTCTAGAATTTAGGATGGATGTGAACAGCTTAGTGATGTGATTCAACAAAGCGATAGGCCTGTAATTCTGTATCAACTTTGGGTTCCCTTTTTTGTACAGGTGCACAAGTCTGATGTTACCCCAACCTTTCGGAATCTGTTCCTTTTCCAGAATTAAATTGAAAAACTGATGTACATATCCCAGCCAATCAACAGGTAGTGCTTGGAAAAATTCATTTTTCAACCCATCGTTCCCAGGGGATTTGTTTTTAGCTGCTTGTGTACCTAATGGCTTTATGCAGTTCTGATTTTGATATTACTTGATCGAGATAAGGATGTCTAACATCTATGAAATCACAATTAGCCAAGTCAAAAGCACGGTCGTCTGAGTAAAATTCTTTATAAAAAATTTCTGAATAGGTTAGAGGAATCTCAACTGCTTTTTTCTGTGAAGTGATAGAGCTGCTGTAAGTGCGCCAGAATTGTTGCGGATTATTAATGTTGTTAAGTTTTTGAATAGTTTTTTGCCTTTCTTCTTTTTTCTTGATTTTGATAAGCGCTGTATATTTGTTCCTTTCAGACAAGTACCTACATGTTTAGATCGTTCTTAGCGAATTTGTTCGATTTGCAAAGCCTAAAGAGATGACGTACGGACCTTTTCAGTGATCTACACTCTAAATCAAACCAGGCATTTTTTTGCAACCTGTTGTTAGTATTAATTCTAATTTCTTTGATTAACCCTAGAAATTTGCCACATTCTGAAGTGGCTAACAAGAAATTCTCATACATTTGATCTACGTTTTTGGGAAAAAAGCTGAGTCTATGGGATTGTGCCATTATATTTGAAAATGGTCGAGTCTTTGCGTCTGGTAGGACCAAGAATCTTTTTGTCTTCTTTGTGACATTTTCGTGTGATGAGTGAGAAGGAAAACTGGAATATGAACCTGACATTCGCAAACGCAAGTGACAAGCACAATGATCCGAAACCAGGTGATTCTCGATCAAAAGAGATTCCACAGCTGCCACATCCCTGGCTGCGATCCAAATCAGGTCAATCACAAGAATTGTGGCCTTCGGCAATCTAAAAATGGGAAAATCTACGGACTGAGGAATTGCTACGTCGACCACAATTTGGAGCCTAGAATCCTCAATAGAACAATAAATATTTGTATTTTACTTTCCCGGCCCACCCACGAACACGGAGGGAAAGTATTGTAATCGTGCAGAAAAAAAGTTTTGAGATTTCACCGGATATATCCGTTTTGAGGTCCCCCAAGACGATTAAGACCATTTTCAGAATGATGTCTGTCTGTGTGTGTGTATGTGTGTGTGTGTGTGTGTGTATGTGTGTGTGTATGTGTGTCTGTCTGTGATCTTCCACGATAACTGCCGTAACGTTGACTGGATCGACTTGATATTTGGTATACAAACATGGTTGTTTCCTGAAAAGAGCCCATTAGTTTTTGGCTGTCATCTGTCAAACCCAACTGTCACTATCATCAAATGTCAGAAGCTATATCTCACGGAACTCAACTTGCAATATGTCATTTGAAAGCCCTTGGAAAACTGTATTCAGAACAGTTGGAAACATTGCCCTATCTGTCATCTGTCAAATAATAAAAAATGTTAAAGTTCAAAACTTTACCAATTAATTATTCAAAATCTATCCAATGGATTGGAACCAGATTTGGCAGGAAGCAACACAACAAAAGAGTCAAATTGAGGCCGCAGTTGCAGTTTTCCACCATTCTCCAGTTGAGCGTAATGAATTTTCGAAATTTCTCCTGGCCGTTGCCACTCAGGAGGGGCTCTCGCCGGTGTTTCGACCAGCACGACTCGCTTTTGTAGCAGGACTCCACTCAAAAATTTATTCCTGCTCGGGGATCGACTTTTTTTTGGAAATTTCAACTGATATCGAAAGTAGATTGTATTGAGCGTCGTGCAGGTCTATTTTCAGAGTTGACACGGTTTCGGTTTTCCGACTGTAATTTTTTCAAAATGAAATTTGCACATTCCGTGAATTTGAGAAAAACGCAATGCAAACTTCTACATGCGGTAGGCCCCACGAAATATTAATTTTAGGTGCAGACATGCTGTGGATAAAAGTTAGAGAAAAGATTGAGCTAATTTTTGGAGGGAAAATTTTCGAAATCGGATCAACAGTTGCCGAGTTTTCCTCTCTGGAAAAACTGCAAATTTTCCAACTTTTTATTCAGTGAACAGATTTCTCGGAATTGTTTTTTTTAGAGAATAGATAACTGGTTCTTGAACATTTTCCAATAATTTCTCTCAAATTTCCCGGAAATTTTCCTCCTGAAAATATAAAACCACTCATGCGATCGTACAAATTAAGCGGTTCTGTCACGATAATTACCGAATTATTGATCCGATCAAATCGAAATCAGGTACGGAGGTCTAAGTTCAGCCTGGAATGTTCTGATTAGACTTTGGGTGGATGATTTTGATCGGAAGCCCTCAGGTGGCACATTGGGTCTGGGTTTGTCTGCCGAAGCTCTAAATTGAAAATATAGAATTGAAATTTGACACACAGATGCAGTGAAAGTTTTCAATCAAGTTTTTGTAATTTCATCATCATATCTAAAGTAGGAACAAAAATTTCAATAAGGAACCAGCATTGCATTTTTGAGATATCACAGCAGTTAGCTACCTAGTTCTACCTTCTTGATCATTTCATCACCTTGGAAAACTGACCTAACCTGTCATTTTTTCTGTCCGCTCAACAATGGATGCAGGATGCTCGCTAAACGCTCGACTAAATAGAATTTTTTCATCAATTTCCAAATCGAATCGCCCCCTCCCGAAGGGACACTTCGATCAAAATCATTACTGACGTCTCTGGATACCGCCGGGAAAGTTTTGTGTCGCCCCACAACAGATTTTGAAGAAATGTATCTTGACACAATCAAGTTGTAGTTGAAAATTCAATATCGTTAAATCAGGTGTAAAATTTCTGTCAAGTAGGGCTCCGGTGACCGAATACATCTTCGGTGGCCGAACAGCTGTTCGAGTTAAACTTCCATGTTTTGCCTCTGTCCATATTCTACAACCGAACTGAAGACATTCCTGCACTTTTAAAATATAAAATATAAACAAAAACTATTGTTTGTTTCTTTAATCCAGCAGTAAAAGCTGGGCCTCAAGTATTTGGGTGATTGGGAAGCACAAACCGAAGAGGTACATACCTAGCCCCACACAAGGCATATTACTCAAGCAATGCCGGGAACGTAGATCCCCAACATGCAGGTGAGGTTTGGTGGCAAAGTTCATGCCCAATTTTGTCGGAAAATATGAATTTTCACCACTACCCTGTGCAGTTGACCTAACATGTTTGGCTTGCTTTTTCACAAAAAAACACACTTTTCCACGAGAACTTATTTTGCAGGCGCATTAAGGACATTGCTTTGAACTTGATACAAAAGTTTCAAACTCAAACTCAAAAAGGTAGCCGAGGAAAAAAATGCAGAAACTGGAACTCCATAAGCGCCCTGTAGTTCGGTTGTCCCCGAACATTATTTGGTTCAAATTTGGCGGGCAATTCTGGACAGTTGGCAACACTGCTGTGACGTCAATGGAAATGCCTAATAGCATTGTATAACTACTACTAGTAGGTCAGCCTCGGGTTTAGGATGTTATTACGAGAGGTCGCACAAATCGGGAAAGAGCACCCGTCTTGGGAGAAATTATTCGCCATCTAGCAGCAAATTCAGCAAACTGATAAAATGGAATAAGGTGCGCTGCCCGGCTTTCACAAGCGATGAGGCTTGGTGCATAACTAATTGGCTCCGCCCACGGTCTATTGTTAATAATCGAGTGTACAGTTAGTACTTATGCCCAATGCACTTTACTACCTGAAAATGTGTTTCTTTGCGCCTCGCCACTACAACCACAGTACAGTGTGCGTAGTTTGTGTGGATTTTTGGCGTATAGTGCGAGTGCCTGTATCTCCTATTTCCAAAACAGTGCCTTGTTGGGTCCACTTCTTTGAAATTTTGGCGCTGCGCTCTCGCTAAAATTGACTATTGCTATGATCAGCTATTATGATTATGAATGATCAATGGAAATTAGGGTTGCATTTTGACCGGTCAAATAAGATTTGGTCAATTGACGGTCAAATCGGTCAAATATTAAAAAAATACGCTAAAAACGAAACCAGTAAGTACCGCATGATCAAAAACTTTCCTCCTCTGGGCAGGCTGTGACCTGGCCAAAATCAGTCTTGTTTGCCTGCCAATGACCAGATCACAACCTGCCTACAGGAGGAAAGTTTTTGATCATACGGTACTATATTTTACTCAATTTTTTATTTCATCTCAAAACAAATAAATTTTAATGAAAATAAATTTCAATTTTAATTTTTCATAATTATTATAGGTAGGTACGCGAACACCTCAACTAACTCAGTTCAGGTACTCATACAAATATATGGTATATGATAAAACATGCTCAAAAAAAAAACCTAATATTTGGATCTATTTTTAGACTTTATCAAAGGACCCCGCACGATTCTTATGGAAAATGGCTCCCGGTTAAATTTTCTGAATTTTTGATATGTTGTAGCTCATGAGATACTAATCAAATACCGTGAACCCTAAACTCAAATCATGGACAGTTTTTTACTCACAGGGGGTTGAAGTTGGAGCTTTTGACGGCTTAAAAATGATATTCTGACGTAGATAAAAGTTTTCTATTTGGTTTCTCTTCAAGTTGTGTTTCATGGTAAATGTATTAATTTGACAGAAAAATATCAACCCCCTCCTCCACCCCCATCCCTTATCTACCATCACAAAATTTGAAATTACTCTCAAAAGTCATGCAGATGGCTTCTGTCATTCAAATTATGAATTTCGATATAAAAATTATTTTCCACCCCTAATGTTGGGGTGCCGATTTTCCATATTTCCTCGGTTAATTTGGCTGAATTTTTGGTATTATGTACTTCTAATTCTGCTGAACAAAAAGTTCTTATGCCAAAACTTATTCCTATGGACAGTTTTCGTTCTACAGGGGACTGAATTTTAATATTTGAGAGCATCAATATTGAACTTCAATCCCCTGTAGAGCAAAAGCTGTTCATAGGAATAAGTTTTGGTATGAAAACTTTTTGTTCAGCAGAATTAGGAGTACACAATACCAAAAATTCAGCCAAATTAACCGAGGAAAATCGGAAAATCGGCACCCCAACATTAGGGGTGGAAAATAATTTTTGTGTCAAAATTCATAATTTAAATCATAGAAGCCATCAGCATAGCTTTCGGGAGTAATCTCGTATTTTATGATGGTAGATAGGGGTTGGGGGTGGAGGAGGGGGTTGATATTTTTCTGTTAAATAAATACATTCAGCATGAAACACAGCTTGAAGATAAACCAAATAAAAAGCTTTTATTAACGTCATAATATCATTTTGAAGCCGTCAAAACCTCCAAATTTAACCCCCTGTGGGTAAAAAACTGTCCATTATTTGAGTTTGGGGTTCACGGTATGTGATAAGTATCTCATGAGCTACAACATATCAACAATTCAGAGAATTTAACCGGGAGCCATTTTCCATAAGAATCGTGCGGGGTCCTTTAAATGGGGTACTTGCCCAAATTTTTTTATTAGCCTAATCGCTGGTTGGTCAAAAATAATGTATCCGTATTTTTCCTTCTTCCTATATTCCCAAAATTGCGGCCGTAAGGCGTGTTTTCAAAATATATTTGTGACGTCACAAATATACTAAAAACTAAACAAATAGCACTGTTGGATTGAAAACTCAAAAAACTGTTATAGTGGCATGACAATATTTGAAAAGTACAGAAATGAAAACTCCACTGAAGTTTCCACTCTGTTACCAACCATTTGAAAAAAAAATTGAAAAAAAAAATCTTTCCAGCCAATGGATATATTCTCTGAAAATTTTCAGGAAATACTCTTTATCACTCTTGTTGATGATTTAAAGTATTTTCAGTCAAATCTATATTTTATTGGCAAGTACCCCACGCCACGAGGCCCGGGGGCTCGTCTTTGACCGGTCAATTGACCAGAGTATTTGACACGGTCAAATGACCGGTCAATTGACGGCTTATTTGACCGGTCAATTGACATCGTGCAACCCTATTTGCATGCCAATGACTAGACCACAGCCTGCCTAGAGGAGGAAAGTTTTTGATCATACGCGGTACTATATTTTACTCGATTTTTATTTTATTTCAAAATAAATCAATTTGAATAAAAATATATTTCAATTTCAATTTTTGGTAGGTAATTATAGGTAGGTAAAAAAAAAACAAGCCAAGGTACGCGAACACATCAACTAACTCAGTTCAGGTAGGTACTCATACAAATACAGGGTGTCCCACGAAGTAACCAACATAGTTCAAGAGTAGATGTACTTTCTCCAGGCAAATCAGAATCTGCCGTTCCCGATATACAGGGTGATTTATGTGTTCGGCCGAAAAGTCTGATTAGCCATATATCAGGAATAAGTACATCAATAGAATCTATTGAAATTTTGCAGGTATATTCTAGAACCAAGATGCTTTGTAGCGCCCTATTCACTTATGAGATAGATACCGGACCGTACCCAAAATTTTGTTTTTCGAGTTCCTGTTGGAAAAGTCATTCTGTATAGATTTTTTTCAAAATCTGATGTCATTTTCGGTAAATAGATAAAAAACGCTACGAAATGCGTTTCCTAAATTGTTTGGCACTAATTTAGCGGATTCGAAAAAAATTAATAACAGAGATTTTTCATGAATATTTTTGAAAATCTGATTTAAATCACTCAAACGTTATTCCAGATGGTCAAACAAAGTCACAATTTCAATTTTGATGTTCTATCAAACTGGGGATAATTCCAGGAGATTTTCTTGAAACATTAATTTGGGTAGGAATCTGGAGTACCAAAATCATGTTTCCAGAAAATTATCCTGAAATTATTTTTGGTTTGTTAGAGCACCACAATTGAAATAGTGACTTTGTTTGACCATCTGGAATAGCGTTTCACTGATTTGAATTGAAATTTTTTAAAAAACATTCCTGAAAAATCTCTGTTTTGATAATTTTTTTTCGAATCAGCTAAATTAGTGCCGAACAATTTAGCAAACATATTTTGTAGCATATTTTATGTAGTTACCGAATATGACATCAGATTTTGAAAAAAAAATCTACACAGAATGACTTTTTCAACAGAAACTCGGAAAACAAAATTTTTGGTACGGTCCTGTATTCATTTCATAGGTGAATATGGCGCTACAAAGGCTCTTGGTTCTGGAATATACCTGCAAAATTTCAATAGATTCTATCGATGTATTCTTGAGATATGGCTAATGAAACTTTTAGGTTGAACACATAAATCACCCTGTATTTCGGAAACAGGGTACGTCAGGGAAATTTCGAAGGCAGATTCTGATTTGCCACAAGAAAGTACATATATCCTTGAACTATGTCGGTTACATCGTGGGACAGCCTGTATATGGTATAATGATGTAACATGTTCCAAAAATAAAACTAATATTTGGTTTTATTTTCAGACTTTATTAAATTTGAATTCCTTATGCCAAATCAAAATTGGAAAAAAAAATTAAATTATTATAAATCGTGCCAAACGAGGCCCGGGGGCTCGAATTTGACCGGTCAATTGACCAGAGTATTTGACACGGTCAAATGACCGGTCAATTGACGGCTCATTTGACCGGCCAATTGACATCGTGCAACCCTAATGGAAATGCAGCTGATAATGATCTATTATGGCCTCAAATTTCAGCCGTTTCATCAAAAACAAAATTTGCTCTCGTTTTCTTAGTATGTAACTAGTAGGTAACGAAAAGTTGTAGCAACATTTTTTTTTGTAACGTCCCTTAACTTAAGCTCAATATGGGATGGAAGAGAAGTTGAGGGACGTAACAAAAAATGTTTAAGAATTCTGCTGAAACTTATCGTTACTACTAAGAAAACGAGGAAACATTTTTTTTCTGATGAAACAGCTGGAATTTAAGGCCATAATAGATCATTTGCAAAAAATATTTGAATATATAAAGGACCCCGCACGATTCTTATGGAAAATGGGTCTCGGTCAAATTCTCTAATTTTTTTATATGTTGTAGCCCAATTCGACACGAGTCAAAAACCATCGTCCGTTACCCAAAAAAATGGAGTTTTTTGTCTATAAGGGGTTGAAGATGGGTTATTTCAAGATAAAAAAATATGTTCCAACGTAAGTGAGAACATTTCAACCTCCTCTCTAACACATATGGCTCATGACAATTCCCTTTTTCTTTTGTGCAAAAATCAACCCCATCCCTCACCCCCAACCCCTACTTGTGAGTATCAAACTCGAAATTACGTTTGAAAGTCATGCAGATGGTTCTATTTTGTAGAATTATGAATTTTGGCACAAATTATTTTTCCAACCCTCAAATAAGGGGTGGGGTTGGAAAAAAAACATCGGTCAATTGGCCTGAATTTCTGATATTGTGCTCTACCAGTTACGCTAAACGAGATTACCAAGGGAAAACTCATTCGTATGACCAGTTCCCACCCCACAGAGGGTTGAAGTTGACTATAATGAAGCATAAAACATTCTTCCATGTCATAAACCAAATGAATGGAAATTGTGGACTTTCATATTATCTTGTTTCTTAAAAATGTATATTCTTCAGAAATACTCTCAACCCCGTCCTTCATCCCCTATTCCTGTTTCTGAACATCATATTCAAAATGCCTGAATCTTGAAAATACAAATAATTTTTATTTCATCCTTCACATGGTCGCAGTAGCTGGAATAAGAGTGTGACATAATATTTTGCCTTGATTGAGCAGCTTTCGCTTCAAATGATATTAAATTCTTCAATCTAAACTATGAATTGAGGTATATCCGTACAAAAGAAAAAAGTTAGAAATTATTTACATGTGAACATAATTAACCTGCTGTGAAGTTGAAACTAGATAGGAACACCAATATTTTAAATAATAATCCAGTCAAAAATAAAAAAATATATATATCCCACCCTGCTTATGTTAGCACTCTAACGTAAGCGTAGTGAAAGTGAATTTAGAGAGGGGATTCACAATTCAGATGCAGAGAATCCGACCATAGACCTCCTACATTATCAAGATTTATTTCGAATATGATTTTCAGAAACAAGGATAGGGGATGATGAGAGACGGGGTTGAAATTATTTTTGAAGAATAGACATTTTTACAAAACAAGACAATATGAAAGTCCACTACTTTCATTCATTTGGTTTATGACATGGAAGAATGTTTTATGCTTCATTATAGTCAACTTCAACCCTATATAGGGTGAAAACTGGTCATACGAATGAGTTTTCCTTTGGTCATCTTGTTCAGCGTAACTGATGAAGCACAATATCAGAAATTCAGACAAATTGACCGATGTTTTTTTTTTCAACCCCATCCCCTATTTGGGGGTTGGAAAAACAATCTGTGCCAAAATTCATAATTCGACAAAATAGAACCATCTGCATGACTTTCAAACGTAATTTCGAATTTGATACTCACAAGTAGGGGTTGGGGGTGAGGGAGGGGGTTGATTTTTTCACATAAGAAAACGGGAATTGTCATGAGCCATGCATATATGTTATAAAGGACGTTGAAATGTTCTCACTTACGTTGGATCATATTTCTTTACCTTGAAATAACCCATCTTCAACCCCTTATAGAAAAAAAACTGTCCATTTTTTTGGGTAACGGACGATGGATTTTGGCTCGTGTTAAATTGGGCTACAAAATATAAAAAAATTAGGGAATTTGACCGAGACCCATTTTCCATAGGAATCGTGCGGGGTCCTTTACAAAAAATCCCAACATCAAAAATCTTCAGGATTTACAAAATTTTCTTGTTAGCTCAATGGTGCCAAGCAATTTTTTTGCAATTTGAATAATATGTTTCATGTTAGTTTCTAAATAGAAGAATGAGTTTTAAAAAATGTGTATACAAAATGTCTTTGTTTTAAAAAATGCTTTGAAGTTTTTTCAAGAATCGCCCTGGAAATTTCAAACTTATTGATAAACCTACAAAATTTCAATCAAATCCATGCGGCCATTCTAAAAATATGGCTCATAAAAAAAATCGACAAAATAATGGAATCGCACCGTGTCGTAACTTCGAAACGAATGAACAGCGTTAGAGAAATTTCAAAGCCAGATCCTGGTTCGCCTGAAAAAAACTGGACCTATCCTTGAGCTATGTCCATTTGGTGATTTCTCGCTTTTCCTCTCTCAAACTCAGATCAGAGCAGTGAGTTTTGTGGTAAAAGGAAAGCACCTAATTTCACCCTAAAATGCACGATGTAGCCATACTTCCGGAAAACAGAAATTTTGTCAGAAACACGTGACTCCTGTCAAGTTGGTTTCAAAAAATTCGGCTCCATATCCGTAAAGAAGACACGTACAGCTCTTAGAACTTTGATTTTTTGCTGGCATTTCATCGATAATTTTCGAAAACCGGCTGAGGAAACTTGAATTTCACTAAAATCCAAACAGTGGCATCAAAGTTACAAAATAGTCCCACAAAAAATTTCCCAAGAATATTTCACTCGATATTTCATCTGTGCAGAAATTTTGTTTGACAAATCTGCGTAAATGAATTGGTTTGTCCGGTTGTTTTCAATATCCCGCCATTACTTGCTCTTGCACATGTGCAATATGGCCAGATACGCGGTAGAAATCTTTGAAATGTGAAATGTGTACAATGGGTGCTTTCCACCTAGCTCCAAGTTTGGTACACCTTTCATTTGCGCACGTGCGGGTTCCAAACGGTGCTTTCCATCTACGTGTTCTTACCTGGTTTTGTGCCGTCTGGTGGATCACCTAAAATTTTGTGCCGTCGGAAGGCACACCGGAAACGGATGCGACAAATGACGTACCGTCAGCTGTAATCCAGCACTCCGTTGTCATATATCTCTCTCTGTGTCGTTTCATCCATGCATCCGTGTTTTATTTTATTTCTCTGCAGGGATAACGTACGATCGATTAAGATTTACGCTGCCATTTATTTATTTCTGAATGCCATAGTCATCTTTCGCCTCCAGACCAGAGATGTCGCGTCAGTCAACGATGCCGGTGCTTTCCATCTAAGTGTACCCAATCGTGGAACATGTTCCGTCTGGTGGTATTTGTACCGTCTAGGTGGAAAGCACCCATTGTCCCAGTATTCAGGAAACTAACAATCGGAGGAAGCTTCCCGCTGCGCAGGAGGGCGGAGCCAATTTCACGGTAAATGATGAAGCCGAGCGCTGAACCCAGCTTTCGCGCTCTTTGCTGAGTTTCGAAAAGCGACAGATCCTGAACACGCCATCTGTCCGTGCTTTACATAACCTTCACAATTTGAACGGAGGCTGGCCTACTAGGAGTAGTTATACAATGCTAATAGCTTCGTCAGCTTAAAATGGAACGCATTTCTCGTTTTTTGGGCTCATCCATATTCCATAGTGATTTACGGAACAGACTCGGTGTTGACAAAGTGTTGAGTTTTGAGTTACCTAATTTAGAAAACCTGCCTTTGTCGAGGCTTTTGTCCTTATTTTCTACTTTTTACACATGATATTTTTTTAATAAATATACCGAGATAATATACCGCCCCCTTCATTATCCTGACGATTTTTTTTGCGCGATAAAGACTTTTTGACTGTGGTGGGCGCTCCCCCAGAAGATCAGTCCGTAGGACACAGCAGATTGCACCAGAGAAAAATAAAGAATCCTCAAAACGCCATCGGAAATTGTGTTTTTTAAAGTTTTCATTAGAAAAGTGGTAGAGCTCAACTTTTTTAAAACCCCGGTGATATGTGGCTCCCACGTTAGCTTATTGTAAGGTGACCAGACGTTCCGATTTGATCGGAACTGTACCGTTTTCGCGAGACACTTTCCGATTTGACTTCCTGTTCCATAAATGTTCCGATTTGAGTAACTGTTCCGTAAATGCTCCGATTTCCGATTTGAGCAACGAACATTTCAACTTTTTTCACCAAGATTGAATTTATTTCGATTGGCACCCACGCTATGCAAGTGGGTCTCGACTGTCTGCAGAATGTACCGTATGATCAAAAACTTTCTTACTCAAGGGAGGCTGTGGCCTGGTCAAAATCAGCCTCGTTTGCCTGCCAATGACCAGGACCACAGTCTTCCTTGAGAAAGGAAGCTTTCGATCATACGGTACATGTTGTTTCAAAGAAGCATTATTTTACTAACAATATTATTTCATCATTATTAGTATTATGTATTATGAACACTGTTGGTTGAGAAGGGGGCAAATAAGGGACAGCACTTACCCGCCCTCCTGTTGTTTTTTTTTTGCAGAAAAGGATCAGAAAAACTAAGTTTCAGGCTCGGTTTCAAAAAATATCCCCAAATATCGGTCCATCCAACAATGAACAGACGCGAGAAAATGAGGAATAGATGGTAAGTAGGTGCCAAGGTGCCTGGAAGTTCTGAATCAGCAAATAAAAGGTAGGTACGCCCCTTAAAAAAAAAAAAAAAAAAAAAAAAAAAAAAGTCTTCCCTGTTCCGATTTCTTCACTGAGGAATCTGGTCACCTTAGCTTATTGTCAAGCTGTACTCCAAGCAGACTCACGCTCTCCACCTCTTGTATCAACTGACTTCCGCTCCTGATTAGGATGCTGGAATCATAAGTACCGTTTTTGGGAAGAAAGCGAATACTGCGGGTCTTCTTGACGTTAGGCATCAATCCATTTGCAGTTTTGATTTAAATAGGGTTGCATTTTGACCGGTCAAATAAGATTTGGTCAATTGACCGGTCAAATGACGGTCAAATCGGTCAAATATTGAAGAAATACGCTAAAACAGGTGTAACTATCATGCAACATTATTTATT
This sequence comes from Anaspis maculata, assembly GCA_949128115.1. NCBI lineage: Eukaryota > Metazoa > Arthropoda > Insecta > Coleoptera > Scraptiidae > Anaspis > Anaspis maculata. The sequence goes on along the minus strand of OX421964.1, from coordinate 11,809,194 downwards.
GCAATTAGACAACAATTTTAATATTTCGTTAAGTAACCGTATGATCAAAAACTTTCCTCCTCTAGGCAGGCTGTGGCCTGGCCAAAATCAGCCTTGTTCGCCTGCCAATGACCAGACCACAGCCTGCCTAGAGGAGGAAAGTTTTTGATCATACGGTACTATATTTTACTCCATTTTTTATTTTATTTCAAAACAAATAAAATTTGAATAAAAAAATATTTCAATTTCAATTTTTGGTAATTATAGGTAAGTACGCGGACACCTTAACTAACTCAGTTCAGGTACTCATACAAATACAGGGTGTCCCAGAAATGGCGCATAAACTCTCCAGTACGTTGTAGCGGACTTTCCAGGGAACTCTAGAAAAATAGTAAAAAAATTCCTCCTTGACCACTCTTCGAGATATAAGACTTTGAATTTGAAAACTCAACTTCTTTATTTCTGTGACTTATTCAAAACCGCAATATTTATCTCATGGGGATAAAACCCTTTCATCATTTTCTGGTGAAATAATCCTCAACAACTTTTGATTAACGGCTACAGCCAATTTTGAATTTTGCAACTTTTCAATCAAATTACCCCAGAAAATGGATCTGGCATCATCGGTGGAAAACAAATGAGTAGGTATACCTACAATCTGACATTGAATAAATGAAAAATCGAATGAAGTCAATTTCTGACAATAAGATCAGTCAGTGTCATTTTGCATCATTCCTGCCTTGTTTTCACTTTTCCGCGAATAATGTATGCGGCTAGCGAATACACTGATATGTTACTGATTTTGGGCGAACGTCGCGGCAACCACTTGCAGGCGGAACGCATTATTTACCCCCAGCAATACCCTCAAAGAAAGCATCCCGATCGTACTTATGTGATAATGAGAACAGAAGACAGAGCCAGAAGGACCGGACAGGTAGCATCAGTATTATTACAAGCAGATTGCGGCCGTCCTCGTCATGTGAGGGTACCTGATTCCTGATGCTGAATAGGACGTTTTTGAACTGCTTCAGAATCAACCAAATCGAAAGGCTCACAAAGTTTCACCGGGATTGCATGCACTTATTTTTTTCTCGAATACGAGTAGTCCCAACGCCTATCGTCAAAGGAGCCTGACGGATGTTGATATACACACATGATTTGCAAGGATTGTTCTTTGGATTGTTAGTTCAGAACAAGTTAAATAAGTGAAAAGGGTGTGGCGGTTTTTCAAAGTGAATTTCTTTCTGAGACAGCCTTAGTAACACCTAAAGAAAAATGGGAGAAACGCAGTTTTACAAGTTTATTTTCCGAATGCGCGAAAGTTGTTGAAACTACGAAGAGGTGCGATCGGTAGCTATCAGCCAGTAGCTGTGCCAGTAGGCACCAGTATCAGTACCTACAAGGAAATGTCTAAATTGGCCCTGACAATGACCGTTTCCATGATGACCATGTTTATATTGGAACAATTATTTTATTCTTACCTAGCGGTACGTATGTAGGTGAACACGTGCAGTCCTGCACGTTTGCCAATTCGACCGTTCAGTTTTTTGGCGATAACTTGAAAAATAATAGTCAAAGAATTTTTCTACTATTTTCCCCCGACTCTATGATGAATAGGCTACTTCGTTTGGGCAGGTGCGCATGTGTAAAAGCGCCAGATTTTGAAAACTTTCGTACACCTGTCAATTGAATGGCAACGCTGCATGCTCTGTCTAGCCGCCTGACCAACTATACTGGTTCCTGGCTGTCACTTTTACACATACAGTAAACGCATCTCTTCGTACTTCTTTGAACTTCCTTTTCGGTACAGCCATTTTCAACAAGTTATTGTGTTCTTTCGTCAAAACATGAGAAAATCAAATGTAGGTCAGATAGAAACGGGAAGTGTCATCATAATTGTCACAAGTGGCAGTTGGCGCCGATATCTTGTTGTTTTGAGCGCTGTTGCCATTTTCGTTGTGCCTGAACTTCCACAAATGATCATTGAACTTAATTTCAATGAAACATTTCCTTTGAATATAAAAATGGTATCCAACATTCAACCAAATTATCTGTGGAATTTTAGGTGCACTACAATATTTTTTAGTGTTAATTTTCAATATCGGTGTACGAAACTATGAAATTCGCGCCACACATGCGCACTCAAAAAAACCGAAACGAAGGGACCTATTCCCAGCAACGTACTGGAGAGTTTATGCGCCATTTCTGGGACACCTGTATAATGGTATATGATATAACATGTTCCAAAAATAAAACTAATATTTGTTTTTATTTTTAGACCGAGTTTTAGACTTTATTAAATTTAAATTATTATAAATCGTGCCAAACGAGGCCCGGAGGCTCGTATTTGACTGGTCAATTGACCAGAGTATTTGACACGGTCAAATGACTTGTCAATTGACGGCTCATTTGACCGGTCAATTGACACCGTGCAACCCTAGATTTAAATCAAAAGATTTAAATTTGCATTTAAGATTTAAGGTTGCACTTGCACGAGCACTTGCAGAAGTAGGCATGATTTCAGTTCAGTACGAACACTAGAACCAGTTGTAGGTATATTATTCTTGGCTCGTAGCATGTTTCAGCAAATGTTTTCTCCAATTTGACTTTCCTTTAGCTCTGTATGGACAATGGTGGCACTGGAACCACTTGATTTCTTCATTCGTGGCATGTTTATTTATCACGTGGACTTTCAGATGAAACTTTTGCTTAGCTCGATACGAACACTGGTTGCACTGAAACCAGTCGATTTCTTCATTCGTGGAATGTTTATTTATCACGTGGACTCTCAGATGTGACTTTTGCTTAGCTCGATACGAACACTGGTTGCACTGAAACCAGTTGATTTCTTCATTCGCAGCATGTTTTAACATGTGCTGTTTCAAATTTGATTTGTGTTTAGTTCGGTACGAACACTGGTTGCACTGGACCCAGTTGACTTCCTCATCCGTAACGTGTTGCAACATATGCCTATTCAAGTATGACTTAAGTTTACTTCGGTACGAACAGTTATTGCACTGGAACCAGTTGATTTCTTCATTCGCAGCATGTTTCAACATGTGCTGTTTCAAGCTTGACTTTCGTTTAGCTCGGTACGAACACTGGTTGCACTGTAACCAGTTGATTTCTTTATTCGCAGCATGATTTAACATGTGATTTTTCAAATTTGACTTTCGTTTAGCTCGGTACGAACACTGGTTGCACTGGACCCAGTTGACTTCCTCATCCGTAACGTGTTGCAACATATGCCTATTCAAATATGACTTTAGTTTACTTCGGTACGAACAGTTATTGCACTGGAACCAATTGATTGCTTCATCAGTAGCATGTCTGGCATTGTTGTGGCGTTTCAAATTTGATTTTAGTTTAGCTCCGTATGAGCAATGGTTGCACTGGAACCAGTTGATTACCATATTCGAAGCATGCTCATTCATTATGTGTCTCTTCAAATGTAACTTTCGTTTAGCTCGGTATGAACAATGGTTGCATTTGTACTCATCGATTTTTCCACTAGAATTACGCGTCGACATTTTCAATTCCATTACTCCAATACCTCTGATGGTTCTTCTTGCAGCTGCCCTATCCAAATCTGGCGACTCCATGTCTTCGGCCTCTTCTGCTGTTTGTTGTGGTCCCCTTGCGGGCTCATTTCCACAAAAATCGTGATGTTTCGCAAGAAATAAACTCGAATCCGACTCGCTTCTGCAGTAACCGCACAGATATCTTGTAATTTCTTCGTGGAACGTTCCATTTTCATGGTTTCCAGTCATCCCTAGATTATGTGTTAGTTTGCAATGTTCGTACATTTCGAACTGATAGTAGCTTTTATAGTCGCAGCATATACAAGAGAACTGTTCCGGTTCCACAATGGCATGGTAGAGTTCGGCTGCATAAATATTTTGGTGATTCCTTTGGAAGTGGTGGGTGAGTTGAAAGTCGGATTCAGCCCGATGCGAACATTGCTGACAATTGTACGTAACAACCATTTCGGGTAATAGTACCTTTCATTATCCAGCGCGCCATCAGCGCGCATACTCGTCTTCTGAAGTAATGGCGTCAAATACAAAATTTGCGAACAAATGCTAGAAAATGGCGTGAAAAACCGCCATAGAGTTGAAAAATACGCGCCGCAGCGAACAGGGTAATAGGCTAGAGGTTAATACACACTAGTGATTACTCATTTTTCATCAAAAAGTCCGCATTGTTCATTAAATTATAAATAACTGCGTTTTACATTGATCGGATGTGCGTACGCAACCCATAATGCAACCCCCAACAGCTCTATTTTCAGTTTGACTAGCGAAAGTTGCCTAAAAACCACGATTTTAGGCAACACTCGCTACATCAGTGTACTGCGGAATGTATTTTACTCCCAGGGACTTTTCTCACACGATTCAAGAATAGCGGCCCACTTGTTCACAAACGTACGACACTCGGAGCGAACTTCAAAATGGCGAATAAATAGTGGACGTTGACAGCAGACAGCAGCGGAAAGTCACGGCCGTTGCTTGTCAAACTGAAAATAGAGTTGGTGGGGGTTGCATTATGGGTTGCGTACGCACATATCCGATCAATGTAAAACGCAGTTATTTATAATTTAATGAACAATGCGGACTTTTTGATGAAAAATAAGTAATCACTAGTGTGTATTAACCTCTAGCCTATTACCCTGTTCGCTGCGGCGCGTATTTTTCAACTTTGTGGCGGTTTTTCTTGCGATTTTGTAGCATTTGTTCGCAAATTTTGTATTTGACGCCAAAATTTGGCGCAAGCGTTGGGTATACCACTATAATGAAAGTTACTATTCTAACCTAAAATAGCACAGAAATGGGACTTTGATATGGGCCGTTCAAGGGACTCACTAGCAACTTACATTTTGTGTTGATGAGGGTCGCCAGTCATAAAACCGAACGTCGTAGGACCGAACAGAGGGCAACAAGGTAGAGAACGCCGACCCTCTCGCTCTCAAACGGAATTAGAGAGACCAGGGGCCCTATTTTCGGTGCACATGTGAACTGTTCCTATAGGAACTGTTCCCTCAAAAACAGGGGAAGCGGCATTTTCGGGTACATTCACGCGTGATCACGCCTGTTCTCCTAGGAACGACCGAGAGAACAACTCATCCCCCGCTTATGTCAATCAGAGCACACTCGTTCTTCTAGGAACGACCGAGAGAACAGCTCATTCCCTGCTTATGTCAAATAAAGCAAAGGACTGCAAATAGTCTAAATTGAAAATCACTAAAAAAAGCACATTGTTCATAGGTTGGCAACGCTGAATGCACCAAAAATACAACTAAAACAATTGCCAAATGACAGATGACAGATATAACTTTGACAATTGAAATTCTCGTTCGGCGTCTTTTCAATAATTTCAATTTTACGTTGCAATCTCCAATTTTTCGAAAGTTTCTTGAAATAATTTGGGTAAAATGGATCCATTGAACGCGGCATTGGCGGTCCATGTAATTGCGGACTTGGAAGCGGCCGAAGAAGATGCGCGCCAACCCGGCAAACGATTTGTGGACGATAATGGGGAGAATCCTTTTGAGGAACTTTCCGAAGTGCAGTTTGTGCAGTATTTCCGCGTGACACAAGACTTGGCCCGGCTCCGTGGGCCCGGCACATCACAGAACTAGTCACGCCATTTATCCCAGTACCCGGGGAAGGAAGCCAGCTGACCGTAGCAAGAAAGTAGGTACCACGTTTGGACAATCAAGTACCTACCAAAATCCTGTTTTTCCTGATACAATAATATGACGTTATGAGTTATGATATCAAGTAGCAATACACAGGGAGGCTAGAAGACCCGTTGGTGTTATTTTTGAAAGTCTTAAAAGATTACAATTCGATTTCAAATATCATTATGACAGCTGACAGCCAAGCTTCGACATTACACGGACATGTACGAGGTGTGTACGAGTATAGCCGAAAAGTGGACACGAAAATACCACTTTTAGAACCGGGGAACTGATCACTTCACCGGCGTTCCCCGGTGATCGCCGGGGAACAGATCACGTGTACCGAAAATAGGGCCCCTGGGATCTGGTTACCCAGAGAGAGACGCAAGCCCAGTCATTGAGCGAGAGGGTATAGAGAGAGAGAAAGCTAGAGCACTAGGGTATTTGCACGTCAGGGTGCGGTGCCATTGCTTGTTACTAAACCACCCTGCGTCACAGTCAAAATGCATGACATGAGCTGTCAATATTTTTGTTGAGGTTAAGTCGACCGTTTCATCTTTCAACACAGATTTTTTCACTAAATCTAACAGAAACTCTTAAAAACTGTTTTAGGCATGTATATTGTGTTCCATACATAGCAGATGCTTTCGATCACCGTATTTCAAGTACTGCTGGCATTTCGTCGAACGTAGGTTTCATCATCCAACTCATTCCGTCGAACGCAAATTCCATTGATCGTTGAATGCAGTAACCGTCGACGTGGTGACCCCATCGTGAAGATATATTTGTAATTGCCGTACGCGCAGTAGGTATATTATGTATTTCAGTAGGTACTGGCCCCGAACAGCTGGAAAACCCAAAAAGCACAATAATAGAAGTTCATCAATTTTGCAAGATTCTATACCTGATGGTTTCTTCGGCAAGGAAAACATCACATCTTCCCGACTCTTGTACTGCTTCACGGTGCACCTTTTTCGTTTTGGCACTTTTAGCCCGGATTTCGGCGATTTCGGCATGCAAAATAATGACAATTCAAATTTGTAAACAAATCGTGAAAATGACAAATGTCAATAGCAACCGCGCCCACCCCAGCTAACTTTGTTTTAATTTTTGACGAGGCCAGGAAATGCCGAGACACTGACAGAGAATACCGATATATCCCTTTCATAGCTGCGTCACTCTATAGTACAGTCTCTCTAAACGGAATTAGGGTTGCTGGATTATCGACAGCTTTGGCTGTACAAGGGTTACGCAATCATCCGTTACTAGGGGCCGATGGGAGGGGATAAAATTCAGCTATTTGTCAAAATTGACCATGAGCGGAGCTAGCAGGAAATTTGCGGGGTCCGGTGCTGTTGCTGTCATTCTGTCTCACATTACCTAGCCCAGTCAATCTATGTAGTCAGTCATAACCATCAATACCGGGAACAAATTCGCCTGAAGCTGATTTCTGGTTCAGTGAGTCCTTGGACCATGAGAACCCACCAGTCAATTTTATCGAACTTTCTCGGGTGTGCTTCATGGTCTTCCAGGTCTTCGAATGTTTTGACTTGCTGTAAATTGCACTGCTCGCTTTACGCCTTAGGAGTACGTCTTTTTCTTCCCCTTTCTATACAACGCCCTTGTCTTGTGCCACCAAGATACAGCATATGTGCTAACAATACAGCGTCTTCCATACCAGCAATCGGCGCTGTATCTTACTGGTGTCAGATTGCAGCATGAGGACACGGTCACCGAGATGGGCGAGGGCAATGAGCATTACGTGGAGACGGTGTTGTCGACGATGATGGCAGTGCTCCCTGATGATGCCACTTCTAGGGCTGTATTGACGATTACGAAGTCGGCAACGTTAGGTGCCTGCCTAACTCCTACTCCTTTCTGCTCGAAGCGCGTCCCCAGCAATCTCAGCATGTCTATAAACCCAAATTTGTTTGGATCGTTGCTTCAAAACTCCTCTGAGGCGGTTGCTGTTGTCTGCTCACCGAAAATCATATTTGGACAAGACTTTCTAGCAGCATGTCGTCTCTGTTCTTCTCCTTTGGTGCTGCGGGTTGGTCGCTGTATCCATCAAACACAACAGCGGGTGATGGATACTTGCTCTGCACATTTGCCTACATACAAATGGCTCTGGACAGGCTCTGGGTACCAAAATGAACACATCTGACGTTCGTGACAGCTACAGCCCGTTGGGACGGACGCCTATGGCCTTCCGCGATGCCGACAGCTGTCAGTCCTTGACTCCGCGAGGCCTGTGAGTAAACAAACGGTTCGCGAGAATGCGCTTCCCTTACGCCGGCCGGCCGGTCACGTGATAATCAGGTTCCCTAAACGGAATCGAGTTTCAGCGCCATCTATCGGACTTTCACATAGTGACTCTTGTTTTAACAGCAGAGTCCTGTAGTTTTTCATTACCGACATTTGCCCGGTAAATTCAATTTGCTCATTATCCAGGTGTCCGTTCACGATGAGAATTTTTCATGACATTTTTATCTTACTTGATACTATCTGGTCAAAATTTCGCATTTCTGAATGGCCTAAGGTGAAAAAGCTATTCAGAAAATGTGAGATTTTGGCTCGAAGTATCACGTAAGTTAAAAATGTCATGAAAATATCCCTGCGTGGATGGACACTTAATAATAATGAAGTTCAATTGATGCCTCGATTGATGTATTAACTTCAATACAATTCGAAGTTTTATGACTTTAGAAATTTTCATAGCTAGAAAACGTTCATTCGGTGTATCAAAATTATTGCATCAGTCTAATGGACGCTAGTTACAATTTGTAATAATGATCAAATCAAACATAATAAAACAGTATCAAGATGCAGGTTTATTAGATGAGAAAATAGCTTATTTAGCAGTAATTCATAACAATATATTGTAATATTTAATATAATTTATATTGGAACAAAAACAAATAATAGCTTTTTATAGATCCAGTAAGAGCTGATGAACGAACATTCACAACTAATATTGTTTAGTCAACTGAGGGTCGGTATACAATAAATAGAACAATAATTGTGAATACAGTGTCGGTACACAATAAATAGTTCAACAATGATTGCAACTACAGTATCGCATGATGTCTTGATTGTGATTGTTGATGTGATGATGTCAAGACTTGATTTACTATTTGAATGACTAAATAAAGTAAATAGCACAACAACATTTTGATTATTCTATATGAACACATCATTAAAACAGGGCCGCTTAGATTAAAATATGCTCAGGTACCAGTAAAAAAAAAATTCTCTCATTTTTTTGTCAATAGAATAGCAGATAATTTTAAATTCGGTTATTGATGTTTTCAACAAACCTAATTATTTTCAAGTAAGGTTAAAGTCACTTAAATCATTCACGTCATATTCTCTCAGTCTATTTGCTCAACCCATCACTATTTTACCCTCTTTTATGAACACTCCTTCAGACTCGAGGAGATCTTTTGCTTTGTTTGCTATTTGACAATGACAAGTCCTACCTTTTCAAACACTGGGTTTGTTTTGGCAAGCAATCATCTCTGTTGTTTGCTGTAGTTAGTACTAGTTAGTCAACAAAAAGTTCTTAGCAATAAACTTGCCCTGCCGCTAAGACCTCCTTGCCTGATATTTTATGATTTGTTTTGATGTAAATTAACAAAATTATGTTAACTTCCGTGGCTCTTGCTCTACTCGTACTTATGGGCTGGAGTCTTCAGAGGTCGAGGGACCAGCTGTGGCATCTGCTGCAGGCAGCTTTTGCAAAATTTCTATAAAAAAGAAAACATAATACAATAGCTTGTCATTAACTACAGCAATTCGTTACAAAGTACCTCTTAATTTTTCCGGTCTCACATAAGGATATTCGGTGGCTTCTGGACGATTAAAGTAGTTTTATTCCGTTGGCGCTGATGGTTCATCATAGTCTAGAAAGAAATTTCACAATTTTTAGTAACTTCTTCATCGACAAAACACAGATAGCTATGAAATACACCTGATAGGTACGGAACCAAGCTCAGATTGGGGAAGGCTATAAAATGGGCTAGAATGGCACTCTCAGCATCACACAATCAGGATTTTTTAGGGGTCTAATTTTTTAAATTGTTCACTTTGTATATTTCTTATCTCAATGATATTGACTTAGCATAATTATCGTACATACCTGGTAAATTTAAAGTCTGAAGCAAAGACTCCCTTGAACGTCCTGATGAGTCCTCTAAGCAGATGCCAGCAAAATGAGTTTTGCAAACCGGGTGGTTTCGCAGAAACGCCAAGTCTTAGGAACCCTGCTGTATCCTTTCATTGCTCATTCGCTGGATCCAAATTTGCCAAACATTTGGATCCGACGGTATTGCAAACCTGAATTATAAATAAGTAAATCGATTAGTTTTCTTGTGACTACCGCACATAATAGGAAAATGGGCAATTTTGGCTATTTACCCAGTGCTTACCTAGGCGAAGTTCTATCCTTACAACTTGGTACACAACAGGGTCGCAACGCAATCTCTTCACGTCCATTTTCACCAGAATTTTCACTTGTTCACTATTTAAAGTTCACACAAAAAGCGGATGAGGAATCCGTTATTTTTCAGCTAACCGCACTACTTCACGTGCCTATCACATAAACAACGATGCGTCTTGACGATGACAGCCGAAAGCCGCCGCCGAAGGTCGATTGGCATTCAAATTTTGTGCATCAGCGCCATCTGTTGGACTTTCACAGAAGCTCAACTTGGAACTTTCGCGGCAATCCCACTTGCCACCCCCTGGGACCGAAAAGCGTACAGCCGAACAGCGCAGCCCCGAACGTCGCAGGACCGAAATGCGCCATGTTAGAAGCAGTGGTACTCAACAAGTGGACTGAGCGGTGTGCGGCGAAATGACCCATTAGGCTAGGTACTCAGCAAATTATATTATGCGGCCGTGCCGTCATGACTGATGTGAATGGGTTTAAGGGGTTGATGTTTTTTTTTACAAAGGAGGGTGGTTTGTGTTCTTCCCAAAAAAATGTTACGTATGGTGTGAAAAGAATGCGGCCGTGCCGTCATGACTGATGTGAATGGGTTTAAGGGGTTGATGGTTTTTTTTTTACAAAGGAGGGTGGTTTGTGTTCTTCCCAAAAAAATGTTACGTATGGTGTGAAAAGAATTTACAAACACACTGGTGAAAGGTTTGCCAGGGCAGGTATTGGAAGTGTCCGTACTTCGTATATGAAGGTTTTGATAAGAAGTTGACTGTCAGGGTAGGTTTTGGAAAGTACGGGGCTAGTTTTTGTGTTAGTTTTACATTGTTGGACAACCGTGGAACAATTATTTACAAGAGAGGACACAGCAGTTGTAACTAAAATACTTTTTGAAGTGAAACTTCTATTCTCGCGCCTAGATCACAACACACAACTAACGCAGAACCACACATGGGAGTGAATTCGCGGTACATGTAACGAGGGTGTGTAACGCGGAGGTGTAACGTAGTGTCAGGCCCTTGGGGTGACCAGTGTCTTGTCCGAGAGAATGGGAGTAAGCTGTTGCCGCGTTCGATTCTATTCTTTACAGTTAGTATTCTTTTACCGCTTGCATTGTGTTTTAAGGACAACAACTTCCATCATAAACTAAAATTTAATTTTATCGATGAATTCTAACTCAACGGAAGTGTCAATTACAACCGAAAATGATTAATTTATTTTCGTAATGCGTATCGCCAACCTGTCGCCGACACTGGACTCATCTACTTGGTCTTGCGCAGGGGAATGGCAGGGGTGTTGTGCTGGTGACCCGACAGGAATGGTTCTCGACTTGGCTAAAAGTTATCATTGTGACCATTGCCTGGCGCTCTCGTTCGCCGTCAAGATTTTTGCGCTTTGTTGATTTGTTTGTTATTTTTTTTTTGTTCTTGTTGAATTATTGTGGTTTTGTTTTTGTTATTTCAATTAAAATTAATACCAGATCGAGTTTTCCAAACGACATTCTTATACTTTGTGGAGATTATTAGATTTCCATGCTGTGCCTGCCAGAACACAGTTTTCACCGTGCTGTAATATAACGGGGAAAATCGTACAGTAAGAAAATCCGTCACGATGTCACATTCGCATAATTATTTGTGGAGAATATTATTGATGAAAATAGATATTTATTGTATTAGGGGTATGAGTGAGACTTCTAGTGAAAGCGGTACACACCTAAAAACACATCGATACTGCACTTTGGAGTGCAGCAACGAGATTTTGCATGGGCATACTTTATACCGAGACAAGCGATTTGACCCGCAGCACTCGATATTTTGTTCCTTAGGGGGCCAATGGGGGCCCTCCAAATTTTCAAGATGCAAGAACTTTCGCATGACGATCATTGAGTATATCGTCATGTAATAACTATTGTATGTCATAAGTGGAGCTTACGGGTCTATTGAAAATGTTTTCATCAATTGTCGTCGTGTCCGATTCATTCTTCACACCTGACAAAAATTTTTTGGCAGAGGTCAAAAAAACTCTTTTTATTTTTTCTTCTATGCAAGAAAACGATACATTCATATGTTCTGTTGCGTTCCCAACTAAATCGCATTCCCTAATAGTCCATCCGCTAGGTACTATTCTGTATTTTTTTAGTGGTCGAAAAGGTTTTTTTTGGAAGTCCAATCAGTTAAGGTCCACAGAATCATATTTTTTTGGTGGCAACGCTCAAAAGTGGTGCGGTCACCCTGTGCACCCCCATGGGGGCCAGCCCCCAGTTAATCGAATTTCAGCTCTGTAACTCGGAGGATCGACACAGAATTGCAAAAAATTCAGGATGTCATAAAAACTGTCCCCCAAAAGTCATCCACAATGAAGATACAGCCCTTCAAGTTTCAAAAAAGGCGATTTCCGTGGAGGTACAATTTCCACAATTTTCAACCGATTTTGCTGAAAATTTGGCTAGGCCCCTCTGTAACAAGTATCTAGAAGGGGGAATTTCATTTTCTGGATAAATTGTCCAGTGGCGGAGCAACTGGAAATTTTGACATAATGCCGTTCCTCCTCATTTCTCAAGTCCCTGGTCAACTTTGAACTCTGAAACTTTCACTATGTATCGAATATATTGTTCAGCTACGATGTTCCCAAAAAAATTAGAATCAGAGCTGTTTTCTGGGTTTAATGTTGAATATAGAAGAGGAGGATTTGCTTTAATTTTTTTTAGCTGAATATCCTAGTATTTTTTTATATAAAAAAATTGTGTTCGAATTTTTTGTTTTTTTTTGGGAACATCGTAGCTGAATAATGTATTCGATACATAGTGAAAGTTTCAGAGTCCAAAGTTGACCAGGGACTCGAGAAATGAGGAGGGACGGCATTATGTCAAAATTTCCAGTCATTCCGCCACTGGACAATTTATCCAGAAAATGAAATTCCCCCTTCTAGATGCTTGTTACAGAGGGGCTTAGCCAAATTTTCAGCAAAATCGATTGAAAATTGTGGAAATTGTACCTCCATGGAAATCGCCTTTTTTGAAACTTGAAGGGCTGTATCTTCACTGTGGATGACTTTTGAGAGACATTTTTCATGACATCCTGAATTTTTTGCAATTCTGTGTCGATCCTCCGAGTTACAGAACTGAAATTCGATTAACTGGGGGCTGGCCCCCATGGGGGTGCACAGGGTGACCGCACCACTTTTGAGCGTTGCCACCAAAAAAATATGATTCTGTGGACCTTAACTGATTGGAATTCCAAAAAAAACCTTTTCGACCTCTAAAAAAATACAGAATAGTACCTAGCGGATGGACTATAAACCTAATTATGAAGAAATTTTTCTTGTAATAGTATTTTTCAAAGAAGTGGTGACCTCTCATTCAGTACCTCTTTTCCAAGAGCATTTCTTTCTATGTTCTCAGTGGATATCACTCGTAATTTTCGCAGGAATGGAGACCTCGAACTCTTTTCTTGGTAGTTGCGAAGCAACATGACTATAAAACGCCCAAGGGAGCCCAAAAAGAATTCTTTTCTGCTGGGCAGTCCAACTTACGATATTTTGATTTAATAGTAGGAGAGACGCGAACCAATATTCAATCCAGGCTGCAGGCGCAGGCGACTTGGTTTCAACAGAAAATATTCTTCCATGCCGTGTTTTATTGTATTACAACAAAACGCAGAGTCGTTAGGTATAAGCAGGTATATTTTCCGGTAGAACTTATTCGCCTGGACTAGATCTCATTTATTTGCGCGTCTCCCCTACTACAAAATCAACATGCCAAAAATTTGACGGCCGAGCAGAAAAAAAAAGTTTTGGGGCTCTCTTGTGCGTTTTGAAGCCATGTAGCATAGAAATTACCATTGTTAAATTACTAAGAAAAGAGTTCAAGCTTCTCATATCTGCGAAAATTGACAGTCTTATCCAGTAGGAACATTGAAAAAAATGCAGTTGAAAAAGGTGTACTGAAGAGGTCACCTCTTCTTTAGAAAATTATACTGCGAAAAAATTGTCTTCATATTTGGGCTTACGGAACGCGATTTAGGGAACGCAACAAAACATATGAATTTATCGTTTCCTTGCACAGCAGAAAAAATAAAAACAGTTTTTTTGACCTCTGCGAAAGATTTTTTTTTTTCAAATGTGAAGAATGAATTGGACACGACGACATTTGATGAAAACATTTTCAATAGACCCGTAAGCTTCACTTATGACATACATGACGATACTCAATGATCATTTTGTGAATGTTCTTGCATCTTGAGAATTTGGAGGGCCCCCATTGGCCGCCTAAGGGACAAATTATCGAGTGCTGCGGGTCAAATCGCTTGTCTCGGTATAAAGTATGCCCATGCGAAATCTCGTTACTGTACTCCAAAATGCGGTATGCTTTTGCGTACCGCTCCCACTATTCATGTGACGGAGAATGAGAGTTCAGGCGCCGAGCGCAGCGAAAAAAGAAACAAAAGAGTCTAATCGTGAGAAAAATCATGTCGAAAGTATTCTGCCCTTTGAGTGACTCATAGTAATAAGATTAATAATAAGATTGATAATAAGAAAAACAAGATGATACAAACCGTTAGGGAGCGGGTATACGAAAAGAACACCTCTTCGAAAGTTGTTTGCTGATTGATTCATATCTATAGAAGTTTCACTTCTTCCGAGGGTGACTATGGTCACGCACCCACGTTTTTGGATGTCGTAGGCTCGTAGATATTTAAGTAGGTAGGTATAGGTAGGTACTACATAATAATAATATCATTTATAACTGGGTTTTCTAAATTACAGGAATATTAAGGTGGAAAGGCGAGTTAGAAGGGTTGTTTCATAAAAAAAAAGTAGCTGAAGGGTTATTATGAGAGCGATGCGTGATGCGATGTGAAAAAAGTTCAGAAAAAATTAATGTCGAGGGAAAAACTTTCTCAAATGGGAAACCTCCAGTATGGGAAGGGGGAGGAATTTTCGCGTGATCATGTACATATAGGTGGCCGCGTAATGTGAAATTTGAGCTGAAAATACATATTGCTTTCTGTGAACTTGATACTTTGATAGATTTTCTCTTCTTCTTTCATTTTTGCTCGGCCGAGGAGATTATCTCATCTCCCTAATCCACTGAACTTTATAGTTTCCGAGATAATCGGGTATCGGAAGAAAATTCTAAGGGACTACGAAGAAGTGCATGCACGCTATTTGTGGGAGTAACAACAACGTTGCCAGTTGCTAATCTATGGTTGTTGCTAAGTTGCTATCCAAACTGACAGGTGTATGGTTTTTTACTTGGCGCCCTCACGCATGCGCAGCTGCATTTGGAATTATTTGCGCGATGCGGAATTTGTGTTCATAGTTTTCCAAGCGTACCTGACCTACTTAGAGAGGGGTCCGGGGTTCTTTCCGGACAAGACAATGACAAAATGTATCCAGGTATTGTGCGTTCGTAATATCCATCATCAAAGCAGACCGCAAGGTCCTATATTTGGCATTTTGTGATAATCATCAGTTTAGGTACCTACCTACCTACCTACCTACCAACTTCCCGTATAAATGTTGAATAAAATACGCAGTAAGCTGCATACCTTCATACTAAGTACCGTATGATCAAAAACTTTTCTACTTGTGGTAGGCTGTGACCTGACCAAAATCAGCCTCGTTCACCTGCCAATGACCAGGCCACAGCCTACCGCAATAAGTAGAAAAGTTTTTTAGACCTTAACTGATGAGATTCACAAGATGCTCAATATGGGCCATTTCGGCTTCCCTTTGGAATTCGAACGCACAGTGGGTAGGTACATCATTCAAATTTTGAACCGTGACAGACCCTCTCCGGACAGGTAATGCCATAAAATATTACCTACGAGCAACATTTCCGAAAGCGAGGTTCTTAAATGGAGGTTGTTGAACGAACGTTGAAATTATTGTCTGAAACTTGTAGGTACCTATACCTACCGAGCTACTAGAAACATTTATGAAAAAATAATCAAAAACTCAAACTTTGACACGCTAGTAGCACATTATTGCGCTTGTAGGTACCTAGGTAGAGCTGTGATTCAATTTATTGGCACAGCTGCAATTATCAAATCGGCGATATCAAGTCATCGAGACATGAAAGCGCCCTGAAATGTCCAAAATTCGTCTGTTTGATAATTGCAGCCATGTCAATAAATTATATCACAACTACCTCTTTTGCAAAGCCAACTTTGTAAAATCAAGTCCAGAGCAAGGGCTACGCTAGTGCACGTATATTGCACAACAAGAAGAGGAAAATTTTGGCGAATGGTGCAAGCCATAGATTATGGGTGCAAGCTGTCTGTGTTTCTGTCACCTAAATCGATTAATCCTCATTGCTCAACAAAACTATCGGTGAGAAGATTACTTCAGTCTACCGCAACGCCACCTATCGGTCACTGGATTGCTGTGGTGTCTGTGAAGCTGAAGCTTCCGTGAAATACCACCCTGTCGAGGTGGCACCACCATGCAGCGCATAATAGTCGCGTATGAATTTCGAAATTGTAGTTTTGTTCATTGTTTGTATTGTCGAAAAAACACAAAACTTTTTTATTTTCTGTGTACAATATACGGTAGAATTGATCAAGGGCTACATTCCTCTTTTTGATGAAACTCGATAGTATATCAAGGTTACAAGCATATTTTACCTTTTTTGCGTTGTTACAAAAAAACTATTTGTTCAAAATTAATTAAAAAAAATTGTTTTCAAAGAAAAAAGCACACCTTTCCAGAGGAAGAAATTGAAATATTCCACGTTAAAATAGACAGGGAAACTTACAGAAAACTTGTGTTTTTTCGATTTTTTCAATGTTACTAAAAAATACTTCGTACAATTGAAACGACCCCAGCTATCGTCTTGTACCGCTGAATGGGTAGGCAACCCATTATACTGGCATTTAATTCAACTTATTTGAATTAAATCACTTCTCCCGCTTTTGGAACCGCTTGGCCGATGATCATCTAGTAAACTTTAAACTTTTTTAAACTTTGTTTTCCTCCTCATCGGCATTTATACGCCATAGGAGTTGCTGCATTTATTTACGTTCAGTATTACAAGTGAAAAATCCGTTTGTTCAGCACGACACCCAGACCTGATATGCCCGGGAATCGAACCCGGGAGCTCAGCTTGCCGAGCGAATACGCAGTCCACTCGACTAGTGGGCCGTAGTAGTATCAGGACGACATCCCGTTGTGCCTCTCTTCTTGTTGTTCGATTATAGAGTTCTCGAGATTGTTGAGACAGGTCTGACTACGAGTTTGAACGCAATAAGACACAGTTAAAATTTTAACACAACAGCAATCTATTGACCTCTATGTACAATTCAAAATGTTTAAATAATGGCTCGCTCCTATACCTAGTCCTACCTTCACATCGCAGGCTAAATTATCTAAAAGATCTAACCTATTCCCGAAGAGATAACTTTCCCTTAATTATTTCGGACGTCCCAGCACCCAACCCTCCGACGAACACCTGACTCTACACCTTGACCGACATTTAATTCTGACTGGTTTTCGCGGTTCAAAGTTCTTTTGTGATTAAATCAGATCCAACATTTATGTTAGTGTTAGAGGTTATGTTAGGGTTAGGCCCGGCTTCTAGACACTGAAAAGAGAAGAGTGACATCGACCACGAGTGCTATCCAAGATTTGTGGGCCGGTGTGTGTATGGTAGCCCACCTAGTTGTGGCATTCTTTTCAAAGGCTGTTGCTTCTTTTTGGGCCATGGTCTCTTTTGCCCGTTTGGAAAGGATTGGATATGGCTACCTTTGTGGGGGCCTATTCCCTTTTTTCACCGTGAGTCGCCCCCAACGCTTAGAAAGATTCCCGCGGTCGCGCGTGTCTATAACCGGAAATGTTGAACCGAATTTCACCCTTCCAAAAACTTTCAAACCGATGGTGAGCGCGAAACAATTACTCTAGTCAAGATACAAATTTAATTTGGAGAACGTTTTGAGCACGCCCCGTATACGCGCTAGTTCGTCGTTGTTTAGCAATTTGTGAGAGAAGGCCGCAGCCAGGAGAAACAAAACGCAGAGAAATGACTATACAGGGTGTTCGCCGAAAAGCCGATGCGGAGAGGAGTCGAAATAATCTTTGCCCTAACGCTAAGTAATCGCCGTCTACATTATTCCTGATCGAGCCCTAATAACAATTCATTTTTACAAAGTCCCTATCTGAACGATGGCGTCGTTGGGTACCGGATTGAATTCATCAGTTTCGAATAATAACGTTTTCATTCTCGGGACAACTCTACATGGAAATATCAGGAACGGTCGTGGCGCTAAAACAAAATCATTAGTTTCAAGGGGGGGGGGGGGTGTCCATCAATCCGATCAACAATGACAACTCTACGGCAGGGTCCGAACCCCGATCTCAACGCGATTCTATTTTATTTCAATTACTTGATTTTTCTTGTAGTTCTCAAAATTTACATTTTCCGAATAACTAGGAGCTTCAGAAACGCAGAGGAAGCTCACCCGCGAGTTTCCAGATCTAACCCACTAGGTCCGGTGCTCTGAGTACCGCAGTCACAAAGCCAAGTCCAGAGGGCCCAAGAGCGCGAATACCTTTCTATGAAGGTATCCAACAAAGGACGAGGCTTGAAAGTGGCTGTACCTGACGGCAGACAGTAGCGCAGATACCAGCACGTGCAGGCAGATTCAGAACGCACGCGTGAGCTGCATCATACATTTTTCCGACAAAGCCTAACCGTAAGCAACTATCCCAACTCACCAAGACTAACCTCCCGCTCGCCGAGGTCATCACTCCGCCACACGAGATACCGAAACGAGAGACCTCATTTCTATCGGGCCTGGTTCATTTAGGGGTTTCAACTCGACATCCTCGAGGTGGGCTAGAACTCATCGTGGAGGGAACGCGACTCAGCATCCTGGAGGGGGTTCGAAACACTTCGTCAACGGGTCCCAACTCTACGACTTGGAGAAGGGTCGAAACTCAACCCCGGAAGGGCCTTGGCACATCGACCTGGAAAAAGGGCTGGAGCTCGTCGTCGGAGAGCTCTGACTCGACACCTGGAAGCGGATCAAGACTCAACGTCCAAGGGCTCTGACACGACATCCTAGAGACGGGTTGCAACTCAACGGGGGAAGCAACTCATCAGTCTCTCGGAGGGTCAAAACTCAACCTGGAGGGTTCTCGACTCAGCGTGCCCCCAAGGGGACCAAAACACGACTCCGAAGGGTTCCAACTTGACTTTCTCCAGGGGGCCTTTGAGACACATCAGCCGGGGGGAAGCGACTCGTCATTTTCCAAGTGGGCTAGGGCTCATCATTGGGGCTTCGACGCTTCGGCCTCTAGGAGGGTCGCGACGCAACATAAACGGGTTCTAACTCAGCTTCCTCGAAGGGGACTAAAACTCTTCGCTAACAGGCCCGCAGAAGCACTCGGCAGCGGACGCGACAAGTCGGGAGCGGACGGCAGCCCAGGAGGATTGGTCCAGGTACCACGGTCAATCTCCGGCGATATCCTCCATTCCCAGCAATTCGGAATATTTTATTGCATCCAAAACGACCGCGAACGGCGTATAGACAGCTCAGGTAATCCGAGAAGCCGCTGGAGAATGCGACCGGCGGTGCTAACACGTGTGAATCGGATGGTGGCGGGCAGCGGGCGGAGGCACGGCGTGTCAACACAGCAGGAGTACGGCAGCAACTAGTTGGGTCAATGTGCGGGTGGTTTACTTCATATGCACCAATTCACCATTTCGTCGGACGTCAAGCAGGAGCGGTTATGGAATGTCGATGAGGGGCCAGTAAATTATGTTATAGAGCTTCGCGGGATTTACACGAATGAATTAAATAGCTAGCGACATCTTTTAATGATGCCTTGACTCTGAATATTCACATTCTCATACCTCGATTTCACGGCTTTGAATTCTTTTCCTCCGGATTATTTTCGGCCCGCCAAATGCGGGTGGCTTCACAATTTTATGAAAAAATATATATTGTGGGAAATCACTTCGTACGCAATATATATTAATGGGGAAATGTTTACTGCACGACAGAATAAATACATTTCACGCCAGAACAAAAACGACAAAAAAGGTGAAACTAACGGCTGAATAATAGTTTTCACGACATACTTTACACGACAAAAAAGGGTAAATTCACGACAGAATGAGGGTTTGCACGACAAATTTGACAAGTGACAAATAAAAAAGTCACGCTTGATGTTTTTTTTTCATGTTAACCTAATCGTGTCACTTGGGAGACCCAGTGCTTCCTTGAAGTCTACTCAAAAGTTCACTGGAAATCTAATGCTGAAGAGTTTGAAGGTTCTTGTGGCTCTTGTGTTTCCTTACATTTTTAAACCGTAAAGCGTCAATTTCATTTTGAATTTTTCCAACTGCAGAGGCTTTCTAATCTTGTGACTTCAGAGACCCAGTAACCACCCTGGAACTCCGGTGAAGCATCAAGTTGTGTACCTGGAAAACTAGTGCCTCCAGTGAATCTTTTGTAGTCTAATTGCCAATTTGATATAACTGGTCATCATTTTTGACTAATTTGTCTGTAACTCCAGAAGACCCCTTGGCTTCTTCCCGAGTCACTTGCCTTGCTACGTAGGAGCCCGAACCCCCTCTTGTAGATTATGAACGTAGCTTTCTTGTCTGCAACGGCAGAGGCCCCTTTTCAAATTTTTCTACGTCATTCGATCTTTCCCCCCTTGAAGCTTCAGCGTCCCATTGGAAGGTGCTTAAAACAATGCGTTCCGCAGGCAATTCTTCGTAAGCAAGGTCGCAAGAGGAACGACATGAAAAAACTAAAAACCCCCAAGGCTTCGGAACGTACATGGAGACACAAGGGGGCCCAATGAGGGACTCTAAAAATCATTAGCAAATACAAAGGGATGCGATAGAGTTCCTGAAAGCCACGCAAAAATACAAAGGAGCTTAGCAGGGTTTCAAACGATATTGAAGATACAAGGAAGTCCAATGGAGCTTTATACACATAGGAAATCAAGGCAAAAGGGGGCTTTCTGTTACTCTGAAAACCAATAAAAACATAAATAGGTTGATTGAGGCTCCATACTACACTTGACACAAGGGAGTCCTATAGGGCTCCGAATATCACATGAAGACATGAAGTGCTCACTCATGCCCCGAAACCTCTCAGAATGATGTGAGGAAGCTCAGCACGGCTTCAACTTCAAAAGACAATGGGGCTTGTAGGTAATAGAAAAAGGCAACAGGGGTCTTACTGGAATTCTGGTAGCCATGAAAAAATATGAAGGGGGTAACTAGGGCTCCAAACTACATTTGTGGGCACAAGGGAGTCGAAATGTTACGAAAAAAACATGAGGGGGCTCATTAGAGCTCCAACTACAATTGAGGATCCAAAGGACCCGGAAGGACTCCGAATGGCCTGACGGCACAATGGTGATCACTATGGTCTGATAGTAGGTAACGGAAAATGTCACGGGGCTCAGCAGGGCTTCAAATCACATTGAAAAAACAATGAGTGGGCCCAATAATGGAGCCTGGATAACAAAGGATGGCGGAAGAGGGCTTATTGGAGTTCTGGAAGCCATGAAGTACTCAAAGGAGACTCAGTGAGGCTCCAAATTATACTTTAAGACAGAAAGAGGCCCGATTTGGGGCCGAATAATATCACATGAAGGCCCATGGGGCACACTAGTGCTCCGAAAGCCTCGGAAAAGTGCGAAGGGGCCCTACAGATCTTCAAACGGTACTGAAGACACAAAGGGGTCAAATGGAGCTCTGTATAACAAAATAATGCAGAATGGGGCTACTGGTACCTACTTCGGAAGCCATGAAAAAACATAGCTCAACGGGGCTTCAACTACACTTGAAGACACAATGGGGGCTCGATAGGGCTCTGAACATGACATGACGGCACAACGCTGCTTGTTGCTCCGGAAGTCACGGAAAGTGCCAGAGGGCTCAGCAAAGCTTCAAATTACATTCAATACAGAATAAGGGGACCCAGTGAAGCTCTTGATAGCACAAGGCGGCAAAAGGCGTCTCATTGGAAGTCTGAAGCTATAAAAAAAGATCCTGCTGGCGATTGTTCCCGGCAACGCAGCAGTAGTCCACCCTCCCGCCGTATGAAGTCGATTTTAGAGACGACTTGCTCCACCATCTCTCAGAAGAAACATTATGCTTCCGCTTCTTCGCGCGAAGAGAACTTTTGCCCATTTAAAAACTCGTTCCCTTCCTCTTCTTCTCTTCACAGGCGGGGATTCATCAGCCCTGCTACTTTCATCGTAGTCTTCCAAAACTTGCATGACTGGAACGTGACTGCGACGTTTTGATTTCGACGTATGTAGAAAAATCTGTGACAGGAACTACCCCCGATTTATATTGATCTTTCAAATTTGTCGTGCAAACTCTCATTTTGTCGTGATTTTCCCTTTTTTTGCCGTGAAAAGCACCAAATTTGCCGTTATTCGAACCTTTTCTGTCGCTTTATGTATGGCGTTCAAAATACTTATTTGTCGCGTAAACCACTATTTTGCCGTGATCTTCACCTTTTTTGTCGTTTTTTCCCCTTTTTTTTGTCGGGCCGAAAAATATCACCCTATATTAATTTCAGCATTTTTGAACGAAAATTCCTAAAAATAGAGGATTGAACTTAAACCTTAAGCTGACGAATCTATATGGAGGTTACTACCTCTAGCATAACTCTTCTTTTATTACCATCAATTTGTCAGGGTGATTTACTTCAAAGTGACATGTCCACCAATCAAAATTGCTTTTTTTCAATACAGCTAGCATGTCGCTTTCTTGTTTTTTTTTGCATTAATAGGTTTGTTCGCGTCGCATGAACTTTCTGCACTCAAACTGCTGTGATTGGTCAGTTGCTGCCAGGAATCCCACGCTATTGGCTAGGGTGCAGAAAGTGCAAAAAGTTCATGCGACGCGAACAAACCTATTGTCACCGATTATTTCCACCGGTCAAAAACTTCGCTGTCAAAATCTCAAGTCACAACTCTCTCAAAAGAGATAAGTATATCGCGATGTGTTGCAAACGCCAATCGAATGCGTACGTGTCCACCATATAAAGTTCAACAATGGTTTTTGTCACTTGGCCGCCATCTTTGATCCGCCATTTTGAATTTCTCTGAAAGTGGTCCAACTTGAGTGAAAGCAGGCGATTATTTGAACTTCATAAAGGTTAGTAGGTATAGACAATACAAATAGAGAAGACCATATGTTATCACCACCGTCGTCACGGATATTGGGGCATCAAAAATCAGCCAACCTTTTTTTGAATGATGGACTCGCCTGGTTCCTACGCAACCGTAAAAATCCGTGGCGACATGTGGTCTTTTCTATTTGTATTGTCTATACATCCGATTTTGAACAAATGATACCTACTCTGCCGCCATCTTGGCGTCCATATTTGAATCTTCAGTTAGGTATAGTGGAACGATTGTTATGAAACTTGGAACTTGCCCTTATTGTCTAGTCGATCATCCTGATTTCAAGCCGAATTTCATGATTCTGTCGCTTTCTTGGCCGTTATGGTTGAAATTTATTATAATGGGCTTAACGATTTTCATAAAACTTGTAACTTACCTCGTCTAGTAGATACGTCATTCTGATTTTCAAAGAATTTCTTGATTTGGCTACTATTTTAGCCGCCATTAGAGATGGGAAGTATCGTTACTTTTGAGTACTCGTTACAGTTCGTTACTTACGGGTTTAGTATTAGTTACTAAGTATTCGTTATCGTTACTTTCGTTACTTCGTATAAATTGTAGGAATTTATAAAAAAAAACAACGCTAGCTGCTAGGTAATATTATGTAATAATTGAAATGAATTTTTAAAATAAATGCATTTATTCTTTGAAAAAAATATAAAAATATAAAAAATGGAACAGTGGAAACATAACACACTAAGAGCGAGAGAGTGAGCCGCAGGACAGGTTGGCGCGGCCCTCGCCTTTATCCTATACCTACTCTACCATAATATAATAACATAAACACACTTTTGCGTGCGTATATATGGAATATGGATGTGTGTGCAGTGCATACACTGCATAAATAAAGTAACGAAATCAGTAAAAGAACGAATACTTTTCGAAATGAGTACTCGTTACAACGGGTACTCGTCAGTAACGAATACTTTGTAACGAATACTGGATTTTTTCCCATCACTAGCCGCCATAGCGCCATATTGAAATTTATGCCTCACCCTTTACGCCAATCAGTGTGGTTTGGTTTGAGCCATCGTCGAGGCCATCGTAATTGCAGAGTTCACTCATGAATTCGCACGATTGACGACAGAGGTCGACTAATGCGACGAGGTGCCCGATCATTGATTATCCCTGGTTCCCTGTATTCGTGAAAACTCACTTCTTTCCCGTGTCCGCCGCCACAAGTTCAGCCACACCAAATTCTCCAGAAGTGTTCAGCTGTGCTTAACACCAAGTTAGGGTATGGTTCCTTTGTTTTGCTATATTTATTACGTCCCGTGTTATGATGCATTCACCAGAGGCCTTGATGGATTAATTGGGAGCCTCAGCCTAGTCAAGAATTTGTTTTATATGTGCAAGAGCTTTGAGGTTAGTTATGACTCGTTAAGTTTGAATGGGCTTGGTTACTGAGACTTGAGGGCAGGCACTGCGTGGTTTTTCCAAGTGCGCTGCTGAGTAATCGGCCCTACTGTGGTTTGTCCGGGTGCCCTGCAGCGTACAATATCCGTACTGTGATGAATTCTATGGTGATGAACAGCTAAGCTATGCGCTGAGTGTTCGTACTATCGTTGCTTTTTTGCCCAATGTTCATATAACGATATGTTGGATAATAACATAACTATGATAATACACAGTAGTTACCGTTACGCCACGGAAGTGTGTGATCCTAGCTCGGATCCTAGCTCCCTTTGAGATGTGTTCAATGGTTATATGCGTAATGCAAATTGGTCAGCTTTATGACTTATGCTGGATTTATGCAACACAAATTAAAAATTAAAACTTGCAACTTCCACTCCAACTAAGAATTCAGACATTTGATTGGTAAATTTTGACTTGCTGTCAAAATCAACCAATCCTGTGCCAATATTCTTAGGGAGTGAAAGTTCAGTTTTAATTTTTGCTGCATAACTCCAGCATTACCCATGTTAATTCCTCATTTCAGATTGGAGCTGTGATGAGTCGGTCCTCCGCTTGAGTAGGTACGCCATCTCGGTACATACACACATAAAAACCAATCAAATTTGCTTCTGAATCACACGTCAAAATGTGAGTCATAAACTAAAACTTGGGTTTTTTCATTAAATATTTCTTACAATATTCAGGTTAGATCCACTGGAAATTGTTGACGGATATAACTGTTCGCAATGTTCGCATCAAGCTTCATCAGTGCATCAACTCAACCGCCACGTACAGACGGACCACAAAAACGTACACGCGGCCGAACTGTTTCATGCCATTGTCGAACCGGAGCAGTTCTTATGCATTTTCTGCGGCTACAAGAGCTACTATCGGTTCGAATTGTACGAACATTCCAAACAAGCACACAATTCGAAGGCTGGCGGCAACGAAGATACGTCGTTCTGTAAGGAATTTGTCGGATATCCGTGTGTTTGCTGCGGATATAAAGCATATTCGAGCTTATGTCTTGCAAAGCATCACGCTTTGTGTGAGAAGATGTCGCCATCAGGGGGACTACGGAAATCATCACCAGAGGATGATGGAGGTGCGGGGTCACTAGACTTGAATTGGCCGGATGCAAGAACATTGAAAAAGGTTGGAACAATGGAATTGTTCACATGTGATCATTGTTCGTACCGAGCTAAGCTAAAGACTAATCTAAAAAGGCATATGTTGCGTCATGCTTCAAACAAAGATAACAGCCGGTTCCAGTGCAAGCATTGTTCGTACCGAACCAATCTAAATTCTAATCTGAAAAGGCACATGTTGGTTCATGCCTCAAACGAAGAGATCACGTGGTTCCAGTGCAACTATTGTTCGTACCGATCTAAACAAAAGTCTACTTTGAAGACACACATGTGGCGACATGCCGAAAACGAACAAAATGATTGGTTTCATCAGTGCGACCAGTGTTCATACCGAACTAAATACAAGTCAACGCTGAAGACGCACATGTTACGACATGCCAAAAACGAAGAAATTAATTGGGTCCAATGCAATCATTGTTCGTACCGAACTAAACTGAAGCATCACTTGAAGTCTCATATGTTGCAACATGTCAAAAACGAAGAAATTGATTGGTTCCAGTGCGATTTTTGTTCGTACCGAAGCAAACTGAAGGCATCTTTGAAAACGCACATGTTACGACATGCCCAAAATGAAGAAATCAATTGGTTCCAGTGCAATCATTGCTCGTACCGAGCCAAACGAAAGCGATATTTGCACTTTCACATGTTTCAGCATGACAAAAACGCGGAAATGGATTGGTTCCAGTGCGACCATTGTTCGTACCGAACTAATCGAAAGCCACATTTGATGAGACACATGTTGCAACATGCCACAACCGAAGAAATTGCTTGGTTCCAGTGCAACCATTGTTCGTACCGAGCTAAACAAAAATCAACTTTGACAAGGCACATGGTGCAACATGCCAAAAACGAAGAAATCAATTGGTTCCAGTGCGACCATTGTCTGTACCGAGCCAAACAAAAGTCGTCTTTGAAAAGGCACATGGCACGACATGCCGAAACGAAGGAATTAATTGATTCCAGTACAACCATTTGTACCGAACTTGACAAAAGCGATATTTGAAATGCCTCATGTCACAACATGCCAAAAACGAAAATATAATCGGTTAGTGCGTTCTTTGTTTGTACCGAAGTACCTACATTGATAAATACATTATTGTAACATAATTGTTGTTTGTACTTTGATTAACTTAATAAAAAAAATGCTTGAATGACGTACGGTTGCGGGCATAATAAAGTGGACGACAATGTCAACGAGTTGGCTTGCTGTTATGCGACGTTCAGGCCAGAATCCTAAAAAATCTGTCATCTGTCGTCCACTTTAAAAGGCCGCAACGGTACCTATCAGTACCTACTTACCACAAAAAAAAAGTTTGTATTCTTATTATTGTTAGAGAATGTAATACTGATTGTCGTTGGGTGTTCCTTTTTTTTTCATTTACCGTTCCACTATGAAGCAAGCAGACAATAATCTTAGTCATTGCCATTTGCTATCGCTGCCCGTGCCCGCTGTCGTTTTCCTACTAGTGACAAATGACATTGACATTTGCGTCCTCTCCAAGCTCCAAGTTGCGCTCGGCCATTTTCACTCCCTCTACTTTTTGAACCACGTGACAAAAAATTCACTCGTGTTCCACTTCAACTCCGTGACGGAAAGCCGAACTCAGCGAGGACAGTCGCGGTCATTGAGATCTTGAGAGCTCTCTTCTAACTTCTATCATATGAAGAAAACGGGCCTCGAAGTAGGTATAAGGGAATGGTCCGTTTCTATTTTCTGTTTGCGAAATCATCTCAGACTGAATTAACTTATCGTCATTCTTTGAAAGAGAAAACCGCAAGAAGAAATGCGTTTTGGTTAGTTTTACTTTCCCGACTCCCCACCAACATGGAAGAGGAAGTATTGTAATAGTGCAAAAAAAGCACAAGATCGATACTGGTAATCAGCCCTATTGCATCTACGCCTCACTCCATGATAAAGGGAAGGAACGAGATTCTGAAGAAAGAAATTGTGACCATGTTAGGCCAACACTCAACACATCATAGAGCCGTGTGAGTCCCCGTGAGCCTCGCCGTGGGCATTTCCTGTAGTGCTCGTGCCGAAGGTAAAGAAAAATGGCGGACATGCGTCGACTACCAGAAGCTGAATAAGATTACTCCGACCGACAAATACCCCCTGCCACGCATTGAGGAATTGCTCCATTCCGCGAAGAGGATTATTTACATGTCTACTCTAGACCTACAATCAGGATATTGGCAAGTGGGAGTACGAGAAGAGGACAAGGACAAGACTTGTTTCACGTCGCTTTTCGGGACTTTTCGTTTCAACCGAATGCCATTCGGGCTAAAGAACGCGGGAGCCACTTTCCAACGTTTAATCGATCGGTTCCGGAACGGTCTAGCGGACGTAACGACCTTCGCGTACCTAGACGATTTGATAGTGGAATCAGAGACTTTCGAAAAGTACGTGCGCGATCTTGAACGGGTTTTTGAGACTTAGAGTTTTCAAACTACGCGCCAAGAGGAAGAGATGTATTTTTGCGCGGTCGAGTATCCGATTCCTTGGACACGTAATCACAAAAGGTGGACTTCGCCCAAGTGAAGAAGAAGTGCAAGCTGTCGCCGACATGCTAGAACCGAAAAACGTGAAACAGCTGATGAGTGATGACATTCATACCAACCTGTTCGTGGTCTCGCCGGTTTATCCTTGGTTTTTTGGACGTGGCCCGTCCGCTTACAAAGCTCTTGAAGAAGAACTCGGTTTGGGAATGGAGAAATGCACAGAAGGAGGTGTAGCAAATCGAAGATGATAGATAGGGGTTGGGGGTTGCTATTAAAATATAAACTAGATTTATGTACCTATTAGGGCAAAATCCCACCGTATGTAACCATTGTAATAAACGTGGGTAAAAATAGTTTAGTAAAGGGGCTGGTTTCCCCCTAACTAAGAAATATATATATAAAAGCATTTAGCATTAACTGTAGTGCGCAATGAAAATTAGTCAAGACATTTCCAAAGTAATAAATGATATGAAAATACCACCAACTGCAAAACTGAGGGTGGTTGGTGTTCAAATCAACTAAACGATGTAAACACAATGAAGTAGGTGTGTATAATAATAAGTATTACAAGTTCCTGTACCTTATGTACTGCTTGGGGGAACTATAGTAGGTCGATGACCCTATATGGACGTTCAGAATAGGGGTTGCTTGAAACTAGGGTAGTAACGTCACTGCCACCACTGGCTCAGTTATTTTATATGGAGAGACAGATCCATAGGGGGAGGGGAGCAGAAATAGGGGGGAATCAAAATAAGCATAAGATAAGCATTAGCTTGAATTTCATAGGCGTTGCTAGGGAAAGTCTGCTTAGCAACTCCTCAAAAATCCGAGCAAATGCTTATGCTTATTTTTTATTATTACCGTATGATATGATCAAAAACTTCCCTCCTCTGGGTAAGTTGTGGTCTGGCCATTGGCAGGCGAACGAGGCTGATTTTGGCCAGGCCACAGCCTGCCTAGAGAAGGAAAGTTTTTGATCATACGGTACTACCCGAAGATACATTCGTAACAAAAAACGTACCGGTTTAGTTGCTAAGGAAAATATATAAGCCAAAAGTCGAGCGAACAGGCAAGCCCGGCTGAAATCGGCCAAGAAATACTTTGAAAATTCATACCGCCTGTCTGGTGAATGGTGGGAAACTCAACTTCAGCATTAATTTGACTCTTTGGTTGTGTTGTTTCCTGCCGAATTTGGTTCCAATCACTTGGATAGATTTTGGATAGATAAATTGTAAAGTTTTGAACTTTGACATTTTCATTATTTTTCTTCTTTATATTAACTCCCTTGTTTTTTATTTGGATTCCGATGTATGTTCTTTTAACCAATTATATAAGGGACTTGGGGTTTAAAAATTGTTTACAATAGTTCTTAAATGTAGGCGACGTTTCGTCGCTTTATTGCGACATATTCGTGACGAGCTATAAAAGAGGAGCACATAGTGGGTACATAAAATCAACTTAAAAAAGGTGTGCATGATGTCTTACCATCTATTCTGTGAAAATTATTGAACAAAAATATTAAAAAACAAACATTGATAAACAACGTGCCGAATTTTTTTTCAAAATTCCTTCAGTCTCTTTTTCAATAATTTTTACAGAATAGATGGTAAGACATCACGCACACCTTTTTTAAGTTGATTTCATGAAGGTACCCACTATGTGCTCCTCTTTTATAGCTCGTCACGAATATGTCGGAATAAAGCGACGAAACGTCGACTACATAAGAACTATTGTAAACATAATTTTTAAACCGCATGTCTCTTTGAATTGGTTGACAAAACATACATCGGAATCCAAATTTTCATTATTCGACAGATGACAGATAGCGCAATACTTTCAACTGTTCTGAATACAGTTTTTCAGGGGATTTCGAGGGGGATTTCAAATGACATATGGGGTAAGTAAAATCTCAACACCATAGACGACCTGTAGGTACAGTGGCCATTTGTTATCTTCAAAGGAAATGTTTCATTGAAATTAGGTTCAATGATCATTTGTGGAAGTTCAGGAACAACGAAAATGGCAACAGCGCTCAAAACAACAAGACATCAGCACCAACTGGGTGCTTTCCACCTAGACGGTACAAATACCACCAGACGGCACATGTTCCATAGTGGGTGCTTTCCACCTAGATGGTACAAATACCATAGTGATGTAAATTTTCCGGAAATTTAAAACTCGGAAATTTTTCCGGAAATTTTCCGCAAGGGTTCAGAATTGATTGAAACTAGACATGTTGTCTTGCTCATAATTTTTCTATTTCAACAACACCAAATAAGTATATTATATAATTATAATATACTGTGACGCAATAATGGACTAATTCACAAAAATATAATTTTAAGCACTTGAAAATGAAAAATAAATAGTCTTACTAGCATTCTAACATTTTTATCATTGATCTGTCATGATTTTTTCATCAATTAAGAGTGAGGGGTGAGGTTAAGTTCACCGAATCCGAGACCGATTCGCATCTTCTTACTCTCAAACTCGCGGCAAATTTGAAATTATGGAAAATTTCCAAATTTCGCTCGGAAAATTTTCCGGAAATTTTCCAGATTGGAAATTTTCCGAGATGGAAAATTTCTGAACTCACATCACTACACCAGACGGCACATGTTGGGTGCTTTCCACCTAGACGGTACAAATACCACCCGACGGAACATGTTCCACGATTGGGTACACCTAGAGTGCGTTCCACTAAACGATCGCAACGCCCACGCCCACGACCGCAGATTTTCCCGTTCCACTAGCTTGCAAACGCCCGCGGTCGTTGTGAGCGGAAACTCAAGTGGAACGGGCGTGCGGTCGTCGTGGTGTGTCGAGTCACTCGAGTCACGTCTTTTCTGTGGTCAGGGAGCCACATGACATGACAGTTGAACGTCAACTCAAATCACAACAACAATATGGCTATTAACGCTGCATTAATGGTTATGCGAAAACTTTTTTGTTTGACGCATGGGTTTGACGTTTGTAGAGAAAATTGCAGCGACAGTGTTGCCGGTTTTACGCCGCTGATGCGTAGCCAAACTAGTGTTGCGCGAAATCGCAGTGCCCTGCCAATGGTCTCTATCTTTTAAATGAAGTTGCGTAAAATCATGTGGAAGGAGGCAAAATTAAAAAAAAAATCGTTATAGAACTGATTGAACTTTAAAGTCGTCACTTTAGGTCGCCATTGCCAAATCAAAAAAGTAAGTCGCAATTTCCAATATAAATTGCTAGAGCTGGCAACATTGCCGCTAACGACCAGAAGACGACCGCAACGCCTCACCTTTTCAGCGCGATCGTTGTGGGCTTGGAGTGGTCGCGATGTATGACGTCATTCGTGACGTAGCAACGACCGCAACACACGACCGCGGCTATAAGTGGAACGGGTAGACGGGCGTTGCGGTCGTTGCGATCGTTTAGTGGAACGCACTCCTAGATGGAAAGCACTGGGTGCTTTCCACCTAGACGGTACAAATACCACCAGACGGAACATGTTCCACGATTGGGTACACCTAGATGGAAAGCACCGGCATCGTTGACCGACGCGACATCTCTGGTCTGGAGGCGAAAGAGGACTATGGCATTCAGAAATAAATAAATGGCAGCGTAAATCTTAATCGATCGTACGTTATCCCTGCAGAGAAATAAAATAAAACACGGATGCATGGATGAAACGACACAGAGAGAGACATATGACAACGGAGTGCTGGATTACAGCTGACGGTACGTCATTTGTCGCATCCGTTTCCGGTGTGCCTTCCGACGGCACAAAATTTTAGGTGATCCACCGGACGGCACAAAACCAGGTAAGAACACGTAGATGGAAAGCACCGTTTGGAACCCGCACGTGCGCAAATAGAAGGTGTACCAAACTTGGAGCTAGGTGGAAAGCACCCAGTAAAGCACCGGCATCGTTGACTGACGCGACATCTCTGGTCTGGAGGCGAAAAATGACTTTGGCATTCAGAAATGAAGAAATGGCAGCGTAAATCTTAATCGATCGTACGTTATTCCTGCAGAGAAATAAAATAAAACATGGATGCATGGATGAAACGACACAAGGAGAGACATATGACAACGGAGTGCTGGATTGCAGCTGAGGGTACGTCATCTTTCGCATCCGTTTCCGGTGTGCCTTTCGATGGCACAAAATTTTAGGTGATTCACGGGACGGCACAAAACCAGGTAAGAACACGTAGATGAAAAGCACCGTTTGGAACCCGCACGTGCGCAAATGGAAGGTGGACCAAACTTGGAGCTAGGTGGAAAGCACCCGTTCCATAGTGTGGCACAAAATTTTAGGTGATCCAATGAACGGCGCAGAACCGAGTAGGAACACGTAGATGGAAAGCACCGTTGGAACCCGTACATGCGTAAATGGCAGGTGTAGGTGTACCAAACTTGTGGCTAGGTGGAAAGCACCCATTGTCACTTGTGACACTGACAATTATGATGACGCTTCTCGTTTCTACCTGACCTACATTTCATTCGCTCATGTTTTGAAGGAAGAACACAACTTGTTGAAATGGCTGTACCGAGAATAAGGAAGTTCAAAGAAGCTACGAAGAGATGCATTTACGGTGTGTGTAAAAGTGACAGTCAGGAACTCGGTCAGGAACTCGGTCAGGAACCAGTGGGTGCTTTCCACCTAGCTCCAAGTTTGGTACACCTTCCATTTGCGCACGTGCGGGTTCCAAACGGTGCTTTCCATCTACGTGTTTTTACCTGGATTTGTGCCGTCCGGTGGATCACCTAAAATTTTGTGCCGTCGGAAGGCACACCGGAAACGGATGCGACAAATGACGTACCGTCAGCTGTAATCCAGCACTCCGTTGTCATATGTCTCTCTCTGTGTCGTTTCATCCATGCATCCGTGTTTTATTTTATTTCTCTGCAGGGATAACGTACGATCGATTAAGATTTGCGCTGCCATTTATTTATTTCTGAATGCCATAGTCATCTTTCGCCTCCAGACCAGAGATGTCGCGTCGGTCAACGATGCCGGTGCTTTCCATCTAGGTGTACCCAATCGTGGAACATGTTCCGTCTGGTGGTATTTGTACCTTCTAGGTGGAAAGCACTCAGTAGCTGGTCCAGGCTGCTAGACAGAGCATGCAGCGTTGCCAAGTTTCCATATTGACACTGACAGGTGTACGAAAGTTTTCAAAATCTGGCGCTTTTACACATGCGAACCTGCCCAAACGAAGTAGTTTATTCTCATTGTCATTGCATACATCCTTTTCGTTTTGAGGCCATCTTAGCGCAAGCGTCAGCAGGGTGGTACAAATTCAGACAGACGACAGTTAACGGCGAAGCAACAGAAATTTCAGCTGTGTTTTGACACATATTTTTAAGGTTATGTCATTTCAGAACGCGATTTGCTTAGAAAAGCAGCTTCCTTATTAATCCTGCACTGCAGAAGGACCTTATATGGTAATTCCATGCTCTAATCGTCTTAACAAGCCCAACTGGAAAACAAATTGTCAACACATCTACTGTTCCAAATGTTCGTATCAATATTTACGTGGGAGTCAAACAGTAATCAAAGGAGCTCGTAACAGAAAATATTGGCAATATTTTGTACTTTTTAGGAGCGGCACATAGTGGCATTTTGCTAGGTAATTCGCAGTTACCGCTGGAGACAACCAAATGTACCCAGGGCAGGGCAATCCTTCCATTTACATCTCAAGAGTGTTGTGAGTGTTCATATCATATCGCTGAGAAAGTCATTTGCAAAATCATCGCTTATGTTTTTACGTTTAGAAATTATATCGAATGTGAATAGTAATATAATGGTGGGCTAATGGGTGGGTGAATCCATCAAATACATGAAAAAGTTTTGTACCTAACTCGGTACCTAACATCGCTATCAATCACTTTCGCGTATGTTCTAGTCGAATTTGTACCAACCTGTTCGAATATTCAATTACGCGCCGGGAATCTTACTCATTTGACAACCGAACGC
Organism: Anaspis maculata; assembly: GCA_949128115.1. Lineage (NCBI taxonomy): Eukaryota > Metazoa > Arthropoda > Insecta > Coleoptera > Scraptiidae > Anaspis > Anaspis maculata. The sequence goes on along the minus strand of OX421964.1, from coordinate 11,774,941 downwards.
AAGCGCACTGTTGTAGGAAAATAGTGTATTGTCAAACAATGCGAATTTGACTGCTCGATTTAGAAGTGTGGTGCGATTTTAAAATTCGCCACTGTACCTACTTGATTCAATAGACCTATTCGGTGAAAACGAGAGAGACAGACTTATACAGAAATCTCTGTGAGAAAAGAGACACAAAGTGAGTTGCGCGCGCATCTGAACGACCATCTAGGGAAATTCAGCATGAGGTTTGCGCTCCTGATATTCCCTGTATGTTTCAATTTTGACGGAGCATGTGGATTAAGACTTCAACTGCCGTCCGTCATTTTGACGTTTACGCTAGTAAGAACTCACTGCTGAATGATGAGGTGACCTCCACTCAACATGGAACAAGATGTGTGCCAGGGCTACCCCTCTAAAGGAGGGAGAGGCAGAAACCGTGTAACCGCAAAACATACAGGTCAGCAGCATTCCCACCTATTACAGAACATGTATTCCGGGTCAACCTCATGGAAGAAGCTTTGCATCCTTTGTCACCGACAGCAACTCTTCGAGGGCCTAGAGAACTACGACTATGACCTATGAATGCTCCCAGAAGGTGACAGTAGCCGAAGACAGGCCGACCTGTAAGAATTTGTCACACTATCGCTGACAGAAACACTCATAGGAACTGGGGGTCTGGGAGCTACTAGCCACTGTCCGTGTTTTCCGCGATTGGGGACCTCCAACCACATATAGGCAGCGTGCACGTTTGACAGCTGACTGACATTGGAGGTAAAACAATGGTTATGTTTACATTGGAATGGGGGAATTTTAGCAGAAATCAAATAATTACACAGCAAGTTTGTGAGAAAAACTATTGAAAAATTGAAAGGTAAGTGAATAATTATTGTTTTCAACGTAATCCAGCTCACAATTTGCATTTCAGCATTGACTAGATGAGAGGATTCTTCATAATCATGTCGAGCTGTTGGCATCGAGTCGTAGGACGCAACAAAGATGTAGCCAAACATGCAGATATTAGGTTTTTTCGGTAAAAATCTTATAAAATGTAAGGCTTGTTGTACTAAGGGGTCATTTTTTATCCAACAGGGTCCCCTCTGTCAAACCAACGGGAAAGAAATTTGATTGACCGGTGGCGATTGAGCAGCGACAAAAGTGGATGATTGCTTTCAAGAAACAGAGGACATAATGCACAGAGAAAAAACTAGTATACGGGCCTGTGTGCTCCCCTGCACTTTCATTTTGGTATAAAATCGTTCATGTTGAAGTGGAAGTAATATCACCACTTATTGCATGTGACTCCGGGATTCTGCAAGATCGAGTGGTATCATACAAGTTGTGTACCTAAATTTGAATGAAATTCCATAATTCCATTAGAGATATGGATTTGTTCTTTTTGTACGATGGCGTTTTGTAACATTTCATAAGTTCATTTCATTGTAAAACATTCTTACAGTGTTGATAATACACTTCTGAGCAAAAGTTAAGGGCCACTTTTTCAAATGTGAATAGCTGACAAACGCTTTTTTTGATTTTGACGAATTTTCGCACAGAGGTGGTTTTATGTGTTGTAAAGACAAGTGTGAAGTGGCGCACTCACCAATCCATAGGTTTGTGGTAGAGAGGTCCTCGACTGTTGCTTTGCAGAAATGCGTGATTTTTAGTGGAATCAAAGCATTGGATTTTGGACAAAATGGAGGTTCATCCAATAAAAAACGTCTAGTTTGCTTTGTTACAATGTTCTTAAGCAAGTACCATGCTGAGTTTGTCCATTGACATCTTTCATCTTCAAATTTTGACCATCAATCTCTTCTTATGGCTTAAACAATGTGTGAGGCACTACTTTGCGTGATTTTGTTTACATACAGTTCAGTCGTGTATTTCTTGTGATTTTGCGTCAACGTTTCGTGATTTTGGCCACTCTTGAGCCTCAAAAACAATAAATCCTTTATGCAGATTGTTACAAAAGAACGAAAACAAGAGAAAAAGCTCACAAAAATGTCAAAATCTTGAGCATTGACAAGAAATAAGTCATAATTTCCATCACATGCCGATAAAACACCTCTACAGTGACCAAAGAAGAAATGGTGAATTCCTTCAGTTCTCTTGGGGAAAAGACATTTACGGGGTGTCGCCAAGAGGCCAAGCGCAAAAACGATGAGTGACAACCTTGATTGATCATTTGCCATCAATAATCAAAAGTTTGAATCATTTTAACGCCATCAGGCCCTTTCGAATGCGAAGATGTTGAAAAATTAACTTCAAGTTTGTTGCTCTACACTGAGTGAACCCATGGACGGATATGGATGATGGCCATACTCAGAGATGTGTATAAGCCTTGTGTTTGAATGTAGAAACCACCAAGAGCACCTGGCGACGCAAGAATTAAAAATCGATGTTTGTTTGAACCTCTGCAGTGTGAAAAACAGCTCAAATCAAATGACGTTCTCAATCGGAACTGTCGTCTTCCCTAATTGTACAGGAACTGATCAAAAAGATTCCTGCTCACATCATGATAGAGCCACCCCCATTCGGAATCCTGAGTGGAATGCAATCTGCATGAAACCGATGTCCACGACGACGAAGACATCATACACGACCGCGCTAGTCGTTTCCTGTCAGGGAGATACGTGTTTTACGTTCGTCGTTTTTGACCAGGCCCTGTACAAATACGAAAGACGAACAATCCCGATTGAGAAATTATTCGATTTTAGCTGTTTTTCACACTGCAGAGGTACAAACAAACACCGATTTTCAAATGTTGGTGTCGTCAGATGCTCTTGGTGGTTTCTACATTCAAACACAAGGCTTATACACATCTCTGAGTATGGCCATCATCCATATCCGTCCATGGGTTCACTCAGTGTAGAGCAACAAACTTGAAGTTAATTTTTCAACATCTTCGCATTCGAAAGGGCCTGATGGCGTTGAAATGATTCAAACTTTTGATTATTGATGGCAAATGATCAATCAAGGTTGTCACTCATCGTTTTTGCGCTTGGCCTCTTGGCGACACCCTGTAAATGTCTTTTCCCCAAGAGAACTGAAGGAATTCACCATTTCTTCTTTGGTCACTGTAGAGGTGTTTTATCGGCATGTGATGGAAATTATGACTTATTTCTTGTCAATGCTCAAGATTTTGACATTTTTGTGAGCTTTTTCTCTTGTTTTTGCTCTTTAGTAACAATCTGCATAAAGGATTTATTGTTTTTGAGGCTCAAGAGTGGCCAAAATCACGGAACGTTGACGCAAAATCACAAGAAATACACGACTGAACTGTATGTAAACAAAATCACGCAAAGTAGTGCTTCACACATTGTTTAAGCCATAAGAAGAGATTGATGGTCAAAATTTGAAGATGGAAAATGTCAATGGACAAACTTAGCATGGTACTTGCTTAAGAACATTGTAACAAAGCAAACTAGACGTTTTTTATTGGATGAACCTCCATTTTGTCCAAAATCCAATGCTTTGATTTCACTAAAAATGACGCATTTCTGCAAAGCAACAGTCGAAGACCTCTCTACCACAAACCTATGGATTGGTGAGTGCGCCACTTCACACTTGTCTTTACAACACATGAAACCACATCTGTGCGAAAATTCGTCAAAATCAAAAAAAGCGTTTGTGAGTTATTCACATTTGAAAAAGTGGCCCTTAACTTTTGCTCAGAAGTGTAATAATTCGTATTTTTTCTCATTTGTACAAATAAAAAAAACAAAAAAGCATTTTCGATTTATTTTTATTGTGCCTAAAATTTAGGTAAGTAAATAAAACAGAGAAACAAGTTTCGTAAACCAAATTATGTACTACTGCCACTAGTACCTATTATAATTTCTTAACATTGGAAGTCAATTATGTAAATTCTAGAATTATAACAACTTGATGAACAACCTACAGATTGTCCACTAGAATATTTATCTAAGCGGCTTTATCTTCGGGTATACTCAAGTCGATGAATTTATTCATCGAGTTCAACTTTACTTTCACTCCAACATGAATGACTCTATGCCAGAATGAAAGTGCAGGGGAGCACACAGGCCCGTATACTAGTTTTTTCTCTGTGCATGATGTCCTCTGTTTCTTGAAAGCAATCATCCACTTTTGTCGCCGCTCAATCGCCAGCGGTCAATCAAATTTCTTCCCCGTTGGTTTGACAGAGGGGACCCTGTTGGATAAAAATGACCCCTTAGTACAACAAGCCTTACATTTTATAAGATTTTTACCGAAAAAACCTAATATCTGCATGTTTGGCTACATCTTTGTTGCGTCCTACGACTTGATGCCAACAGCTCCGACATGATTATGAAGAATCCTCTCATCTAGTCAATGCTGAAATGCAAATTGTGAGCTGGATTACGTTGAAAACATTAATTATCTACTTACCTTTCAATTTTTCTATAGTTTTTCTCACAAACTTGCTGTGTAATTATCTGATTTATGCTGAAGTTCCTCCATTCCAATGCAGTTCCAATGTAAACATAACCATTGTTTTACCTCCAATGTCAGTCAGCAGTCAAACGTGCACGCGGGACTTTCTAAAACGCATGCGGCATGCAAATTGCATGCGGGGCACAAAGGCCCCTCCGACGGGGCTGATTTTTTGCACACGTGTGCTGCAAGACCTGCAGAGTCTATCCACAAAAAATCAGCCCCCTACCTCTAACGTAAGGGTAGTTTACTCGAAATTGAAGGGGTATAGGCAACCAACAATACACCAACAGGGCTATATTTGGGACTACTGGTTCAATGATGGAAATTCATGTAATTTCTACGATCGCTCCAGCCATTGACACTCCCCCCCCCTTGCCGCACTCACCCCTTCATCATGGAACCACCACCACCGCCCCCCTGCCCCCACTCACCCCCTCACCCACTGACCACTGCCCTCTGTCTCACCTAACTTTTATAACACCCCCCTTTATCAATTCGCCTTCTTGCCGTAACCACTATGCCTTCCCCCCCCCTCACCCCCTCACCACACCACCTCCACGCCCTTATAACTCTATAGAATAGTTTCCCCCAAAAAATTGAAAATTACAATTTCATCTGAGAGGTTGTAGTTTTTTCATCTATTTTTTCAGCGTATGGTGCACAAGCAACTTATAAAAGGAAATGCCAAAAATCAACCCCGCGCAGCAGCCAAGAATCAACCCCGCAAGTCTGATGCAGCCGACGCAGCAGCCGAAATAGTGTTTCACCCCAGCTTGTCTATTCTGCATGCGGGTTAATAACTTTCGAAGAAAAAATACCAGCGCCTCCAGATTTTTACAGCACCTCTTCATCAGGCTGCAGCACCTTTCGGCATAGAAAAACTACCACTGAAGCCACCCCTTTGGAGGGGTGTTTTTGAAAAAAATCCTTATCTTCCAAAAGGGTGGCTTTTTTATATGCATTTTTTCGCCAAAAAATACACAACCGACTGATCCAAGAAAATGCCAAGAATCAACCCCGCAAGTCTGATGCAGCCGACGCAGCAGCCGAAATAGTGTTTCACCCCAGCTTGTCTATTCTGCATGCGGGTTAATAACTTTCGAAGAAAAAATACCAGCGCCTCCAGATTTTTACAGAACCTCTTCATCAGGCTGCAGCACCTTTCGGCATAGAAAAACTACCACTGAAGCCACCCCTTTGGAGGGGTGTTTTTGAAAAAAATCCCTATCTTCCAAAAGGGTGGCTTTTTTATATGCATTCTGCCGCCAAAGAATACACAACCGAGTGATCCAAGAAAATGCCAAGAATCAACCCCGCAAGTCTGATGCAGCCGACGCAGCAGCCGAAATAGTGTTTCACCCCAGCTTGTCTATTCTGCATGCGGGTTAATAACTTTCGAAGAAAAAATACCAGCGCCTCCAGATTTTTACAGAACCTCTTCATTAGGCTGCAGCACCTTTTGGCATAGAAAAACTATCCCTGAAGCCACCCCTTTGGAGGGGTGTTTTTGAAAAAAAATCCCTATCTGTCAAGAGGGTGCCCTTTTTTAATGCGTTCTTTTACCAAAAAATACACAACCGACTTATCCAAAAAAATATCAAGGATCAATCCCGCAAGTCTAATGCAGCCGACGCAGCAGCCGAAATAGTCATTCACCCCAGCTCGTCTATTCTGCATGCGGGATAATAACTTGTGAAGGAAAAACACCACAGCCTCCAGATTTCCACAGGAGTTCTTTACCAGGCTGCAGCACCTTATGGCATAGGAAAACTACCCCTATAATCACCCCTGGCGGGGGGCGTTTTCGAGAAAAATCCATATTTATCGAGGGGGTGCTTTTTTTGTGCATTCTCTCACAAAAAATACACAACCGACTAATCCAAGGAAATGTCAAGAATAAACCCCGCAAGTTCGATGCAGCCGACGCAAGCCCTTCTTTCAATACCTTCCCCCTCTCCGAGCTTTCCTCATCCTCCCTCTTGATTTTTGTTCAAATTTTTAATACAGGGTGGACCAACGAAAACACAACAGAGGGTTTTCAGGGCATTTCACCTCATTTTTTTCAAAAAAGCTCGGACAGGTCGATTTTCATATATGTAGAGGGGGACATCTTGACATCTAAAAGTACATTGAGTAATTCCCATCTTCGCCAGCCCCCTCACCCCCACCCACTCACCTCCATAATTCAAAATGACCATCCACTTTACGATAAATCAAATTGAAGAGAATAAAATTCTCTTGCTGAAGAAACATTTCCATGATTTTCAACCCACACCCTAAAATTATCTGAGTTTCCAATTCAATATTCCTAACCTCTAAATTTTCTTCAGTTCAGTTATCATTCCGCACAGCATCGAGGGAGAAAAATTTTTGTGTAAGAAGTGCCACCCAAATTCCTTCACTCCCCCACCCCAACTTCAAAATCGAAAATAGCACTACCTACTTTGTGATACATCAAATTGAAAGAAATTGAATTCTCTTCCTAGAAGAAATATTTTTAAAATTTTGAAAAACCCGCTTTTTTCTCCTAAAATACTCCGAATGTTCAGTTTAATGGGGGAGGGGCTGAAAAATTGTTTTCAGAGAGATAATCCAATTCCATTGACTCCGATGTATCACAAAGTAGGTGGTGTCTTGTTAAATTTTGAAGTTTGGGCGGGTGGGTGGCGGTAAGGGGGTTAGAGGTGGAAATTCCTCAATATACGAGGTGGTCCATCCTAGCGTAATTATCCAATAGCGGACTCACCGTTCAAGATAGAGAAAAAGATGTGGGAGAAAAGTTATATGGTTTGATAAGACCCATAACCTAAAATTATCTTCAGCTATACAGGGTGTCCCATTTTGACGGAATTAGCGAAACGTCAATTTTTTTAAATGGAACACCTATATTTTTTTGCATTTTTCTGTTCAGAGTGTTTAGCTTCTTCAATTGTCTTATGCCTGTATTTCTGTTCTTAAATTGTGTGACAGTGCGTCTTCTATGGACAGTGCTACCAACAAAAAATTAAAAATTGAAACAAATCGCATTTTCACAGTTTTCTTGAAAAAATCGTAGCGGCCTTGCTTTCCAAAACTAAGAGATGAAAGTTGACATGGTGATACTCAAGTGGAAGACCAATATCTCATTGTCAAAGAATTCCAATTCACAAAAAAAATCAAACTTTATAATTTTCAAAGTACCTATTTATCATGACTATTTTTTTTTTCAAACGTCATGCCTCTAATTTTTTAATGTTATCTGATAGCTTGTTTTATCCTCTTTCATTTTTACTGAGGGTAACCTCAAATTCCATTTTTTCGAGATAATCGGAAATATTCACAAAATTTGCTATATTTTAGTTTTTTTTTTCTCCAAAAATTGAGTTGACCGTGATGAATGACAGACAAGCCAAAAAGTACGCAGCTGTCAGTTAGTCAGTCTGAATATTGTCGAACAAAAAAAAATGGCTTCAACGCAGAAATACAACAAATTGGAATCTTTTCAATTTGATGTATCACAAAGTAGGTAGTGTTATTTTAGATTTAGAAGTTGGGGTGAGGGAGTGAAGGAGTGAATTTGAGTGGCACTTTTTGCACAAAATTTTTTCTCCCTCGATGCTGTGCGGTAGGGTTGGGGTTGAAAATTATGGAAATGTTTCTTCAGCAAGAGAATTTGATTCTCTTCAATTTGATTTATCGTAAAGTGAGTGGTGTCATTTTAAATTATGGAGTCTGGGTGGGTGGGGGTGAGGGAGCTAAAGATAGAAATTCCTCAATGTACCTATGTTTTAGATGTCCCCCTCTACATATATGAAAATCGACCTGTCCGAGCTTTTTTCTGAAAAATGAGGTGGAATGCCCTGGAAACCCTCTGTTGAGTTTTCGTTGGTCCACCCTGTATTGAAAATTGAAACAAAAAATTAAGGGGGAGGATGAGGAAAGCTCGAAGAGAGGGAGGGTATTAAAAGAAGGGCTGAGTATGGGGATGTTGCTGCTGGGGATGGGGTTGTTGGGGTTGAGATAGGGATATTAAGTGTTGCTAAGAGAAAGCAGGAGATGAGCTATAGAGAAGATCGTCGACCGTAAAGACGTATACGGCTGAACGCGGATGGTCAAGAGGAACAGAAAACCCAAGAAACATTTTTTCCTTCCAACAAGGAGGATGCACAAGGTACCGAGTGTTTTTTTTAAGCCAGTCTAATTGGACGTCTTATTTTCGAATCTGTCACTACGTCTCATTTCCGCGACGATTCAGACGTCTTATTTACGTAACATTTTCAACATTTCATTTCTGCGACGATTCAGACATCTTATTTACGCGACGGTTCTGACGTCTCATTTCCGCGACGACATCGAAGACGATGATCACGGTTTCGTTTTCTCATTCACGCGCCCGACCCGCGCAACGAGAATTTCAATCCCAGCAAGTACATCTATCTGCTATTCCCTTTTTTTCCTCAGCTTTCCTGGAATAACATGATCTTCCCTATGTCCCTCCTTGCTTTTCATCTCCCCTCCTTGCCCCTCCCATCCTTTCATCAATTTACCACCACACTCCTTTACTCCATGCCAGAGTGTTACTCATACTTTTATCTCATTTTCCCTTTTCTTCTTCCTGTAACCTAACCCAGTTGCCCCCCCACCTTCAGGCGACTCACCTTCCCTTCCCCACCCCCATATTACCCTCCCTTCCTGTTTCCTCCCTGACTTTCTCTACCCTTTCTTTTCTTCCCCCTTCAACTCTTCGTTCACATTACCGTTCCCCCCCCATTTTCTACAACCCACCTTTCCTTTCCCTCCCCTACTACCGCCCCCTCCTTATTCCCTCCCTACCCTTTCTTCTTCTCCCCTTTTCGTTCCCTTTTTTCTCTTCCTTCACATTGCCAACTTAGTTTCCCCTCTTCTTCCAACCCTCCCCTCTTTTTGCCTCTTCACTCTTTTCACTCCATTCTCTTTTCCCTTTTCATCTTCCTACACCTTGCCTACTCCGTTTCCACCCCTTCCTTTTCCTCTTATCTCTTTCACCTTTTCACCTACCTTCCTTATTCCCTTTCTATCCCTACTCTTACCGTCCAACCCTTCCCTTCCACCTGTCGCTCATTTCTATTTCACTTTTTTTCAATTTCGTTTTTCGAAAAAAAGCAACTCCCTCCTTAGATATGAATTATTCTTAAAAACACCCCTCGCCAAGGGTGGTTCTAGGAGTAGTTTTTGTATGCCAAAAGGTGCTGCAGCCTGATAAAGAGATTCTGTGAAAATTTGGAGGCGCTGGTATTTTTGCTTCAAAAGTTATTAACCCGCATGCAGAACAGACAAGCTGGGGTGAAACACTCTTTCGGCTGCTGCGTCGGCTGCATCAGACTTGCGCGGTTGATTCTTGGCAATTTCTTGGATAAGTCGGTTGTGTATTTTTTGCCGGAAGGACGCATAAAAAAAAGCCACCCTCTTGATAGATAGGGATTTTTTTCAAAAACACCCCTCCAAAGGGGTGGCTTCAGGGGTAGTTTTTCCACGCCAAAAGGTGCTGCAGCCTAATGAAGAGGTTCTGTAAAAATCTGGAGGCGCTGGTATTTTTTCTTCGAAAGTTATTAACCCGCATGCAGAATAGACAAGCTGGGGTGAAACACTATTTCGGCTGCTGCGTCGGTTGCATCAGACTTGCGGGGTTGATTCTTGGCATTTTCTTGGATCAGTCGGTTGTGTATTTTTTGGCGGCAAAATGCATATAAAAAGCCACCCTCTTGGAAGATAGGGATTTTTTTCAAAAACACCCCTCCAAAGGGGTGGCTTCAGGGGTAGTTTTTCTATGCCAAAAGGTGCTGCAGCCTGATGAAGAGGTTCTGTGAAAATCTGGAGGCGCTGGTATTTTTTCTTCGAAAGTTATTAACCCGCATGCAGAATAGACAAGCTGGGGTGAAACACTATTTCGGCTGCTGCGTCGGCTGCATCAGACTTGCGGGGTTGATTCTTGACATTTTCTTGGATCAGTCGGTTGTGTATTTTTTGGCGAAAAAATGCATATAAAAAGGCCACCCTCTTGGAAGATGGGGATTTTTTTCAAAAACACCCCTCCCAAGGGGTGGCTTCAGGGGTAGTTTTTCTATGCCAAAAGGTGCTGCAGCCTGATGAAGAAGTACTGTAAAAATCTGGAGACGCTGGTATTTTTTCTTCAAAAGTTATCAACCCGCATGCAGAATAGACAAGCTGGGGTGAAACACTATTTCGGCTGCTGCATCAGACTTGCGGGGTTGATTCTTGGCATTTTCTTGGATCCGTCGGTTGTGTATTTTTTGGCGACAAAATGCATATAAAAAGGCCACCCTCTTGGAAGATAGGGATTTTTTTCAAAAACACCCCTCCAAAGGGGTGGCTTCAGGGGTAGTTTTTCTACGCCAAAAGGTGCTGCAGCCTGATGAAGAGGTACTGTAAAAATCTGGAGACGCTGGTATTTTTTCTCCAAAAGTTATCAACCCGCATGCAGAATAGACAAGCTGGGGTGAAACACTATTTCGGCTGCTGCGTCGGCTGCATCAGACTTGCGGGGTTGATTCTTGGCATTTTCTTGGATCCGTCGGTTGTGTATTTTTTGGCGACAAAATGCATATAAAAAGGCCACCCTCTTGGAAGATAGGGATTTTTTTCAAAAACACCCCTCCAAAGGGGTGGCTTCAGGGATAGTTTTTCTACGCCAAAAGGTGCTGCAGCCTAATGAAGAGGTTCTGTAAAAATCTGGAGGCGCTGGTATTTTTTCTTCGAAAGTTATTAACCCGCATGCAGAATAGACAAGCTGGGGTGAAACACTATTTCGGCTGCTGCGTCGGCTGCATCAGACTTGTGGGGTTGATTCTTGGCATTTTCTTGGATCAGTCGGTTGTGTATTTTTTGGCGAAAAAATGCATATAAAAAGGCCACCCTCTTGGAAGATAGGGATTTTTTTCAAAAACACCCCTCCCAAGGGGTGGCTTCAGGGGTAGTTTTTCTATGCCAAAAGGTGCTGCAGCCTGATGAAGAGGTTCTGTAAAAATCTGGAGGCGCTGGTATTTTTTCTTCGAAAGTTATTAACCCGCATGCAGAATAGACAGGCTGGGGTGAAACACTATTTCGGCTGCTGCGCGGGGTTGATTTTTGGCATTTCCTTTTATAAGTTGCTTGTGCACCATACGCTGAAAAAATAGATGAAAAAACTACAACCTTTCAGATGAAATTGTAATTTTCAATTTTTTGGGGGAAACTATTCTATAGAGTTATAAGGGCGTGGAGGTGGTGGGGTGAGGGGGTGAGGGTGGGGGGGAAGGCATAGTGATTACGGCAAGAAGGCGAATTGATAAAGGGGGTGTTATAAAAGTTAGGTGAGACAGAGGGCAGTGGTCAGTGGGTGAGGGGGTGAGTGGGGGCAGGGGGGCGGTGGTGGTGGTTCCATGATGAAGGGGTGAGTGCGGCAAGGGGGGGGGGGGAGTGTCAATGGCTGGAGCGATCGTAGAAATTACATGAATTTCCATCATTGAACCAGTAGTCCCAAATATAGCCCTGTTGGTGTATTGTTGGTTGCCTATCCCCTTCAATTTCGAGTAAACTACCCTTATGTTAGAGGTAGGGGGCTGATTTTTTGTGGATAGACTCTGCAGGTCTTGCAGCACACGTGTGCAAAAAATCAGCCACGTCGGAGGGGCCCTTGTGCTTCGCATGCAATTTGCATGCCGCATGCGTTTTAGTGACACCCCGTGCACGCTGCCTATTGTTGCTTTTAACCACTCTTCTTTTAAGGTGATGTTTGCAGGGAGCATACATGGTATGTACCAGGGATCACGCGTATGTACCGTACACCATAGACAAGGACAAAAGTAGAAGAGGCAAGATACCTGCGCGGCTGTGTAATTTGTTGGCCGGCCATTTTGATTACATAACGGTTTTTCCTGGCGGCAATTTTAATTATGACAGGTGGGTGACAGTACTGACAGTGTACTTGATGACAGCTACGAAGTTTTAGGTTAGACTGATTTGTTGTGATCGAACTTTTCTCGGCGCCGATGTTTGGTTTTGTGTAAAAGATAACAATATAATTGAATGTTGAGGGTTATTCAGTGTTCGTTTCCACGAATTCTACTTCATAACCAGATATTATATTCCTGGGATGCATTGCATAAATAATGCATTGTCGAGTGCATTGTACTTGATGAATTATTGTCAAGAAATGGAGAATGATGTCCGCAGTTTTATCTCCACTTAGAAGCTGTGAAACAGATATCGAGGCCTCTGTGTGAAGTGTTCGTTTTGCGATTTTTCCTGTGTAATAAAGTTTGATCGAACCTGATCGAACTTAGCAAATGCATCAATAAAGGGTGTCTTGTTATACCTATCAAAATTTGCAAAAACATCAAGCAATTGATGAGCCCAGAGATGAGAAGATATCCTTTCATACGTAACGCTGAATTTAAATAATCAAATTTCACTCCGGTAACTAAATTTTGTTTTTAGTTTTCCACGGGGTGATGGGCTTCGATTGTGGCTCGAGACAATTGGAATGATGAAGAAATAGCTTGGAAACGTCTTATGAGAAAGGCTCAGTGCTGCTGATTTGTTCGAGGCATTTCGAAGTAATGTAAATAAAATTTTATCCACACTCCCAGGACCCGAGCCAGAACCTCGTTTCGCACAATGACATTTTGGAACACCACAATTTTATCTTAAGGGAAAGTGCTCGTAAGATGCTATTTGAAAATAAGATAAGGTGCAAAATCTAGCAAAAAAAACGTGAAGCGAAGAGCTGATTCAGTGTAATGTTCAACAAACACTTTCCAAACTTGTATCATTTTATCTCAAGTAAAACATTGAATATTTTTCTTGAAATTTTATTCTGTAGCTCAAATCAAGCACATGTCGTGGGCCTTATGCCCATACGTCTATGGCCCATACTCACAGTCGGTCTCCGATTTAAGCACAATCCAACTATGGCAACAATTGTTATAATTGTCCGAAGGACTTGAGAGATGCGAAGTCGGAGATCGAGCGAAGTATTGACTACAGTATGAGGATTAGTCAAGGCCGTGAGCAGAAATTCTTGAGTTATTTGTTTCGTTTACAAAGTATAACCTACAAATTGTCTCATGACTGTCATCTGCTTTGACGTCTGTTTATGATTTTGACTCGCGCGTACTCCCCCCATTTAAATTGCCGCCTTGGAAAAGCCGTTATGACCTAAAAATGGCGGACCCCATGCGATATCGGCTGGTCTCTCTAATCGGCTGAAATGGATGCGCAGTGGTTCTTCCTTCTTCTACTTTTGTCCTTGTCTATGCCGTACACTCATCACAGTCGTGCAGATGCGCGCGCAGACCAGGTAAAACTGAATGGGTGTATTATTCGGTTCAAATTTGGCGGGCAATTCCGAACAGTTGGCGACACTCGCTATATAAATAACATCCTTGTCCTTGATAAATAATTAAATAAATCAAAATTTTAGAAGGCGTCGGGCGTCGCTTGATGGTTCATGTCACAATGGCGGACGCGGCCACCCTTCAAATCGCCTAGTTCCCCCCGCCCGCCCCTCTTGTTTTCTCCAAGTCTGCTCCACCTGCTAAAACACCTTTTTAAAATGTGAGTTGTAATCTAAATTAAAGTGTTTTTCATAAAATATCACTAATTCCTCGACTAATTCAGGTTAGATCCACCCGAAACCGTTGACAGATATGACTGTACACGATGTTCGCATCAGAGTGCATCACTGCTTCAACTCGACCACCACGTACAAAGGAACCACAAGAACGTCTACGCGGCCGAACTGTTTCACGCCATTGTCGAACCACAGCAGTTCCTATGCATCTGCTGCGACTACAAGAGCTACTATCACTTCGAAATGTACGAACATTCCAAACAAGTACACAGTCCATGGACCGGAGGCAAGGAATATTTTATGTCGTTCTGTGAAGAATTTGTGGGATATCCATGTGATTGCTGCAGATACAAAGCAGATTCAAGCATATGTCTTGCAAAACATCACGATTTGTGTGAAAAGATGTCGCCATCGAGGAGACCACAGGATTCATCGGCAGAAGATGTTAGAGGTGCAGAGTCACTGGATTTGAATTGGCCCAATGCTAGAACATCCAGAGCTGTTGAAACAATGGAATCGAATGTCTCGCCTCGTGAGTCATTTGGTGGGGAAGCCCATCTGTTGAAATGTAACCATTGTTCGTACCGAACGAAATATAAGCCTTGTCTGAAAAGGCACATTCTGAGTCATGCTTCAGAGGAAGAGATCAATACTTGGTTTCACTGCTATCATTGCTCGTACCGAACTAGATTCAAGTCAGCTTTGAAGACGCATATGTTACGACATGCCGAAAACCAACAAATTAATTGGGTCCATTGCAATCATTGTTCGCACCGAACTAAACATAAGCGATATTTAAAAGCGCACATGCTGAATAAGCATGCCATACATGAAGAAATTGATTGGTTTCACTGCGATCATTGTTCGTACAAAAGTAAGAGGAAGTCAGCTTTGAAGACGCACATGTTACGACATGCCACAATCGAAGAAATTGTCAGAGTCAAAACCAAAGAAATCAATTGGATACAGTGCAACCATTGTTCGTACCGAGCTAAACAAAAGGGTGATTTGAAGAGGCACATGTTGCAACATGCCAAAGAAAAAGAAATCGAATGGTTTCAGTGCGATCTTTGTTTGTACCGATGTAAGCAAAAGGCATATTTGAAGACGCACAGCTTACGACATGCCAATGACGAAGAAATTAATTGGTTTCAGTGCAATCTTTGTTCGTACCGAAGTAAACTAAAGTCATCTTTGAAAACGCACATGTTACGACATACCAAAAGCAAAGAAATTATTTGGTTTCAGTGCGATCAGTGTTCGCATCGAACCAAAAGTAAGGGGAATTTAAGCAGGCATATGCTGCAACATGCCAAAAATGAAGATATTAACTGGTTCTACTGCGATCATTGCTTTTACCGGAGTAAACAAAAGGCATCTTTGAAGTCTCACATGTTACGACATGCCAAAAACTGAGAAATTGATTGGTTTCAATGCAACCTTTGTTCATACTGAACTAATTAAGAAAAGCCATCTGCAAAAAGAACCACGCCACCACCTTGTATGAGTGTCACACAAGAAATGTCACCTCTTTATCATGACAGTTTCACGCATGCCTGTGAGCGTGGAACTAACGGTCTCTGGTGGCTGTTTGCATTAGCGGGAATCTGCGCTCACAGGTATGCGCGTAAGTGATTTCTCGTATGGGAAAGGTGGACTATTTTCTTAGAAATACCGGAAGTAGGTACCCGGAAATACTTAGAATTACCGCGTAGGTAATTGTGACAGATGTTATTCATTAGTTTTGTGGCAGAAAGGTATACCCAAGTCAAAATTGTTAATTGACATGAGTGTCAAAAACTATTTTGTCTATTTTGGTTATACTATGACTATAAAACTTTAGTATATTTGAATTAGAATTTTTGCATGAAGAAAGTAGTTCTCAAACAGTTTTTTGCTATATGGTTAGCTCATCCCCACCTGTTCAACATGTTGAAAGCATACATCCCTGTGACGCGTAATACTCAGTATACAGGGTGAAAATTAAAAAATAAATCTTTAAACCTTTTTATTTCGGTGAAATAATTCTCGAAAAAAACAGCCTCTCATTATTCAGCAACCTTATGGTCTTCCACTGAACGTGTGAAAAACTCACTCCTCGATAGCTGCTGGTATTCTACGTACAGGGTGAAATCAATTTTTTTTAAATAAATTCTATCTTGATCAAATCAATCCGGACAAAGACCGATTCCGGCTCTGTTAAAAGTCTATAATCTCTCATTCAAGATATAAAAATGTCACATTCCTTAAACTGCTAAAACATGACATACGGGGTGAAACACCCTTTTTTCTTTTATTTTTTTCTTGGGTCACATTAATTCGGATGATGATCTTACCCACTTCAAAGGAGAGCCTAGAGTATTGGGCAAAACATATCAAAAATTAACAATTCTGCAATCACTGCAACTACTGGCTACTGTAGCATCAAGCATTTTTGCGATTTTGGTTGTACGAGGAGTTGCTAAGGACAATTTCGTTAGCAACTCCTTGCACAACAAAAGCTGAAGCAACATATAATTCATCCTGTATATCAAGTCAGAATGATATTAGAAATGCAAATTTTTCATATGGCTTGCGGAAAACTCTGAGTTTTTCAGTAAACCAGATAAGATTATTATCCTAATCAATTTCATCCAGAAAAAAAAAATGAAAAAAATAAAGTATGTTTCATCCTGTAGGTTATGTTTAGAGAGTTTGAGGAATGTGACATTTTTATATCTTGAATGAGAGATTATAGGCTTGTAACAGAGCTGGAATTGGCTTTTGTCTGGTTTGATTTGATGAAGATAAAAAACATTGAAAAAAAATTGATTTCACCCTGTACGTAGAATACCAGCGACTATGGAGGCGTACATTTTTGAAATGTTCAATAGGAGACTATAAGGTCGCTAAATAATGAGAGACTGTTTTTCTCGAGGATTGTTTCACCGAAATAAAAAATTTCAAAGATTTATTTTTCAATTTTCACCCTGTATACCAAGTATTACGCGTCACAGGGATGTATGCTTCTAACATGTTGAACAGGTGGGGATAAGCCAACCATATAGCAAAAAACTATTCGAGAACTACTTTCTTCAAGCAAGAGATAATTTTTTTACTATTTCAAGTACACTACTTTGTAGCATTGTTTTTGCGAAAAACAGTGTAACAAACTATTTTGTAGATTAGATAATATGTTGTACTAGACTAAGTAGGTGACCGCTTCAGAAAGGGGACCTCGATGTCAATCACACCAAAAGTGAGAATGGACTACAGTGGCTAAGGTCTAAAAAAAAATTGCGGACGATCCACAAACTTCAGAGAAAAAAATATGAAATTGAGGAAACTACGCAGTGCGTATTTTTAGCGCCGGGCGGATATGCAACCCCCCGAACAAAGTGGAAATTCTACTAAACGAAAGAACACACCAACGGGACCAAGGTGCAAGACAGGAGTGTTGGGCGGGAGGAAGCTGAAAATAACGCGTCATAAAACAAAAGCAGGGCGGAAAATCGCAAGAAATCGTAAGAAAACCAGTAAAAGACATTGTTCTTGCGACAATACGCAACCAAAAGACACCAACGGGACCGGGGAGCAAAGCAGGGGTGTTGGGCGAGGAGAAGCTAGAAAGACTGCGTCGAAAAACAAGAAACACGGCTAAAAATCCCCAACAATCGTGAAAAAACCTTCAAATACAATAAATCACACGAAACGAGAAGAAAGTCCAGAAAAAGGCAGTCGACGCGTGTAAGGAAGAAATGCAGAGAAAAATAGCCGGCAAGCGCAAAAAAAATCACAAACGCATGGAAAGTATCGCGCAAAAGAAAATGGAGATGAATTACGTGTAAAAAGAAGGAATGCAATACAGAAAACTGGAGGAAAGTCGCGAAAAATAAGTAGTTGACGCGTGTAATTTCTTCACTTGCTCTTCAATTCATATTCGTGTTTTTTTTTTCGAATGGCAATCACGTACTGCTCTTCGTGGAGCACATACATTCTCACTTCGCTCAAGTGACATAGGCAACCAACAATACAGCGTTTTTCCACTATTGCCTACGTCGAGCCCGTGGAAGTCCATCGAGAGTTTCGTATTGGCCGTGCATGACACAAAAGCTGAAATATCTGGCACGTATTCTGTTTTCTCCTTTGCAGCATACACTACGAGAGGCGCAATAACCTGCAATGAGCAATGTCGCACGCAGCTATCGGCTAGCTGTCCAACGTTGACAGTAAATGAAACGTCGATTGTCAAAAAAGAACAACGAGAATAGAATGGTCATACCATGGCGACGAATAAAAAAAGTGGGCGATGTAAAAGTGCGAAAATAATGGACGGAATAGTTGACGTATGTAAATCCATTCTTGCGTACTTAGATCGACTCAAAAATTGCATAAGGAAGAGAATGGTGGTGGAATCGTTACTGTAAAATGTACAGCTTCAGGTCGCCTTTATGACACGGTCACCGTATAAGTATACAGGGTGTTCGGGTTTGGCTATTACAAACTTTGAGGGATGATTCCCCTTCAAAAATAAAGCCGAAAGAACAAAAAACTCATGGTCATAAAATGCTTCCTTAAAAAGATACAGGGCGTTGAAGTTGACTTTTTTCAATCGTTTTTTCACCGTAACTTTTTAACCGTTGATCTGATTTTGATCAAATTTGAACCAAAGTTTAGTCAACTGAGTCTCCATCGAATAATAATACCACGATCCATAAAAGATTCCTGGGGGCGTGGATAATAGGGGACTGTTCCCTATTTTCGCCCCTATTTTAATCTCTCCTAATTATTTTTTGAAATAGTTGATATTTTCAGATTCTACGTTCAATTTAAAAGAAAAAGTTACCCTCGCAAAATTTTTATAAGAGGCTTCATTCCCAAGATATTTGGTTTTGGAACTTTGGAAAACATCTCGAAATCGCCACTTTCCAGAGCCCAAATTGTTTTTCTCTGGAAACGCCTCGTTTCTTAGCCGAAAATGGCAATAAATCAACCTAAGCGACCTAGAAAACTTATTCCAGTTGAGGAATCATGAGTTTTCTTGGATTTTAATTTTTAGGCTTTTGAAAGTCGCGATTTCGAGGCGTTTTCCAAAGTCTCAGACCCAAATATCTCGGGAATAAAGCCTCTAATCAAAATTTTGCAAAAGTAATTTTGCATTTTACATTTTTGAAAAATAATTGAGGTAAATAAAAATAGGGGCAAAAATAGGGGACAGTCCCCTGTTATCTAGGCCCCCAGAAATTTTTGATGAATTGTGGTATTATTATTATTCGATGGAAACTTATTTGACTGAACTTTTATTCAAATTTAATTGAAATCGGTCCAACGGTTCAAAAGTTATGGTGAAAAAACGAATTAAAAAGTCAACTTTAACACCCTGTATTTTTTTAAGAAAGCATTTTAGGACCATGAGTTTTTTGTTCTTTCGGCTTTATTTTTGAAGGGGAATCATCCCTCAAAGTTTGTAATAGTCAAACCCGAACACCCTGTATATACCTGTAACCTGTAAGTATCTATTTGCTATGGATTGAAAATTGTCCTCACATACAGGATGTTTAATTGGTTACGCATGGCGCCAAAAAGAATCGTTTTATAATCCCTAACATAACCTTAAACACTAACGTAAATGTTAAATCTGATGAATCCACGATAAAAATTTCGAACCATGCTACCCAAAGTTTAGATGTTGGTCAAGGTGTAGAATCAGGTGTTCAACGGAGTATTGATGTGTGTAGGCTTTGAAATAATTATTAGGAGAGACTCATCTTCTAGGGAACACTTATAAGAAAACTCAACTATCCTAATTACCAGCGTTAAAGTAGGATCGGGATCGAGCCTTTATTTAAACACTTTGACATGTAGGTATATAGAATTAAATACAATGATTTTATGTTAAAACTAATTTCTGTGTTTTACTGCTTTCAAACTAAAGGGTAAATCGATCTCAACACGCTCAGGAGCTCTATTTATCGAACCACAAGAAGGAAGCACAACATGATGGTGTCTTGATACTAGATGATCACCGGCCAAGCAGTTCCAAAAGCGAAAAAAGTGATTTAATTCAAATAAGTTGAATTGAATTGAAGTATGTCGGGTTGCCTATCTATCCAGGCGCATAAGCTGAAGAGCTAGGGGGTTTCAATATTCGCTTTTTGAAGTATTATATCGGACGAGCTCACGAAACCTACCCGACGGTGGTTTTAGAAGAAGTACCACAGATATTCCCCACAAAAATTGCTTTAATTAACATCTAGAAGGCGTCGGTTGCTCCATACCAAAATGGTGGACGTGACGTGGCCACCCTGTCATATCCACATGTCAGATCGTTAGGTCTCCCCCTCTTAAGGTGCGTTCAGTCAGCTTATTTAGCCGCAAGTTTTAATTTTAGCC
Organism: Anaspis maculata; assembly: GCA_949128115.1. Classification (NCBI taxonomy): domain Eukaryota; kingdom Metazoa; phylum Arthropoda; class Insecta; order Coleoptera; family Scraptiidae; genus Anaspis; species Anaspis maculata. Next base: position 11,754,564 of record OX421964.1, on the reverse strand, counting down.
GTAAGCGCTGTACCTCTTATTGGCTGTTCTGAGGAGGCTGGTCCATAAGAGCCAATGGGCGTTGCTGCGCTTGCGACTAAGATTAAATCTTGCGGCTAAATAAGCTGACTGAACGGACTTTTATTTCCTCCAAGCACCAAAGTCTTTTTCGAGGTCTTTTTCGAGCGAATAACCGTTCATGACCGGTTACACTTGGTTATAGAATTTGACGTTTGAGCGAGGATTGGTTATAAGCGGTAAAGGAAGTGCCGCCATTTTGATATCATCACCGGTTATACATTTCAATCATTTCATAACCTGGTCATAAGAATGGTTATTGTTATGGTGGGGGAACAAATTGTGGCGGCAACAGATTTGAATTTGAAACAAGCAGCGGTCCAGAATTTCCAAATGTGAAACGTATCTAACCTAACCTCAAAAACTTGACAACTTGACTTGGCGACGAGAAGAATCGAAGACGATGGACTCATCTGCGATGGACCCACAAGAACATCGGGTAATCCAGATGTCCGATGGCCGCCTGATGATGGTTTAATCCTGAAAGTACTTGTCATACCTCCTATTCCTATATTTATATAGTAGAAATATGAATAATTGATTTTCAATTCAATTCAATATAACTATTTATTGTTCCTTCGGTATTACACCATGAACAAGAAAACAAACAGGATTTCATAGAAATTGTATGTGTGATGTGATCACGATACACGTCTGATCCACAAAATTCGTAATCGGGCCCTGATTGAGACCCACCCGGGTGACTTCGGAAACGAGATGTTCATCGATTCCAGTGACTAGATTGGCTGAATGACTGAATTTTTCACCTTCAAAGCTATCCTAGATTACGAATGGTTCAAGTACACGGTATGTAACAGAGACAAGTACAAGTACGTAACTATTTGAAGCTATCATGCAGTCCCAGTCCCTCTCCCTCTTTTTCCGCCAAATGCTGATAACCAAAGTTATAACCGCAACGTTTTAGCGAGAAATGTCAGGTGTCAAAAAAATGACAGTATCTGTTAATCTAATGTCAACCGCTAATAATCAACCGGTTACAAAAAGTTACTAGCTCGAAAAAGGCTCAAGTCGATGACCATGACCGGGCGTCACTGAGTAAAGAAACAAGTTACCACGTCATCGTCATTCTCACAGTCACACTCTGATACCTACTGAGAAAGTAAAAAAGTAACCGATTTGTTGTTGAGTCCTACGTCATCCTGTAGAAGTGCAATCGAGAGTGCCATATATTTACTACGTTTCCATGGAGAATTGAAATCGATTTGAAAACGGTATCGGGATTGAATACGGTAGTGTTCACATGAGTGGTTCGAACTCGGTATTCAAATCGATTTGAATTCTGTTTACATATCTGTCGTGTAAGTCTAACCCTAACCTAAAACTATCCCAACCTAACGTATCAAAGAAAGTGCAAGTACTCTGCAAACTGCAAGTGTGCAGAAGGCAGAAGTGCAGACAACAGGTGCAAGTACGAATGCGACCCTCGATGCGACCAGAACAGCGGTTTAACTCATTGCTATGTATCAGTTTCTGTTTGTTGATGTCTCGATCCAATCCGATTGGGTTTCCATGAGTATTATTTCGATCCGATCCTGATACGATCCCAGAATTTGCCGAATCGACCTTGAGACTCAAATCGATTTGGATACAGTTCTGCAAGTGTTTACATGCAGTTTTCAATCCCGATACCGTTTTCAAATCGATTTCAATTCTCCATGTACTACGTTTCCATGGAGAATTGAAATCGATTTGAAAACGGTATCGGGATTGAATACGGAAGTGTTCACATGAGTGGTTCGAACTCGGTATTCAAATCGATTTGAATTCTGTTTACATATCTGTCATGTAAGTCTAACCCTAACCTAAAACTATCCCAACCTAACGTATCAAAGAAAGTGCAAATACTCTGCAAACTGCAAGTGTGCAGAAGGCAGAAGTGCAGACAACAGGTGCAAGTCTGAATGCGACCCTCGATGCGACCAGAACAGCGGTTTGACTCATTGCTATGTGTCAGTTTCTGTTTGTTGATGTTTCGATCCAATCCGATTGGGTTTCCATGAGTAATTTCGATCCGATCCCGATACGATCCCAGAATTTGCCGAATCGACCTTGAAACTCAAATCGATTTGGATACAGTTCTGCAAGTGTTTACATGCAGTTTTCAATCCCGATACCGTTTTCAAATCGATTTCAATTCTCCATGGAAACGTAGTAATTGAAACGTAGTAATTGACACGTAAAAAATAATAGAATGTTCTGCTAAAACATGCACCCTTTCAAAATGTGAGTTATAAATCGAAACTTAGGCATTAGGCAAAATGGCATTATTCTTTGATTTTTGCACAGCATTCCCATATCCAGCTCATCTTAAACAATAGGTTTGTTTTGGCAGCGATACACAACCGTTTCCAACCGTTTGGATTCTGCGCGCTTCCGTTAAGCCGTTCGGGCAGTGTAAACTTCGAGTTGCCAACTGTTGGTAAGCTGTTTGGGCAGGTGCCTCCAACGGTTCGAAAACAGTTTGTGGACGGTCAGAGGAGTTTGAGAATTAAAAAGAAACTGGTGATCAGACGCATGCGTACGCCTTTATTCGCAATCGGGCGATCTTTGATTGATGGCGTGGCGCGTAATGTGACAGTGTGACAGTAAAGGTAAATAAAGACGCATTTTCGAGGTTAATTTAAAATTGTTTTACCTACTGAAAGTTACATATTTACATTAATTCGGTAAATTTATCAAGGGGTTTCTGATGCGACTGACAAAGCTGTTGACGGGAATCGGTTTTTTTTTTCGTCAAGTAGAAACTCCTCCAAAAAGAAAATGTACGGATATTGCTATCAAATTTTGAAAAATTTTGATTTTGATTTTTGAAAATTCAAAATCTAGATAGCATCGACAATGTGTCTTTCCTCAAGAAAATCGCATGCCAAATATGAACTTTTTATTTTTTAAAAAGGCACCAAAAATGATTTCTCGTAGACATGAAAAAGTGAATTAGTAGAAGTCATTTTTTGTATCTTTTTTTTAAAAATAGAAAGTTCAAATTGCATGCGACTTTCTTGAGGAAAGATACATTATCGATGCTATCTAGTTCTTGAATTTTCAAAAATCAAATTCAAATATTTTCAAAATATTTTGGAGGTTATCAAAAGGTTTGATAGCCTCCAAGGTTCAGGTTTGGTAGCCTCAAGGTTTTCAAAATTTGATAGCAATGTCTATATGTATATTTTCTTTTTTGATGAGTTTGTACTTGACGAAAAAAATAAAATAAAACCGATTTCCGTCGACAACTTTTTTAGTCGCATCAGAAACCCCTTAAATAAGACCTCGGCTTGGCGGGGAAAACTTGACAAGTTGTTGTGTCCCTAGTTTCAACTGGAACCGCTCGCTACGCGTTCTTGCAGCAAAAACTTTCCAACCACTTGAAAACTGGTTGGAGTCGAGTATGCGCGCTGAATCACAGTTAGCAAACCGTCCGCAACTCGCTGCCAAAACAAACCTATTGTTTCAAAATCGATCGCAGTGAAATTCACGTCCAACAAAGTGTCCTGATACCGATAATTAGAAGATACAAATATTACGTCTAAGCGCACAAATTTCGAAAAATTTCAATCATCCTCACACACAGAAACACAAGTCGCCATATTGAATATGGGTTGGTTAGGGACGTAAATACGAGTGTAATAAATGAACAATGGTACCACTATCGGCACAATAGCGGGAAATACAAAGCTGTCCAATGTATCCCCGTGTCCAATGTATTCCCGGTCTCCCCTACACGTCACAGAGATGTATCAAAGCTTTCAACATGTTGAACAGGTGGGGATGGGCGAATCATATAGCAAAAAACCGTTTGAGAAACTACTTCCTTCAAGCAAGAAATAATTTTTTGATTATTTCAAGTACACTATTGGGATAGGTTTGGGCAATAAAAAAGTTAATGTCCCAGCTTTATTGTCGAGAGAAATATTGGGTGTTGTTACGGGGAGCGCCGACTGTCAACAGAGACCTGTCAAAAACCCTTGGACAAATGACAAAAGTGAAGTTTAGTTTGCGCATAACTTAGTAAATGACGCTTGTGTCGACAAAACGTATCGCGAGTCACTGCAACAACCACCGAACGCACAATGCTTGTTTGTTCCCACATCACATAAGCTTCCGATTTCTTGCATTCTAATTCTAACATGTTCAAACTTTCCTTGCCACTTTATCGCTAAACCACTAACCTAACTTTCTCTTATTGAATGTGTTTGACGTTTTTGTCCGAAGATTTCGCCGTCAACTGTCAAACTGCGACTGCCGTCTGTCAATAAACCGGCGCATGCTTCCCTCACATGAAGAGGGCCGGGAAATACCCTATCAAGTCCATCGATCAAACTGTACCATTCCGGTATAGGTCGCGGGAACAAAAATGGCGTGCTAAAGATGGGTATATGGTATGATCATAGGGTATGATATGTTATTTTCGCTAGTACGTAGTACGTACTTGTTGATACAATTTTCTTCAGTTGTAAAGTTGTAAATAAATATATAGATAAATTCATTGAACAATTATCGCTTTATCATGAAAATTAATGTGCTAAACTCAAGATTTAACTGAGTAATGTCAAAAACCAGCGGATCTTCACCAGCGGTACTTTGGCACCCCCTAAGGCGCAAACGCGGACAAGAAGCTGGCAAGAGGCGCTTCGTTCTCGGCTTCGTTGTGCCGGCGTGCCTGCAACGTTGCCATAGCGGGTGTCAGGGTGACGGTTATGTTCCCGCGACCTATAGTTGAGGGGCGCGGGTTAAATTTCACTAAAATGCACACGAAAGCATGTCACGGCTACCTGCCATTTAGCCTTATGATTTGAGGTCAGAATTTGATGATTTTAGTTTTCAGTCTCTATTGAAAGATAAAAGTTGGATCTACTCATCCTCTCACCTTTTTTTCTAATTTTAAAGTAAAAGTCGAGTAGGTATGAGGGGACAGAAGGGCGACCTCGACCATCATAAACGGCAATTAGAAAAAAAAACAAAGGAAAACGCCCAGAGGATGAGTGGTAATAAGACGAAGTGTCAAACGATTTTATGCAAAAAATACCCGGGACCCGCACGCACCGGCCCACGAACTTGGATTGTAGGGAACAGGGGAAACAAGAGAGAAGAGAAAAGAGAGAAAAAGTTTCCACTCACTACTTTTTCGATGTCTAGACGCTGAGCCTAGCCCTGACGTAACCTTTAACACTAAGGTGCGTTCAGTCAGCTTATTTAGCCGCAAGTTTTAATTTTAGTCGCAAGGGCAGCGACGCCCATTGGCCCTTACGAACCAGCCTCCTCAGAACAACCAATAAGTGATGCAGCGCTTACGGCTAAAATTAAAACTTGCGGCTAAATAAAGCTGACTGAACGAACCTTCCCTGCTGAAAATCTTCGTGATTTCCTTATTCGACCCGCATTCAACCTCATTCCCGTCAGCTCGGATCAAATGAGGTTCAATAGGGCTACAACTGACCTGATTAAAACCTTCATTTGTGGTTACAATGCTGAATAAGAACGAATGAGGATCACTGGTGGCACGGGTCAATCAGGCAGATTCCCGGCATTTTTCAAACACACTCAATACGGTTTGAGAGCATAATATTGAATCGGGCAAAAAATCACCATATTTCAATAAGGATGAATAAGGATAGATCGTGGCACGAGTCAATCAGGCAGATTCTTCACATTTTTCAATCACACCCAATGCGGTTTGAAAAGCACGATATTGAATCGGGTAAAAGAGCACCATATTCCAACAGGATGAATAAGAATAGCTTGTGGCATGGGTCAATCAGAAAGATATTCGACATTTTTCAATCGCATTTTTCAATGCGGTTTGAAAAGCACTGCTCTGGAACAGGAACCGATTTTGTTCAAATTCAAAACAAAGTTTACTGAAATTAGTCTCTATTGAACAATGGTACCTATAGCATTACATAAAAAATGTTCTAGGGGCAAAGATAATAGGGGGTTCTCTCCCCTTTTTCCCCCTATTTTTTACTCCCCTAATTATTTTTGGGAATCGTTTCAATTTTTGGATTTCACGTTCAATTTGAAGAAGGAAGTTACTCCAGAAGATTTTGATTAGAGGCTTCGTTTTTGAGTTTTTTATTGTGTTTGAAACTCCGGAAAACATCTTGAGAACACCGCTTCCAAAGGCCTAAAAATTAAAATCCAAGAAAACTCATGATTCCTTAATTCAAATAGGTTTTCTAGGTGTTTCAAGTTGATACATGAGCATTTTTCTGAAAACGAGAAGTTTTCACGAAAAAAAACTAGGCTCTTGAAAGTGCATGGAGATTTTGAGATTTTTTCCGAAATTTCAAACACAAATAGTTACCTCATAAACGAAGCCTCGAATCAAAGTTTTGCACAAGTGACTTTCTCCTCTAAATTGAACGGAGAATTCAACAATTGAAACGATCCTCAAAAATAATCAGGGGAGAAAAAATTGGGGGAAAAAGGGGAAGGTACCCCCTATTATGTTTGCTCCTGAAAATGTTTGATAAAATGCGTTATCATTGTTCGATAGATACCTATTTCAGTAAACTTTGGTTTGATTTTGAGCAAAATAAGTTGAAGGGTTCAAAAGTTATGAAAAAAAAACTATATTTTAATTTACAACTTTAAAGGCCTGTATCTCCGTTATTATACGTTTGCGAACCTTTGCAATGTTAATTGAAAAATGTTCCGTAATTTTTCAATTTTCTATCTCCCTGTGAATTTTTTTAACACTTATTCCGGGACACCTGTACCTGTATTAATTATGTATTGTATGTTGTACGCATGGTTGTACGCCATGGTTATTGTACGGTTCAATCCATCAAAAACTGATTTATAATACATACTAAATAATAATTTAAATAGGTAGGTACCTAACTCAGGGCTCAAAAGGTACAGAATTTGGTTAGGTTTATTGTTGGCCTGGCCGATCGATGATCATCATGAAACGAAGTAGGTATTGATGCGTATTGATGGGTAAAAGCTCACCGGCAAAGTGGTAAAAGCGAGGGTAAAAGCTATAGTTGGTGGATCAGTTCCCATCACCGGACACAAGCGTATAACAAATGGTTTAGTTTAGAGTCTATTGGGTTCAGAATAGATGATAGATCATTCGTTGCTGACTTATTCCAGTCCCTGCATGTGCATGATTTCTTTGCGACGCGAGTGTAATAACAATTGTGATTCCACAGCGATTTTTACAGTGATTCAGTGTTTTTTTTTTCCATTTTTCTGATCTTCTCACAGATGGGAGGTATGTACTATTATTTACTATTATATCACAATAATAACAATAATATATCTAAGTAATAACAATTCATGGTGCGATTCTCGATTCTCTAAAAAGTAACAATCCATAAACGCTCTGTTACTCTGTTATTGCCTAGAAAACAGCCAATGACCGACAGGATTTTTTACATAAAAGAATAAGCGTTTATATAGAATCTAATTTTTTACAGAATCGCATTCAAACATTGTTGCGTGGATGATACGCTGTCTCGCTGTCTAAAACACTCTCACAATAAATAAACTGTTGTGAGTATAGGTAGGTATACAGCTATAATACCGGGTATACCATATCTATATATCTTCTGCTTGATAGGTAGAATCGGGGAAGGTGGGGCTTTTTATGATTAGGCTCGTGATTAGGTATAGAATAGTGATTTTTGGAAAAATAATTCGAAATTTTTGAGGGCGCCTACCTACGCTAAATTTCTCTCACCGTTAGAGCTCATTTATGTGATTTTTGAATATCAATGATACTTCTTGGACTAAGTTATGGCAAGAAGAACAATAGAATTTGATAAACACCTATACACTGCTCTTCTCGAAAATGAACTAATCATTGCTCCTCATGCAGTTTGAAGTTGTTTTAGGACCCATATGATTATTCCCAATTTGAAATTGAGTTCCAATTTACAGTTATACCTACTTATATATATATATTTACTTAGATAGTAATTAACATAAATGCTGAATCTGATGGAACCTAAGAGTATTATACTTTTGAAAAAATATTTTTTTTTCGATGGAATCAGAAACTATATTGGAAAATAGCTGACCCGTATTTTTTATTCAGCTAAAAATCGTATCGTTTGGTCCCAATAAATAAACGAAATTCCTATACTCTGCCTATTTCTGACGTTATTTGCACAGGCGGTATAGGCGGTGACTCGCTGTGACGTCAGAAATAGTTGAAGTTTTTTATTTATTGCGCCTAAACGATACGGTTTTTGACTGAATAAAAAAACACGGGTCAATTATTTTTCAATGTAGTTTGCATTCCAATAAAAAATTTTTTTCAGTATAATACTCCATTCCGAACCACGCTACCCAAACAAAGTTTAAATGTTGGTCAAGGTGTAGAATCAGGTGTTCATCGGAGTATTGATGTGTGACGGCTTTGGAATAATTATTGAGGAAACTCATCTTTTAGGGAAGAATTTAGAAAACTAAGCTATCCTAGTTAACAGCGTCGAGGTAGGATTAGGTATAGGAACGAGTCTTTATTTAAACACTTTGACATGCATAATAGAAGTCAATACAATGATTTTATGTTACAACTAATTTCTGTGTCTTACTACTCTTACTGCGTTCAAACTAGAGGCTAAGTCGGTCTCAACACACTCAGGAGCTCTATCCTCGAACCACAAGAAGGGAGCACAACAGAATGGTGTCCTGATATTAGATGATCACCGGCCAAGCAGTCCCAAAAGCGGGAAAAGTGATTTAATTCTAATAAGTTGAATCAAATTGAAGTATGTTGGGTTGCCTATCCATCCCGGCGCATAAATTGAAGAGTAAAGGGGGTTTCATCTCTTTTGCTTATTAAAAAAATGAAGTTGCTAAAAGAAGTTGCTAAAATTCTGTAAGTATCTATTCTATGCTTAATGATCTAAAAGAGTAATATGATTTTTGGTAAAAACCGTCTCTGAATCATCCACGACACATACACATGATACACCCTGCAGTTTATTTGCTGATTGCTGCCAAGATCTAGGGTTTTGGGGTTAAAGGTTCTGGTCGACCAATCGCCTGAAAAAGTGAATTGAATGAATACTGAAACTACTGGGTGCTTTCCATCTGCGTGTTCTTACCCGGTTCTGTGCCGTTCATTGGACCACCTAAAATTGTGTGCCATACTATGAACGTGCCGTCTGGTGGTATTTGTACCGTCTAGGTGGAAATCACCCACTGGGTCGCGGAAAAAGGTTAACCAATTGTCCTTCCGGTATCAGAAGTCACCCACTGAAAAATTGGTCGACCGGCTGGTTAACCGATTTGAATATCGGAACCATGATTGGAACATACCTTGAAATTATTAGATGATTTCCTTTTACAATCTGAACTGAGTATTCTGACCTAAGTTGTTAGTGATATCCGAGGTGATATCTCACTTTCGTGCATGTGATTTCTCGCTATTTCTCTCTTTAACTTAGATCAGATCAGTGAGTTTTGTGGTAAGAGGAAGCATGCACCTATTGTTCCCCCATCCCCTTCAACTTTCAAGAACACAAGTTTTGCGACTTTTATGTGTGCAGGTTTTATGGCACTATTGCCAGTTAGTACTAGCGGTTCACAACATAATCTGGCACAACCCTGCATTTTGTGATACAAACAAGAACTTCGGCATAATTGTTCCTAGATCCAAAATAAATAATTTGGCCCGCTGTTCTTTTCGATTACCCCCTGCAGGTCCGGGATTTGGGAGGTACAAGGGGTACATGACTATTTTTCGCTGCAAGCACTAAACACTGCTATAAAATCATGTTTGATGTCATTTCTGGATAACTAGAGCCTTCTGATCACGATGTCGCCACTGTCAGAATGATGCGCCTGTCGGGAGACAATGTAGAGCTGTCAATTTTACGATGGGGGCTTCCTGAATTAATAAATTTTGGTCATCGAAGATGATGTGTGGGGTATCATTTCTGACATAATCGAGGTCTGCGAACTCATTTCTTTTTGGAAAAATGTAACTGGTTTGAAACTGTGGAAAATATGTTGGGTCAAAATTATGATTATTGATTTTCAAACATTTACGGCTCGCATTGATTCCACTTTTGTTGCACTTTTGATTAGGCTGTTCTAGCGAGTCACGATACCGCCATTTTCGAGGCGCTGCGTTCGCTAGAAGTCGAGTTATCACGGATTTATTCGAATTGGAAATGTTCTTGGAAGTCGCTGCAGTGGCCATTCAAAAAAGAGTGGAATATAATTTCGACCGCCTTTAGACTCAGAGAGTCTACTTTTTTGCATAAAAATGAAATTCTGACAATATTAAGAGGGCTCTTGAAATAGGGATTTTGTACTCTCTGGTCCACAAGCACTCGCCTTGAACATTGAAAAATACATTTCAGCACAAAATGATGACGCCGATGCGATGCTGTCATCACTGAAGCGATACGTCAACCAGAAGCCGAGTGGGGGCTGTAACTCTTTGTACTTGGGGTGCGCGTCTTGAATTAGGTTAGTTTGGTCTTGAAATATGATGTGTTGGGCATCATTTCTGATGTTTTTTGGGTCGCTGATTTCATTTCTCAATGCAAAATTTTGATTGACTCACAAGCGGAGTTGTAGCTGTCCTTAGTACATGGGAGATATCCCTTCTCTCCCCGAATTCTAACCCAATCAAAATTTTGCATTGAGAAATGAAATCAGCGACCCAAAGAACATGAGAAATGATGCCCAACACATCATATTCCAAGACCAATCTAACCTTATTTAAGACGCGCACCCCAAGTACAAAGAGTTACAGCCCCCACTCGGCTTCTGGTTGACGTATCGCTTCAGCGATGACAGCATCGCATCGGCGTCATCAATTTATGCTGAAATATATTTCTTCAAGGATTCAAACGAGTGCTTGCGTAGAAAAAAGCGAAAAATCTATATTCCATGAGCCCCCTTAATATTGACAGAATTTTATCTTTATGCAAAAAAGTAAGTTTGATGACTCTAAAGGAGGCCGAAATTATACTCTACACTTTCCTTAACGGTCCATATAGCCAGTTTTAGGGATTATTTCAATTCGAAATTATCCGTCATAAGTCGACTTCTGGAGAACGCAGCGCCTCGGCAATGACAGCATAATAATTTACTGACCCAGCCTAATAAAAAGTGCAACAAAACTCAGTTCAATGCGAATAGTAAATGTTTAATAATCGATAATCATCATTTTGACCCCTCATATTTTCCACAGTTTCAAACCAATCACATTTTTACACAAAGAAACGACTTCGCAGGCCTCGGTTATGTCAAAAATGATACTCCACACATTCCCTTCGATGACCAAAATTTGTTATCTCAGGGAGCCCCCACTGCAAATCTGACAGCTCTACCTTGTCTCCCGACAGGCGCATCATTCTGACAGTAACGACATCGTGATCAGCAGGTCCTAGTTATTCAGAAATGACATCAAACATGAATCGATAGCAGTGTTCAGTGCTTGAAGCAAAAAAGTCATGTCCCCTTTGTGCCCCTTGAGTCCCGGACCAGCAGGGGGTGATCGAAAGGAACAGCGGGCCAAATCATTCATTTTGGTTCTAGGAACAATCATGCCGAGGTACTTGTTTGTATCACAAAGTGCAGGATTTTTTTGTGTACCGCTAGTACTAAGTTCCCCAAGAGGATTTAGCACTCGAATTTATCAAAGGGGCATGATCACTGTCATTATCTGTAACTTTCGACCGTTACTTTCGGTGCTGTGTATTTTCGACGCTAGAGTTTTCGACGCTAAACGGTCTACTCCTTCTATGGTCTACTCCATCTGAATCTCCTGTGACAGTTGACAGCTCAAGGCGGATCAAATTAGAATATTTCGAAAACCGCTGCTAATGCCGGGAACCAAAGGAAATGATATTGGGAACGCTGGAAATTGGCTTGAAACTGGAATCGTTGCTTGAATTAGTTTCAGCTGAATCAGAATGATTTCCAAAATCCAAACAAAGCCGAAAAGTTGACGGTTGGCAACACTACCAATCAACGTTACCCGCCTGCCTGTCAACAGTGTCAAAACTTTGCCGAACTGTCACATCATCGCTTCGCTTTGTCATTCGTGATTCATACACTGTACAGTTCGTGCGTGTTTTGTGCCAGCTATTTGAACGCGTAAAAAATGAATATCACTTCAGCAGGCAAGTTTCAACCTTCCTTTGTCCATTGCCGACCAGTTTTCGCCCTTAAAGTGCCGTTTTGACTGCAATTTTTGCTCGAATCGACGCACAAGTTTTGCAAGTCATCAAAACGAAACCTTGGAATTTCTCGCTTAATTCCGGCAAAAACTGTCTTCAAACTCCACCCCTCCACTGTTCTACCCTCCGAGCTTCGTTAGAAATCCCTGAATTGTTTGAAATATGTAAATTTACAAGATCTAGCGAAACATAACCTAACTTTTTCCGGTTTATCAACATTGCAGCGGGGATCATTTCCCTGTTGGAGGAGCCCCGTCCGGAGCTCAAGGTCTTCGCCCTGCAGAAGCTCGATTCGATCGTCGACGAATTCTGGCCGGAAATTTCGGAAGCGATCGAGAAAATGTAAGTTTTCACCATCATTCATGGCACGGCTTTTCATCAGAGTGAGCCATGGAAATTGGCATTTCTGTCTTCTTGGCAGTATTCAGTCTTCTTGGAAGTATTCAGTCTTCTTGGAAGTAGCCACGAGGTAGCATTGGAAATGTCAATTCTCATAGCTTGCTCTGATGGAAAAAAGCCAAGAAATTCGTTGAATACGAATCAGTAACTCGTGTGAATGACATCTGTTTTTGCAGCGAAATCCTGCATGAAGACAAAGTATTCCAGCAACATCAGCTGGCCGCTTTGGTCGCCAGCAAGGTGTACTACCATTTGGGCTCGTTCGAAGACTCCCTTACCTATGCTTTGGGAGCTGGAGACTTGTTCGATGTCAATTCACGCAGCGAATACGTTGAAACTATTTTGGGTAATGTAGCAGCAACTAGTCATATTTAAAATAAGTGATATTCAAACGCAAATTCTACCCTATTCTTGAAAAAAAGTGCACGTTATAAAATTATTGCTATCTGGGGTGGCCATGAAATTTGACTTTGGGTCAAGTCAAAAGTAATGAGTTATTTAAATTAAATCAAATGTATCATGTTGTCATCAACTTGTGCGCGTTTGATAATAACCTGCGAGGCTGAGCTCGATTTGATTCAATAAACCCACTTTTCAGAGAGGAGCAATATTTTCAACCAAATGTCAAACTTCATGGCCGCCCAAGATATTCCAATAATTTGGAGCTCTTGACACGACCATCAATTTCACAATTATTTCCATAAGAGTAAGCCATGGAAATTCACATTAATTTGTAGTCTGTTTTTATGACATACAGGCTGGTCCATCCTAACGTAATTATCCCATAGCGGCCTTACCGTTCAAGATGGAAAAAAAGGTGTAGAAGAAAAGTTATATGGTTTTATGAGACCTATGACCTAAAATTATTTTCAGCTATACAGGAACGTCAATTTTTTTTTAAATGGAACACCATTTTTTGCATTTTTGTGTTCAAACTCTTTTAACTATCTTATACCTGTATTTTTGTTTTTTATATTTTATTCAGGGTCCCGCAACGGTGCGTCGGGCTTTCCTAGCGCCCTTACCTTGCAAAATTGAGAAAAAGGTGTAATACATGAAATTATAAGTTTGAAAAGTTCTACCTTGTAAAATTATTTTCAACTATACAGGGTGTTCAATTTTTGCGCTATAACAAAAACAAAGATTTTTTTTAATGAAATGCCTCACTTTTGATTTCATTTTCTTGTTCAGCTTTATTTTCAAGCTCTATTACAAGTGTATTTTTGTTTTCTCAATTTGTAGCAGTGCTACCAACTGAAAATTGAAAATTGAATTTTTTGTGATTTCAAGGTTCACTTTGAAAAATCGTAGAGGCCTCGTTTTTTGGGATAAAGGAATGAAATTTGGCATAACGGTAGTCGAATAGAAGCTGAATAACTCTATGACAAAAAACTTGAGGTTTAATTATACAGGGTGTGCGAAAAATTTTTTGAACTTCGCAAATTTCAAAATGTCAAGTCATTTTTTCGAATGGAATGCCCCATATTTCATCTCACCATTCGATAGCTTTTCTCTTCCTCTTTCGTTTTTACTAGAGATACCCTACCCCTAAACTCTATAATTTCAGAGATAATCGATAATTTTGATAAAAATTGTTGTTTATTTGGTTTTTTTATGTTCTTAGTAGGTCCTGATACAGAAAATCATGTGTCAAAATGAACGCACCTCTCAATTTGACAGTTTGAAGGTTCTCGAAGTCGAGAGAACCACTTTACCAAGCTCAATTTGAATTTTCTTTTTTCCATCGGGCAACGAAATTCTTTTCTAAGCATTTTCTTCAGATTGGAATTTAGCGCAGCTATTCAATGAAAAAAACTTGTTCTTAGCATCAAACCAAGCAAAATGTTTCAATCAGACATTTGTTGATGATCACTATGGCCTGCCCGGCGTGAAAATTTTGAATAAATGGCACTTTTTATCAAAATTATAGATTATCTCGGAAATTATCAAATTTAGGGGTAGGGCACTTCTGGTAAAAATGAAAGAGGGGAAAAAAGCTGTCGAATGGTTGAATAAAGTAGGGGGCATTTCATTTGAAAAAAATGACTTATGGCATTTTGAAATTTTCGAAGTTCGAAAATAAATTCTGAACACCCTCACTGATTCTGTTTTTTGTCATGAAATTATTGACCTCCTATTCGACTATTATTGTGCCAAATTTCATTCCTTGATTGCAAAAAACGAGGCTCCTACGATTTTTCAAAACGAACCTTGAAATTACAAAAATTTTCAATTTTTAATTTTTAGTTGGTAGCACTGCCACAAATGGAAAAAACAAAAATGCGCTTGTGATAGAACTTGAAAAGCTAAACAAGAAAATGAAATCAAAAGTGGGACATTCCATTTAAAAACATCTTTGTTTTTGTTATAGCGCAAAAATGGAACACCTTGTATAAACTGCTCAACAATGAAAGTGTTACAAAGCAAAAATTAACCCAATTTTGAGCCGCTATAACTTTTGATTGGCACATCTGTTTCTGATTTTGTTTCAAGAACTGAATAGCCCAATCTTTTGGCCATCTTCTTTATCAGTATGAAATGCATAGAGCTTTTCATAAATTTTCTACAGGGTGATGAACAGAGCAGTGCAAAATTGATGAAAGTTCAACATACCCCCGTTTTCGCCCAAAAATTTTTTTGAGAGTATCAACACCAAATTTATGAAGAATGATGTGTTTCCTCGAAACGGTTTTTGAATTTTCGGGATTCCAGTCGAAACAGCCAAAATGTGATTCTTTATTGTGAATACTGCACCGGGTGATCATTTAAAAACTATCCACCTGCAATAACTCCCGATTCCTAGTGAATATTCCTTCGAGCAAAAACAGGTCGATTTTTATATCAATGGGGACATCTAAAACATAACTTGGCAAATTTCTATCTTGAGCCTCCTCGCCCCCACTCACCCCAACTTTGAAATTTCAAATGACATGACCTACCTTGCGATACATCAAATTGAAGAGGATTAAATTTTCTTTCTGAAAAAAATATTTACAAAAATTTTAACCCCACCTTCCTTCGCCCTAAAAATTCTCTGACTGTCTTCTTTTCAATTCTGGACCTCTCAATTGTTTTTAATCCAGTCAGTGTCATCATAGAAAACATCGAAGAAAAGAATTTTCGGTGGAAGAAGTGCTACCCAAATTGACCCTTTTGCTCTCCCCCACCTCAGCTTCAAAATTTAACGAAACACCACCTACTTTGTGATACATCTAATTGAAGCGAATTGACTTCTCTCTCCGAAAACAATTTTTTTGAAATTTTCAACCCCTTTCCAAATAAATTAGACATTTGGGGTGTTTTGTGAGGAAAATGGGGGTTTTAAAAAATTTGAAAAAATTTTGTTCATGGGGAGAATTTAATTTCCTTCAATTTGATAATCACAAAGTAGATATTGCCATTTTAGATTTCTGAGATGAGGTGGGGGGAGCGAAAGGGTGAAATTTGGGTGGCATTTTTTCCACAGAAAATTATCTCTTCCGATGCTATGCAATATGACGTTGACTGCATTGAAAAGAATTGAAAGGTCAAGAATATTAAATTGGACACTCAGAGAATTTTAGAAAGAAGGGGGGTGGGGTTGAAAATTCTATAAATATTTTTTCGGAAAGAGATAGACAGATAAACAAACAGATAGACAGATCTTATTGACAGAATCCCATTTTGGGGACCAACATTTCAAGAAATGATGCCAAACATGCCTATGTTTTGAAATTTGAGGTAAAGGCAAAACATTCCAAAATGGCGGAGATGTGGTTAATCCAATTCTAATGACGTAGTCCCATGTTGACTAAAGAGAGTAAAAATTAATTTTTTTTTCAATGCTAAAAACCCAAATTTTAGGAGTAGTCCCAAAAAGTACGCTGCCAATTGGGCTTTTCTTCACCCCTACACTAGACAATAGGAACGTGTTGCAAGTCAAATTCCTCAGAATTGTTCAGTGAACAAGCCTACCAAGTGGCGTCATCTTGATATGGAAAGTTCTAATGTTTTTGCGTTGCTACAGGAATAATATACAGTATTCACAATAAAAAATCATATTTTGGCTGTTTCGACTGGAATCCCGAAAATTCAAAAACCGTTTCGAGGGAACACATAATTCTTCATAAATTTGGTGTTGATACTCCAGAAAATTTTTTTTAACGAAAACGGGGGTATGTTGAACTTTCATCAATTTTGCACTGCTCTGTTCATCACCCTGTAGAAGTTTTATAAGGGGCTCTATGGATCTCATATTGACAAGAAAGATGGCTAAAAGATTGGGCTCTTCAGTACTTGAAACAGAATCAGAATCGTTTGTGCCAATCAAAAGTAACAGCGGTTCAAAATTGGGTGAATTTTTGCTTTGTAACACTTTCATTGTTGAGCAGTTTAGTTGAAAATAATTTCACTGGTTAGAACTTTTCAAATCAATAACTTTATGTATTACACCTTTGTTTCTATCTCGTAAGGGAAGGGCGCTAGGAAAGCCCGACGCACTGTTGCAGGACCCTGCATTTTTGTTTTGGCACCCTGTATAGCTGAAAGTGATTTTAGGTCATAGGTCTCATCAAACCATATAACTTTGACATATTTTTCTCAATCTTGAATGGTAAGACCGCTATGGGATAATTACGCTATAATGGACCACCCTGTACATGCTGTCAGTGTCAGATTCTGAACTTTTACAGCGCCTACAAGAGTTTCTCAAAAAAAAACTCGAATAAATTAGGATATCGTATATAAAGTCGTTTACCAGGTCAGCTAGAGTTCGTTGATTTCTCACGTCATGGAGAAATCTCAAAACATTGACACTAAAAATGCGGATGTCAGAAAAACAGATTCATGTTGGAAATACTATGACAAAAATGTCAATTTCCAAAGCTCTTTTATAGACCTTTCCAATTTTACCTGAGCTGTTAGGGCTTGGCAGTGGTTACCATACATTTTCGGTGGGCGCGCATTCAAACGGCTGTCACATTGCCAACTCTGAATCGGAAATGTGGCGCCTCCATTGACGAAACCCAACAGCTTTAATTGAAATGGTCTGTCAAAAGAAGCCACGAACTTGATTTATCCCCAGACAATAATCGATTTCCAAACCAACAGCGAAATGCATCGACTACTACACCCAGCACCGCATCGCTCTGGCCGACGGCACGCCCGAGGCCAAGCCGATCGACTCCCGCCTCGAGGCCATCGTCAACCGCATGTTCCAGCGCTGCCTGGACGACGGCCAGTACCGCCAGGCCATGGGTCTGGCCCTGGAGACCCGTCGCATGGACATCTTCGAATCTTCCATCACCCATTCGGACGACATCATCGCCATGCTGACGTACGCCTTCCAGGTGGCCATGAGCCTGATCCAGAACCGCGGGTTCCGCAACACCGTGCTCAGATCGCTGGTGGGTCTCTACCGCGGCCTGTCCGTCCCCGATTACGTCAACATGTGCCAGTGCCTGATCTTCCTGGAGGATCCGATGTCCGTGGCCGAGGTCCTCGACAAGCTCGTGCAGGGCAAGGAAGAGAACCGGCTGATGGCATACCAGATCTCCTTCGATCTGTACGAATCGGCCACGCAGCAGTTTCTGAATCGGGTTTTGGTGGCGCTGCGCGCTACCGCTCCCATTCCGTCTTTGCTCGAGGACAAACTGAAGCCGAAAACTTCGGAGACCGCCACCGAAACGAGCGAGGATAGCGGAAGCGAGCCGCAGCCGTCTGTCGAAGTCAAAGAGGAACGCTCTCTGGATGCGTTGGTAATTAATGTTATTAATTTGGAGTTACTAAGCTCGGCCTTGATTCAGTTTTTAATTCTCGAAGCTGCTGTTCTCAAAGCGGCCGTTTCAAAGCGCACATTAAGCTCAGTCAACTTGACTGGAAATTAAATTGATCTGACTAATAGAAATCTGGTCACTTGTCAACAAATTGGAACTATTAGTCTAATGCTGACAGCTCTCTGGTTCATTTTACATAATAAATACCATAGTGGTAGCAGTGTTGTTGCTGTCAAGCTTCTACTGTGCAATCAACGGTATTTTGATTGATTGATTGATTGGCTTTGGAAACAAAATTTTATTTTAAATTCAATCAATTTGGCCAATAAAAATGATCAGGGTGGCAAAAATAATTGAACAATTGGTCTACTGCTGAGGGCTTGCTGGTTAACTTTGAAACATAAATGCTATGTTGGTATATTCAAATGTTGGTGCGCCACTGGATAAACTCAGTTCGCGCAGTTAGGCCCCTACCCACAGGTCCCTCTGCTATTTCGAGTACTCTAGCACGACTGGTACGATGTTAACTTGATGGTAACGTTTTGACAGCTAGTTGTCTACATGTGCTATCTTTGATGTGACATTTATCAGTTGGTTTGCACGAGAGTCTATACAACAAGACACGCTCTCGAGTGCACTGTGTTAATTTTCTGTATGAATATATTTCTTCATACTTGCTTGCTGTTTTAGTATAAGCTAGAGTTGGTAGTAGTGGAAAGAAGCACATTCATACAGAGGGCACTTTGATACAGTTTGAAATTTTTCGCCAAAAGCATGCTGTCCTCTTGCTGACAACATGCTGACCTTTGCCATTAAACTTCTGGCTAAAAATTTGTAACTATCTAAAGCAATGTGCCCTCCCTCTCTCTTACTTCTACTACTACTACTAGTGATCAGCATGAAAAATGGGGCCTCTGGGAAGTGGGCATTTTCATTCCATTTTCTTCAGTGGCCACCACTACCCAACAGCATTGAGGAAAAGTCACGAACCAGTAGAGACGATTTTTGCTTCGTAATCCCAAGCATTTTCACTTGCCCGTACCGTGTCATCGCAATGTCACGGTGACAGCTGTCACACTATGCATAGCACAACACTCAAGACGTTAGTAATGATACCATTCGTACCAACACATCACATTTTTTTCATAGCCTACTCCAACGAAAATAAAGCCGTGAAACTGTTTATATGTATAATGTGACAGCATCTGTCACCCTCATCGCTACGCGGCGCACGCGCAAGTGAAAATTTTCTGGACTGCGCAGCGAAGGAAAACGTGAACTTCCCTGGAGTAAAAACTAGGAAGGTTGACAAGGGACATCGCCTCCACTGGTTGGCGGCTCCTCGCTAATGCTGCTAGGTGAGCGGTGGTCACTGAAAAAAGTCATGCCAAAGCGGCCAGGTGCGGCAGTACTAAAGAAAATGGAATGAAAATCACTGAGTAGTGAGTATTTGCTACTTTGGCTCATACTAAAACGGCAAGCAGGTATGCAGAAGGAGATAAATACAGAAAATGAACAATCAATCAATCATCCATCAATCAATCATTTTTATTGGTGCTAACAGATTTAAAATTCTTTACACAAGTCATTGTTTTGTACATATCTAGGATATGAATAGTTACTTAAATAATATGTACATATATGAGTACAACGTCAAAACACGTCACGTAAATAATTGAAAGCGTCAGAAAAAAATTCCTATAAGGTGTAGAAGGCTTTTCCAACTAAATATCCCTTGATCACGGCCTTCAACCGCTCCAGCCGCAGCACCCTGCATTGATCCGGCAACATATTAAAAAGTTTTACACCTATAAAATTTGGACCAGTCTTTGATTTGGATAATCTAGAAAATTTTGTTCGTATCTGGTGGCTCCATCTGGTTTCATGCGTGTGCAACTCTGATTGCGCTTCAAACTGACAAATATTTTTCTTTACATATAAAATGCATTCCAAAATAAAAACACAAGGCAACGTTAAAATTTTCAACTGGCTAAACGAGCTTTGACAATCTGTTCGATAGCCGATGCCAGCCACCACTCTTACAGCTCTTCTTTTTCTCTTACAAGTTTTATTGAGACAATCTGCCAACACAATGCACTCGTGTGCGTGTCTCGCCTGGTGGAGTCCAGCTCCATAAATAATTATTGTCCATATAAGGAAGTCTTTTCTACCTCACTGGAGCGCCACTGGACAGTGGGAAGTTTCATTCCATCCTCTTTAGTACTACCGCGCTTGGCCGCTCATCATTTTCTTCAGTGACCACCGCTCACCTAGCAGCATTAGCGAGGAGCCGTCAACCAGTAGAGAAGATGTCCTTTGCCGACCGCGGCAAATTTCACTACAGGGAAACTTACGGCTCCATGGCTAGCTCTCATGAAAAAAAGTCAAAAAAGAAGAAAGTTATTGTTGTCATAATCAATAATTTTTGTAAATTTCACTGTTATTTTGAAGTGTTTGGGATCTTGGAAATTTCTACAGTTCAAGAACGTTTGCGATATCTTGAAAAAAAATTTCAGGACTTTAATTTCCATTATTCGATTTCGGTGCCACATAGAATCGTCCCTTTTCCGTTGTACAGAATTGTGACTTTACGGTCACAGAAAATCGCAACCTTTTTCTTGTAGAGAATCGTGACTATTTTGTCATATAAAATTGTGGCCTATTCGTTCGTTGCAGAGACTAATTGTCTCATAAATGATTTTCTTGCTGAAGAATAGAGATTTTATTGCCACAGAACGCCTTGAACATCTTAATTTTCAGAGAATCATGAATCGTTACTTTCTTGTCACAGAAAAAAAATCGTAACGTTTTCCTTTTAAACAATCATGAATCGTTACTTTCTTGTCACAGAAAAAAAATCGTTACGTTTTCCTTTTAAACAATCGTGAATCGTTACTTTTTGCCAGAGAAAATCGTGACTTACCCGTTGTAAGAAATCGTTAGTACATACGTGATTTCATTGCCACAGAAAATCGTGAGTTTTATGATGGAGAATCGCGAATCGCTCCTTTATTGCCACGTAAATCGTGATGATTTCTTCGTAAAAAATCGTGACGTTGGCCGTGTAGAGAATGTTCCTCTACTGCCACAGAACAACCATAACAAATAGTGACGTTGAAAAAAAATATATACAAAAAATTAACGTTTTTGTTGTAGATAATTGCGAATCATAATCATAATTTTACCACGGATAGCTGTGACTTTTTATTGTACAAAACCGTGACTTTATTGCCATAGAAAATCGTGTTGTTTCTTGGTAAGAAATCATGACTTTATTACCAAAAAAAGTGCGTTATCTGTGACGCTGCGTGAGAGCACGCTGGACACAAAATTGTGGGAGGTATCTTAAGAGTAGGTACCTCCCAAGTGCTCCGATAAAAATGCTCAGCGACAAAAACACAACTTAAACACGGGATGCAAGGAGGAATGAAACACAACTGGATTGAAATTTGAGGGGAAAATGTATATTGAAGCCAAAGTTAATCGTATGGATGAAGGGCAACGGGAATAGCGTCACCTGCAACGTGGCACCGGCGAGATCCAGGCACTCTGGGAAGTCGGCTCGCTGTGATGAATGTCACGCTCGACACAGAATCGCCGCCGCAGGCTTCTGCATGGGCCCGGCGACACTCAGCAGACCAGAACAGGCAGTAGACGTCGTGGATGCTCTTTCTTGATGTGTCGTGGATGCTTTTCGAGATCTTGCCAGCTGATGCCGACTTTTTTCGCTCCGCTTGACGGACGGACGCCTTTTTTCTCTGTCAACTATCTGCGTCAATTGTTTTTTCCACAGCGCCGTGACTGTGATAAACATCACCCACCTTTCCCGCACCGCGCACAACCGAACGTGCAGGGACGCAACATTCTCCCCACAAAAATACCCTATAGGTATTTTCAAATTGAACAAGACGGCTCAACAACATGTTATTTTACCTCTATTCAAACCAGTAAATATTTGTTGAAGGAAAATATTTTGCATTTTTTTTTATTACAAAGTGCGCAATGCGACTTGTAAAGAAGGATGAAATGACTAATCTTTGGGTAAAGGGCACAGCTTCACCAGAGGACGCCTCAAGACGTCTGTCTGGGTTCGAACATCCGCTACACGGTTGATACCATCTTTACCCGGGTAAAGCGTCACAATTCGTCCAATTCTCCATTTGAGAGGGGGGGCACTCTCGTCTTTTATCAGAACCAACGTTCCCACGTCAGAGGCCTCGAGGTGATTTGATTTGTGCCATTTACTGCGCTGGTACAGGGTGTGTAGGTACTCATCCCGCCAACGTGACCAGAAGCGCTGGTGCATTTCTTGAATCAGCTGCCATCTGGATAGCTTTCCACGGTTGAGGTGAGAAAGGTCGGGATCAGGGGGCGCAGACAATGATTCAAGGGTCAAAAAATGGCCTGGAGTCAATGACGACATATCGTTGGGATCAGTGCTCAAAGGGCAAAGTGGCCGTGAGTTCAACAAGGACTCAATCTGAGCGACTAATGTGGTTAGTTCCTCGTAAGTCAACGTTTGCTCACCAACGACACGATAGAGATGGGTTTTAACTGATTTGACGCCACTTTCCCACAGCCCGCCAAAATGGGGCGTGGCAGGAGGATTGAAGCGCCAAGTTATGGCTTCACTCTCGGCTGTGAGCTGAACGTATGAATTGAGCTGTTTGTTAGCGCCGACGAAATTCGCTCCACAATCGCTGAATATAGTTGAACACCTACCCCGCCGGGCAATGAACCTGCGAAGTGCGGCAAGGAAAGTATCAGACGAAAGGTCGGACGCGACTTCAACGTGAAGCGCTTTGGTGGCAAAGCAGACAAAAAGACACAAGTACGCCTTTGTGGTTCGAACACCACGACCTCGAGACATAGCAACCGTGAAAGGCCCGGCGTAGTCCACGCCGACGCAACTAAACGGCTTAAGCTGCGAAATGCGCAAAGAGGGCAAGTTTCCCATAGACGGAGCCAACGCGAGAGGACGAGTTCGGAAACACCGGTAGCACTTTGACAA
Source organism: Anaspis maculata (assembly GCA_949128115.1). NCBI lineage: Eukaryota > Metazoa > Arthropoda > Insecta > Coleoptera > Scraptiidae > Anaspis > Anaspis maculata. The sequence continues at coordinate 11,731,171 of OX421964.1, read as the reverse complement.
GTAATGACGTACCGCTCGTCGAGCAGACATGATCCAAAAGTTTTGTTGAATGAGAAAACAAGTATTATTGAGACCCGGATGGGAATGACGATAATGAATCTGGCGCACAACAAGCTCTGTAAGCGCATGTCGCTGAGGGAGCAAAGCAGGGTGCCTCGATTCGAACGGTAGTTCAGGGCAATGTTTTAGACGACCCCCCACGCGCAAAACACCATCACGGTCCAAAAAAGGAGTTAACTTTCGAAAAGGTTTGGCCAACGGTAGACCCTTGCTTATATTCGTCATTTCGACAGAAAATACTGCTAGCTGGACCTGTTTAACAACGCAAATCATGGCCGAGTGAAGTTCCACGTCAGACAAGGGCCCGACCATCAGTATCTTCTTCTTCGATTGGATATAGCGGGCAAAACGAAAGCAATAGGCGATAATACCCTGAATTTTCCGCAATGAAGAAAAACGGCTCAACAAATCAACGACATTTATCCCGCGAGGTGTAGAAGTCCGCGCGACCAAGACGACCTTGCGTTCTTCACACAAGGTATCTGTACAGGGCGGCAATGGCACATGATTAGGCCAAGAATCTGTTGGAGCCAACAAGAACGTTGGTCCACACCACCACTGAGAACACGTCGAAAGATCCCCTGGATAAAGTCCGCGAGACGCGGGGTCTGCAGAGTTGTCAGCAGAGCCGACATGTCTCCAGCACTGGGGAGGGACCCGTTGTTGGATATGCTCCACCCGGTGAGCCACGAAAGTCTTCCAACGGTGCGAGGGAGATCGCAACCAACTGAGGACAATGGTGGAGTCCGTCCACGCAAAAATTTCCTCAAAACGAATGACGTCAGAAAGAACGTCAACAACAAAGGTAACAAGTTTGGATAAAAGTACCGCTGCACACAATTCGAGACGAGGGATGGTCAGTAATTTAACCGGAGCTACTTTCGATTTGGCGATCAAGAACCGAACGGTGGTAACACCATCCTGAAGATAGCGAGCGTATAAAACGCACGCGTACCCAGACTCCGATGCGTCACAGAATGCATGTAACTGACACTTGTCTACGGGCGACGAGAATGATAGACGAGGAATTTGCAACTGCGAAAGTTGCGTAAGTTCAGACTGGAAACGTGTCCATTGCTGACATATGACATCTGGCGGGGTGTCATCCCAATCAAGTCCAAGTTTCCATAAACGCTGGATGATACACTTGGCAAGAAATGACACGGGACATATGAACCCGAGAGGATCGTAAATGCGAGCCACCTTAGACAAAATGGCACGTTTGGTGCATGATGCATCTGAGGGCTGAACAGTGAACGAGAAGGCGTCATTGTTCGCTTGCCACTGGAGGCCGAGAATTTTGACCGTATTGTCAGCAACATCACTGAAGGTGGACGGCTTTGTACGACAATGATCAGGAGGTATGTTTTGCAACACAGCTGGGTGATTGCTGGCCCATTTGCGCAGTTCAAAACAACCTGATTGAAGTAGGTTGATGATCTGAGTTAGTAACTCACGGGCCGATTCCACGGAGTCCGCACCGCAAAGTAAATCGTCTACATACAAACTGCGACGAATTGCCTGCGCAGCCAAAGGGAACTCTGAGGCGCCTTGTTCAGCCAAATGAAGCAAGGTGCGGATAGCGAGGAACGGTGACGAAGAAACACCATATGTAACGGTGTTTAGTTGGTAAGTTTCGATGGGTCCATCAGAAGAAAAACGGAAACGAATGAGTTGGTACTTTCGGTGTTCAGGCAAGATAAGAATTTGCCGATACATTTGGCGAATGTCACAAGTAAACACGACGGGTTGACAACGGAACCGAAGTAGCAAGGCTACTATATCATGTTGCAGCTTAGCACCGACGAGAAGAGTCTCGTTGAGAGACAGACCATTCGCCGCTTGCGCCGAAGCATCAAACACAACACGAATTTTTTGTTTATCGTTTTCGATTTTGACGACAGGATGATGGGGAAGATAATAGCTCTCCGAATTATGAGGTTCCTCGTCCAACAACGTCATGTGACCTGAGTCAACGTAATCGCGCATAAATTCCATATATAACTCACGGAGTGTATCCTGATTACCTAACCGCCGTTCAGTGGCTAACCAACGACGATCAGCTATGGGTTTGGAATTCTCAAACGTTGGTGAGGACACTTTGAATGGCAAAGCGACTCCAAAGCGACCGGAAGGACAGCGATAAACGGTGTCACGGAAAACGGCCTCTGCCTCTTGATCTTCAAGAGACATACGAGAACTCGACAGGGAATTAGGAATTTCTTCTATTTCCCAAAAACGTTGGAGAGCATCGTCCACGCCGGCCGACATACAAGCAAGAAATGACTGGCGAGACTTTGCGGGCGACTGAAAAGGACCCAGCAAAGCCCAACCGAAGATCGTGTTAATGGCAATCGGATTCCCACATCCAGTGGAGATAATATAGTATATTGGAAATAGAATATCTGCTGGAATTAATTCAAACAAAAACGATTTTTTCACCATGGCTAGCTTTCAGTTCCCTCTTCAACATATCAAAAGTCCTCAACTCTGGGACTGCTACAAATTAGTATACAGGGTGAAAGTTTATTATTTTTCCTTACTTCTTTTCTTTCTTGAAAAACTGATGACTGAAAAAAACGGTTTTAGGCTAGTTTGATAGGCCATAGTCTTCCAATAAACATATAAAAATATACCACCCAGCCACTGCTGTGTATCAAGTTACAGGGTGAAAACTATTTTTCATTTCCAATTTTTTTTTTTTGTGGAACTGATCTAGATTGAAGCCGGTTCCAGTTCTTTTGCAAGCTTATAATGTCATACTGAACATACAAAAAGGATATATCTCTGCAACTTCTGCTTTCCAATTTACAGGGTGAAAAGTCATTTTCACGTTTCAATTTTTTTCTTTGTGAAATTGGCTCACACAACAATTGCGACTGATTTTTCTGTAAACTTGAAGTTTCTAGTCAAACATATCAAAATAATACATTCCTACTACAGCTACGTTTTTTTTTATAAATTTAAATGTTTGGGTATATTCGGGTATATTGCATCAAAAATTCAAAAAATCTTGGAACGCAACCAAACCTTCAAATTAGTAAATAAAAACGTAGCTGTAGCAGAAATGTATTATTTTTATATGTTTGACTAAAAACCTCAAATTTACAGAAAAACCAGTCGCAATTGTTTTGTGAGCCGATTTTATCAAGAAAAAAATTGAAACGTGAAAATGACTTTTCACCCTGTAAATTGAAAAGTAGCAGATATAGAGATGTGTCCTTGTTATATGTTCAGTATGACACTATGAGCTTGCAAAAGAACTGGAACCGGCTTTAATCTAGATCAGTTTCACTAAGAAAAAAAATTGAAGATGAAAAATAGTTTTCACCCTGTAACTTGATACGCAGCAGTTGCTGGGTAGTATATTTTTCATATGTTTATTGGAAGACTATGGCCTATCAAACTAGCCTGAAACCGTTATTTTTCGTAATCAGTTTCTCAAGAAAAAAATAAATGAGAGAAAAATAATAAACTTTCACCCTGTATACTGATTTGTAGCAGTCGCAGAGTTGAGGACTTTTGATATGTTGAAGAAGGGACTGTAAGCTTGCATTGGTGAAAAAATCGTTTTTGTTTGAATTAATTCCAGCAAAGTACCTATTTTTTTCTATTTCCAATATACTAATACCATTTTGAATGATAGCGGGATAAACATCCGCGCCCAAAAGCATATGAATCGGTCCCGGCGTGTGCCAGCTTGGGTCAGCAAGATTTTGCAGACGAGCGTCTTGCAACCGCAGCGGATTCAAACGAGTGTCCGGCAAATCGCCACAAATGTTGCGCAATACAACAAAGTCAACTGCCGGAAGAGGCGGAGAATTCACAGCTTTGATTGAGCAAGACATTGTACCACATGTGGATTTGGAGGGAGTGAGACCCAAACCAAACACAGGTACTTGTTCAGAAGAACGTGAAAGGCCTAAGTTGCGTGCACTAGAGTCGAGAATGAAAGAGACTTGACTGCCCGGGTCGATGAGAGCACGAAGACGGCGGTAGCCTCCCCACCGGTCACAAACGTGAACGATCGCAGTGGCGAGCAGGACTTGAGACGCGAGAGCGTTTGCTGTGAGGTTGACTACGCAGCTCAGAGATGCTGGACTCTGTGCAGAACCAGACGGGGCCGGTGACGTATTAGAAAGAGACGATGCCGGCGAGTTTGCGGTTGGGAAATGCAGCAACGTGTGGTGCTTCATATTACACACGCGACACGAAAACTTGGAAGTACAATCAAAAGAATTATGATCAGACCTCAAGCAATTTCCACAGACCCTTTTGCTACGAGTAGCATTGAACCTTTCGCGTGGGGAAAGAGCTAGAAAGGACTTGCACTGAGAGGGCAAATGTTTGCCTTTGCAATAAAAGCACTCTGATCTGCCACCATCGGCTTGAGAGACAAGCGACTGTGAGAATCTCTGCTTGTGACCAGAATCGAATTTGGTTTTAGCAGGAGCAGACTTCGAAGAATTAGACGGCGTAAGAGACCCGTCAGTCTCAGAATTCAACGAAGTGGCTTCAAATGCACGGCATTGATTGAGAATGAAAGATTGTAGATCCTCGAAGCGAGGAATATCTGAACCGGAATATTTCAACTCAAACCTCGTGCGGGTTGAACTGTCCAGTTTTTGTAGGAAAACACTAAGGAGTGTAAAATTCCACAAGTCAACTTGAGAGTACTGTTTCAAGGCCTCAAGGTTTTCCTTAAACGTGTTGAGCAATTCACGAAGAGACTTCACAGAATTTGAAGTTGCCGCAGGGGCATTCCAAAGCGCCTTCCAATAAAAAGTTACTAGAAGACGATCATTCTGGTAGCGTTCTACTAAAGCAGTATAACCAGTCTCGTAATTGTCCGCGTTGAGAGGAAGGTGCTTCACTAATGACAGAGGTTCCCCCGAAAGAGACGAAATGAGGTATTGAAAACGCTCAATGTCTGACAAGGACTCATTATTGTGAATGAGCGTATTGAACATGTTGAAAAATGTAGGCCAAGCCTTCAAAGAACCATCAAAGGAGGGTAGCGTAATTTTTGGCAACTTTACGTTGCTACGAGACTGATTCCCGTTTTGGTTTAAAGACCACTGTGAACCACCATGCTGAGATGGAGGGGGAGTTCGCCCCGATCGAATTCTCTGCTCAGCAAACTCATCACGAAGCGCAGACAGTTTGCAAAAGAGTTCATCCACTCGCGTAGTGGACGCAAGAAAGTGTTCTTCCTGTTCAGGAGCAGGAGTGAACTGAGACGCCTTCTCAAACTGCGTCCGAAAGTCAGAATAAATCTGCGAAATTCCGTCAAAGGATGACACAAAAGCGGGTTGCAACGTGACATCATCAGATGCATGCACACCAGCTTCAAGGCGCGATTCCAGGCGTGATGCCACCGAACGAATGCAAAACAAAATACCGTCCATGGCGAAAAGAACGCGACAATAGACGAATTAATGATTCGTATGGTCCGCAAATTATACCGACTGGTACCCAACTGGTCTTATCACACCGAAAGTTAAGCACAACACGAGCTTACGGTAGTGCCAGACGACTTAGAGAAAATCGTGGGAAACGATACCAACGATAAAATGGCGCTAAGTGACAACTCGAAGGCTCGAAAGCGCAACTAGAAAGAGCGTGGGCCGCAATGGACCGGACTAGCAGGCTCTCAAAGGCGCAGCTAGACCCCGATTTTCGCAAGAAACGCGCCAGCACAGCAATGTCACGAAACACTTAGGGACATGTGACACCTACACCGGTGAAAAGCGTATTAAACGGCACAAATTTTCGCAATTTGAGGACGAAAAAGTTGAAAATCTGCAAAAGTGCAGTGTGAACGCGGCTTTACCGAAGCAAAATGATGCACGATGAGCGGACCGAATGAAAGACCACGAGACGTACGAAGGTCAAGCTGAAATTTACCAAAGGAGCGCAAAAAAAAGAAATATAAAAAAAAATAAAAAGATGCAAATTTGGAAAAATGTGAAATTCCACCTTGCACACCGTGTAGAAAAAGGCCAGAAGCATATCCGGCTCGAAGGACCAGTTTTATGACGCTGCGTGAGAGCACGCTGGACACAAAATTGTGGGAGGTATCCTAAGAGTAGGTACCTCCCAAGTGCTCCGATAAAAATGCTCAGCGACAAAAACACAAACACGGGATGCAAGGAGGAATGAAACACAACTGGATTGAAATTTGAGGGGAAAATGTATATTGAAGCCAAAGTTAATCGTATGGATGAAGGGCAACGGGAATAGCGTCACCTGCGACGTGGCACCGGCGAGATCCAGGCACTCTGGGAAGTCGGCTCGCTGTGATGAATGTCACGCTCGACACAGAATCGCCGCCGCAGGCTTCTGCATGGGCCCGGCGACACTCAGCAGACCAGAACAGGCAGTAGACGTCGTGGATGCTCTTTCTTGATGTGTCGTGGATGCTTTTCGAGATCTTGCCAGCTGATGCCGACTTTTTTCGCTCCGCTTGACGGACGGACGCCTTTTTTCTCTGTCAACTATCTGCGTCAATTGTTTTTTCCACAGCGCCGTGACTGTGATAAACATCACCCACCTTTCCCGCACCGCGCACAACCGAACGTGCAGGGACGCAACAATCTGTGTAGAGAATTGTGAATCGTGATTTTTTTCACAAAAAATCGTAACGTTTTCTTTTTGGGGAATTGTGAACCGTTACTTTATTGCCACAGAAAACTGTGACATTTTTGTTGCAAGGGATCGTGATTTGTTATTCTATCACAGACAGTCGTGACAATTTCTTGGTAGAGAATTCATGACATTACATATTACCATAGAAAATAGTGACGTTTTACTTGTGAAGAATCGTGAATCGTGACTTGATTTCTGCAGATAACTGTATCTTTTCATTGTAGAGAACCGTGACTTCATTGCCACAAAATAATCGTAACGTTTTTGTTGTAGAGAATTCTGTAACGAACTCCATTTCCACAGAAAATTGTATTGTTCCATTGTAGAGAATTGTAATTTTACTGTCAGAAAAAAACATGGTGGTTTCACTTCAGAGAATCGTGAATCGTGACCCACGGATAACGGACTTTTCATTGCAGAAAACCGTGACTCCATTGTCACAGAAAATTGTGACGTTTTTATTGCAGACAATTCTAATTGGTGGCTTTATTCCCACAGAAAACGGTGGCGTTTCGTTGTGGAGAATTGTAATTTATTGTCACAAAGAAATACACCCCGGTTTCGCTCCAAAGAATCCCTAATCATGCCTTTATACCCACGCCATCTCATGGATAACTGTGACTTTTCGTTGTAGAGAACCGTGACGACAGTTCGAACACAGAGAATCGTGGCGTTTTCCTTTTGAAGAATCGTAACTTCACGGTCACCGATGATCGTAATATTTTCCTGGTAGAGACTAGTGACTCTGTTTATACAGAAAGTTGTGACTTTTTTGTTCGTTATAGAGACTTTATTTGCCACAGAAAGTTGTAATATTTTCGTGTTGAAGAATCTAGTTTTATTGCCACAAAATATCGTGACGCATTCATTGTGGAGTCTCGTAAATCGTGACTGTAATGGTTAACAGAAAACCGTGACTTTTCGTTACGAGGAATCGCGATCGTGACTTTATTGCCACAGAAAATTGTGGTGTTCATCTTTGTAGGGAATCGTGACTTTATTGCCACAAAAGATTGCGACTTGAAGTTTTCCTTGTAGGAAATCGTTAGCTCGTGATTTCATTGCCACAGAAAATTCATACAGGAAATCGTGATATTTTCTTGGTAAAACATCGTGACTTCGTTACCTTAAAAAATCGTGACGTTATCCGTATAGTAAATCGTGATTTTTCCACGGAGAATCGTAACGTTTTCTTCTTGGGTAATCGTGAACTGTTACTTCATTGCTAAAGAAAACTGACCTTTTCGTTTCAAGGAATCGTGAATTGTTTACTGGCACAAAACATCAAAATATTGGCTTCATTATTCTGGAAAATAGTGACGTTTTCCTTGTAGAGAATCGTGAATCGTTAGTCTTCGTTGTAATGAACCGTGACGTCATTGCTACAAATTCGTAACGTTTTTGTTACAGAGAATTGTGAAACTTACAGAAAACTGTGAAGTTTCATTGGAGAGAATTGTAATTCCATTTCCACAAAAAAAAAATGTCTGTTTCGCTCACGAAAACTGAGTTTTCGTTGTTGTAGTGAGCCGTGACTTCATTTGTCACAAAAAATCGTGACGTTTTTATTGTACAGCAGCATGAATTTAGACTCAGTTCCCACAGAAAAGTGTGAAGTTTTGTTGTAGAGAATTGTAATTTCATTCCCACAGAGAATGATCTGGCGGTTTCGTTTCAGAGAATCGTGAATCGTCACTTCATTCCTACGGATAACTGTGACTTCATTGTTGAACACCGTGACTTGATTCCCACAAAAAATCGTGACTTTTTTGAGTTTTTTGTTACAGAGAATTTAGAATCGTGATTATGTTCCCACAAAAACTGTGACAATTTGTTGCAGAGAATTGTAATCTTGTTGCCACAAAGAAAGATGGTTTCGCTTCAGAGAATCGCGAATCGTGATTTGTGATTCGATTGCCATAAAGAATCGTGAAGTTTTTGTTGTGAAGAATTGTGAATCGTTACTTTATTTCCACTGAAAACGATGATGTTTTCATTGTAGAGAATCGTGACCCAATTGCCATAAAAAATAGCTGTGTTTGCTTCGTCGAGAATCATGACTACATTGACACAGAAAGTCGTGAATCGTGACTTCATTGCCACAGAAAATCACGGAACTACGAGTTAATATTCTGTTTTTTTTTTTGTGCAGTCCGACATCGAAAAAGACCACCAAGACTGCCTGGAAAAGCTGCACACCATCCTTTCCGGCGAGATTTCCATCGAGCTCCATCTCCAGTTCTTGATCAGGTCCAACCATGCCGATCTCTTGATCCTGAAGCAGACCAAGGAAACGGTCAGAGTGAGCATCTGCCACACTGCCACCGTCATAGCCAACGCTTTCATGCACAGCGGCACCACCAGCGACCAATTTCTGAGGTAATTCATTAATCCTTGCCCTTGTTCAGTTTTATCCAGCTTAGTTTTCAGACTTCATGTAAATCTTTAGCTGGTTAATTTCTATTAGTTGTTATCTTTGGGTGTCTAAGGTGTAGGGCAGGAAAAATCGCATTTCATCAATGATAGTTAGCATTTCTGTTCGTGTACAATGCCATCTTGAAACAAGAACTGTAATCACATAGTTATTTATTTATCAAAGGCGTAAACACTGTATTGTAGGAAGCACCAAGAGAAAATCAAATTTTCTCCAGTTTCTAAACACGCTAATAATCTACAATAATGCCCGTGGTACTTGCAAACGGTCTATGTATGACTGTCCCCGTACTGGTCCCCATACTAATTTCCACTCAGTCTCAGAACTGTCATTGCATCTAACGATTCATTGTTGCACCAGGCGGTTAGAGCTCATAATACTGCACATTTGAGCTTCAAAAGCGAAACTAAGCTTGTAAATTGGGTCTTTAATCCCCGATTATTTGCTCAACTTTGTGATTTTAATAATTTAATATCCTGTCTTTTTCATTCTGTTCAGTTAGCTTCCTCCTGGCGAAAGACCTATTTTGTTCAAATAATACTCAAAGCTTCATGATTCAATCTTGCTGCATAATTCTATTGTATTTACATAGTAAATTATCTACATAGTAAATTATGCAGCAAAGGAAAAAAAAAGGAATAGAGAAGTAAAGTTCAAGAAGTTGCCACTATAAACAGACTATAATATAGGATTACTGTTTGCTTTTGATGATGGCCTGATTACACACTCATAGGTTTCCTTTTGTTACATAGCAGCATAATAATAATGAAGGTCTTATTCTAGTCGTCTAGTCTCGGAAAACCGCAAGGATTTACCGCTGTAATTTCCGCTTGATACTTCAGTATGTCTACAAGACGTTCCTCCATTAATTGGATGAATGTTCAACCATCAGTTATTCATAGGGCAATTTTTGCTAAATTCAACTTTGAAGAGCTCTTCAGAATTGCCAAAAAACAACAAAGCTTAGCCTTATTTTTTGAGCGAACAGAGTATAATTTCCACTACCAAGCCAATAACTTTTTCGATTTACTTTATAGTCGTAGCGGTACACCAAATTATTCTGCACTTCTAACGATTTCGATTATTTTCGGCACAGATGATCATTGGACCTATTCAAGCGTTTTGACCCGCAGCACCACCAAATTTGCCCCTCAGGAACGGAGGGGTGGGGGTATCTTCAGAATTTGAAGCTCCAGGTCTAGTATGGTCCAATGAAGACCCACAAAGGCAAGTGAGTAGTCATTTTCGAATGATTTTCATCCGCTGATGTCGATTCTGACGTGAAAAATGAGTTGCGAAATCATTTGACAAAGATGATTGGTAATAATAAGAGATAAAGGTGAAATCAAGTGGTCATCTATTGAGCTCTGTAGGAACTTGTTTTTTGTGATAAATACATGAAACTTGGTATGACTGTTCATTATTACTTACTTCCCAAATATGGAGGGAGCACCACGCGTTCCGACGGATGACGTCGCGATGCTATATCAAAAAACTATTATATATTATATTATAATTTTAATAATTTATATTTTATAATTAATAAAATAATTTAAAAATAAAAATTAATTTAATAATTTATAATTAGAATATTATAATTTCTTTGATTTCTTCCATCAAGCCATATGCTTTCAAGATTCAATAACATATTTCTGTCGATTTGGGGAAACGGTGGGCTACCAGTGGTGAACCATGTGCCTGTAAGGGTGACTGTGAGGTTTCTCCACCCCCAAATTTCCGCGGTTAACATCTTCGGATAAAACCGCGGATAAAACCAACTATTTTGAAGTCTGTCCATACGAATATGTTATCTGGTTAACATTTCTTGTGTTTCGTTCTTCTAGGGACTCCTCAGTATGTTTATACAAATCTGGCGATCAAATGAAAGGATCTCAGAAAGGTACTTTTGATTACTGGAAAAAAGTGATCTTTAATGTTGTACCATATTAGGTACATACTCGGTTACACAACTCTTACAAACTAAACTATAAATTATGATAACGATTGATCGCCTGTTAATATCGATGTCACCGTACTGGAAGATAGAAATCGCTTTGTATGAGACCGTATCAAATAATTGAACCATTATTGTTTCTTTATTTGTTTGTTTTTATCCTTATCGGCATTTCTTATGTCATAGGAGTTTGCTGAATTTGATTCCCAAACATCACAAGCTGAGAAACTTTGTTTCTATAGCACAAAGCACTGTGCCGGGAATCAAACCCGGGAGCTCCATTTGCCGAGCGCTCACGCATTCCACTCGACTAGCGGGCTTGAATTGATTTTATTATTATTGTAGAATATCGGACCAAATGTGGAACACCCTTTTCTTTTTCGCAGAGAATGCAGTTGTCCACATTCGGATGTAGGGGTATTCCAGATTACCGAACTATCTTTTGGGCTAAGTGGAATTCAAGATTTTTATATTGGTGCTTTTTTCAGACGTATTTACTTCATTCATATTTGGCTGACTTTATTCATACCCTAACACTAGAATCGCAGGAATTGCATTTACTCCTTCTTTACTCATTTCAAACAAAGTCTGAATGATCTCGCGCGGTTGCGAAATCTGTATAAACCATACTGAGGAGTCCTTAGAAGGACGAAACATGGATAATGTTGACCAGATGACTTAATTAACCGTATGGACAAACTCAAAAATAGTTTTATCCGAAGGTGTTGACCGTGGAAATTTGGGGGTAAAGAAACCTCACAGTTCCCTCTAGCAGACACCTGACTTACCACTGGTAGCCCACCTTTTCCCCAAGTCGACAGAAATATATTATTGAATCTCGAAAGCATATGGTTTGATGAAAGAAATCAAATAAATCATGATAATATATCGACTATTTTGGAAATGACGACCACTATGTTTTTTGATATTGCGTCGCGACGTCATGCGTCGGAACGCGTGGTGCTCTCTTTATATTTGGAAAGTAAGTAATAATGAACAGCCCTACCAAGTTTCATGTATTTATCACAAAAAAAACAAGTTCCTACAGAGTTAAGTAGATGACCACTTTATTCCATCTTTATCTCTTATTATTACCAATTATCTTTCCCAAATGATTGCGCAGCTCATTTTTCACGTGAGAATCGATATCGGCGAATAAAAATCATTCGAAAATGACTACTCACTTGCCTTTGTGGGTCTTCATTGGACCATAACAGACCTGGGGCTTCAAATTCTGAAGATACCCTCACCCTTCTGTTCCTGAGGGGCGAATTTGGTGGTGCTGCGGGCCAAAACGCTTGAATAGGTCCAATGATCATCTGTGCCGAAAATAATCTAAATCGTTAGAAGTGCAGAACTTGGACGATTTTAGGCCCGTACCGCGACGACTATTACAGTTTCTTCATTTAATAATAAACATGTGGAAATGTATCACAATTTCCTCCCTTTTGATTTTCAACAATTTTCGGCTTCTGTGTTTGTTTTGAGCTACACTTTGAGCAAACACTGCACAGTTTATATATTTATTTAAACCGGTAAAACTCTTTGGCAGTGGAACACACTCTGAAACGCAGTACTTGAACGTTATTAGATGAGTAAGCACTTGCCTAATAGGAAGGTGGGTTAGTACATAATTCATGAAAATAATTAGTTTGCTCACTTGAGCCCTACAAGCACTTAAAGTATTTCTATTTCCGCCTAAGGGTTGACTAAGTATTTATTTGCCGGATAGCGTGTTGTGTTCGGAATTTTCAGTACTTTTTTGATGATTAAATAAACAGAAAGCAGTATTTTGATTCCCGGTGAAATTCTAGAAAGTTCGAGCCCAAACTCGCGATATTTATTTGGGAAATTATGCGATGTTAACCCTTGAGAAACCAAATACAGCTGGCAAAAACAATGTATGGATCTAATTGTAGTTGCAACAAAGAGACAATTTGTCGTTACAACTCAATTTTGCCGAACTAAATACAGTCGACTGAAACAATTCAGCTGAAAGAACTAATCACAGCAACTCTCTGGCAAAAAACAATTCTTTACAACAGCTAATTGTAATGTTGCCAAATTTGCCTCTGTCAATTTTGAGGAAACAAACAGAGTTTACCCAAATATTCAGTACAATTCTATTGTGATGAACCAAATGAAGCCTCAAAAGCCGAATTATTGTTGCTATTGTAACTTGAGGAACCAAATACAACCCAGAAAAGGTGTATTGCAGCGTCTTAATTCCTCAATTGTGAAGGCGTAGTTGTGGAGAACCAAATACAGCTGCGAAAAGCTATTTACTGACACAAGTTTGTCTTGAGGAACCAAATACAGTGCCTGCGGCAAATTATTGTCATCACTCACTTTTGAGGAACCAAATACAGTAGACAAAAATAACTTAGTACATGACTTCATTATGAAGAACCAAGTACAGCTGCAAAAGCCAATTTATTGCTACAACTCTTGACTTGAAGAACCAGATATAGCACAGAAAAGGAATTAATCACAAGGACCCATTCGCGTGAAGCCAAAAACCGTTGCTATACGCAATAAATATTTAAAACTCGAATCTTGAGGAACCAAATAAGCTGGAAAAGCAGTTTATTACAGCCACTCTATTGCGAGGAACCAAATAGCAAATACAGTCGTGTAAAGCTCATAATGGCTACAAGTCAAATCTTGAGCAACCAAATAAGTAACTGCAATTCTTGCAAGGCTCAGCCTGTTTACAAAATGGTCACCTAGACGCTGTTGCCAATTTCCAAACTAAATTTGTAATTCAATATTTTTTTATGACAAGAACTGATTGTGATGCTCAGCTATTCATACAGGCCGAACGAAAACGAAACAGACAGATTTTCGGGCACTTGACCTATACTGTAATATGTTTACTAGAGGGACATAAGCTCCGTAGTGGGCTCGGCAACTTCGAACCAGCTTTCTGGAAGGGGCTGTTACACTCCAAAAACACTGAAATTTGCATCATCTTGAGAAATTTGCATCGAATCGAAAAAAAATAACAACATCGCTTCAAGACAATTGAACCAGCTCCAAAATGATGTATCACTCAACCCCAATTGTCATTTAAAATTTTCGAAGGGGCTGCCACCCTGAGTACGGGGGTGAAACTTCAGGTTGAATCAACAGCAGTCCCACACATGTTTGCCAAACTCCTCCTATTTTTCCTTCTCGTAAACCATATAGCTTTTTGAATTATTTTTAAGCACATGAAGCTCAGTTTTTTGGACCGCATAACCCCTTGAAAGGAAAGTCATAAGTTGTGAATCACCCTGTATACTGCTATCCGCTGCGTTTTCAGCCTGATAGTCTCCAAATCACCTGTCTGAGGCTAGATATCTTTGTAAAAGAGTTATTGAGGCCTCCACCATTTAACTGGCGACTTGAAGGTCACTGGGAACCATGTAGTTGAAAGCTCACAGCTATTTGCGGAATATCAACTCGGTTTGACACTACCTGTGGCTATTCGAAATGCACAGAAATAACTTGATAAAGTTAATAAAAAGAGCAATTACTTTCACCCCTTTGAACAATAATTATCATTTGATCACATGGAAGATAAACTTGCCCTGGTGCTTTCTTCTCTTGTCACTGATGCACTACAATTGTCAATAACTAGCTTGGCACTTTTGTTAACTGCTATTTTTCGACCACTAATGTTCTCTCGCTAAACACATCCCCCTCACAAGTGTGACAGCCCTTGGCCCACAAACCGATGCTTTGGAATGCGGCACGTCTCCACCATCATCCCTTGTGCAATTTCGTTATTTCCCAACATCGCTCCCTAACGCTATTCTAACCTTTTCCAACCCACGCTGATTTATTCCAATCGTTGAATTTTCTTTCAAGATTTTAAACTGGACACCACAGTACATACTAATTTGTTTCGAATTGTTCATTGCAGAGATAATTTGGAATGGCTGGCCAGGGCGACCAACTGGGCCAAGCTGACGGCCACCGCGTCTCTGGGCGTCATCCACAGAGGCCACGAGCAGGAAGCCCTGACCCTGATGCAGAGCTACCTGCCGAAGGAAGTCGGCCCCAGCTCTGGGTATTCCGAAGGAGGCGGCCTGTACGCTCTGGGTCTGATCCACGCCAATCACGGCGCCAACATCATCGACTACCTTTTGGCGCAGCTCAAGGACGCCCAGAACGAAGTACGCTTTTCAAAGCTCCGTTATTTTGTCAGTAGCTATCTGTGAAACAAATTGTTAGTTATTCGTGGATCAAGTGAGAATATTTATGAATCAATTGAGAGTATTTATGAATGAAGCTAGAGTATGCTAGAATATTTATGAATCAAGCTACATTATTTATGGATCAAGTGAGAGTATGATTCAAGTGAAAATATTTATGAATCAAGTTGGAGAATGTGTGAATAAAATTAGAGTGTTTTATCATTATTTAATAATCATGTTAGATTAGTTATGAATCAAGTTGAGTAGCCACTTAGGATAAAAACAATAAATTATAACAATAAAAATTAATAATAATGACGGTCGGCGGTCCCCAAAATGCTGGTGGCATTTCCCCGTTGAATGCAAAGGCTAATCTTTTGCAAGAGCCATGATTTGGCCCTTTTTTCGCCCGTGTTTGCGATGATTTTCCGCCCTATTTTGTCAGTTAGGGACTTAGCTTGATCCCCGAAGGAACCAAGGGTTTCAACGCCGAAGGGGATGAAGACGTAGTTCTCCAGGTCTGCGTATTTTCTTGTAGTTGAAGTATTCATAATTTATAGACTAGTGAGACTAGAACTAAATCTAACATTTCTAGATGGTCCGACATGGAGGCTGCTTGGGCCTGGGCCTGGCCGCCATGGGCTTCCAGAGGTACGACGTGTACGAACAGCTCAAGTTCAATCTGTACCAAGACGACGCTAACACTGGCGAAGCCGCCGGTATCGCCATGGGCATGGTCATGTTGGGTTCTAAAAATCCTTCTTGCATCGAAGACATGGTCGCGGTAAGTTTTTGCACGAATGCCCCATCACTGGGTTATTCAAGACTTCATTTGAGAGCACAAATTGATTTTTGAAGCTCATGGGCTGTAATCAGCTACCATTGCCCGTTGCTACCATCACTATTATGTTGACCACTTGTATATTGGTTATTGAAAATCAAGAGCCGGTGTGAAAGGGACTTGTGAGGAGTTACAGCACGGTTGCCAATTTGAGGGCCAAAAAAACGTATGTGTGGCGACACGACATGGTGTAGCTCCAATAGACAGATAGGCTAGATTCACGTTGTCCCAGAGTCCGAAGATTCGAGTTCGATTCCCAGGTCTGGCAAGTTTTCTCTGCTATCCCCTCCATTATATATCACGGGCGTTAACAAATCACATCAATATAATCACAACATTATTGAACTGAACCAAGCATTGTTGCTGTTATAATCTACTGGTTACTAACCTTAATGCAACTATTTTGTATTAGAACTCAATTTTCCAGTGCATCAACACTTTTTTTGCCAGCAAGAAATGCTAAAGCTGAAACACTTCTGTGGCGCTACGGCACGGCACTTCCTTTGATTGTTTGCATTTTTTCTACGCACTTCCAACCTCAACCAGCACACATTTACTTGATCTAATTTTGTTCTTGTCAGACACAAATAACATGCAAAAGCTCTTTTCACGGTTTTATACAAACCTTCGCATACACAAACACACATACACTGTCACATACAAAAGCCTAAGAATACCGCATTGATTCCTTCCAAGATTAAATTTCTATTCCTTCATGTGCTCTGAAATTGCCGCGTTATTGAATAATATACACCATTATGATTACTGTGGCGCCACCGGGCACCACACACACACATGTCATATTCACGTTTTTTTTTTTACAAGCCACAATGCTACAAAGCTATTTATACCGCATTAAAGATATGAGCAGGAGCTTAAGTGCTTACGTTGTTGGTTCGCTGTGTCGGTGTGATTTTATATATATACGTATATTTATACATAAAAAAGAACACAAACTGATCTGAATAAGCTTCTCTGGGCTTATCCCCATTTCTGCTCTACCTTCTTTTTGTTTCCCGCTTCATTGAATTGCAAGTGTTCGTTTCAATTTGTGCTCAAGGGAGCGAGCTTTAGCGCTCAAAGCTTCTTGTTTTCGCCGGTTTTCAACGGACATCTGCAACTACTTCTGGCTCCGCTATCTTTGCCTCGAACTTCAAATACAACTTCATCGAAACTTCAAACTAGCTTAGTAAAGATGTACTGAAAGCACTGACTGGTATAAATACACTTTTAAAAATATACCCAATGATTAGTCGTCTTCGGGAGCGTCTATAAAAGCTAGCTAAGTGAGAGATATACTTCTGGTTCCACTATCGCTGTCTCACAAGTTTAGTAATTACAAGAGAAATTAGCGTTTAAGAGATATACTGATATACACACATCAAAAGAATCTAGGGGGCAAGCTAATTCAGACGATTTCTGAAATCATCATAACTTTTGATTCTCATCAGCGATTTCATATCGGTTTGCAGAGTTCGATAGCTCAATCTTTCTTCTTCATGCCTTGATCACGTCAACTACGAACAATGTTTTATAAGGTTGCTACAGGGTGATCAATGGAACAGTGTAGAATTGCCAAAAGTTCAGTACAAGCGCGATTTCCCCCCCCAAAAAAAGGATGTATTTTAATAGCACAGTTATGAAGATCAGTGTTTCAGCTGCAATGACGTTTTTGAATTTTAGAAATCGAAGGTGAATTGCCAAAGATATTGATCATTTTATGCCGCCGTGTTGAATTTCCAAGAAAAAAAAAGTGATCAGATTTTATTGAAACTTGGAACACACTCATGTCTGGTTCAAGTAATTTGAATTTCAAGGTCAAATGTCACTTTTGATCACTTGAGCCGCTATATTGAACTTTTTACATGAATGATTTGATTTGAATGAAACTTTGAAACACACTAGAATCGAATCATTTACATAAATCTTCAATGTGACGGGAAAGTGACCGAAAAAGACATTTGACCTTGAAATTCCCAATTACTTGAACCAGACATGAGTCTAATCCGAGTTCTGGTGAAATCGGATCACTTTCTTGGAAGTTCAACATGGCGGCACAAAATGATCAATATCTTTGGCAATTTACCTTCGATTTCCATAATTCAAAAACGTTCCTGAAGCTGAAACACCAGTCTTTATAACTGTGCTATTGGAATGCATCAAAATATTTTTTTGGGAAATCGTGCTCGTACTGAACTTTTGGCAATTTTATATTGTTCCATTGATCACCCTGTAGAATCTTTATGAAACATTGTTCGTATTCGACGTGATCAAAGCATAAGAACAAAGGATTGGGCTATTGAACACCGAAAACCGATATGAAATCGCTGATGGCAATCAAAAGTTATGATGATTTCAGAAATCGTCTGAATTTGCTTGTCCCCTAGATTCTTTTGATGTGTGTATTTACTGGAACAAATATATAATAGCTAGCTCAAATGAGATATTCTGACGACTATTTCTGGTTTTACTATCTCGACAATATACAGCTACTCAATTGTCTACGCCTATACGTAACCCAAACCGTTCGTTTCTAACCGTTTCGAAGTGCATCTCGATAGCTTTTGTATGTTTACACAAAAACAACTTGAAAATTGGATTGCCCTCGAGCCCTTTCGCTCACCAGTGTTGTTATTTCATTAAAAAAAGGTATGCCTTTCGTAAAAACATTACACGCGGAATGCCAGCTTGGATGGTAGAGCAAAAACTGAAACAAAAAAAATGAAAAGAAAAAAATTGAAAAAAAATCGGTTGGTAAACTCCTAACTCTGATGGACGTTGCGGCTATCGCTGCTTGCTTCACTGGAATTCGACGAAATGTTTACGCTTTAATGATCTGTTCCTGAGTGTTCTTTATTTTTTTTTTCAGCCCCGTTTTTTTTTTGCTTCGTTCGGTATTTGTAGTATGTTTTTGTGTGGTTATTAGAATCTCCGCAAAGCGCGAATTTTTTTTTCTGCTGCCACTTATTTTTCTTGTGTGTGCTTGATCTCTGTGAGCTTGCTGTCCCCCATCACAGCCCCACACACGCACAGAACGATATGCCAACTTTGGCTACTCAACCGCAACGCAGCGAGCCAAAAGTCGAAGATAATATTGGCTTAGAAATAACAATGTCGGTTGGAAAGCAAATTATATTCCCTCCTCTTGCTACACAACCACCACCGCACATAGTACCCACACCAAGCTGGCGAAACTCTGCACAAAACATTTTCTCTGATATCCTTGTTTTTCCCACCGGTTTTCTTTCGCAACGACGAACTTTTCCCATTTGTCTGAGTGTATGTGAACAGAAAATGTGTTACGTGTGTATGTGTGAGCGTGTGTTTATATGTTTGTTGCGTTGCGTTTATATCGACAAATCGAACCATTAATAATAGCCCCATTCGGAAGCCAGCGTGGCGTGAAAATAGCTCTCTGCCACTAACGTTCGGGTTTTCGTCTAAAATTAATTTGTAAAGTGAGTTTCCCGTTTTGAAAGAACACAAAGTTCCTGCACGACAAGTCGTAGCAGCTGGTTTTAGACAGGCTCTGCGGCATAATCGCATAGTGAATAATTGAAGTCGGTGAAACGCACTAGCATAATACAGAGCAGTAACTAACCCATTTTTTGCGCAAACGGGGCTTTAGCTCGTGTAAACATAGCTTTAGTTCATGTAAACAAGGCTTCAGGTAGCGTAAACAAAGCTCTAGTTGATGTAAACAGGGCTTTTTGTTGGTGAACACACGGCTGTTAGTTTTTGTAGACAGAGTTTTATTCCATGCAAACAGGGCTTTAGTTGGTTAGAGCTCAGCAATACAACAGGTTCGCTAGGGTGTAGCCAGAGACAACGAAGCAAATTGACAAATAACTAAAATTGTACTCTCATTCCTTGAATTACAAGGCGCAGAGTGGACATACTTTTTTCAATAATTTCGACTTTGAAACCCGAAATTTCGATTTATATCTCGAAATTATGACTTCAATTTCGAAATTTCGACTTTTAAAGGAAGTGTCTGTGGAACCGCTCCTTGGCACTCCACTCATAACTCAGATACCGATCCAACACTCCCCAATTTGTACATACGCTTAGATCAATTATCCATTATTTGATCTCTTCATACACCTTTATCGCTTCACTATCAAGCCGCCAGTTCCCTCGCACGTAACTCTTGTGTTTTTTCACTGAAATCACTGACTGAAGTGGGAAGGGTAATCTTTTTGTGACATTTCCCTCGCTTGTTGGATGACGACCCGGTCTTAGAAAAATCAAAAAATTTCGGAGTGAAAAGTATGGATAGAACTGGCGATGCCTCAAGAAATTTCAATATCTCCGAATTTTTTTTTCAAATGCCGGGCCGTCATTTGATGAGCGAGGGAAATATCACGAAGGGATGGCCGCCCTCCGCCGAGACAAGGCGACGTCAATAAGAGAGCGCTAGAGTAACCTGTGGGAAACTGGCGAGAAAGATGCACGATAAGATAATTGATCCAGGCGTACGAATCGGGCAGTGTGAAATCGGTTGTGAGTGACGAATGGCTGAAGAGCGGTTCCAGAGAGAGCGATAGTTTTGTGACACAATAGCGATCATACGTATAAAATCTGAATACCATCTGGTTCAACTAACTGAGCTACGAACCCGTAAAACCGGTCTAACAGGGCCAAAGCCCTTCTAGAACGCGACATGGTGGAGGCGCCGGGCTTTATACGGCACCCATTAGAATCCACAGAACTTGAACCCGGGCGTAGCTTCGACGCACCACAGGAGGGAGCCATGAAGCCACTCACATCAGGAGGGCTCGATCCGCCACAGGAAGAGCTAAGAACGATGGGTTTTCAAATGCCATAGTGAATTTTTTCAAAAAAGACAATGTAAGAAGGGTTGAGCAATGAATCAGTGCACTTTTTTTTTGGAACTTACGTTTCACGTGTTGGAAAACCAACTGAAGTATCACGCGCAGGATATAAACTTGTATCTTGTACAATGGACATAACACATCGGTGTAAGATAATGCTAGAACGCCACCAGCTTGCGGAAAAAAAAGCAGCGAGAGACATCTCTCACACTGCAAGCCGACCTTGGATTACAACACGGAGTGCACATAGTTTTTTTCCTTATTTTTTGCAGTATGTATACAGGTGTCTCAAAATAAAGTAGCCAAACGCCTATGGAAGATGGCCCAGAATAAATTAGACGCCCCTAAATTTTTTTTCGGCATTCGAATACATATTTGTATTTTTTTTTCATATTTTTATTTTTTTTCCACTATTGGTTGGATTTTAGTGAAATTCCACCAATAAGCAGATAATCATTCACAACAAGTCTCTGGCAAATTTCAGCCGAATACTTCGACTCGTTTATAAATTATTCATGAAAAAACAATAAAAACGTCAAATTTTGAAGAGCTGTATCTCAGTTATTATTGAGCTTTCGCAAAAAAATTATATGCAGGTCTAATAAGATAAGATAAGATAAGATAAGATATTTATTTTTCACAAAGATATACACAAATATAAACAAATAAATGTATAGATTGCAAAATTGTCACATATTTCGGAAAAAAAAAAACTACAATCAAATTATTATATACAAAGTTCATGCAATAGTCGAATAATACTGTTGTAGTGTAAATGGCTCGAGATTGACAAGGTAATCACGAAGCTGTTGTTTGTACTTTCTCAAATTTCTACATTCCTTGATTTCTTCTCGCAAACTATTAAATAATCTAATACAGGAATAAAAACTACTCTTCTCATACAGGGACAACTTATGGTATGGATAATTATAAAAAATTGTTCTATTTTTTCTTACAGGTACTAAGTGTGAAAACAGTGATATATTCTTGAACATGAACAACAGTACCTCAAATATATAAAGGCCAGTGACAGTTAATATATTATTCTCTTTGAAAAGATTCTTCAGTTCTTTTTCAGTCTAATAGTTTCTTCTGGGCTATCTCCCACAGGCCGTTGGCTACTTTATTCTGGGACATCCTGTAGATGAAGATTTCAAGTTCAATGATATTTCAAGAAGTAGTTGATTGAATTCACGTGAAAAAGGATGAATGAAAAGTATGAATGGAACTGGCGACAGCTATAAGGCAATTCAGGAATTTCCGAAATTCTTTTGATTTTTATAAAATACCGTGTCGTCAATAGTACCTTTCATTATCCAGCGCGCCATCAGCGCGCATACTCGTCTTCTGAAGTAATGGCGTCAAATACAAAATTTGCGAACAAATGCTAGAAAATGACGTGAAAAACCGCCAAAGAGTTGAAAAATACGCGCCGCAGCGAACAGGGTAATAGGCTAGAGGTTAATACACTCTAGTGATTACTCATTTTTCATCAAAAAGTCCGCATTGTTCATTAAATTATAAATAACTGCGTTTTACATTGATCGGATGTGCGTGCGCAACCCATAATGCAACCCCCAACAACTCTATTTTCAGTTTGACTAGCGAAAGTTGCCTAAAAACCACGATTTTAGGCAACACTCGCTACATCAGTGTACTGCGGAATGTATTTTACTCCCAGGCCCACTTGTTCACAAACGTACGACACTCGGAGCGAACTTCAAAATGGCGAATAAATAGTTGACGTTGACAGCAGACAGCAGCGGAAAGCCACGGCCGTTGCTTGTCAAACTGAAAATAGAGTTGGTGGGGGTTGCATTATGGGTTGCGTACGCACATCCGATCAATGTAAAACGCAGTTATTTATAATTTAATGAACAATGCGGACTTTTTGATGAAAAATAAGTAATCACTAGTGTGTATTAACCTCTAGCCTATTACCCTGTTCGCTGCGGCGCGTATTTTTCAACTTTGTGGCGGTTTTTCTTGCGATTTTGTAGCATTTGTTCGCAAATTTTGTATTTGACGCCAAAATTTGGCGCAAGCGTTGGGTATACCACTATAATGAAAGTTACTATTGAGCGGGCAAGGGAAATGTTACAAAGGGATGGCCCTTTTCCGCTGAGACAAGACAACGTCAGTGAAAGAACACAAGAGCTACGTGCGAGGGAACTGGCGGCTCGATAGTGAAGTGATAAAAATGCAGGAAGAGAGCAAATGATGGATGATGATTGATCCAAGCGTACGAATCGGGGAGTGTTGAATCGATGTCAGATTAAAGTTGAAATTTCGAGTTTGAAGTCGAAATTTCGAGATCATTATCGGAATTTTGAGTTTGAAAGTCAAAATTATGAAAAAAGTAGTATGTCCGCTCTGCGCCTTCGTATTGAATGGCTTATACTTTTTGCCTATAAATAAGTTGATGAATATATTATCATTGCCCGAACAGATTTGAGTGGACAAAACGATACAAGCACCTACCATGAGAATCGATGTTTGAATTTTTCACAACTTTTTTTCAATTATTGATGATTCGAGTTATAAAACTTATATTGCTTTTCCATTATTCACGCTGATTTTACTGCATTCAATTTTCATTATAAATACTGAATGGTGCTGGATCCCTCGCATACACTAAGCGTTTCTGGTCTCGTTTTACGATGTTCAATAATTCAGCAGCCAATTTGGAATAAATATTAAATCCACACACGCCAGAGCGATGTGTTTGTGTGTGCTAAGCTCCAGTTATACTAAATGGTGCACTTGACTGAATAAACTACCACCACCACCACCACCACCACCACCACCACCACCACCATGTGAATGTACCAGCAATCTGCTGCCGTTGGATGTTCGTAATTCGACAAATTAACCAGAAATGATAGCGTACAGGGATTCCACGTAATGAACGCCATTATCGTTACTGATATTGTTATGCACATGAGTGCTTTATCTTGATTTTTCTAGTTTTGTGCCTGTATTGTTAAGGGCTGACGTGCTTGTGCAACTCGAGCTGACATACACAGCATAATTAGAGCGGCGACTTCAGACGTGCCATTTTGGAGGTCGAATGTCTGATAACATCTTACTGATGATTCTAAGCAAATGCAACTATGTTGTACTTAGATGACGCGGTTTGAACACACTTCTACATCCAGGAGACTGGCGTAGAACCCTGGAACTCCTCAAGTATGGTGGTGCCTGCAGTCCTGATGACTCTGAGGGCTGACGGCTGCCTGACGCAAGGGGGAAATGAGGCTTCAGCGGACGTACACTCCGCCTGCACCATTCTCTCGACGTTAGCTAGTCGGACGATCCTTTTCTTGTAATTCTTCCGTTTCTATGCTAACCTAACGTCATTTCTGTACGAATCGCTCTATTAGTCTGCCATTGGCTGACCTGACTTGAATTGACCTGACCTGATTTGACCTGATCTGACCTGACCAGTGGTCCTGACACTGTGGCGGCTCGCAAGCAACCAAATTTCTCGCACTCTTCCATCCTCTTGGTGCTTCTCAAATCAGATCGGCCCGAATCGCTGAAAGCTTCGTAATGACCCTGATGGTTAGGTACTTTTGATCAGTGTCCAGCATTTTGTACGATTCTTGTTCTCTGGCGAGCGTCAATTGATACCACCAGGTCAGTGCTGTAACTGGTGTAAACAGATTCGATTGGTTACAACGGATATGATCAGTTTCGAATTACTAGTATGATAATGGAAATATAGTCTAATGCTTCACGTCCATCAAAACACCGTATCATTGAAACAAGAGTACCAAATGTCCATCCAATAATAATCTCAATCATGCTTATACGAGCGCTCTGTGCCCTCTGTGTGTGTACTGGAACGGTTTGTTTGTGAGCTCGAGCGGGCGTGATTTGACATTTCCATTAGAGGACGACATCATCCCCGATGTCGTTATCCAATTACCACACTGTTGCACAACGGGTCATTTTCTACAAATATTTATTGTTTTGTTTCATCCCAGTTTCGTTCTTGTTTTCGTCGTGTCGTACGTTTGCTATCTCAATCAAATTGGACGTATCCCAAGCTCAAACGCTTCAACATAAGTATTCATAAACAAAATTTAGATGGTAATTTATTGGCGGCATAAAACGAGATACATGTATATTATTAATATTAATAATGGCGGCATAGTACAACGTGTCTATCTAATTGCGACAGGGGTTTTGTTTTGAAATTGAATTCGTAGCAGCTCTGAAAAGGTTTCGTTCCGTCTCTACCTTTCGTTCTCTCTTTCTCTGCATGGAAAGGAATTTGTAATAATTATTCCTTGAAATAGCCCAAAGGATTGTGTATGTATGTCTGCGTAAAAGAGCGATCCTTAATTACATCAAACGAAACGTACATGTCCTTAAATCATCTCCTCCAAACTCCCTACTGGCGAGATTTAAAGTTAATTTGCTACTAGTCTCTGCTTGTGTTTGTGTCAGCGTGTGTTCTCTCTCATTTCAGGTCGAGATTATCTTGACTTTGAGCTTTGCTAGCTTGCAGAGCCTCGCGGTGGCCTAGTGCTAGCAGCAAACGTTGCGGTCCCTCCCGTGCGGTTGACACGCAAATGTCCACCGTGGGCCCTTCCCCATCAGGCTAAAACCTAATATGGAATTATTGCCATCTGCTTTATTATGTAACGTAGCAGTACTAGTAGTAGTGTTTCGTCTTGCTTGGATCCTCGCATTCGAGCTTCAGGAATTAAGTTCAGTTTTAAAAGTTCGATAGTAAGTTTCAGAAATTAATAACTTGTCTTTCCAGCACTTGGATCTAGGCAATATGAATGCGAATGTCTACCCCACCCAAAAAAGAAACTAGCAAGCAGAGAGCTGGATCTTTTATTGGTGTTTGGAAACTTTTGAGAACTCGATGCACGTTTCTCATAAAGCGTATGCCTCGAAGCTGACTCGCACAAAAGCTCGGCGTTGTTCAAATTACAGTTCGATTTTTCAGTGCTTTTGCTGTATTGCTTTGTTTTGCAAATGTTCGCATTTTATATTTTATCTCAAGTACAAAAATTATATAACTATGATATAATTACGACATGCATATCCACAGTTTAATAGCAAAAGCTTGTCTAGGGGCAATTAACTAGTTCCAAAACCTCTTGTTGTTGCAAGAGCGTAGGCAACCAACAATACAAGGCACGGCAAAAATGCATTACTCGGCCCTGGTGCGCTCTGGTGAGTTGCAGAGCAAAAATCCAAGGTATGAGACCGGTCAAGTCAAATTACTGGAACGATCCTTCTCAATTATAGAGCCATGCAAAACTAGAGGTGGGTGCGGTTCACGTCAACAGTAGTACAAGTCGACGGAACGGTGAATGAATTGCTCTTTTTTGCCCGCGTAAAACCCGTTATTGCCTCAGATTTCCAGAAAACGTATACTTGATAAAAACGATCGGAACCCGGGGAACGTGAAAATAATAATATAATATCTCTATTAAATATCGATTCCGACGATAATAATAACGGGCGAAGCCTGTTGAGTGATGTAGTAAATTTGTTCCGCACGATAATGATAATTCTACCACCACCAACGCCGCCGACAAAACGTGATTTGGTTTAGACATGCAACGTTCGAAGGAAAAGGCGAAAAAAAGTGTCGCTTGTTAATTCGAATCAAGCCTCACACGAGTGTGATTGAATAACGACAAATCTGTAGGAAAACACGACAAAAAAATCATAGCTTGTGTTATGATTTCCTGCGGAAGAGTTCGAGTTCGTAAGTTACGGACGGACGGACAAACAGACGGGTAGACAGCCGGACAGATAAACAGACAGATAAATAGATGGACAGATTAACAGACAGACGAATAGACAAATGGATAGAATAACAGACAGACAGCCAGACGGATGAACAGACGGTGAGATGGGTAAAATGCAAGCGAGGTTTTTTTTTTGTTCTGCATCGCGCGCGTTTAAAAAAAGTGAAAAAAATTGAGGACTGAACACAGGCAAGACTTCATTCGTGTTCCATCGTCTCTGACTGATTCTGGGAAACTCTCTTGTATTACCAAAGATTCAAAAATCTGTTCAAATGTCACCAGAAGAGATGGCGGAATGTCAAAATGTTGAGTCAACATACCAAAATTGATCAGCAGTTTGAAACCATTGAATTCCGTCAGTCTCTAGAAACCAATAAAACCCGCAAAGGAGGTTCCTCAAAATATCGAAATCTAAAGTGCCTACAAAATGTGTCAAAGTGTCAACTAAATACACTGGGACCTGCCAAAATGGAACGTCAAATGGTCTGAATCTGCCAATGTGGTATTTCTAACCATCAAAATTGACTAATTACTGCCCCAAATCTGGATGGAGTGTTGATTCAAAACTAACTAAATTTGTTAACTATCAACTGAAAAGAAACTAAAAAAACGAAGAGCAAAGGTCTCTTCAACACAATTTCCAACTCCTCTAATTTGCGCTATAAATCAAAATCCCTACAATGCCATTTCACATCATTGAACTTTGTTAAACAATCACCGTTACAAACCAATATTTGCAAAATGATTGACAACCACTGTCAAAATATTACTTCGAGTCACTAAAACATCTCAAAGTATCACTTGAAAATAAAAAAGCCATCAGCTAAAAATGTCAACTTGAATTTACATCAAAATATATCACAATGTCACTCAAAAACACGGTTCATCATAATATAACTTGAAAACGCCGAAATCTATCAATATGTCACCGAAAACACTGGATTCTATCAAAAAACGAGTAAAAATGAGCAGTCTATCAAAATATCACTCGAAAATAAAATACAGGGATCTATCAGGATGTCAATAGGAAACATAAATCTATCGAAATATCAATTGAGAACCCAGAAATCCATCAAAATGTAACTTGAAAACGCAGAAACCTACCAAAATGTCACTAAATTTATCAAAATCTGTCAGTTGGAAACCGAAATCTCTCATGACGAACTGCAATCCATCAAAATGTCACTTGAAAATGCAGATAACTATTGAATTATCAAAGAAAGAATTATTGGAATTAATCTGGAATTATTGGAAAGAAATTCCAAAAATGTCACTGGAAACACTGAATACTGTCAAAATGTACGTAAAAAATACTGTCAAAATGTACGTAAACGTACAGTTGTCAAAATATCTGTCGAACTGTCAGTTGAAAATACAGAAATGCATCAAAATGTCACTCGGAAATGCGATCTTTATTAAAATATCAGTTGGAAAGAAATCTGTCAAAATGGTCACTGACAACACTGAATACTGTCAAAATGTACGTAAAAATCATCAAAATTTACCAAAATATCACTTGAAAATAGACAAAACTATCAAAATATTTTAATATCGCTTTGAAAATGAAAAACAGGAATGTGTCACAATGTCAGTTGTGAACAGAAATCTGTCTAAATGTCAGTCCAGAATACAGAAATCCATCAAATTCAAAATGACACTTTGAAACGCAGAACAGTATCAATTTGAAACAAATTTAATCAAATGTCAATTGAATACGCAGAAATATATCAAAATATCACTAGAATCACTGGATGAAACCTGTCTAAATGTACGTAAAAATCATCATTTACGTAAAAATCATCATTTTCTGCCAAAATATCACTGGAAAAAACAAAAGTCATCAAAGCATAATTGGGAAATACAGAAATCTCTCAAAATGTCAATTGAGAATACGGAAAAGTCCATCAAAATGTAACATGAAATCGTGGAAAACTGTCAAAATAACAGTGAGAAACAGATCTATCAAAATATCGCTTTGAAACGGAGAAATCTATCAAAATGTCAATCGAAAACGCAGAAATCTATCGAAATGGTCCGTAAAAACACTGAATACTGTTCAAAATATACGTAAAAATTATCGAAATTCACCAAAATATCACTTGAAAGTACACAAAACTATCAAAATATCAATTGGAAAAACAGATTTTACTTCCAGTTTTTAAAATATCTCTCGAAAATAAAATACAGAAATCCATCAAAATGTCAATTGAAAACAGAAATGCATCAAAATGCTACCTGAAAACACAATAAGTATCAAAATATCGCCTGAAAATAAAATACAGGAATCTGTCAAAATGTCAATCAAGGATAAAGAAATTCATCAAAATGTCACTTGAAAATGCAGAAAACTGTCAAAATATCTATTGGAAACAAATTCTCCAAATGTCAATTATTGAAAACGCAAAATATCACTAGAATCACTGAAAACTGTCGAAATGTACGTGAAAATTATCAACATCTGCCACAACATCACTGCAAAATACAAAAAATCATCAAAACATCATTGGGAAATTCAGAAATCTCTCAAAATGTCAATTGAGAATACGAAAAAGTCCATCGAAATGTCACTTGAAATTGCGCAAAATTGTCAGAAGAACAGTTGAAAACAGATCTATGAAAATACCATTTTGAAACGCAGAAATTTATCAAAATGTCACCGAAGACATGAATACTGCCAAGAAAGATAAACGTAAACATTAGCTGAGTCTTTCATCAGAATATCACTTGAAAATAAAATACAGAGTTCTATCAGAACGTCAATTGTTGGAAACAGGAATCAGTCAGAATGTCAATTGAAGATACAGAAATCCATCAAAATTCCACTTGAAAACGCAGAAATCTACTAAAATATCACCGAAAACACTGAATTATGTCAAAATATACGTAAAAATTGCCAAAATCTGTCAAAATATTATTCGAAATAACAAGAGCCTGTCAGAATGTTTCCTGAACGGTCATTATTTGAAGATGTCAAAATAGTACCAAATAGATTTTCTTGTCACTCGACGTGCTATTTCGGAATTTTTGTGTTCATAAGTGATATTTTGACAGATTGGAGTGATTTTATGTAATACTTTGGCAGTTTTTTAGTATTTTCAAGTAATTATTATATGCCATTTTGGAGTTCAAGCGATGATGTGAATTTGGAATTAGTAGACATTCATTCAGTGTTTTACCAAATTGCTTACATTCAAAGCTCCATTTTGAAGGAGTTCAAATAATTTTGTGTGACCAAAATGATGGTTCTGAATCATATTTTGACAGATTTTGATGGTTTTAAATCATATTTCACAGGTTTGAATGATTTGAAATTATATTTTGGTAGGTTTTGATTTAAATGATTTTTTGGTCATTTTGAATGGTTTTTGTTAATAATTCGGCAGGTTTTAATGGTTTTGGATGATAGTTTCACAAGTTTTGACGGTTTGAAATGATATGTTGGCAGGTTTAAATGATGGTTTTATAACACTGTGATAGGTTTTGATGGTTCCGAGTCATTTTTAGGTATTCAATAGTTTTGAAATGGTATTCCACTGGTTTTACATGGGTTTTAATTGAAATGATAATTTTACAGAATCAAACGGTGGTTTCAGTTGACATTTTGACAGGTTGTAATGGTTTCAGGCAGATTTTGATGTTTTCAAATGGTATTCCACATGTTCCAATGGTTTGAAGATGTTGATAGGTGGTGATTATTTGAAGTAACAAATTAGATGGATTTGAATGGCTGTTTCAAATGACGTTTAAATTTTTCAAAAGATTTGAATGATTTGAGATGACATGTCAACGTTTTATTAATTCCAAATAATGTTCTCTCAAGCTTTGATGGTTCCAAACGATATGTCGACAGTTCCCACTAGTTTGAAATGATAGTTTAACACGTTCAAATTTTGGTTTGGAATATTTTGACAGTTTAAAATGACATTTTGTCAAGTTTTGATGGTTTGAAATGATACTTTGACGCGTTTTGATGACTTCGAATGATATTTGGACAGGTTTCAATAGTCTAAAATGATATTTTAACAGATTTCAATGGTACCAATTGATTCTTTGACGGATTTTAATTATTGGAAATGACGATCTGCGGGCTTTAACGCTTCGAAATGGTGTTTTGATAAATTTGGATTTCTGATTGTACAAAAAGGACTTTTTTACTGGCTTCAAAGGTTGAGATGATATTTTGACCGGTTTCGTTGGTTTCGAGTGATATTTGACAGATTTCAATGAGTCGAATTTATGCTTCACAGGTTTAATGGCTTGAAATTATACTTTCACAGGTTTTAATTGTCCAAAATGATATTGTCAGAGCGCTGTCGTATTATTAAGACATTATGTCTGGGTAACTGCCAGTTGAATTTTAACTGGAGGTTAACGGTCATCTGAGCCAGTGAAAGTGCTGGAATTTCGCTTCATTTAACCGCATGTTAACTAGACATTGAAATACCGGCCTTTAACCAGATCGGTACAGGGGCAGGTTTCTGTTGATTGTAAATTATTCACAGGAAGCGACTAAAATAATGACAATTTGAAATGAGGTTTGATAAGAAATCGGGCTTGTTACGATGGTGCTAATTTTCAGATGCCGTTTCGTAAGACGAAACTAAAAACGCTTGTTCCTACCTGATTTTCGTGCCGCGATTTCGCACAGAGCTCCTTCGCCTGACGCCTACTTGCAGGAGAAACAATTTCGAGCATCTCTCGCCGTTGCCAGGCCATTTCCTCCAGCATCCCGGTTGCCCGCAGAGCCCATTATATCGCATTCCAATTTCGATCTGCCGTTTGACGGCACCATACTCCAGCAGCTCTCTAGGCTCTAAACCCAGAAAGGAACACAGATATAAGAGAATCATAGCTTTTTTACGGCGCATAGAAGGAAACGGTTTATAACCTGCAGTACTTACCTAGCAGTGCAATTTAAAGCTCGCAGTAAAATAGGTGAACGGATTCGAATTCGAAAACGGTGCAGTCTTTCGAAATGTAATTCCTTTTGGCGTGTATCTATTCCCTTCGCTAATTTCGAGGAAAGTGCCTGGTGCGGGACTAGACGTGTGGAAACACATACGGCGCTTCGTGTAATCTGCTTCGCTTAAGCTGCTTCGTATATTAAATCGACATCAACCAAACCGGGATTTGCTGTCAACGCTGTGGAAACAAGAATTTTTTTTTGCAGAAGACAGTTTTGTCATTATTCAATCAATTGCATTAATGAGGCAGCCCGACTTTGCACCTAAAAACTTCGAACACTACTTGGTAGAGTCAACTTCAAGCTTCGTGTGTATCAATTTAGACTTGCATTATTAATTTGAACAATTACTTTGCCAACCTTAATGGAACCCTGTCGTGTTCATATTCGATGGAACTCATGAATGTTACTTAGGTCATAGCGCTTGGAATAACACGTAGTAGTTATCAACTAATTTCTAGAAAAATTCCTTGATAAGCGCTTGGAGTTTCATTACGGACACCCCCAATAAACTTGTACATCAAGAAGGAATGCGTTTTGTAACTTTTATTCAGATGTGCTTTTTGGAATGATGGTCAGCTGGTACGAGGAATTGGGAAGTTTCTAAGTTGGCAACGTACGGCCTTTACCAAGATTATATTTCATGGGAATCTTCAGAAAAAAAAACTGTAAAGGAGTTCCGATACAGCACGATATCTCCTGTCTAAATTTAGAAATATTGACGGGCATGTCCCGATTGTGATTAAAGGCAGAGGTGGGCGGCATACCATTTGCGGTTCCACTCGCAATGCAACCGCGACAGGCCACCACCAGAGAGAGCTGCCACAACAAACCCCCAGCCGCGCCAGTTTTCGATATTGCATTACGTAGGTTTTGCTCTCCGCCATGCAGAAATTGATTGAATTTAGTGGCGGCCTGGAATAATTGAATAATTCAGTTTGACGTCATCCATCGGCAGCCCGCAGCGGCGGCGGTGGCGCTCTCAATTTTTAATAAGAATGAGAATATTGTCTTGACACTCAATTCAATTTCATCCGAGTTTATTCTCTTTATTTTTAGAAATAAATCAAATTGCAGCTTCCGCTTCCGCATTTGCGGAACCTATATTTTTAAACCAGCTGGGCCGCTCCCTGGAAACCGTTGCTTTCTTTCACATTGGCTTGAATTATGGTAGTGTTCGATGGTCGAAGAAGTAACCACATATTGTTGCTAAGTTCATGTCAGAAATTTTCAATTATTTTTCTTTTGCAGTATGCCCAAGAGAGTCAGCACGAGAAAATTCTCAGAGGTTTGGCGGTCGGCATAGCGTTCACCATGTACGGCCGGTTGGAAGAAGCCGATCCGCTGATCGAACAATTGACCTCAGACAAAGATCCGATCCTGCGCAGGTCGGGAATGTACACGCTGGCGATGGCGTATTGCGGCACCGGCCACAACCAAGCCATCAGGAAGCTGCTCCACGTTGCTGTAAGTATTTCGTTGCATGTGAATCCCGAACTTCGTCCGCTGCAATTTGGCGTCAAAACGTGGGGCTCTTGGGCTTCCGTTTCGAATTTTATCGTTGCCATAACGTTTTCAGAATTCGCCAACTTTCTGGTGTCAGAAATTCGATTTTTCACAAAGTCAAGTTGAAATTTCATTTACTGTTGGGAAGTGTGAAATGGATAGGCTTGAACTGGTTCGAAACGAAAATCATGCAGCGCCCACAATTATCCTTTTGGTCAGCTACGAGGACGGATCACTATGATCGAGGGTGTCCCGCTGCTCAGAAGGCTGTAGGGGTGGGTATCGTTCGAAATAAAAATTCAAGGGGGCGCCACACCCGTTGGTCGGTCAAGAGTGAGACCTGTGATCGATCCTTGCGCCGTACCCACCAAATTCAGGATTTGAAACTCATTCGATTAGAATACTCACTATTTCGGGGTTGCAAAGGGTTGTTTAATAAAAGTTCCCCATATAGATTTATTCCCGCACATAATTCAGACCGACATCGACACAGTAAATAAATGAAAAAAATAAAGTTTGTAATTCGAGAGAAACTCGATGAGTGTAAGCCGTAGTTACGTTATATTATTAATAAACAAGCGATGTTTATCCAAACAATATTTATTCCGCGCAAGCGTTTCCCGGCAGATTTTGATCCCCCATAGCTTTTGATTCTCACCAACGTAACACCGCAACATTGTGCCGATAATCTTATTGGGACGCTCCGAAGGGTTGGCTTGGGGGTGATAATTAGCAGTGAACGAGATCCTAAATATGTATCTTTCCGCTAAACCCCTGAAAAGTTTGCTGCGAAATTGAAAACCATTATCTGTGATAAGGATCTGTGGCACCCCAAAAGTCACTAACAGAAGTTCTTCAACGTTGGCACAAACCACTTTGACAGTCGCTTCACGAACGGGCACGATAATCGCGTATTTGCTGAAGCAATCCATCAACACCAAGATATATTTGTTTCCCTTGCTGGATCTTGGGGAAGGGTCCCATCAAATCACATGACACAATTTGCCATGGTCACTCAACTATCCGATTCGCAACTATCACTACTATCAGTCCCGCTCGTGTCCGTTGTTCCTGTTTGTTGCTACCGCACACTCGACATTGGCGAACGTAAGCTTGCACGTCGCTTCGCATTTTGGGCCAAAAGTACTTTGTGGACAGCCTCGAAAACTTCTTGAAAACTCCCGCATAACCTGCTCGAAGCTCATCCTGGAATTGGCGAAGTATTCGTCGGCACCGTGTCCTTGGCACCACCACTTTCCAGTGTTGACGGCCTCGTGTACTTGTACAACTTGTCTCCAGCCACACGTTATTCCGAGTACCTCAATGGATCACGCTGTACTCTCTCGATCATACCGTACTCTCTCGATCATACCGTTATGCCAACAATCGACCTTGTCCGGTACCTTGTCACCAGGACCGACTTCATCCACGAGGTCGACCGCCTCCGATACCGAGCGTGACAGCATGTCGGGGACCACTTGGAGCTTTCCCTTCCGGTGAACGATGTTGAAATCATACTGCTGGAGCCGCACTGCCCAGCGCGCTGAACGTCCTGTTGGGTCTTCTAGCGAGTTGAGCCACACCAGCGAGTGGTGGTCGGTTATGTCCGTAAAACAAACTCCTTCTACATACGGTCTCAGTCGTTCCACCGCCCACAGCACTCCCAAGCACTCACGCTCCGTAGTTGAAAAGTGTCTTTCAGCCTTGTTCAGCGAGCGGCTCGAATAACAAACGACACGTTTGCCATCCGGGAAACTCTGCGACAACACCTCCCCTAGACCATAAGCGCTGGCATCCGTCTGCACAATAAAGGGGAGATTGAAATCAGGACACGAAAGAACTGGAGCGAAAACCAGGCAATCCTTGACGGCTCGAAACGCATTATCCTGTTCCTGTCCCCACACAAACTTGAGTTTCTTGGCACTTTCCTCGGCCAAGTGTCAGCCCTGCTTCGGCGAGTCTGTCAAAAACTTTATCCAGTATCTCCAAGTGATGGTCAAACGACTGAGTGACTATGAATATATCGTCCAGGTACGCAAAAGCGTACGGCTTAAGATCCGGCGC
This sequence comes from Anaspis maculata, assembly GCA_949128115.1. Classification (NCBI taxonomy): domain Eukaryota; kingdom Metazoa; phylum Arthropoda; class Insecta; order Coleoptera; family Scraptiidae; genus Anaspis; species Anaspis maculata. Next base: position 11,695,905 of record OX421964.1, on the reverse strand, counting down.
GATTATCTGGCAAGTTGCAGGCGCTGAATGGAGACCGAAAGGCATGCGTTTGAAGTGATACAAGCCCCACCCTGGAACCGTAAATGCTGTCGGGCTAGACTGTGCTTCCACTGGAACTTGCCAGTAGGCGGATCTCACATCCAATGACGACAGGAATCGCGCGTCCTTCAGCTTGTCCAGTATCGCAGAAACGTTGGGCATCGGATAAGCATCTTTGTCTGTGACCCCGTTCAACTGACGATAGTCCACACAAAACCTCCAACTCCAACGAATTGTTTAGTGTCAGAAGTGCGACTGCCTCAAATTTTCGTAAGGACGTCCTGATTTCATACGTTGGTATTTGGTGTCAGAAGGGTGTGGTTGTCGCACTCGAGCTTTTCGAAACGGAAATTGTGCTGCCGGAAGTTTTCTACTTGAAATTTTTTGGTGTCGGAAGCGCGATTGCTTCAATATAACCGCACGTGGTTGTGGCCCTACAACAAAAATAATTACCGCGGCATTTCATTAGCATTCACTTGACGTCTACCGTAAGTCACCCGCTATCCTGGCTATATAACTTCCATAGCGCGTGCCTCTCGCCAGGCAAGCGAAAAAAAACGACTTTAATAAAGTTCAAAGCATTATGTTGTTTCGTTCCATAATTACCGCGAGTTTGACAATGACAAGCGTCTTTGCTTCTCTCGTTCGTTCGCCGCTGGAATTCCGGCTTTGCCTTTCAAATTAACTTTTTCTTTCGCTCTCTCAACTTCCTTCATCAGATCGTCATCATCATCATCAACGACCCGTGTTCGTTGTTTTTTCACAGAAAAAAAGGGCGGTAAGCACAAGGGAAGGAAGAGAAGCATCTTTTTCCTCCGGCCGAACTAATTAATAAAAATGTAAATTCGACAATCACGCGAAAGGGATGCGAAAGGCAAAGACACGGAGGCGTCAAACTTGATTAATGAATTAATTAGTGAGCTTAATAACATTCGCGATGAGACGTCGCGGCGCTCGTCGTCGGCTTGATGAAGCCACTGTAAACAACGCACTTTTTCTTTGCTCGTTTCTTTACATTCGCGAGCCGAAGAACACTAATAATGTGCAAGAAAAAGACGGATGGGAGCCCATTAAAGGCAGATTGGATACACGCGTCGTTTTTATGCGAATAAGTACTTCAAGTCGACGGCAACGCGAATATGGAAAAAGAAGTCTGCGGAGAGTTCAAGGAGTTGCTGCCCCGGGTTTCAATGATGATTATGTCCGATTTCTTGGATGGCGATCGCAAAAAGCGGAATTTTATCTTTTTCAGTCGCCATTCAAATTCAGGGACGCATCAAAAATGCGGAGAGGCAGAGGTATAATAAGTGCTTCGGTCGGGAGCACGCTGATTAACTGCATGTTGTCTTGTTTTTGTTTGGATTCAAGCAAGCGGCAATCTAGACCGAGCAGCAGGAAATGGCCTTGCGTTGAGGAATTGCTCGTGACCGACTTTTTGTCGCGTCAAGTCCTGGAGCACCTTCCCAGCTGCTGAATATCCCGAAGCATTCATAAAAACGTAATCGTTGAAGTTTATAATAATTGTTGGATAATTATTCTTGTGCAAGTAACCTAATTATAATGTAGATCAACTGCTGTATACTCTATACACTCATAGAAAGGACCACCAGATTCCTCCGCTTGAAAAGTAGACCCGAGCGTTACCCGCGAAATTTGGTATTCCAGTTAGAAAGAGATGCTTATTTCCGGTAATCACAGCTAAATGCTATGGTAATTTTAAATGACACCAGTTTGATACCAATTTTAATGAATAAGAAAATTTTTTTTTTGAATGAGGCTCATTTTATTGAACTCAACACTCACAACAGCCGAGCCGACTAAAAATAACAAACATCATAGAGAAATGGAGGTTAGAAATCGTACGTAGGTGTCAAACTCGCTGAATGTAATGCCATTGGCTTGGCGTAGGAATAATTTGCCCGGGTAAGACTACCAACCGAACAAAACTAATATTAGTTCCAGACGCGCCCATGGTGTTACAGTCTTTGGTGCTTTTATTTGCTATAGGTTCCATCACTGAAATTCAAAAAAGTCCGTTCTATCGGTGTACAGACTATAGCCGTGGAGGAGTAACACAAGAAAATTGATAGGGGACTGTTTGCAGGTAGCGGAGCGTTTTGTCATTATTGGAATTGCAACGGATTTTAGCCATGCACGCAGGTTCTGCTCGCACTAACATGGCGATGTGCTGCTTTCTTTTTTCTTGTTGTAGCCGTAGAGTAGCAAAACAAGGAAACTAACAGGGCAAAGCTGTTTTGCTCAAGAAGCGAAGCGCTTTGTACCTTTGTCGTTGCAGTGGAAGCGTGCTGGGCCCATAACCTGTTGAATTTTGTTGTGATGAACAATAAAAGTAATGAAATGGTTCCCGATTGCATAACAGTAGAATTTTTGCGGTCAACAGCTGAGGATTGACATGCTGCACGCAGATTTTGTTTACAAAAGCACGGTGAAGTGTTGCGTTCATGCTTGGATCAACGAAAACTTTTGGCAACAATAGCCATTTGCAACAGCTTCCAGCAAAACATGTCTTCTTGCGAATAAACATTAGTGATGGGCACTATCGATAAATTTTACTATCGAATGACTGAAACTATCGAATGATTCATTCAAATTCATTCATTCACATGAATCCGTTGAATTCATTCATGTGCTATCGAATGATTTATTCATTCATTCATTCATTCATTCATCCATCCATTCATTCATTTATTCATTCGTTCATTCGTTCATTCGTTCATTCATTCATTCGTTCATTCGTTCATTCGTTCGTTCATTCGTTCATTCGTTCATTCATTCATTCATTCGTTCATTCATTTGTTCATTCATTTGTTCATTCATTCGTTCATTCATTTGTTCATTCGTTCATTCGTTCATTCATTTATTCATTTGAACGTGCTATCGAATTATTCGATAGCTGACAACTATCAAATCATTCGATAGTATTAATTCGATAGTGCCCATCACTAATAAACATGCCTTCTTGCGAATCATGTTCTCTCGCGGATACATATTTCCGAATCGCAAAATCTGATAATGGATGGCACGGCAATAATTTTCCATTTTATTTGCTGATCGTGCCGCCTGATAACCGCGTTTAACCCGCCAACGTACAAAAGGTGAATTCACTTATTTGCCTTGCCGACACACAGAAACCCTTTTCACTCCCCTTTCTCCCGATCCCCCGCGTGTGTGAATAAATAAAATACCTAATTAAAAGCTTTCATGCGAAACGGTTTTAATAATGGGAAGTGTGTATCGGGGGAACGATTCAAATTTATGCGTTGGCTTGGTGGGTGCTATTTCTTTTTTTTTCTGCCGCTTTAATAGACTGCCCTCGAGAGCGAGTGAGAAACCAAACGCTTTTGTAAACTCACACACACACACACACACACACACGGTCGCGTTTAAATATGAAATCATAACATGGCCCATAAACATCCAGCTTTCGGATGTTGTGATCTTTATCGGAGGTATTAAACGAGGCTGGTAATTCAAAACACCCTTCAGTCCTCGCCGGACCAATTACTTGCGAGGGAGCTGGAGGGAAAGGGACGGTGCAAGCTCAGCATCAATTTAACTTCACCTCAGTATTAACTAGCGGAATTAGGCATACTTATGGCAACAACTAGAATTAGGCGTGCTTGCGTTAACAAGCAAAACGAGGCGTACTTAAAATACAACTGCCCAAATGCTGAATAAAACTATACAACTGTTTAGCACCCAAGAACAAAGTTTCAAGGTGTAAAGTCGTACTTGCGTATGGAAAAGCGGATTAACGATAGGTAGCTTCTCTACAGCGGGGATTATCACCGCTGATGAATTCCAGAAATACTTAATTAAAAAGTTACGTCCTTGTGCATGAGCAGGCATAGCTCCGGCAAGCAAGGCCCGAGCCGCTTATGAACGCAATTTCAGTTGTTTCGTCGAATTTTAAGCCGCGTGGTTGGTGGTTTGGCGAGTTTAACTCGTTACGACATTCGGAAATGCTATTGTGTTGGCTGACTGGCATCATCCCCTGGGAGTGAGTTTGGTAATTTCGGCGCTATTTCTCGACGGTTATATGATGTATTGCCTCCAATTGCTCTTTCACAAGGCTTCATTCTTTTCACACTACTAATGGAGGTGCAACCAATTAGGCTAGCGACAACATCTTGGGTTATTTTCAGCATTATTGAATTGTTTTGATTTTCTTGGTGTGCAATCGGCAAGAAATATATTCCCAAGCATGTTCGATTGGATTCAAGTCAGGCGGGTTTGCAGGCCGTTTTGTTTATACCCAGTTCCTGCATTCGGCATTCGTCCTGCTTGAAGAAGCTTCATGTCGTTCATAAAAATTAAGCTGTCGTTGCCTTGACTGAGAAAGCTGAAAACTCAATTTCTCATGTTTCAGCTCCCCACGTTTCCGCAAGTATTTTTATATACACCACTATGTGCCGATGAGCTGCAATTTGATGTCAGAAGTGTGGGATATTCAGACAAGCTCCTTATAACTGACTCGGTTTGCCGCAGGAACATCACTGCTTTTTTTGCTTGCTAAGCGCGCTAGTCGACCGTTGAGGTCTTTGAGGCTGTGAGGTCATTCGAGTGCCGAGTAGTGGGTGACTACCGTGAAATGACCGCCTTTGACATAGACGCGGAATTTCTTGATGGCCCATACCCTCTCATGTCACCTTTTCGGTCGTCCTGTATTTCCGCTCTGCAGTAGACAGCGATCGGCTAATGTAGTTGACTGCATATGCCCTATTTCCCGTATCAGACTGGTAGACGACTGCTTCGAGACCAAAATAACTGGCATCGGTTCAAATGTTGAATGGTAGTGGGCTGATGATCCAAGCGGCCACCCCATTAAAGTGGAACCATCTCACGCAGAAGGTGACTGGGGTCGAGAAGCTTTGCAAATATCTTGTACTTGAAGATGGGCTTTTCCTATTGCCTTTCTGTCTTACTCATGACACATGCCCTCCCTCCAGGACATAGGCTCGTTTCTTCAGCCGCATTTAAGAAAAAAGTTCGATAAATCAATTTTAAAAACAAAACTTCTGGGCTCTATAAAATTAAATGAAAAGATTGACAGTTATAAGCTTCTCGTAATCTTTTGTTGACGTCGTTGGCATGGGCATGCGAGTTTTTCTCAGTTCGGTTTGGCTGTGGCTTCATGCGAGTGCGCTGTACACAGACGTGGCTTTTGTGTCGGTTGCTCACTCCATTTTTCTCGGAGGGTTACTGCGAATTTCGCCCTCCTGGCTTTTCTGCACTACGTCTTTTCTGCATCATTTGGCTTGGCCGGCCCATTTGCATGTCGGCTTCTGGAACTCCGTCCTGCGGGGACTCTTTTTACCGCTTACTCATGCTCATACTTGATGCTCGCATTCTTTCTACCTTCGCGTAAATGAACAAGGCACAATTTACACACCAAATTTCTTTTTTTGAGAAATATTCCGATCTAGCAATTATTGTGCCGAAATTACACGATTTTTAGTGTGGCGCAGAGGCTCTTGGAATTGTGTCTGCTTCGAGCAGTACCCTACTACTCGAAATAAAGGTAATTTGGGACTCTTGCCAGCAGACGGACAAGTTTCAACAGTAGAGCTCCTGTTGACTTGAATGGCAACCTTAATCTCTTGCCAGACTTATGCTTTTTGGAATGGCTAGGTTTGGTTCTCAATACAGGCTTGCAAGGTTGTGTATCCCTTGCATTTCTTGTGCAAGGGATACACACCTTGCACCTTACGAAATACACCCCTAACGGACAGTTTATGGGAAAGCTCTTGCGGGGCCAACAAAAGCAGAAAACATGAGTAATGCCCACTACTTGCTGTGGAGGAGGAGAACGAATACATTAACATCCAGCACTAACGCCAGTTGGAGTAGTATATCTAGAGCCCCCACCTTCTGCTGAACCAGCTTGACCGGGGCGGCCAACCCAACATGTCTCGTGGCTACTGGCCGGAAGTAATGTAATTCAACTCTAGGCACTCGCAAGCATACTACCGCCGCAAGAAAGGCCCATCCACACTCAATAAATGAATGAAATAACCCATACACTCCCTGAAATAAAGAGAGGAAAAAGAGGACCAACAACGAGTAAAACTCACTCTGTCCCACGCAAATTTCACACATAATGGGTGACTAGGACATTTCTTTGCGTCTTGTAGATCTCATCTCAATTTTATTTGCATCTCAATTGCTTCTTTCTCAATTCAACTCGTATTTCAATTGCTTCGTTCAATTTTATTCGCATTTCAATTGCCTCGTTTAGGGCTCACCAACCCCTTGTGATAATCGTTGATGTCGTACGAGCCCTGTCTTGCAAACAAACCCCTTTTTGTAATACTTTTTGGCGGTGGACATGCCTTGCGCCTTGCAGCTAATCATCAGCTACCCACGGTGTGTGAAAGTTTGGAAAAACAGAGCCATTCACACCACTAATAAATATTCTTACCATCGTGTTACAAACCAGAGTACGGGAGTAGATCGCCACGACGACGGCCCCACCTCTTCCTACGTCACTGGAGGTCCGGTGTCACTGGAAGGCCCCGCTTTGAACAGGAGGAACGCAGGGCGATATCTCGAGGCCCCGTTTTTCCAAACACGTCGCGAGACCCCTCCCCACGAACGCAAAGCAAACGATTCAGCCTAACCTGAGGTTGACTGATTTGTACTACGCATTTTAACAAGCAAATAAATCTTTTTCTCGTCGGAAATTGGTAAAATTCACGGGTTACCTGGCGTTTCTGATGCCAGCCGGACCCTGGTGTCTCGACTTCGGTCTTTCGGCATGATTCCCAAAATTAACGTGGTAGAATCGGCTGAATATTCGAGTGTTTTACGGACAGCACACAGCAACTTGCTCAAGCTTCGAGTATGGCGTCTCTACTCTCTTCCTGGAATTCCTCCTCCGCTCCCGTCTCATGCGAGATGTTGTTTTTTCGTCGCTCTCTCAGGACGCCGTCGAGCGTCCGCCTCGCGTATATCTCTTGTTATTTTTCTCGAAGGAGGAATTAATTGACGGCCGGAGTTCCTGGACGGTTTCAATGCGTGCTTTCCACCTAGCCCCAAGTTCGGTACACCTGCCATTTACGCATGTGCGGGTGCCAAACGGTGCTTTCCATCTACGTGTTCCTACTCAGTTCTGCGCCGTTCATTGGATCACCTAAAATTTTGTGCCACACTATGGAACATGTGCCGTCTGGTGGTATTTGTACCGTCTAGGTGGAAAGCACCCAATACCTAATAAAACAATCCAAATTTTTTGTACTTGAGGGATGGGCTTTCGCTATTGCCTTTCTGTCATACTCATGACAATATCTTCCAAGTAAACGAAGACGAACGATTCCAACTCAGCTCTCAGAACTCCGCTGTATCACTCGCTGCCACGGAGCTGGGGCGTTACGCAGTCCAAATGGCATACGTAAGAACTTGAAGAGGCATCGGCCTGGAACCGTAAACGCCGTAATATGGAGTCCATAGCTCTCTGTATCACCGCTGCGTGCTGATCAGCTGCAATTGTGAGCTGAACAAAAACACTTCTCTACACAAATTAGCTCCTCTCGAATTTTCCCGGTACGAGAGATCCCGAACATATCGTCAAGACTTATTGACGCGACAGTAGTATAGAGAGAAGACTGTAACTTGTAGGAGAGTAAGAACGAAGCAATGCCGTTGTACTACTGGCTACAAGAGCGCCACTTGATCGGTCAGGGACACTGTGGAAGCTTTTGCCCGTTGAAGAACCGTCGTCGTTTGTTCAGGGCTTTGAATTGAAAAACCCCAGAAATTTCCGGCCAAACTGGATGTGCTCGCGTTAATGTTTAAGCAGCACCCCCGTTTTTATTTATATTGCAGGTGGCGTACTTAAATGAATGCGCACGGCTTTGTCATTAAATAATAAAACCTACAGGTTCGTGGCGGGCGGGAACTCGGGAAGCAATGATAATAAAAAGTGGAACTTTTTAGGGGGAAGTGAACCGGAGATAAAAGACACACACACACACACCACAGGCGCGAGCACACAAGCGAAAAATGGACTGTTTTTTTTTGTGTGTGCTATCCATACCCATCTACCCATCTTTCCGTACGCGTTTATGTGAGCGCGCCTCTAATTCGTCGGCTGGAGTGGCAAAAAATGTTTGCTGTGCCATTTGTTTCGAGAAGAGACACTGCGATGCTACGCTGCGAGGACTTATAATATACCTTTGCGATAAATTAAATGAAAAGCACAGGGCGCTAAATGGGAACGTTACGTGGCTGTGGTGGTGGTGCTCGACTTTTTTTTCTTCGTTGAGGATTTCATCATAATCCCCAGGGAGAAAGCAATTTAGGTGATGGCGCCGCGCACACTATGAAGTGGTTTTTGAGGAGCAGTCGTCGTGATTAAAACCGCGTAATGGGAATTAGGTTTTTCCGCGATTGGGATGAGAAAATCTCAGAAGTTCGTCTAGTATAATTTCTCTTGCGTCGATTGCACTTTGTGTCAACTAAATGATTATTGATTTATTTCAAGTACTCTCGCTTCAGTTACTAAACTCAATCGCAGTTAGATATTGTTCGATCATCTTATTCCAGTAAGACCTTTTATTTTCTCAAAGTGAAGTGTCGAGACTTCTCTTATTCATCTTTCTAACTCTTATTTAATTTTGAATAAGTATCTTCACTCAACATCTCATTTGTTGGCTGGAATACTGGTAACGGCTGTCTTTACAACTCTGTTTTACAGCTAACTAGCACTTAATCACAGTTGGAAGGAAACATACGATCACTCCGGCTGCTCACTTGCTGCAAAGCTCTGCATTATTTGAGAGAAGCATCCTGCGTCCACTTTTTGCATCTGGTATAGATGCGGGATCAAATGTTGGTTTTTCAAATTTATATACCGTGAGCGGCGTATTGCTATTGCCTAAGGCCACCGTGATACACGCGAGCTCTCCTTTCCCCCCGGAAAATGAAATATATTTTCCCGACCCAGATGAGTTTCAATTAAAATTTAATCCAGGTGTAATTTTCAGGTGTCCGACGTGAACGACGACGTACGCCGCGCTGCCGTTACAGCCCTGGGATTTCTTCTGTTCAGGTAGGTGGTTTTTGTGTTGCGCTTTTTTTTTGTGGCCGAAGTTTGTTTGGATAAGCCATATTTACACAACACGAAACGGAGTTTTCCAGGAAATTCTAATCGTGCACTATGAATCTTATCTCTCGTATTCCGTACACGTAACTTTGGGCATATAATATGCCCTTTGTGCGTACAGGAAAAAACTTTCATCGAGATCCAAAGGGGAGGGGGAGTCGTTCCAGGTGTTCCAGACAAACATGCTAGGAAGGGGGCATTCTTTCGAATTGTGTAATGTTTCGGCACATGTTTAAATTCAAACAAACAAAAAATCGCGTTTGTTTGAGCTCTCAGGTGCGCACACACGTATGATTGTAATTAAGCGATTGTGATGATGAAAGGACAAAAAACAAAAGCTGTCTTTCTGCGAGTATGCTTTTTGCATAATTCGAAAGAAGCCGGCTTTGGAAAACAATCCCAATTCCAGGTTTTAATGCCAATTTACGCGGAACGTTTACACGCGGGCGATGATTAGGCGCTCTTCCCACTCGATTTTTCCCAACGTGAGCGGACATTACGCCGCCCACTCGGATTTCTTTTTACATCATGCGGATTAAATATTACGCAGCTCATCAAAACGTAAGTGGCAATTCTGCAAAATTGAAACATCCCTTGAAATTGTTGCGTTTCATTTCGGACGGCCGAAGGAATTCCAGGATGAAATGCGACCAGATGACCGTGTGCTCGCAATTATACTTGTCTCTTTGGTTGTGGGAAAGGTCTGACAAACAAGACGCTGATTGTGATTACTCATGAATCCAATATATTGAGTAACCAAAGAAAGGGATTGACAACACCTAGAATACATAGTAACTTATTTTAATCAAGCGGTAGAAGGCAGCGGTACAAATAGAACTAGATAACGGTCCTGGCTAAATTTATTACGCGATGTGTCGATGTGTTCAATTTTTAAGTTACAATAATAATTACTTTGAAATAACGGTGCGAGATATAGTCCCGTTAATTTGTTTACCCCTTTCTTATGTTGACAAACTTAGTTCTATCTACGAGGGTACCAAATCAATCCATTTCCACATATAAACAAACAATTCAAATCACTACAACATTTATCGCGTCGTAGGACTATCGCCTCGCGACGCTCTCGGTAGCCAGGTTCCGGAGTTAGTCTTTGACAAGCGAGCATCTTTCCAGATCGGTCGCGTCAATTCCGTCCTGTCGGCGGCAACTACCTGTTGATTACCCCCTTTGGTTGGGTAATTGTTGCTTTTATTTAGCCTTAGTTCATGGTGACATCTCACCCGGTTCTTTGTGATGATAGCGTCTGTTCACTAGGCTCCTGACATCATGTGGGGGTTGCTTGTTTGTTCCGCAATGCCGCACCTGATTTTAACCCTTTCTTATTCGCGTCTAACTCTCACTTCTAATTTTTCTGAATTTACGATTTTAACGCACTGACTAAAGCTTAGTTATTTGAAAGAATTAACTGCATAGAAAAGAAACGCAAAGTCAACTTGAAGCACCTTTACAGGTGGGAAAGCCCATGTAACTTCGTGAAATTCGATCAACTTTGACATTAGACAGTATCTTGGTTAGAACATCTGAATAATCATAATGTGATTGTACACCATTTGATTGAAGTGCGACTCTGACTTCATAATAATTTGTGCTAATAAACTGAACACATGCTACCTCAATTATTGATCAAATCAATCAAATCAGTGATTTTACTTGCCTTTTGACTTTAACCAGAGCTCCACATTGAAGACCACAACCACTAAACCATAAACAACTTAATCAACAAATAATATAACAATAATCTCTAATGGCAAGGAGCACAAGGCAAGGTGTCTCCCCTGTCGAATTTCCACACCCGCTCTTTATGGCATTCCAATGCCAACCACCCTCGCGTGCTTCTTCACTCTTTGCTCGAGGTCGACATCCTCTTCCATTCTCCATTGGGAAATCAAAGCGAAAGATCTATGGATTCGAAAATCTACGGATTAATGGATTCAAGAATTTTAAAATTGATTGGCATTGCGGAGGGCAGCTTGAAATAAAAAAAAGAGGAATTATAGTTTTGGATAAGTTAGTCTTGGTTTCAGAATGCGAGAATAGTGATAGCCGCCTGCTCTCGGGAGAGACACCGCACACCAGCACATGAGCTTGGTGGTCAGGGGGAGATTTCAGCAGAGGGGATGGAAACAGGAAGGGCCCGAAAGTAGAGACGGGGGTGTAGAGACGGTGACAAGCGAGAGTTGGGAAACGCATGCCGGCGCATCGGTTTTGTAGGCCAGGGGTTTAGACGTAAGAGGGGATGGAGCAAGAAAAAATCGGTCCGAGAAACACGGGGATGAGGGAAAGAGGATTAGCGTGGTAGTATTCGACAACGGCAGATGTGTGAGAAGAGAGAAATAAGATTTATCAAGAAGAAAGTGACGAGAGTACTAAAACCATTGTTAATAGTTGTAGTGCATCAGTGACGAGAAAAGAAAACATTGAGGCAAGTCTGATTTCCATTGTAATCAAATAATAATTGTGTAATAGGGTTAAGGGAATTGTTTTGTTTTTAAAATGATATTGATCTTGTTCTTGATATTTCGAACAGCCATAGGAAGCGTCAAACCGATTCAGTACTCTGAAATTGCCGTGAGCTTTTTAATACCTGTTTTCAGCCACCTTCAAGACACTAGAAAAATAGTGAAAGCTTCAGTAACCCTTTGAAGAGATCCAGCCTCCGTCAGATTGATTTCCTTAGGTCAGTTCTGCTAAAAATCCAGCGCTCTAGACATATTCCGTCCGTTTTTTATTTTAGGCCCCAGCCTGTAGCACCTTTATTATGGGTTTCACACCCAATATATTATATATTTTTGAAATCACAAAAACAAGATCTTTCGACTGATGACATGTCAAATTATTTTTGACAGATGTCATTTTCTGACAATTGACAGAATAGTTATTATTATTAATTAATCACAATGAAACAAAAAATGTTCCAAAGAAGTTGCTCGAAATGACCGCCTCCTTGTTCCTTGAATGAAACATTCGACGATCAGTGAATTGGAACTACCGGCACAATGCGATGACATCCGAGCCTGTCAGATATGACCCCCTCAAGTTTTTCATGAGCTTACCTGAAAGATAAGGTGTTTATAGAGTTTCCCAATAATTTGGACGATTTAAAAATCAGATCATCACCATTAGTTAATATCAAAAATACCTAATACCTATTTAGTGGGGTCGGTACACATTAAAGAACGGTACTATACGGCATTTAATGATACAGAAAATTCCTTCTGCATGAGGGTTCTACAAGGCCTAACGAACGATATTAGAAGGGGAAGCACAAAAGATTCCCCTTAGGGGGGCCGCAGGGAGCCCTGTCAAGTTGACGGTCCAAGAACTCCTACCAAACCATCTTTCAATTTCGTTGTATCACTAAAATGGGGATGATGCGACTCCATTGTGAATCTCGATGGCAATGGTCGCCATGTTTCTTTCATCCTCCATGCTTGTAAAAATCATATCTTCGAGGGGTCAAAGAAGTCACTTTTTATTTTTTTATACATACGGGAGGATGCGAAGTTGGCATGTTTTGTGTCTTGACCTGTTATTTGGCATCTCCAAAATCTTATTATGAAGTCAATTTTTCATATTCTCAATTTTGGGTTGATTGGTAGGCTAAGAAGTAGGTATTTTTTAACATCCAGTCCACACGTACTTTTTCCAGTGTCCAACTGGAGGTTATTCAAATCATCATCAGGGGTGGATATACCGAACTATTTTCTAAACATTATGTCAAGAAAACCAATTCTAAACCGCGCATAGAGAGTACACAAATTATTTTTCTTCCGGTCGGTCGAAGTGCGATGCCTACTACGCCCGTCAGGGAGAGCGCTGAGCATCGCCAGACTAAAACTAGTATGAAAACAGCATAAACGAATTCAAAACTGCCTGAAACACTCATTATGTGGTTCGGCATTCAATTCTGAGTCAGCACTCAGAGATTTGGTCAGTTTTGAATTTGTTTGGGCTGTTTTCATACTAGTTTAGTCTGGCGATGCTCAGCGTTCTCCCTGACGGGCGTAGTAGGCATCGCAATTCGACCGACCGAAAGAAAAATAATCTGTGTACTCTCTATGCGCGGTTTAGAATTGGTTCTCTTGACATAATGTTTAGAAAATAGTTCGCTATATACACCCCTGATGATGATTTGGATAACCTTCAGTTGGACACTGAAAAAAGTACATGTGGACTGGAGGTTAAAAAATACCTACTTCTTAGCTTACCATTCAACTCAAAATTGAGAATTTGAAAAATTGACTTCATAACAGGATATTGGGGATGCCAAATAACAGGTTAAGACACAAAACATGCCAACTTCGCATCCTCTTGTATGTATAAAAAAATAATAAGTGATTTCTCTGACCTCCCGAAGGTATTATTTTTTCAAGCATGAAGGATGAAAGAGACATGGCGGCGGCGATCAATGCCATCGAGATTCACAATGGAGTCACATCATCCCCATTTGAGTGATACAACAAAATTGAAAGATGTTTTGGTGGAAGTTCTTGGACCGTCAACTTGACAGGGCCCCCTGCGGCCCCCCTAAGGGGAAGCTTTTGTGCTTCCCCTTCTAATATCGTTCGTTAGGCCTTGTAGAACACTCATGCAGAAGAAATTTTCTGTATCATAAAATGCCGTATGAGAATGGCTACCAACCCCACTAATTGAGGGGCTATCTCTGGAATTGATTTTTTTCATATTGAAAGACCCGTAGAAGCTGTAAAAGACACCCTATTTCAAAAATAAAAACACAGTTCTCCTCAGAATCTTATGGGCTTTAAAATGATGTATCACAAGTACTATTCTGTCATTTGTCAAAGATGGCATCTATCAAAAATAATTTGAACTATCATCACTCGAAAGATCTTGTTTTTCTGATTCGAAAAATATATGATATTTTGGGTGTGAAACCCATAATAAAGATGCTACGGGCTGGGGCCTAAAATAAAAAACGGACGGTATTTGTATCAAATCTAGGCGACAATCCCGATCACGCGTTATCATCCCTATAGAATAAAATATCCAACTCTTTTCGCACGACAAGGAGTTTATAAGCATTGAGGTTGAGTTCCCAAAAAGAGAACCCCTTGAACTGTGCCAAGAAAATTCAGTGTCGCTTCAAAAACGCTTCAAGACAGAAAGGAACGTAACATTATTTTTGCAGGCTGCTTAATTAGAGGCTCACCGATAAATTGTACACCTGATTTCAGATTTGCGTGAAGTTATTTAACCCAGCGTGAAATAGAGCTGGAATGTGAACACTCAATTTTTATGTCAATTATTTGATCGATAATTGAAATAATGGCTATAATTTCGAAATACCAAGACAATACTCAGTGAACAACAATCTATCTCTAAGTACAATTGAATAACCGAAATTTCTATTCGTACAAGGAAGATGGACTAAATAGAAGAAGGGGTTGAAATTTTAATATCGACGAGGTTTCAAATTAATTGAGCAGGGAATTAAAACTCAAGTGCGTTAGGAAACGGGTTCACCAATATTTCTGAAAATTAGGAAGAATGCGAAACGGAATTAAATTGAAAGGTTTGAGTAATTTAGTCGCAGGGTGTCGCGCGTAATTAGAGTGTACTTTTCTTTCGGAAACCGAATGTAAACTTGAATCAACTAATTTCTATCGTTAGCTGGTTTCAGCACGCCTGGAAATTATGTAATGGATAATAAAACTGAAGTTAATTAAATTTTCGATAACTGATAATTACGTAATAAAGGTGAGGTGTGGTTAAATGACTTTGTTTATTTTTCAACATTTATTCAACTCATCCTCCTTCAAAGAACTGAGGCTACTATAGTATGATTGAGGTATTAGCACGACGGGAACTTGAGGTAGGTGGAAAAATCATGCAAATGACTTGAGTTGAAGTAATTGAAATTTACGGCACAACAAAAAACATATCGTAGGGTCGATAGAGGTACCACAGCTAATTTATTTAATTATAGGGAAGGTGATTTTCTCACAGCATCAAACGAATGAAATATATATGATTAGAAGATCGATAGATCGAAAATTTGAAAATTTTGAACCTTAAAAGACAAACAGATTGAATAAATCGAAATATACAAGGCCGAAAGTTTGGTGGATTACATGAACAAAGAATAGAGTAATTGAAAGAGCAAAAGGATTCAAATGATCGATGGACTGAGACATTCAAAAGAATTCCGACAGAATTGACCTTTGTATTTTCAAATATAAGAATCATTTACATATCTACAAATCTATGGATCTATGATCATCATGTCAAAAATTAGATTGCTCAAAATACTGATGGATCAAATTCCAGTATCGATGGATCAAAATATTCCGGAGTAGATGTATAAAAAAATCAAGATCGAAAGTGGCATCGAAGGAACAAAAGATTGAAGATAACTGAAGCAAACGACCAGGTAGAACCAAAGGTCGAGAGAACGAGGGATTGATTGATTGAAGCTTAAATGACAGGCAAGATCGCATTTTAAGTGCAGAAGAACTAAGCATCAAGGTTTCCACGGGCATGGAATCAAATGATTAGCGTATCGATCTATCAACAAATCAATCAATAATAATACAAACGGCAACGATGTGAAAGTTGAAGGAGCAATAATTTATGGACTGAAGTATCAAGGCTGACTATATAATACATTGAACAAGAACCAATCAAAACTCTTGAAATGCGCATAGGCAGCCAATCAGCACGTCTCTACGCTTACCACCCCGGCAATACAGGCGTCCTCCTTGACGTAAATATTATCGCTGTGGTACCGTGGTCCTTCCCCCTCTCCCAGACCAGGGCAGTGGCTGTCATTCAGAGCGCATTTACGCAATGTCAGTGCTGTCAGTTGTCACTGGTTGTCACAATCAAAATATATGAAACTGAACATTGCAAGAACGTTTTCCATGCATTATAGAGCATTTTCTACCATTTAAAGGTATAAGTATTTCCACTTTCCTAGTAAATTTTCATTCCACACCGTTAGTTGTTAAATTTTGTGCTTTTTGATTTATAGGAGAAGAAAAAAAGAAGCCCAAGTTTTGTTGAACTGGGAACAGGACACACGCTGTTTAATTTTCCGAGAGGAATCTCAATTTTATCTACTCACGGCCTTCACCAAAAATGGCTTATACAACGGCTTTCAAATTACAAGCAGACGCTTCTGCTACATCAAAGAAAAATGTCCTTCGGTTTCATTAAATACATTGAATCTAGATACAACTTTGCATGTGAAGACTCTCCCCAGCCTGTTACAATATTTGAGTGAATTGTGATAACATAAAGTGTAGGCAATAGTTTTTTTATCTATCCATGCATGCTTTACTGGAGTATGTGTCTTGAATCTCAACTTCGTGTCACTAACTTACCGTTCATGCAATAATCATGTTTTTTTAAGTATGTTCCTCGACTCTCAACTTTGTCTTACTTCCGTATTGTTTCATTAAATTATTTAAACAAATTCAGTACAAATATAACGCATTTTACTCAATTGCCTTTTACAAATAATTTGTATTGAGAAAAATTGTATGCTACAAAGTGTCAATCGATCGAAACGTTCCATCTCCATTGCTTCATTTAGAGAATTTCTTGAAGCTTCTGCACTTTCCAAGATCAGTCTAAGGTTCCCTTTATGCTGAAGAAGAAAAAACCTTCAAGTATTTCAATAAAATCAATCATAACATTGTATAACCTGTCGCCCTCTTGTCCATTCTCTGGTATAATATCCTCTGATTTGTCCATTTCGCAGTAGCACCCTGAATTTGGTGAGAAATTCCAGTGTAGCTGGATATACATATGGCATGAAAGCCACTTCTGATTCTGAATAGGTCTACTGCACTTTTTCATAGCACTTTTTGTTTGAAAGCGTTTTTCATCTTCCGATTTCCAACTGCAACTAACCCACAAACTCGAACGTCAAACAATGACGTTTCCAACTTTTGACTTTTACCGACGCAGCATCTCGAGATCTTCCGTTGCCAACGTTAAGAAAAAAGCACTATTGCGCTAATAAGAACGCAGTTTAATATGATGATGATGAAGTGTATATTAAAAACCATTTTGAGTAAAGAATAAGATTACCCTGATTAATCAGTGTATACCACAAAGTTCTTTGTAAAATTTCAACCATTTGAACAACACTGGTAGAACCCAGAATCTTGGGTAGAGCTCTGTCAATTCATTATATAGTCTTATCAAATACAATGCGTTGTACGCTTAATCGTCAGATAATTTTTTAATAATATCATTTCGTTATAATCCCAATGCAAGAAAATACAACTCGCCCTATGGGCTCGTTGTATTTTCAGCTTTGGGATTATAACTCATAATATTACTAAAAAATTATCGACAATAATCGTACCACTCATTGTATTACTACTGAATATACCTACCTACAAATTGACTTTTCGCATGATCCAATAAATCGATAGAACCTTACTACTTATTCCTTCCCGTTAAACTTTACAGGTGTCAGGATACCGACAGAACCACGGACTGATGAATTAATCCTTGGATTGGTGGTGAGCTGAATCAATGGATCTTGAAATCTGATTCGATCAATATATTTTTTTATTGATATAAGAAATGATAGATGAATCGGAAAAAGGGAGATGAAGTGGATCTACTAAGTGATTTACTTGAGTTTGAAACTCAACTGAGCGTTCAGGCAACGAAGGCTTGCGGTGGAATTATCGCACTTCTGACACCACATTTCGCAGGCTACATCAAAAAGAAACGAGCGCTTGCATACCGCACACAAAAGCCTCGTTATTATCGAGGAAAACCTCAGTGATGAAAGAAAATATTTGGAAACTTCATCGTGTCCCTTCGTTCCGTTGTTATTTCACGCCGCTCTTTTTTCTTTTGCTTTGCCGTCCCCATTTCCCAGTTATTATAGCCGTGCCTTTCCCCCCCGCCCCTCGCACAATGAAATTACGAAAATTCGCATCGAAAACTCATGTATTTGTTTGCGTTGTTCCTTGGCATTTCGGCAGCAGCAGAAGCACGGGGCCACCCTTCTCGGATGCCGATGGATAAAAAACACAGCTTTGCCAACAAAAAAAAAGTTTCAAGCGTATAACTCCGGCTCGTTCCCTTCAACTAGAATAATACCATTCCGCCAAGAAAACACCGAAGGAGCGAGCCTGCTGCTATGAATCTGTTCAGTGTTTTCTCCTGTTCTCTCTGTCTTTCTCTCTCTCTCTGGAGTTGTCATTATGGTATGAACAAAGGGAAACACGCAAGCACACACAGCCAGGGGACCTCCCCGAGTTTCGGCCTTTCTGTTTATCCAGCCATCAGGAAGGAATCCTCAGCCATAAAGAAGTTAAATTGTTCCTCTTCTCTCTCTCACTTTCTCTCCAGACCTTTCCAAATCAAACACTCTTGCGCGATTTCTTTCGCCTGCGTGCATTTCTATACGGAAGCTATTGTTGATGCTGTTATTGTTGTTGCAAGTTTACTTCGTTTCCAGCTCACACCGAGCGGTTCAACACGCTCGACTTACGAACGGCGTGCTGAAAACAGGTCTCCTTCTCCGTCTCCCGTTCACTAATTACTTCAAATCCCGCAATTCCCACCTGTTGCGTGTTGATAATTTTCGAAAGCACCTCAAAAACTGGATTCTTCAAATTAGGATGGGTATACATGTGACGTCCCGAAAGTAACGTCCCGGTGGAATTCAATTTGTCCCGCATACGTCCTCTGCTTCACGCATGGCTCACCTCTCGCTGGCTTGCGAATCTCCTCTTTCTCGGTAATAAGGTTACCCCCGGTGGGATGGAAATGTGACACACTTGTGCACTTGTTTTCTTTTCGTTTTCGTTAGGCCGTACCGTGTCGTGGAGCACTGCAGGAAACGAGGAGTGTCTGCTTAGGTCATTTTAAAGGAACGTGCCGTGGGAATTTGGCTGAATAATGAACGTTTTAAAAGTTCTCAAACCGCTGGCCAGGAGAAAGAAAACGGCGCAAACGACTTCAAACTGCTCCCGAGACATCCAGTCAAGTATTGTAACATTTATAAAGTTAATTTGTTAGTCCACATGAGAGCACGTTGGTAGTTGTTCTCGAATTTAGAGACAAGAAATTATTAAACACTCTCAAACGATACGGTAATGGCAGTTGAAGTCATTAAAACGGAAAGTGAATCGTTACCAGTGAAGACACTTCCCTGTCGTAGTTACGTATGACGTTTAAAGCAGAAATGCAAGAATGTAGGACACTTATAAAAGTCAAGGCCACTGGCAGGGTTATCAGCCAAAATAATAGCTCAAGTTTGAAGCTTAAGCTTTTTACTTGACCAGTAGTTTGAAGTAGTATAGTTTGTTGACAGAAACCCGTTGAAGTGGAACATCTAGAATACTACCACGGCTACTTGCTTCGCAAACTCAAATCAAAGAGTGTAAGTGTGCCTGGAGCAGCATGTCCGCACGATTTCACCCTTGAAATTGACCACGGCACATTTCAAGACAATTTTGCGCTTTTCAAGACACACAAATAAGAAAATCGATGTGTAGAATACGAGAGCGTGTCCGTGTGTGTGTCTGTCTTTATTAAATTTGTCGCTTTAGTCGGGTGTGTGCGCCTATGGGACCTCCAATTGGGGATAATTCGGGTAGCCCCTGAGATTAGATTTTGTGAAGTCTGTGTCTGTGTGTGTCTGTGTGTGTCTCTGCTGTCCTAGAATACTATACACACACTGAAAGGATTCTTTATCTTGTTAGCGCTAATCTCGCTTCGGCCCCTCCGTCCAATAAGGAGCACTTATCTTGACAGGCGACATAACGCGCAAGTGGCCTTCTTCCCCTCTTGACCGCAAACTACAGTTTCGCCTTGGTACTAAGTGACGTCGTTCACTTGACAAGCGACCGGTTGTCATAATCGGTTAGATACGAGCCCCTTCCAGAGGTTCCATAACTACTCGTCGTACGCCCAGAACAAGTTATTAATAATCGTATGCAGCGTGACAATGATTGGCTGCCACTGTTACATCAGTCACATCAGCCATCTTGTGGCGAGAAAAAATGGATCGAATCCCGAATTACAAAGCTACAATTTTTTTTTAAAGAGTTGTTCGTCCTGGGCCAGAAGCAAATCACTGGCAATCGCCGAAGGCAACCAATCACGAAGCTGCAAGAGGTTTTGAAACGAGAGTCGCAAAAGGTTCCGTAACAGATCACTGGTCTTGAACCAAGAGCGAATCACTACCAGTTACCCAAGGCGACCAGTAAGAAAACTACATGAAGTTTTGAAACAAGTTCCTCGTCCTGGATCAAGTCGAAGTCACTAGCAGTCGCCGAACGTGACCAGTTACAGAACTACGAGACGTTCTGTAACGAGCTACTGGTCTGAATCCGAAAGGAATAACTGCAGAAGGTCACCTTTGACCATTGTGCCTAGAGCCTCAAAGTTGAATCACTGCAAAGTGTCTCCTTCAGCGACTATCCGTATTGTCTCAAAATAGAGTTATTAGTCCGGTGGATTAGCGCCTAAACTATGCATTTTGTGATAAAGCAAAGGGCTTCTGGATTTACATTCTTGAGACTGAACTTGACAATTCCAGAAATGGCGCCAACGAGTTTGGTGTGGCAGGTGACCTCAGGAGCCATCCAGAGCTGTACAAGAACCAAAATCTTCCATGTTCCTCGAAAGCACCCAAATACATCATACCTCGATGCGCTGATACCCTATGGGGAGGAATTGCCAAATATGTCGATGCTAATCACGTAAGGGGGCTGAGGAGAAGGCATTTTTGTCTTTGAAGGCGATTTATGATTTTCATCAATCCTGAATGAATATGAAGAAGTTTGGTATCATTTTCGACTGAAATCAACGTTCTGAGTTCGAATAAAGTGTTCAAATAACGTTAGAAACATGTTTGAACAAGTTTGTCTGAAAAAACACGCTTTTTTGATATTCAACTTTAACCTTACGGTTTTCACTCCTTACCATAAGCATTTCATTTATTCTTGCATAATCAGTTACTCCCAACTTTTCTTCGACTGAAAAAGATACATCAGATATGCTCCTCATCTTTACAAGCTCATAGAAGTGTCTGGTCGCGAGGGCGGTTTTGCGTCAACACGTCACCTGATAAGTGACGCACGCTTCAATTCAAAAACGTGTTGCGTCATAAATAAAGGCTCTATTGTACGGTTTTCAACTTTGTCTGGCAGAGGAAAAATTGTTCCTCCTTGTAAAAGCAACAAACATGATATCGGAGCTGTATCGCATGCACAATATGACTTTTCGTGTGAAGGTGCGTCAATTACAGTGTTCAAAGTTGACATAAAATAACTTTCGGAACAAATCCTTCTAATCATCTGGTAAAAACAAAAGACATATCCAGAGTATGTTTTTCATCATTAAGAGACCCGAGACCAATACAATATATAACAATTTCGATTCCAGTTGTCTTCGAAAATTAATAAACCTGCAGTAAAAACTTTGATATTTTCCCTGATTTTTTTTTGGAATCGAAATACCGAGTAATGCGATCCAAGGATACATCGATACTGCATTTTGGGTTAGGGCAACAAATTTTTTCATGTGCGAACCCTATACCAATAGACATGATTTGACCCGCAGCACTTGACATTTCGTCAAGAAGGAGGCGAATGGGGGCCCTTCAAACTTTGAAGATAAAAGAACTTTCACAAAACGAACATTTAGTATCGTCATGTGTCATAAAGGAAGCTTATGAGTCTATTAGAAATTTTGGTAGCAATTGTCGCCGTATTCGTTCCATTCTGCAAACTTGAAAAAAAACATTCTTTTGTTGAGGTTAAGAAACCTGTTTTTTTTTTTTGACAAGGAAACGATAAATTCATGATGTTCTATTGAGTAATTAACCAAATCTCATTCCGTAAGTCTAATTCCCTGGTAGAAAAGTGCACATGAGCACATTTTGGAACACACATGTGCACCATGGCATTGCTTACCATAGAGATGTGCCCAATGTACCCATGTGCACCATGAGGATGTGCTCAACGTTTCCATGTGCATCATTCAGATGTGCTCAACGTTCCCATGTGCATCATGAGGATGTGCTCAAAATACAGGAGGACCTGCCCAACGTGATCATGTGCACCAACCAGTCACATCCCCATGAATACATTGAGCTCATCCCCATGGTGCACATGGATACGTTGAGCACATCCATGAGTCATCATCACATCCACATCAAATAGCACCCCCAAGGTACTTATTAGGTATATGTAATAGCCTACCTGGAGGCTGTGAACAATCTGTAACAACTATACATAAAAAGAGGCAGAAAATTATAGATAGAGTTGACTAATATTTTGGAATCTTAATGATTGCTAATGAACAAGAACCGAAATCAAAATAAAAGTGCGAAATGTGTAAAATGCTCACTGATTTATCAAACTAAAAGAAAAATCAATTCTTCCTCAAGAACAGGCCATCAACATGCTTGATTTCTATACTAACTCCACAAGCAACACAAATAGGACTGCTTCCAACAAGAAAGACTGCAACACGATACAAATTAATGATTTGTGATCGTTTTCGAGCTTTCAAATAACGGCAACGAAATTTTTGTTCTTTCATACTTACGGATGGCTCCTGAGGTCGCCTGCCACACTATACTCGTTGGCGCAAATTCTGGAATTGTCAAGTTCAATCTCAAGAACGTAAATCCAGAAGCCCTTTGCTTTATCACAAAATGCATAGTTTAGGCATTTTTTGGCGCTAATCCACCGGACTATTATTGCAAAAAGTCTCTTTCGGTGAGATTCTCTGGAGCTTCAGAATAGAGTTACTGCAAAGAGCCGTCGACTGTGCCTATGCGTCGTAACTGAGTTACTGCTCAACTGAAAACTCAAAATAGAGAGCGAGCGGAAGAAAGAGAGAGAGGAAGAGTCGCCTAAGGCCTAAAATAGGCGACTGTCACCAGAACCTCAAAACAGGGATACTGCAAAGAGTGTCTTGTCGCTGAAATCTCAAGGTAGTGTTACAGCAAAGAGTCGTCAAGACGACTGTCACTATAAACTTGAATTAAATACTGGCAAAGAGAGGCGACTGTTCCAGTTTCATCCTCAGTTTCTTTGATCAATAGCCACAGTGATCTCTTTCAAACTTTCGATCTTCCAGTCTGTTGTTTTTTCGTTTTTCTCATCCTCCGAGCACAAGATCCATCGATCCTTAAATCTTTGATCTCGATCTCCGAAGATGAATATGTTGTCCAAGATAATTTATCCGTTGATTCTTCAATCTTATGATTGATAGATAATTCCTCCCTTTGATATTTAAGTCATCCATGATTCATTCCTTTGATATTTGACCATTCGACCTTCTATCTCACGATTCTCTGTCCTGTTAACTTTTGCTGCTTTCATCTTTGATCTCTTGATGGCCTTGGTCTTAAAAACATTCGATTTATCTATCTTTCAGTCAGTAGTCTTCCGCTCTTTGTATTTTTCTACGTAACGATCTTAAGAGCTTTTGATTTCTTGATCCCTTGGTCCTTCAAATTTTATTCTTTGATCTATCCCATTGATTCATCGATCCTCTCGATTCATCGATCCACGTGTCAAATGATCTGTAGATCCTAGAATACATCTTTCGATTCTTCGATCATTCATCTTGCTCTGTTTCGATTTGTTGATCCATTGATCCTTTGACCTCTTGATCATCTGTTTCTTGGATTCACAGACCCAGTATCTCATTTTTGCATTTCTTAATCTTACCATTTCTCAGTCTTTCGTTCGTTTGTTCGTTCGCGCTTCTGATCTGTCAAGCCCAAGATCCATAGACCGGTTGTTTCATAGATCAAGTGGTCAATTTTTCCGGATTTTTAGATCCGTCGACTCTTTGCTCTTTCAACGTTTAGATTCTGCACTTCGATTCTTTGGTCCTTCGATCTGCCATCTTTTGATCTTCAATTTTTCGATCTTTGATCTTTCGCTTTCAATCCTTCAACCTTTGATCTTTCGCTTTCAATCCATCAGCCTTTGATCTTTCGCTCTTAAAGACCTTCGATATCACGCCTTGAGGCGGTAATTGGATTTTAACGGTTAGAATTTGTCGAGGCAATACGTAGTCAAGACCATTTCACGCGTTTGAAGGTATAAGTACCTTCATCTTACAGTAGTGTACTGTACAATAACTACATTATACATTTGTTTTTAGTGACTAAAGTGAGCTATTATTCACGAGTGACTGAAGTGAGCCTTTATGTCCGACATTTCTGTCTTAAAAAATGAGCCGGCTCATCATTCCCATATCCATTTATGAATAAATTTGAATACTTCAGTTGCACGCTGTAGTTGTGCATTGCATTTTCACGGTTTTTTTTGTGTTGGCTGCACGTGCTTGCGAAATGTACTGGTTTTATGCACGAGAGGCGAACGGTATGCCTCGCTGGCGGTTCCATCAAGTCCAACGTCATGAAAAAATAATTCTTTCTAGAATATTATTTGTACAAAATCAAATTACAGAGAGCCAAGGCTTGTTTATTATACGAGTACCCACCAACCCACCTACTAACGATAAATTACAGTACTTTTACTGCGTGTACGCTAAAAACAAAATGAAATAATGAAAGCGTACGATGCGCGACTAAAATGAATATACGGAAAAAGTGCTTTTTGTAGTTGCAAACAAAAGCAGTTTTGGGGCTCAATTAACGGACATTTGTCATTCGAAGTGGAACATATTTTGACGCATACGTACACAAGCACATAGACGTTACATTAACACATACACGTACAAATATTTTGAGCTGAAAACGGAATAAAATTGTTCACGAAAAAACAAAACAAAAAAAATGGACTATAGCGTCCGGCGTTAAATTGCAATTTGGCGCCCAAAATTCGCTCGACAATATGGAGCATTATGCAAATTGCATAAAAAATGTATGCGGTCGCTGGGTTTCGCGCTGCTGTCGATTTAGCTAATTGTTTCCCGATCGATCGCTTCTGCTAGTGCGGGCGGTTCGCTGTATCGCAGCGTTCTGACGATGCGATAATAAAAGCTGTAACTTTTTTCCTGGTACGCTAATCCGTGGTTGAACGAATGCCACTTGCCGGAAGTGTTTTTGATTTGAGCAACGCTGCAAGGAGTAGGCTTGCGGATGGGCGACTATTGCACTGCAAGTGGATTATCCTCTAGGGTCCGGTACTGTGATGGTCCGCCCCCCCTTCCCCTGTCATTTCAATTGATTTGGCCTGTGATCGTCCCAACCCTTCGTTGTGCTCGTTTAGGTCAGGAGGGAAACGACCCGAGGGGAAGAAGGTGGAGTTTATTGAAACACGCTCATTGCACAGAAAGTTTCATCTACTCAAATCAAAATAAGTGCAAAATTATTCGTTTAGGATCCTTTTCTTGAAACACCTACCACAAGACTGACAGAATAGCCAAAATGACACACAATTGACAAAATAAACAAAAACAATTAAAAACACAACATTAAAATATGTCTAACTGTCAATTAAAGAAAAAAGAGAGTGACGAATTGGAAAAAGGCACTCAGTGGAAGAATTCGTCAAACAAACCCCTGAGTTAGGCCTAAACAAGAAGATTCTCAAAAATGTGACAAATATATAACAAAAACCCACATATATATATATAAAAAAACCCACTGATAATTTCCGGTATTCAGTGTAAGCAATTATTAGTAGAACAAAATCGTAGAAACATCAGTAAGCAAATGTAAAAACATCAATAAACAGTGCATAATAATAAAACCAACAATGCAAATAAAATCATCATTGCATCAATGCATAAAAACCGAAAACAAGACAAAATAGGGATGGTGTTAGTAGGATCCTGTTAAAATACCTACACAGAATAGGGGACAAACATAGCAGTGAGAATAGAAACATGACATAAAAATATAAGACGGCGGACAATGACATTCACATGAATATCAAATTATGACTAGTGATGGGCGCTTTCGATAAATTTTACCGCTGACTCGAATGACTGAAACTATAGAATGATCCATTCAAATTCATTTATTCACACGATTCTGTTGAATTCATTCATGTGCTATCGAATCATCCATTAATTAATTAATTAATTAATTCATTCATCCATTTATTCATTCATTCATTTATTTTATTCCATCTAATCATTCATCATCAAATTCAATAAATATTATATTCATTCGTTCATTTTATTCCTTATTTCATTTTCAATCCATTCAACCATTTGATTCATTAAATCAGCTGCAACATTACAAATTTCAAAGTTGAAACTGATTTTAATTAATCAGAATTACAAAAATTTATTTATTGTTATTCGCGAAACGAAACCTCGTATAATCAACCATTCGTTTCGGAATTGAATTAAGGTAGGTTCTAGGTAGAGGAGCTATAGGAACTAGGACTAAGTATTTTGTTGTCAGTTGTCATTGTCGTAAATCGTAGGTAATTTTTGTAACTAAATGGACTTGACCAAAGCCACCTGTCATTTATTTCAACGTAGTACTACTGATATCGCAAAAATTACTCTGTGCAAAAATATACGTTATAAATGCACACCACAACTTGAATGCACGGACGGCTATAAATGATGTTAGCGCGCAGTGGAAAAAACAAAAACTCCCCTCGTCAATTTCATCCGTGTCGACGAGCAATGAGAAAGTCCATTTAAGTTTTGGGAAATACATGCATCCATTTTTTCCGAATTATTCGAAATGGCTCTCAAGCATTTTTCCGTACTCTTATATACGGCAATACGAATATGCAAGCCTTCTATGATTCTATAAAACATGAAAAACTAACAATTTTATACATATAACAGAATTTTTTGATACAAGAAAAAATTCATCAATTCATTCTATTTTATTTCGCATTCAAAATTATTCGGTTTATACGTTAAATCCACTCGTATATTGAATCACTCATCCATTTATTCGTTTATTCATTCATTAGTTTGTTTATTCACTCATTCATTTGTTCAATAATTCATCCATTGATTCGTTCATTATTTCATTCATCCAATCATTCAGTCATTAATTCGTTCATTCATTTATTCATTCATTCGTTCATTCGAACGTGCTATCGAATTATTCGATAGCTGACGACTATCGAATAATTCGATAGTATTCATTCGATAGCGCCCATCACTAATTATGACACAGATAAAAATACGACGCACAAAAAATCAGTCAAGTTATTACATGACAATCAAATTACACACAAAATGAATGAAATGATCATGAAAATATTGATGAACGTATATTGATAAAATCTTGAAACTACACCACAATTTTTGTATTTTTCTTTTGCCAACCGGTATCGCCTTTCGGCACGTCAGGGCTTGTATAATATTTGAAAAATATTCTTTTTTGGAGAAATTCGTAAAAGTTTTGACTTTTATACAACACCACTACAAGACTAAATGGATTTTTACTTATTTATAAAAATATTGACATAATATTCAGTACGTTCACAAAATTCCTGAGACAACAAAAATTGACATCAACGATTGGCACGTGAAACAGACTAATACAGGAAAAGTGAATTATTCATGTTGAAATAGAAAATTCAATGATGAATGAAAAATATTCAAATAATCATTCGGATAGTAAGCCCGGACCTGTAACAGAAAAACGATTCCCGTATACGCACTCAAGCTCGGACTTAAAACAAAGAAATCCCATCCGCGCTATTTTTAGAATCTCCAATATCTTCTTTGCGCGAGGCATGTTCAATGATGTCACCATCCGGGATACGAACGCTAAGTAGGTACCTTTTTTTTTCCTGTTTGTGTCCTTGACTGCTTATGGTCAGAAGTAGGTACCTATTTTGCAGTTAAACCCCTTAAACCCTTCTTGCAATATCCCGTCAAGGCCGTTTGTCATCACAGCCGGTCACAAGTACAGATAATATGCAACAAATTCTACGCGTAATATCAAACTCTAGGCCGGATTTAGAGTATAATTTTGATGACCAGAGACCCACCCGTGAATAAATTAGTGCAGCACGTCGTCTAGAAACGTCTGGTCTTGTAGCACATACAAGAGCAAGTCCAGTTTACGTCGACCTGCGAGAACCCCAAATTCCTGTCGCGTATCCGCATCGATAGATCCAAATATAGGAATAGTTTTCTCGCGAGGAATTATCAAGTATTACATTTTTCTGAAAAGTGCGTTCCATCACAGTACTTTGAAGGAAGGGGAAAGGAAATGGTACAGGGGTAAAGGGAGCGGAAAGAGAATCCTTGCTAACTTTACATAGTGTTAATAGCGGTGAATGCGGAAATGGCAAAGAACTAAACTCGTTCTTGCTGGAAAAGATATTTTTCAAGCCCCGTTGAGCGCACAAAACAGTACTGAAATATAAAAGTCACGCCGTAATACTTCAGGCACGTCGTCGCGCTCTCTAACGGGCCCGTCGTGTTGTTCCATTCCGCACTGGAGAAAATGGGAGTTTCATCAGCTATACTGCTGGCAGCAACGTCCCGATACAAAAACTCCTGTTCCGTGTATTCCAGCCTGGTGCAGTTTACGGGCAAGAATAGCTGGCGGTCTTTAAAACGAAATATACATTCGGAAAGAGTAGAATTTAGAGGACGCGAACGGGAAAGTAATTGCCCACTCGGCCAAACTTTGGTGTTCGACGTTGTTGCTGCTGCTGCAGCAGCAGCTCGAAACTTACGGTCCTCTTCAGAGCTGGCCACACTTCACTCCGCCTCGGCGCATTGTTACCTACTTTCCAGTCTTTTATAGTTGTTGTTCTAGTTTCCGTATTTTTCTTGTCGCATTTGCAAAGCTTGGTGGCCAGGTACCGTGCCTCAGGCTCCGACTGCAAAAACCTTTCCAGGGTGTTTGAATCGAGCCACCGTTGTAGCAGGAACCGCCTGTTGACTTTCTTGCTTCAATTTTTTTCCTTTTTTTTTTTTCAAGAATCAGAAGTGGCATTGTGCCAAGTTACCATTGTCTTTGGAGCTGTAGCGTCTTCTTTTGTAATGTTACGCCAGATGCGTCGTGCTTATTCCGCTTTGCCGCGTTTGTTTGTTTCAATTTCTCTTGGCGCAATGAGGCCTACTTTCAACTGAGCGCTTATAAATTGACGCATCATCTATTATTGTAGTTTAATGTAGAAGCGTTGACCGCAAGCGAGAAGAGAAAAGGGAAGCTATTTCTTGAGTCACTTGGATAACGTGAAAACCACTTGAACTTACTGAATCTTTAAGCGTAAGCTGACTTGGGGTTACCCTACGATCATCAAATTGATAAAATAGCTACAATTGATTGAGTGTGAATTTTGTTAGACAGTTAATCCATGCTTTGCACGGTAACAATTTCAGTTAGTTGCGTAATTGAATTCGGGTCCGCCTTGTTATTTCTGGCAGGATGAATACAACACAATAACTAATCAACAATAAACAATACTGATAATTGTAACAATTACTTTTTAAATCACCGGTGCATTCTAGACATCCACTCTATTCGAACGCGGCTGCACGCATCCATAGCTTTGCCTTGCTCGGCTCTACTGCATTGTATCGTCCTCTCTCCCCTAATTTATTTTAGGCGTAGCCTGACTAACCAAATATTTCAGGCAACGTCAGACCGCCACAGTGGCCACAGTACCATTTTTACTGTAACTTGAGCTGTTTTTGCTCTTACTTCTTTATGCAGAAATTTTTAAATTCAACGAAAACAACCTTGTTGATCTTCAATGCACGTGCATTTGCACTTGTTTGCTCGCGCTTTGCATCACCGCATACTGTCCTTTATTTGCCGTAAACCAAAGCCTGCGCAAATTGGTTCGCAGGTCGGAGAAAAGATAATCTAGAAAATTGTGCAAGCGCGAATTACGCAGAACCTCTGCATAATTTCCATCATCAATTATTTCGCCCGCCGGGCCAGACCTGAAACTTACATAAGATTTAATCAGCTGTTTAGTTATGCATGAAACGAAGCAAGAAATGCAACGTATATTCTGCAACGCAGGAGCCCAAGCTTGCGGTAAGTTGGTGGAATCGCGAGCGCGTCCAGAGCTCGCCGGATTCAACAAAACCCGAGTGAAAATTGCAAATTGAGTATATTTGGTTGCAGCTCGGGGGTTAACAAGCAAACCTTTTTGGAAGCGCGGCTGCTAGCTCGGTTCGATTTAAAATCTAAACTCGGTGCTTTTATCACAATAATGATTGTTCTCATGGATTACCAGTGAGGAAATTGATTTTCTGCTGTTCGAACTGAGCCAGTAGATGCAGGAGTCTTACAAGCTTTGCTGCTTTGCACAGATGAAAAGCCTGTCCTGGTACTGTGAGTTACTCCCTTCCCTACATTAAATTGATTAAGCTGTGATACGTCTAGTGACTAAGTCATGTTTTTTTTGTGCCGTAGATTCTTATTTACCTTTACCTAAGTCATTTAAATCAATTACACCTACCTTGAATTCCCATCCTACTAATACTTCAAGCATACTATAGTAGTAACCTCTCGTTCTTTGAAAGGGGGTGAAATTGAATAAATATTGAAAAATAAACAAAGTCTTTTAACCACACCTCAACTTTATTACACATTAATCAATCATCGCCAATTTGATCAAGTTCACCTTTATTATTCATTTCATAATTTCCAGACGTGCTGGCATCAGCTAGCGTTAGAAATTAGATAAGTTTACATCGAGATTTACATTTGGTTTCTGAAAGAAAAGAACACCCTAATTACGCGCGAAAAACCTGCGACTAACTAATTCAACCCGTTCAATTTAATTCCGTTTCGCTTTCTTCCTAATTTCTAGAGCTATTGGTGAACCCATTTTCTAGCGCACTTGAGTTTAATGCCCTGCCTAATTTATTATTCCCTTGTCCAGTTTTAATTTCAACCCTTTCTTCCTTCTCGCCCATTTTCACTGGTACGAAAAAAAATCTTTACTATTTAATTGCACTTAGAGAGAGATGGTTGTTCATCACGTATTGTCTTGTTATTCCGAATTTACAGCCATTATTTTAATTATCGATCAAATAATTTACGTAAGATGTAAGGTTTACATTCCAAAGATTTAGTATCCGGCTGGTGCTATAGTTTATAACGTACAGCCTTATCCAACAACTCTATTTCGAGCTGGTTTAGATAACTCCACTCAAATCTACACTCCGGTCAGGTGTACAGTTTATTGCAATGAGCCTCTAGTTAATTAGCCTGCAAATATCTTGTTATGTTCCTTTATTATACTAATACTAATACTAATATAGTTCCTTCATTATCTTGGAGTGTTTCGAAGCGACACTGAATTTTCTTGGCATGGTTCAAGGGGTTCACTTTTTTGGAACTCAACCTTTCCTTTCTTTTAATCTCTTTGTCGTGCGAAAGGGTTAAATCATTCATTCTATGGAGGAAAATCTCGCGTGAGAGATGTCGTCCAGACTTGATCCAAATATATGTCGAGAGCGCTGGATTTTCAGCAGAACTGACCTAAGGAAATCAATCTGACGGAAACGAGATCTTTCGAAAGGGTTACTGAAGTTTTCACCATTTTCTGGCGTCTCCAGGTAGGTAGCTGAAAAAAGGCCGCATTTAAAAGCTCAAAGCAATTACAGGAAATTGAAATCGGCTTGACGCTCACCATGGCTGTTCGAAATATCAAAACCAGAACCTACTATCATTTTATAAACCAAACAATTTCTTCAACCCTATTAAACAACTTGCATTTGATTACAATGGAAATCAGACTTGCCTTAAAATTTCCCTTCTCGTCACTGATGCACTACAATTAATTACAGTGTTTTTAGCACTTTTCTTGATTTATTCTTCTTGAAAATACGAGTTTTTCTTCTCCCGCACATCTGCCGTTCTTGACTGCTACCACCCGAATCCCCCTCTCAGTCGCTACTTTCGGACCGATTCTTCTTTCTTGCCCCATTCCCTCTCACGTCTCATCCCCGGGCTTACCAAACCAATTCGCCCGCATACGTTTCTTGACTCTCCATCACCCCGTGTGCAGGCGGCAAAAATCGATATTCTCGCATTCCTCAGCCAAAACTGATTTGTCCCAAATTATAATTTCCCCTTTGTTTTTATAATTTTAAGCTACCCCTTACAGTACTTTATATCCCACTTCGGACACCAATTACTTTTTACCGGATCTTTTTACAGCTCACGATAATTCCCTGCCACTCACTATTCTAGTGCCTAATCACAGAAGCCGAAGTATAAAACGTCACCTTTCTTCTTTCTTTCAGTGAGCTACTCTAATTTTATCCCCGCCTTACCCCAGCTACTCAGCTGCAGCTACTCAGCTGCAGCTAACCAAGCAAACTAATCGCCCAGCTCAAGAATCACGCTGGTATTCACATTGTCATTGGCTCGAACTATTCACAGCTAGCTAAAAGACCTGTCTTTCAACTTCCGCGTATTACTTTCACGTGAGCTACCTGCTAGAGAATATCCTGAAGGATTCAGATAAGTCCTTTTTTGGCTCTTTCTATATCGCATCCCAGCGTTGGTCGTGGTGAAAAGCTCATCACCAGGTGACACAGTTTATTGAAATCAAACATACCGGGTGATCATTTGAAAACTATCCACCTGCAATAACTCCCGATTCCTTGTTAATATTCCTTCGAGCAAAAACAGGTCGATTTTTTATCGAGGGGGACATCTAAAATCTACATTGGCAAATTTATATCTTCTGCCCCCTCGCCCTCACCCATCTCATAAATTCTCTTCTAAAAACAATTTTTTTGAAATTTTCAACCCCTCCCCCATTTAATTGGATATTTGGAGTATTTTAGTAGGAAAACGGGGCGTTTCAAAAATTTCGAAAAAACTGTGTTCAGGGAGAGAATTAATATCCCTTTAACTTGATGTATCGCAAAGTAGGTATTATCATTTTGGATTTTTAAGGTGAGGAGGGGGGAGCGAAGGGGTGAATTTGGGTGACACTTTTTCCATAGAAAATTTTCTCTTCAAGATGACAAGAATATTTAACTGGACACTCAGAGAATTTAGGGGGGAAGAGGGGTGAGGTTAAAAATTTTAGAAATATTTTTTCAGAAAAAGAATTCAATTTTGTTGAATTTAATGTATCGCAAAGTAGGTAGTGTCATTCGAAATTTCAAAGTTGGGGTAGGTGGGGGCGAGGGGGCTAAAGATAGAAATTTGCTAATGTATCTTTTAGATGTCCCCCTCGATATAAAAATCTACCTGTTTTTGCTCGAAGACATTTTCACTAGGAATCGGGAGTTATTGCAGGTGGATAGTTTTCAAATGATCACCCGGTATAGGTGGGCTCGTTACGATGGTGCTTTAGAGTACTTATTTAGGACAGTACGTTATTACGTTAATACCTCGGTGGTGTACTTTCGGGCCCGGAGAGGTGGCTATGCCCTCCGGGTGTAATAACCCGGGTGATAGCCCGGCAGGCTCGGGGATGGTCGAGGGTAGGCCGGTGCCAAGAAAAAGAACTTTTCCCTTTCGGCCTGGCGTCCTTGAGGGAATATGGAAACGTCGCATTTGAGATCATTGGAAATCATATAGATTTATATTTTTTCACACAAAAATTCTAAACTCAACAACTAGGGACGAATTCGTTGCGTTCTAAAGCTAAGATTTGAGCACTACGACAGGCGGTCAGACTGTACCGCTGTTCTCCAAAAACGTGGCACGATCCAATTAATTTGAAATTGGCGTCACCTAGCACTGGATGAGGAAGCCATCGCCACGGAGGTGATAGACCTGGTGCTCCTTTGGCGAGAGGCAGAGGCAGCTCTGGCTCTTCCGCTACAGCGCTGACCAGAAGCTACGGCGAGGGAAACAGGCTGCTGGTTGTGTGCGAAGGATACGAACGTTTCTCGTTCGCGTCGCAACGTCCTCGTCGGCATGTACAACCCCAGCGCCGACCCACATGACTGCCGGTCTCCGTCGTCTGCAGTTGAGCCATTCTGCGTCGGATCTCGCACTTCAACCGCTGAGCTCTTAGAACTTGACCCATCAGCTTTGGACTCTTAGCGTCCTTTCTCGCATCTGCCAGATACGTCAACCATGCCCTCTTTCGAACTCCCTTGTCAGTTCACATTAGCAATTGGATTTGCCTAAATGTTCTCGTTTGCACTGAAACGAGAGCAATTGAATTACTCGCGGGAGTCTCACAGTGTCTCATATTCAAATACTTGGTCATACATCATTACCTTCCACTCTCCCGACAGAGAGCCAGGAGAGTAGTTTTTCTCAGCCCCGCCGAGAAAGGACAATGCAGACGCTCGGTGCAGAGGTCTGCATGGCAAAGAGCCCTAAGAGACCCAGTGCCGTCGCCGGATCCTCCATTTCCTTCTTCGAGGGCTGCAGTATGGCGTTCTTTGCGGTGATCTGCCCCCGAAAAGAGGCTCAGATCAGAATTAGTGTCATGGCGGCGTGCCGCCATTTTGCTTCAGACAGATGGCGGGTGGCATTTTTACGATACAGGACGCTTAGCGCCGGGCTGGAGCTCCGTAAGCGGTCTGCGAACATTCGATATTCAGCCCCTGCCAAGCCAAAAATGCCAATCTTTCACTTGAAAGCCTACGGAGGCGGCTGCAACGACTCCAACTCTAATCTTTCATCTTCATATCTGGTGTCTATTCCACCTTCAGACTTTGCAGGAATGAAGATCTAAACGTATGCACTGTAGGAGATTAGTTAACAAGTTGGTTATAAAAAACTATGCGTGTGACGCTACTTGATCGCTCTTGTCACTCGATACTTGGTGTTTAGTTCGCTTCCCCTTGAGCTTTTTATCTCTTGTCGGCAGCGCTTTGGAAACGGAGAAGTCTAGGCCCGTTTGACGTAAACTCGCTGTCGAACTAATAAATTTGCTTGGCTTCCAAGTCGTTTCTATGCGTGCGTCCCCTTGGGTTTCCAGGAAGTCGCTTGGCATTTCTGCGGAATTCCGCCGGTAACATCAAGGTACATGGACTCGATCAGTGCAATACTAATCCCAATTTCTCACTTCTGACACCAATTTATCGGCCTTCGCGGAGACTCACCGTCTAGCATGGCTGTATTTTTGCCGTTTTGGAAAATCGGGCAAGAAACGAGCCATATCGGAAAACCAGCCACAACATCCCTTATAATTATAGTGCTTACTATGAGTGGGTACATAAAACCCCACGAAAACGCCCCGAGCTGTGCGGAGCACATTCATGGAACCGTTCGCTTTCACCGCTCTAAATTTCACACCGTCAAGTATCCTCCCGCGCCCACACACACTCCTTCATTCGGGCCTCTCTTCGACCCACCGCATTATCCTCCCGATACGCGACCCTAATACAACCCTCATAACCGTTCCTCGGAGTACACTTAATGGACGAATAACGCAATTGTAATAACATTCGGAACAAAGAGCGGAGAGGCAACGCGACGGGCAGGCAGCAAAGGGAAACCGTTTGCTCGATTAGCGTCGCCGGCGCGGCGGCAACCGGCGAAAATCGAATAAGGATGAAGGAAATCATGCAAATTCCCGCACGCGGCGCGTCGTATCGCCGGTGGAAACATCACCGACGGGCGTAATTGAAATTTTGGAAATACACCGCCGAGTGTTCTTTGAAAAAAACGTTACGGTGAGCGAGTTATCTTCACAATGTCATCCACAAAGAATATCTCATTTCACCTTGGCAAAACAACGCGCCGGGCTCACAAAGATTCATTGTGTGATGATCGGGAAAGAGCGGAGGAGGAGGAGGAGGTAATACCTTCTGCTCGAGTATCCAATTGTTGAAGCGGCTTGGCCCGGAGGTGAATCGAAAAACGACAAATTCAAGTTCGATTCTCGTTTTGTTGTTGTTTCAATCTGACCTTTGCAGCTTGATTAATCTGGCGCCGTACAAAATGTCTTCAGCTATCACCGATTTTATATGAAAGCTTAGTAAGAATTGGAAATGTGCTGTAAGTGTGACCTGATGACAAAAGAAAAAAACAGACGAAACCGATACACGTTACAGTTTCCAACGTGGTTTTGTGAAAAAGAAAATGGGAAGTTATAGTTGGAAGCGACTTGTTAGAAAACTTCGGTTGAGATGGCTTCAAGACAGTTCACTTGGTAATTGAAAAAACTCCAAAACAAGAACCGAAGAAGGCTTCTTCAAGAATCGACTTGATAAAATTCAACTGCGTCGCCTCAGAAATCCAGCTGAGAAGTCTCCCAAACAGACTAGATGTCCGAAAAATATTCGCTAAATTGGACCAAACAAAAATAGAAAATGGAGAAGACTCAGAAACAATAATAATTGCTGGCGATATTCCGCGAAAACCCCGCACCAATCATAACGGCTCAATTCAGAAGACTACGAAACAATTGCTAAGACAAGTAAGACCCAAAAACAATAATCAATCGACATTACAAAATTTACGGAGAAGACTCGAAAACAATGGCCGAATGTGATTTCTTGAAAAAGAAATCTAAATGGAAAAGATTTGGAGACACTAATCAAGTGGAACTGATTCCAAATCGATTGTGTCAACTCCAAAAACAGTCATTTCCAGAGGACTCAACCAATTGAGAAGACTCAAAAACAGTAGTTAGTTGCACCTGATGATGAATTAACTTGGAAAGCTTCTATTATTATTATTATTATTACTTCTATTCTTCTAGAACTCATGACGAAGACTCTGAGATCGACGCAAAGAACAATTTTTCACAAAAAGACGATATCTTACGAAAACTTGATGGAAGGTCTCGAAAACTATTGCCAAGTCAAGTTGTAAAGACTAGAGCGGGAAGCATCAGAAACGATTCCCGAATGGATTATTTACAAAAAACCCAAATGAGAATACTCAGAAACAATGGTTGCAGGCGAAATTTTTAAAGTCTTACTGCGAAGACGGTCGTCGAATGTGACTTATCACAAAAATTAAATTGAAATGACTCGAGAACTAACGTTTCAGGCCACGCGTTACGAAAACTCGATGGAAAAGACTCGAACGAAGTAGACAAATGTGATTTATAGCAGCGAATCAAATCAGAAGACTCCAGAACAATCGCCTGCTGCTGGGACTTGCTGTAAGAACTCTGTTTGAGAATAACTCAAAAACAATCTACGCATAAACAATATTTTATCACAAAAAATCAATCGCAGAGAGACACAAAAACGCTTACCGCAAGAAAGGTGTCATTAAAAGTCAATTGAAGGAAAACTCGAAAACAATAGCCCAAGGTAACGCCTCACAGAAGCGCAATTGAAAAGACTCAAAAATATTCTTTCAGGCACAAATTATAGAGAAATCTCTGAATAAAAAGACGAAACAGGTGGTCTATTGTAGAAGACAATCTAAGAGACCCAAAGTTGAGGTCAGAAGACTCAAAGGACGAGAAACTCGTTGTAAAAGAAGACTCAAAACTAATTGCTGAATCTCACTTTTTCACAAAAGCTCAAGTAACATGATCAGAGGACTGGAAACTAGCACAATTTTTATTCAATACCGGGTGATCATTTGAAAACTATCCACCTGCAATAAGTCCCGATCCCAAGTGAATATTTTTCCGAGCAAAAACAGGTCGATTTTTATATCGAGGGGCGGGGGACATCCAAAACATACATTGGCAAATTTCTATATTCACCCCCCTCGCCCCCACTCACCCCAACTTTGAAATTTCAAATGACACTACCTATCTTGCGATACATCAAATTGAAGGAAATTAAATTTTCTTTCTGAAAAAAATATTTTAAATTTTTTTAACCCCACCCCCTTTTCCCTAAAAATTCTCTGACTGTCCCATTTTATATTCTGGACCCCTCATTTTTTCTCAATTTAGTCGGCGTCATCCTAGATAGCATCGAAGAAGAAAATTTTCGGTGGAAAAAGTGCTACCCAAATTCACCCCTTTGCTCTCCCCCACCTCAACTCCCAAATTTAACGAAACACCACCTACTTTGTGATGCATCAAATTGAAGGGAATTGAATTCTCTTTCCGAAAAGAATTTTTTTGGAATTTTCTACCCCTCCCCCAATAAATTGGCCATTTGGAGTATTCTAGGGGGAAATGGGGGGCTTTAAAAATTGTGAAAAAATCTTTTTCTGGAAGAGAATTCAATTTCCTCCAAATTTTCGGTGGAAAAAGTGCTACCCAAATTCACCCCTTTGCTCTCCCCCACCTCAACTCCCAAATTTAACGAAACACCACCTACTTTGTGATACATCAAATTGAAGGGAATTGAATTCTCTTTCCGAAAAGAATTTTTTTGGAATTTTCTACCCCTCCCCCAATAAATTGGCCATTTGGAGTATTCTAGGGGGAAATGGGGGGCTTTAAAAATTGTGAAATAATCTTTTTCTGGAAGAGAATTCAATTTCCTCCAATTTGATGTGTCACAAAGTGGGTATCGACATTTTAAATTTTTGAGGTCATGTGGGGGGAGCGAAGGGGTAAATTTGGGTGGTACTTTTTTTATAGAAAATTTTCTCTTTCGATGCTGTGCAGGATGACGTTTACTGTATTGAAGGGAAATGGAGGTCAAGAATATTAACTTGGACACTCAGAGAATTTTAGGAAGAACGGGGGGTGGGGTTGAAAAATTTCAAAATATTTTTTTTAGAAAGAGAATTTACTTCTCTTTAATTTTATGTATCGCAAGATAGGTGGTGTCATTTGAAATTTCAAAGTTGAGGTGAGTGGGGGCGAGGGGGCTTGAAATATAAATTCTCCAATGTATGTTTTAGATATCCCCTTCGATATAAAAATCGACCTGTTTTTGCTCAAAGACATTTGCACTAGGAATCTGGAGATATTGCAGGTGGATAGTTTTCAAATGATCACCCGGTATATAAGACTCAAGACCAAGAACAATCTTCGCACAGGCTATCTGTTATAAGAGCTTAGAGCTAGAGGAGCTTAGAACTCAATTGGAAAGGCTCAGAAACAGTCGTCAGAGCTTAGTTCAAAAGGTTCAGAAACAGCCGTCAGAGGTGACTCACCATATAATCTTGAAAAAGGACTCAAAGATAATCGACTTGTCACTCCGATCAATACAGCTAGAAGATTCCACAACAAATATTAAAACTGAAAGACTCAAGTGACGTCTCAGCGCAAGTCAATCAGAAGACTGGAAGGCAAAAACTGGACTGAAAAACAATTGTCGTAACAATTAGAAAGACTCAAAAATAAGCGACTTGTCACGTAAGTCGCTCTATTAGGCACAAAACCGAACGTTTGGGCGAGAAGACTTAAAAGACAGGCAACGTCCGTGCGTTAGTCAATCTGGAGGACTCTAAACAATTGTGTTTATATAGAAGCTGGAGTGAGGAGATTCAACAAAAGATGACTTGGGAAGAATAAATTGGGAAGGTTCAATCTATTGCAATATCGTTATTGAAAGGCGAGGTATTTTATTCATTTATTTGTTTGTTCAAGTGGAAAGACTCAGATACAGCCAAAACAATCGTTGCGCAGGTGATTTATTGCAAAAACTCAATTGGA
Source organism: Anaspis maculata (assembly GCA_949128115.1). Lineage (NCBI taxonomy): Eukaryota > Metazoa > Arthropoda > Insecta > Coleoptera > Scraptiidae > Anaspis > Anaspis maculata. The sequence goes on along the minus strand of OX421964.1, from coordinate 11,656,377 downwards.
AAGGCTCAAAAACAATCGTCCAAAAGTGACTTTGTACGAATTCTCAAAAGAGAAGACTCAAAAACAAGCGGCTGACGTCAGTCTATCTGCAAGAATCAGAAACAAACATTCAAATAAGAAAACTAAAAAGACAGGCATATCGAACGGCTCAAACGGCAAATCAGTCTGGAGGACTTGACACGCAGGTCAAGTTTGAAGAACAAAATATCGTCGAATCGACTCGCTATAGAAATTTGATCAGAAAGACTGGGAAACAATCGCCATAATTGTCTTGATACGATTATGAAAGCTGAGGCGGGAAGATTCAAGGGAAGATGACTTACTGGAAAGACAAAATGCGGAAAGACTCGAAACAATCGCCGAAGGTAACTTGGCCGAATAGCCTCAAAAATTGGTTACGCATCACAATAGGCAGTGCAGAAGTCGCCAAGTAATTACCCAAGTAATTTATCACAAAGAGTCGAGTGAGAAGACTCAAAGACAGTCTTTGCAGGTGAATTTTTCCACAAACTCAATCGAAACGGTTCAGACACATCTCAGACGTGACTTTACAAAATCTCAAAATACTCCAAGGACTCAAGAGACGAGGGACTTGTTAAACAAGCCAAGTTATCTAGGAGACTCGAAAAACAGACATTCAAATAAGAAAATTCAAATAACAAGCAACGTCTTCAAGGTCGGATCAAGGCAGTCAGGCTCCTGAATTCCAGAGAACCCAAAACGACTTGTTGCAAAGCTCAGATAAGACTAAAAAATGTGAAATACTAAATTGGAAAGTTCAAACTCCAAATTGGGAAGGTGCAAAAGATATTCTTCAGTTGTGATAGCTCGATTTTTTGCGCTTGATGTCTGTCTAAGCCACTGACTGGTGAGGAATCATGGCGGTTGTGCGGGTTGCCCGTAACTCACATTGTGGTTCGATTGTTCGTAACAGTGACCCTCCGTCTCGTCATACGTGTATGCCTGCCAACGTGATAAAGCGTCGTCGTTGTTTCCACCTCCGCCCTTTGCTCCATAGCCGATCTCTCTCGTCGTGCATGACCTCACACTCTTCTTTCCGGCCATCGTTCCGACGTTTCACCTTTAACGCGCGCCAGCCAGCCAGCCAGCTCTCCGTTCCGTACCTAATTAATTGAGGGTGTGCGATTTCCCCGAAATTCCCTTGTTTAATAGGTATAGGTGGGTATATGGGGGATCGCTCTGGGATCGGCGAGGGAGAAAGAGAGAGAGAGAAGGGTGCAGGCATCGGGTATGATGTGATGCAATGTTGCTCCAAATTAATGAAACGCGTACACTTCCTTTGCGAGCATCAGAACAAAAGTTGCGAGAGAAAGAGAGAGGAGAATGATGGAGATGAAGAGAGATGAAGGTAGAAAGAGAGAAAGCATTGGAGCAGAGAACGAAACGAGATTTCACGGGCCTGTGACGTTTTATCTCGAGATAAATAATAAGTATCAAAAATCGGGAATATAAAGTTTGTAAATTATTAATCGTCTGCGAGATGGCAGTTCGTCAGGATGGCAAGCAAGCAAGCTCAAGCGGGTTTCTGTTTGTTCACTGTGTTCGATATGATGCTTGGGAATTACTTCGCAAACACTTTTCGTGCTGCTCCCTTCCCACGCAACATCCAGAAGTGTTGGATAATAACTTACGAAGTGGCTGGGTATAGAGCTTGTGGCTTTAGCTAGCAGTGTAAGATTGTGTGACCGCGATGGAAATACGCCGGAATCAGCAAGCAGCAAGAGTTGCAAAGCCTGCAAATTAATGGTTTTTATGTGCGCCCCCGCCCCCCTCCCCTCGGAAACTTGACTGTTAATTCATCGCCTCTGCTGCCGCCGCCCCTTCCCGCCTCGCCCGGTGAGGTGGTGCAAGTACGAAGCGAGCTACATCGAACATGCAGGATTCCCATTCATTTTCGAACCGACCGACGTTTTAAGCACTCTTGAACATTTTGAGGCCCCGTACGAAAGCCGCGGGAATGGCAACGTGGCAGCGCAGCGTACAGGGGAAATGCTTCATTAGCCGACCTCTCGGGTAGGTGGTCGTAAAATGCTTTGTGTGGCAATAAAGAAGACTCTATAGCGGCTCACCTGGATAGGCAGACCTCTTCACACATACACAACGCAGAATACGATTCATTTCATACTGTACCGCATTTTCAATTCTACAGAACGGATTCCAGTAAATGAACTTTTATAGTATGAAGCACCGTAAGATCAGTTACGTTTATTAGTCCGGTAAATGAGTTTTCATAGAACGAGTTATTAGAATTTCGAGCGAGTAATGTGAACCCTGACGTGTGCTATACAATACAACGTTTTATTTAATCCTCTACCACATTATTTATTGTGTCAAGCTCTTACTTTCAACACCAAAAAGCTATTTAAAGTAAACTATAACGGTATTTCACATTCTGGAGACATTGAAAATAAAGAGCCCTGGCCTCTACTACCATCACCAATTGATGAGTTGCCATCAGCTGGAATTACCAGTCACGAGATGTAGCAATGTACTTTCCAGTGTACAGTGAATACTAGTTACGCAGAGTGGAAGTGGTTGATGGCAGCAGGATGCGGCTTTTCACGGTATTCAAGAAAAGATTAGTACACCAAGGCCCTTACATACTCGCAAGCGTCATAGCAAAATATCAGTGAGGATATAAAAATTGAAACATGAAAATATTTGAGAGACCCAAAAGAAGGAGGACCTGAACAGTTGCCACAAAAATATTCATGACACTCACATTACTTCAATGACATTACAAAAATCATTACACAAATCACATTCAACTCGTTTTGAAATGAGTCCGGATTCCCAGTCCCGTCCACATTTCAGTATATTTATTCCTGAACCGTAACCATTCGATTAGAAGAGGATACATACTTACATAACACCACAAGATAGAATTTCAAAACACGACCACGACCACACAACTCCATAATGCGTAGGTGTGTACCTATACATCAGCAAGCAGAGATGATCGTAAATGCTGCCATCAAAAAGGGATCAAACATTGTTTACGCATCAACATTTTGTATGTGTACCTGTGTTGGTGTATATTGATTAAATAACCTATAGGTAGGTACAACACACACGACAGTGTGGAGCATTATTAGTCTCATATCGAGCCGTAATTGACGCCCGAGTGTTGACCAACAAACCGATTCTCAGCTACGCACCAGTTTTATCATATTGACCGTGCAGACACACATGAGCACGGCACAGTCATCTCACTCGGGAAAATTTCATTATCTTCGTTGCATTAAAAGGTGAAAGTTGCCCAAACTCTCGTATATACAGTCTTCTTAGTGTTTATCTCTGAAATATCCTTCCGTTTCCGCTGAACCAGACATAAATACGTGATCGTTGCTCTCGAGCTTGCGGTTCGGAGAAACCGGGCTTACCCTGCGGTTCCAATTAGATCGGATTCCCAGATTCCATGCAGCCCGAATTTAAGACCCCTGTTGAGGATACTACTACTCTTTTTTTACCTTTGGTATTCGCGCTACAAAACCGTTTCATATTGTACAGACTCTCTTCTCCAATGAAATGATTTGCAGTGGTTGCAGAGTTCCTCCTTACCGTCTTTTATGACTTTTATGACTTATACTGGAAGCTTCTAAGTCTTTCTATCCAACGATGGAGTTTCCTAGTGATGTGAAATCACGTGTAATTTCTTAAAATGTAAAATTTCACTCAAAATTCCAGGAAAAATAGGATCCTGTGAAAATTTTCCAAAACTCCAAGAAACTCTCACAGAAATCCTCAGAAATTCTGTAGAAATTCCTAGAAATTCTTGACAATCCTCAAGGTCTCGTAGGAATCTCTAATAATCCCCAGAAACCTTCTAGAAATCTTAAAAGTAATCACGTAGAGACCTTGAGAAATCCCTCAAATTCCCGTAAAAATCTTGAGAAATCCCTTGAATCCCCGTAGATTATAGAAGTTTTCCAAAATCTTGTAGAAATGTAGAAATCTTCAAAAACTTTATTGAAATTTGATGAAATTTTGCTTTAGAACCCGTTTGAGATTTCTCTCTGAAGCCCTTGAATATTTTTCCCTTTAGGTTTCTTCAGGATTTTGTTTTGTCGGTATTATGGTTTGAGCTCTTGGCGATATTGCTCTAGGATCTTTGGCAATCGAGCTTCAGAAACTTGAGGATTCAACACTACAATCTTTGAACATTTTTGCTCTGAAGTCTTTGGCGATTTTCCTTTAGGATCTTTGAGGAGTTTTTCTAGAATCCTTGAGATTCTAGTTTTTGTAGTAATCGATGATCGAAGTAATCGATGATTTTGCTTTAGATTCCTTGAGGATTTCGCTCTAAAATCCATCAATATTTTGCTCTGGAGTTCTTAACGATTTCGCTCCAGCAAATATGTTAGATTTTGATTCAGAATCTTTGAAAGTTTCACTCCACAATAGTTGAAGACTGTGCTCTAGCATCATTGGATATTTTGCTGTTTCAATCTTTGAACATTCAACTCAAGAATCCTGGGAGATTTTGCTTTAGCATTTTTGAAGATTCAACTTCAGAATCCTTGAATATTTAACCCAGGATTCTTGGGGACTTTGCTGGATGATGCTCAGAAATTTAAATCTAGAGCTCTTGACAATTTTGCTCTGAAATCCTTCAAGAGTTGAAGCCTGAACTCTATTTATTTCATCACCCCATAGAAACCGCTGACGGCAACCTAACGACCTGCCGACATATTCTGTAAAAACCAGACGTCGGATCTTGGCGGGGTATTTTTTTTAAAATTTTCGCAAACGAACCACATCCCAAGTTGAGGGTGAGAATTTTTCGAAATTTTTGCCGAATTTTTTCACCCCATAGAAACCGCTGACGGCAACCAAACGACCTGCCGACATATTCTGTAAAAACCAGACGTCGGATCTTGGCGGGGTATTTTTTTTTAAATTTTCGCAAACGAACCACATCCCAAGTTGAGGGTGAGAATTTTTCGAAATTTTTGCCGAATTTGTCAAGATTTTTCGAAAATTTTCATAATCCATTCCAAATTTTACAAGGGAACCGATGTTTGGATAATTCGTTCCACATTTCTTGATACGGATTGCGGCGAAAACTCGGCTTTTCGGGCACAATTTCGAGAAATTTGGTGTGAAATGCCGACCGGGGAGCTTCGAAGGCCGCGTGTCGTCCAATGCGGCCCATGCGGTGGCGTTTTTCTTGAAATTTCGCCGTATAATTGATCAAATTCGACCACGGCACGGTCAAAGTGACAGAAACGTCAGTTGACGCTCTGGGCTTTGGGCAACTCAACACTTTGGGGCATTTGAACAGTGTTTTTGGAGAAAATGTACCGTGTCAGCGTGCGAAATTGAATTGTGGTCTCGAGGTGACTTTTGAGGCGTCCACCAGAGACACCAAAAAACAAAGAGTTCCTTAAATTCGACGGCACTTTGATCGTATTTCGCCGGCCGGCTCCGGTGTAGCGGGGCAGAATTTACCGATACAGGCGACTTGGGTGAACCAAAAAGCGATTGGAAAAGCTACTCACAGTTTTCACACTGGGGGCTGATTTTTAAAGGCTCCACATTTCGAGGAAGGGGCTTCTCTCGTTATCCATAACACTTTCCGTGGCGAGTTGCACAACTATCTTGCCGCGACTTGTTTTGTAGGAAATACATGTTGATTCCAAGTAACTTTGTGGCTGCACTTCCAGAAAGGATCCATGTTTTGATTGGCATGCTTATTTCGGACCTTTTATAGTCCAATTTTTCAAAATTTGACTCAAAATATTCGGCTTCACTGTTGGCGCTGCACTTGTGAAGTTGGCAAATGTCAGTTGTCACCGATGTGACAGCACTCATATTATGCTATTTTTCGCGAGCGCTTAAGCAAGCACATTTTCGCGGGTGCTCTTGGTTCTTGGTTACGTTGCAATTTGCAATGATGTTGACAGTTATGGACATTTTCGCGAGTAAATCTAATGACGAATGCGGAAATCGCGCCATGTTTCTTCCACTACACGGTGTCTTCCACGACAGTACCTTCCTCGAGGTTCAGATTTCCACAACACATATCGTCACTTTCATTCTCAAAAGCTTCATCATGTTTCCAGTATTTTTAGTAGTTACCTTGAACAAAAGTAGAAATATATAATTTAAAGCAAAATAATGGTGTACCGATTTTTCCCGGCAACTCTTCACTGACCAGGCACCACCCACTGACATGCGTTTTGTTCACAATAGAACCCTACAAGTCGAGGCAGAAATTTCAAAACACGCGAAAAACAAACATCTTTTCGAATTCATGTTACTCTTACACAGTCAGTTGCTTACGCCTCTTGGAAAACTTCATCTGACCAAAACACTATCGACGGACATGCATAAAATTACTAAACTCGCCAAGAGAAAAACCTGACATCTGCCTAAAACAACGGAAAATCAACATCATGTGAACAATTCCCTTTCCACTTGTCCGGTGTCAGTGGAACAAATTCCCTGTCTACTTTTCAACCAATGCTGTCACCCAGGCGACGGCTTGCCGGCGCCGGTGACAGCTAGTCACCTCATAGAAACCGCTGACGGCAACCAAACGACCTGCCGACAGAATTTGTGAAAACCAGACGTCGGATTTTCGCGGGGTATTTTTTTTTTTTAATTTTCGCAAACGAACCGCATCCCAAGTTGAGGGTGAAAATTTTTCAAAATTTTTGCTGAATTTGTCAAGATTTTCCGAAATTTCATAATTCATTCAAAATTTCACAAGGGAACCGATGTTCGAATAATTCGTTCCAAATACCTGCTTACCTTTTCGCGGCGGAAACCCTGCTTTTCGGGGAGAATTTCGAGAAATTTGGTGTGAAATGCCGACCGGGGGGTTTCGGGGACCTAGTGTCGTCCGGTGCGGGCCATGCGGTGGCGTTTTTTTTCAAATTTCGCCGTATAATTGATCAAATTCGACCACGGCACGGCCAAAGTGACAGGAACGTCAATTGATGCTCTGGGTTTTGGGAAACTCAACACTTCGCGGCATTTGAACAGTGTTTTTGGAGAAAATGTATCGTGTCAGCGTGCGAAATTGAATTGTTGTCTCGAGGAGACTTTTGAGCGTCCACCAGACACCACAAACCCAACATCTCCTTCAAATTCGACGGCATTTCGGTTAAAAATTCCCAGGCCGGGCCAGACGTTGACGGCTTATTTCACAAAAACAGACAAGTTGAGGGGGCAAAACACGTCTGGGGGGTACTCACAATTTATTTGCAATTTCCAGCGGCTTCACATTTCGAGGAAGGGGCCTTTTTGGTCTTCCAGAGCACATTTCATGTCCGTTACAGGGGTTCCTTGTCGCGACTTGTTTTCTACGGAATCCATGATAATTCCATCGGACCTTCTGGACAGACCTCCAGAAAGGGTCCGTGTTTTGATTTGCGTCCTTGTTTCGAAGTTTTTGTCAATTTTTCTAAAATTTTACTACAAACTCAGCAACATTACTCAGCGTCGCAGTTGTTGTGTTGTGCGATTTGCAAATGTCAATGTAATGTCACAGCACTTCTTATAGCTGTATTACACTACACAATTTCTTGTACAATCTGCCAAAATAGGGTCAAAAAACAATGAACTTGATTGTTTAACTGACAGATTGTTCAAGAAATTGTGTAGTGTAATACAGCTATCAGGTAGTTTTTCGCGAGTGCTGTCAGATACGTGGTACGTTGCGATGATGTTGACAGTCATGGACGTTTCCGCGAGTAAATGTAATGATGAAAGCGGAAATTGTTTCATGACATAAACTATCATCATTACCACAAGATCTGATTGAAATTTTGAACCTATGCCAATTTGAAATAGACAGTCTGAATGCATCTGTCAAATTTCGATTTTTGACGTTTCAAGAGGCCGCCATATTGAACTCTTGCATTTTCCAACCTATCCAATTGGAACATTTGCATTTGCAACCGATCCGATTGAGATTTTCAACATAATAGGTACCCACTTGAGGTTCACAATCGAGGTGTATCTATCAGAATTGACGTTTTGACAGTTCCAAGGCCGCCATATCGAACTTTTGCATTTTTTAACCGATCCGATTGGGATTCAAAATCTATAACCACTTGAGACGGACAACCGGAATGCATCTGTCAAATTTTTATTTTTGACGTTCCAAGAGGCCGCCATATTGAACTTTTGCATTTTCAACCTATCCGAATGGGATTTAGAATCTATGGCAACTTGAAATAAGCAATCTGAATACATCCGTCAAATCTGTCGTTTTGACAGTTTTAATTCCTCCGCCATATTGAACTCTCGCATTCTTTAACCTATCTGATTTACTTGCTTTGTTTAGGCAGTCGAGATGCATCTGTTAAATTTCGATTTTTGACGTTTCTAGAGGTCGCCATATTGAACTTCAGCGTCTTTCAACCGATCTGATTGGTATTTTGAACCCATAGCCACTTGAGATTGGCGATCAAAATGCATCTGTCAAATTTTGATTTTTGACGTTTCAACAGGCTGCCATATTGAACTTTTGCATTTCTCAACCGCTCTGATTGGTATTTTAAACCCATAGCCACTTGAGATTGGCGATCAAAATGCATCTGTCAAAGTTTAATTTCTGACGTTTTAAGAGGCCGTCATATTGAACTTTTGCATTTTCCCACCGATCTGATTAAGATTTTAAACTCATACCCATTTGGAGGTTGGCGATCGAAATGCATCTGTCAAATTTTGATTTTTGAAGTTTCAAGAGGCCGCCATCTTGAATTTTTTCATTTTTCAACAGATTATATTGAGATTTTGAACAAATACATGAACAATCGAAATGCATATATCGAATTTGACATTTTGGCAGTTCAAAGCGCCAGTGCCGTATTGAACTCTTGCTTTTATCAACCTGTTTCATTTGGTTTTCAAACCTATACTTGGTAAAGGATGTTCAGATGAACAATTGGAACGTAACTGTGAAATTTTGAATTTTGGACATACTTTTATTTCTTCTCAATTTCTCCTATTCATATTTAAAAAGGCTCCTAAACAACACAGTTCTACTTTTCTTTCAACTGCACGGTGTATTCCGCGGCAGCACCTTGTTTACGGTTCAAGTTTTCACAACACATATCGTCGTTTCCAGTATTTTCAGTGGTTAGGTACCTTGAACAAAAGTAGAAATACAACATATTTATGAACAAAGTATACTGGTGTCTCAATTTTCCCCAACAACTCTCTACTGACCAGACACTACTCTCAGTGACATGCGTTTTGTTCACAAGAACAAGAACCCTTCAAGTCGAGGCAGAAATTTCAGAACACGCGAAAAACACATTTTCTCGAATTCATGTTACTCATACACAATCCATTGCTCACGCCTCTTTGAAAACTTCATCTGACCAAGACACTATCGACGGACATGAATAAATTACTAAACTCGCAAAGGGAAAACCTGACATCCGCCTAAAACAACGGAAAATCAACATCATGTATGAAACCCCCTTTCCACTTGCCCGGTGTCAGTGGAACAAATTCCCTAGCTACTTTTCAACCAATGCTGTCACCCAGGCGACGGCTAGTCTTATTATAGAATTAGCTCTAGAATCTTTGGAGAATTTGCTACAGGCATCACCGCCGATTTATCCTCGAGTTCTTTGACTTCGGATTTCTTGAAGATTTAACTGCAGAATTCTTGGACATGTTGGCTCAAGAATCCTTGTGAATTTTGCTCTAAAATCATTGTAGATCTAACTCTGGAATTTGCGGAGATTTTCAACTTAAATCCTCCAAAATCTTGCCTAGACTCTTTGATCCGCAAAGATTCAATTCTGGTCTGGTGATATTGCTCTAGGATCCTTGAAGGTTTCACTCGATAATCCATGGAAATTTTGCTCTGAAGCCTTCGAGATGATTTTGCTCCGGCATCACTGGATATTTTGCTCTGAGATCTTCAAGTAATCAATTCTAGAATCTTCATGATTTTGCTTTAGGAAGATTCAGCTCTGATATCATCGAAGTTTCGACCTTGGTATTTGAAGACTCGGGAATTGGCTCTGGAATCCTTCCAATATCTGAGATTTTGATGTGGAGTACTTAGAGATTTTGCTCTAGACTCCTTGGAATTATGACCTGGAATATTTGGAGATTTTGGTCTAGACTTTTTGGAAATTTTTCACCAGGATTGTTGGACATTTTTCTTCAAAGAAGATCTTGCTCTGGACCCCCTGCACATTTTAATGTAGAATACTTGAAGATTTAGTTCTGGAATCTTTGAAGATCCAACTATGGAGTCTATAGAGATTCTGCTCTACAATCAAAGTAAATTCAACTGTAAAACACTTGAAGTTTGTGCTCCAAAAGTCTTCAATATTTTGCTTATTGGAGGTTCGGCTTCAAAATCCTTCGATATTTTCCTCTATAATCCTTGGAGATTTTTCTATTAGATTCTTGGAGATTTTGCAGTAGAATTCGGATTCAGGGGTTATTCGGTTATTCTTTGCTCCAAAATTTTGTGAGTATTCGAACCAAAAAAGTTGGCTTGCTTGATATTGGAACAACCTTGATTGTAGTAAAAAATAACTCTTTTAGAGGTTAGAGGAGGGAGAAAGACTTGATAAGCGAACAAGTTCTGGTTTGTGGCTTGGGTTGAATGTTGCTAACATCTGTTCAACTACAGCTCCAATTAGCAGCTTCAGTTAACAACACATGTATCTAGTGGTCATAAATCAACTATTGTTCCACAACAACAACAACAACAACAACAACAACAACAACAACAACAAAAGCTACAATATATCTAGCGATAGATGTAACAAAACCGCTTACTGATGTAAAAACAAAGTTGATGCGGGAATCGAATCGGCCAAAGCCCACGCGCCGACGAAGTCGACAAAAGTGATAATTATAACTCCCAGTACTACCACCTCCCACACTGCCACACTTCCTCCCCCATCTTCACCCCGCCATGTCGCTTCATCGAAGCGCGCGCGATTATAGAGAAGTGCAGAGGGAAGAGAGAATTTATTGATGGAATGCGTGTGCCGACTTCCGCGACCTACCCATTTTTTTGTGTTCTACATCCGCCCACCGTATAGCCCTCAACCCATGAGGGATCCACAGAGCGCTCTCACACATACACACCAAATTTGCACAGACCTGCACACACACAGTCACACACACACGTATAGACACACGCACACACACCCTGCTCACAAACCCTTATACATATACCCAAAACTCCATTTGCATCACAATGGAGGCGGTAATTATGGCGGAGGTGCTCTCTAGCTCGCGCGCGCTTTCACACATACACACACGCACACATGCCCATGCCTATCTACTGCTGCTGCTGCAAGAAAAAAAAGCCGAAGCCACTTTCCCTTTGTGTGCCATAGAGCACCCTGTGCGGGGTCTGGGGTGTAGATAGGGAACAAACGGGCGTCATTCCGTTTTCGGTATAGGCGGGACTCTGACGCGCGCTCTCGCAAAAAGCCAGCTCTTTTCGCAAGCAGCGGCGGCAACCCTTCATGCGAGCGACACAGGAAAAAAAAGGGAAAGAATTGTTGAATATGCTTCCGACATTCTCTGGAGGAGTTGCGAGTTGCGAGCTGCTGCTGCTGCACGGCTCGGTGTTAATTAAAGTTAAACGTATACGGCGCGGCGTGGGCTGATTCTGGAGCGTCGCAGCGTGCTCGCTTCTTCAACGACCCACAAAGCGCGTGCCAGAGCTACAGACGGTGGTCGATGTTTGGCAGAGGAACGGCGGAAACGGGAGCGAGAGATGAGCACAGAAAGCTTTGACGGATGCGGCGTCAATGCGGAAACCGCGAGCGAAGCGGAAACACTAATGAATATGTCCCGGATAGCTTTGCCGTTTTGTAATGCCAAGATCAAGTCGCCTCCCCCCCCCCCAAAAAAAGAAGTGTTCTCAACAGGTTCTCTTTAATTCGGGTTGCTTGAAATCTTGAGAGTGTGATTTGATCTAATAGACCTATTCGGTGGAAACGAGAGAGACAGACTTATACAGAAATCTGTGTGAGAAAAGAGACACAGAGTGAGTTGCGCGCGCATCTGAACGACCATCTAGGGAAAGTCAGCATGAGGTTTGCGCTCCTGATATTCCCTGCATGTTTCAATTTTGACGGAGCAACTTCAACTGCCGTCATTTTGACGTTTACGCTAGTGAGAATTCACTGCTGAATGATGAAATGACCTCCACTCAACATGGAACAAGATGTGTGCCAGGGCTACCCCTCTAAAGGAAGGAGAGGCAGAGACCGTGTAACCGCAAAACATACAGGTCAGCAGCATTCCCACCTATTACAGAACATGTATTCCGGGTCAACCTCATGGAAGAAGCTTTGCATCCTTTGTCACCAACAGCAACTCTTCGAGGGCCTAGAGAACTACGACTATGACCTATGAATGCTCCCAGAAGGTGACAGTAGACGAAAACAGGCTAACCTGTAAGAATTTGTCACACTATCGCGGACAGAAACACTCAAAGGAACTGGGGGTCTGGGAGTTACTAGCTACTGTCCGTGTTTTACGCGATCGGGGACTTCCATTCTCATCTTGTTGCTTTTAACCACTCTACTTTCAAGGTGATGTTTGCAGGGAGCATACATGGTATGTACCAGGGATCACGCGTATGTGCCGTACACTTATCACTTCAACTGTTTGACACTTTGACTTTGATTTTTCCAAGGATGTCATTTGTCACCATTTCACCTGCACCGTTATCATGGCACCGAGTCGTGCAGATGCGCGCGCAGACCAGGTAAAACTGAATGGGTCTATTGGGAACCGTAGAATGGGGTGGTGTGTTCTGGGCGACTAAGCAGCGCATCAAGTACGTGGAGGCACAGACTCAAGCAAGTCTCGATTCCTTGAGACCGTAAACTCGAAAGTAACGATCACGTATTGTAGGTTAAATTCTTACTAAAGTCTAAAAAGTTTTTAGGGCCAAAAAAGAGGATTAGACATTATTTCAAATTCAAATTTACCACCAAAATGCCGATGAGTCCGATCCAATACGACACCAGAGAACGGAAACATGACAAGGGAAGTGCTCAACCGCAAACTTTCCCTTTATCTTTGAAAAGTTGCCACGGTCCTCATTTCGTTGGCAGGCTCAACCGTCGCCATACCTACTAGTTTTTTGGATTTCAATTTTTTTTCCATGAAGTTAAACCTTGGTAAACAGGTAGCACATCTGAATGAGGTGATGGAAAAACTGCATTCTTTCTTTTGGTGAGATTGGGGGTGCTTGTAATGGAACCCCAAGCACCTAAGCCAAAGCCAAAGCCAGCGCGTGGTATACCGTTAGTAGGCAAAAAGCTTGACAAATGTAACACACCGACGATTAGCAAAAAAAAAGAAATGCTAAAAATCATCTTCAGATAAGACGACCAAAATCTATAGAATTTTCAAGTTGAAACCTCAAGAACTCTTGCATCTTCTCCTAGAGGAAGATCTCATGAGCTCCAAAAATTACCAAGAAATATGGCAAAGGACCTTTGAGCAAAATATCCAAGGATTGTAGAGTTGAATCTTTGAAGATTCTAGAGCAATATTTCCAAGGGTTCTGGAGAAAACTTGACAAAGATAGTAGAGCAATATCACCAAGAACTTGAGACCATAATGATGCGAGGCATAGAGCAATATCTCTGAAATCCTCTAAAGTTGAATCTTCTGAGATTCGAAAGCAAAATCTCTATGCATTCCAGAATTAAATCTCTCGATGACACTATAAATAAATAAATAAATGAAAAATAAATAAAAATACCTCAAAGTTTCTAAAGCAAGATCCCAAAGGATTCTAGCATGAAGTCTCTCGAGGACCCTGGCAGAAATCTCCGGGATTCTAGAGTAAAATTTCCATGAATTCTGCGGATGAGTCCTCAAGGTTTCTAGAACAAAATCCTCGAAGATTTTAGAGTAGAATCTCCATGGATTCTAGAGTTGAATCCTCAAGAGTTCTTAGACAAACTCTTCGTAGATACTGGAGCAATATCAACAAGAACTCTGGAAGCTTCTAGGATTCTGAAACAAATAAATTCCAAAATATTCTACAGCAAGATCTCCAATGTTTCCAGTGCAAAATCTTCAAAGCTTGTAGAACAAGATATTCAACGATACTAGGGTAAAATGATTACGGATTTCAGAGTAAAATCTCCATGGATTTTAGAGTTGACTTTTCGAGGATTCTTAAGCGAAATCGTTGAGTAGAGTTGAATCAAGTATTCCAGAGCTAAATCTTCAAGTATTCTAAAGCAAAATGCACAAGTATTTCAGAAAAGAATCTGAGAGAATTCTTGATGAAGTGGGGTCAGAGCATTCAACGTAGTTCAAAAGTTCAAAGGCTTCTAGAGTTGAATCTGAAGATTCAAAAGTTGAGTCTTTAAAAATTCTGAAAAAAATTTACAAGCAGCTTGAAGCAAGGTCTTGAGAATGTCCAGAGCAAAATCTACGAAGATTCTAGAGAAAAATCCCGAGAAACATTCTAGACCAAGGTATTCAAGGATTTTACACTTGAATCTTTGAAGTTTTTAGAGCAAAATTTTCAAGTATTCTGAAGCTGAACGTCCAAAAATAGAGTTGAATTCTTGGGATTCAAGAGTTGAATCCATCAAAAGTCTTGGGCAAAATATCCAAGGTAGTAGGGCCGCTACGTGAAAAGTTACTGCACTTCATGTTAGAGCTATGAAATTTGGTACACTTCTTTACGGAACTATTAGGAACAATTCTGTCCGAGGTGCCCACAAAAATTATCCCTGCATCCAAAATGGCGGCCGTAAAATGGCGACTTGAATACGTGAAAATGTCATATTCGCCCCATTATAGACCGCAGGATGTCGATTTCCACACTACCATATCTTAAGTTGACGGTAACCATAATAATCGTGACAGATGTTCAATTTTCTGTATACAGGGTGTACGCGCGAAGTAAAACACTTCCCTTCACCAAATGGTTCCCCCTGGAGGTATTTTGAAAAAACAAAAAGTAGTCCTTTATAATTTGGCCCGTAGCTCTCGAATTTGCTCATCATATATTTATTCAACTCATAATATACAGGATGTTCAAAAAATAAATTACAATTTTGGCGACACCCTGTAACTAATGATTGTAATCTCTGGAGCTTTGTATGCTGATTACAGATTTGCATGACGTTTATGGTTTTTTTTTAAATAACCTCTAAAAAATCAAATAATCTCACTTGCAAAGATTGTATTCTAGGCAGCCAGGAGATACACTCGACTATACTTCATGTTAGAGGTATGAAACTTGCTACACTCCTTTTGGGGAACCATTTGAAACAGTTCTGCCCGAGGTGCCAATCAAAATCATGGCTGCGTCCAAAATGGCGGTAGTTTTCCAATATGGCAGCTTACATTATATGGGAATCTTGTATTCGTGCGATTATAACCCGTAGGATGTCGATTCTCATATTTTCAACCATTCTGAGACTAATGATCAACACAACAATCTTGGCAGATGCCTAATTTTCCGGGTACAGTCATTCCAAATGAAAAGAAGGATCTAATTATCAAGCCCTTGAGACGGCGTTACTTTTCTGTGGCATCTCGCGTCAACACCCTGTACATGGAAGAATAAGCATCTCTCACGATTGTTCTGGTCACGGTTAGTTTCAGAATAGCTGAATCTATGGGAATCGACATCCTGCGAGATTTAATCGGACAAATACGAGATTCTAACATAGGTACAGGGTTATTCAAAAGTCCGGAATAAAATTAATAATTTTTGACCCTATTTTTTTCGGGAAAAACGTTCGAACAGGTCGATTTCTAGAAAAGGCAAGCCGTTTTTCCATGACACGTGTCATGATCTACCGTCAACCCCTTGACCCCTAGCCACCCTTAGGATTTTTTTTTAAATGGCACCCTATGGCCTAGGGGGGCTCGTTGGAATGCTTGTCAAAAACTATTTTCAGATCTACCATTGAAAATTACATCAAACGCTTCACCATGAAGTTTCGAGTAACCCTAGGGTTACTCAAAAGTCAGGAACAAAATTCGTCATTTCTTACCATATTTTTTTACGAAAAAAAACGCTCGAACAGGTCGATTTTTAGAAGCGATAAGTCATTTTTCCATTATACGTGTCATGATCTACCGTCAACACCTTATCCCTTAAGCTCTTGACCCTCAATCCCTTAAGCGTCCAACAATTTTTAAAAGTTGATCTGAACACAGTTTTTGACAAGCTTTCCAACGAACCCCCACAAACCATAGTATGCGATTCAAAAAATTCAAAACGACTCACCGTTCATTAAAATCGACCCTGTCGAGATTTTTCTTTTTTTGAAAAAATATGGTATTGAATTATGAATTTTGTTCCGGACTTTTGAGTAACCCTGGGGTTTCTCAAAATTTCATGGTGAAGCGCTCGATCTAACTTTCAATGGTAGATCTGAATACAGTTTTTGACAAGCTTTCCAACGAGCCCCCACAAGCCATAGAGTGCCAATAAAAAAATAAAAAATACTAAGGGTGGCTAGGGGTCAAGAAGTTGACGGTAGATCAAGACACGTGTCATAAAAAACGGCTTGTCTTTTTCAGAAATCAACCTGTTCGAGCGTTTTTTCCGGAAAAAATATGGTCAAAAATTATTAATTTTATTCCGGACTTTTGAATAACCCTGTATGTAGGCCCCCATATTGGAAAACGACCGCAATTTTGGATCCAGCCATCATTTTGATTGGCACTTCAGGCAGATTTATTTTAAACAGTTCCTCAAAAAGAGTGTAGCAAGTTTCATACTTTCAACTTGAAGTGTAGTTCATCTCCTGGGTGACTAAAATACGGTCCTCGCAATTTAGATTTATTCATGTTTGAGAAATTATTTGGGAAGAAACCCGTATGTGTCACTAATTTTTGTAATCAGCATGGAAAGCTACATAAACTACAATATGAAATTACAGGGTGTCGCCAAAATTTGTAAAAATATTTGAACACCCTGTATATTATGAGATATAGAAATTTATAATGAACATATTCGACAACTACGGAAAAAAATATGGACGATTAGTTTTTGTTTTTTTTTCAAAATATCTCCAAAAAGAAGTGTTTGGTGGAGGGGAGAGTTTCACCTCACGCGAACACCCTGTATGAAGAAAATTGAGCATCTGTCACACTACTGTGGTTACCGACAGTATAAGAATAGCTAGTGTGGAATTCGACATCCTGCGGTATACAATGGGGCCATTATGACATTTTCATATATTCAAGTCGCCATTCTGGAAAACGGCCGCCATTTTATATGCAGCAAGAATTTTCGTGGGCACCTCGGACAGAATAGGCTAGTGGACATGATTTTTTTTATTTATTTTTATGAAAGATCCTCCCAAAATTGTTGCATCGGCAAGATGATTTTGTTTTAAAAGGTTTCTGTACATATAAAAAAAAACATGAAAAAGATTTGTTTGTTTGAATGGCGCGGCAAGTGCGTGACGTCACATTTTGAAGAGCCAATAGAAACTCTAGTTGGCCATTTAATGACTGAAGAACACGTTCTCGTTTTGAACTGATTTATATCAAAAAAATAAAATTAAATGCTCGTCCTTAAAATTCACTTATTTTTGCTTGTGCAGGCTTCGGATTAATGTCACAACAGTGTTATTAGTGCCATATGAGTGGCAGTACTGCGAGTGTCGCATGCCATATGTCAGGCCCACGTCAAATAATCTAGCTTTTTTTAATACAATTTCGCTTCATAATACATAATAACTCCATGCAATGGCATCAAAAACAAGTTCCTTGTAATAAAGTTGTGCTCACACGTGAAAATACACCACTACATAATGGATCCAGAACGAATGATTAGGTCGAATGTCAAATGCGTTCCCCTCTCCTTCCTCCCTCCCACCTCCTAGCCCACTTTCAAGCTGTGACGTAGCATATTATTTCTGATTTGAATAAGTCCACTTTCAAATTGATTTTTTACCGAAATGGAATCATATTTCGAAAAACTTTTCCAATTACTAATTTGTCATTCAGATATTTATCAGATTTATGATACTTTTATACTGAAATGCGATTGATGTCCAGTAGCCTATTGTTGAAAATGGTTCCCTGAATAATTGTACCAAATTTTATAGCTCTAACATGAAGGTGCAGTATATCACTTTGTTTTGTCGCGTACTAAGGCTCCTAGAACAGGATCTTAAAAGGTTCCAGGGCAAGATCTACAAGGATTTTAGAACTAAATGCATATAAAATCCTGAGCGAACTCTCCAAGAATTTCGAAGTTGAAACTTCAAGTATCTAGAGCAAGATCTATAATGATTTCAAAACAATACTTCCAAGAATCCTAGAGCAAAATATTCAAAGGTTCCTGGGCAAAACCTTCAAGGATTCTAAAATAGAATTTTCTTCGATTCTAGAGCAGATACTTTGAAGATTTTAACCAAAATGAGCAAGAATTCCAAAGTGATATCTTTGAGAATTCTCAAGTTGAAACTTCAAGTATTCGTGCATCTTCTTGTAGAGCAATATCTTCGATGATTCGAAAGCAAAGCTTCCGAAGATTATCAAGCAAACTTGCAGAGGACTGTGGAACAAAATGTTCGAGGATTCTAGAGTTAGACCTTTGATGATTCTAGAGTAAAATTTCCAAGAATTCTAGGGGAAACTTTTCGAAAGTAGTATAACAATATCACCAAGAACTCGAGACCATAATGACGCTGGGTATCAAGCAAAACCTATGAAACTTTGTGAAGTTGAACCTTTTGAGATTCTTGAGCAAAATTTTCATATATTCGAGAGTAAGATACTCGTAGATTCTAGACAAAATCTCGAAGGATTCTAGCGTCAAGTCTCCAAGGACCCTGGGACAAATCTCAAGGCTTTGCCTGGAGCAAAATGTCACGGATTCCAAAGTAAAATCTCCATGAACTTTGCGGATGATTTTCTCAGAGTTTCCTCCCAAGGTTCAAGAGGAAGATCTCGAGAGATCCTAGGGCAATATCAGCGAGAACTTCAAATAATGAAGCAAACAAAATCTCTGAAGATCATAGATAAACAACATATAAACAAGTTGAATCTTCTAAGATTATCTTCAAGGACTTCGCAATCTTTATTCGATGAAAGCGACACCTCCTGCCGCGAGCACTTCTGCAACCATCCAATAGTAGAAAATTTAACGCACCAGCTGTTAGTGTTACCTAAGCTTATCAAGGAGGAATCAAACCATAAATTAGTAAAAATTCTTTCATTGCTTCAGCCTGGATTTGAGTTGGGGCATGAGTGGGCAGTCGTTATACGCTTTGTAGTCCGAATGAATGACACCTACAACGAGAATTTTGAATTTCAGCTGTTTAAAGTTCAGCGCAAACTTTCCACCAGAAAGCCGCTCTCTCTCCCCGCCAACAACTGCTCTGACGGCGCTTTAAACTGTCTTTTCCCAAGCGCACCCGGAACATCTGTTCCGTTGCTGTGTATATTGTATGCAAAATTCAGCTCCACTCCAGCAGGACTCTCGCTTGCTCGCCCTTTCCAACTCCGCCGCTTGTGGCACAATGGAATGTGAAACTTGAAGTTTGTTTTTTGTCGTTGCATTTTCTCTCGCACATATACATACGCCATGCAGAATTTCTTGCGTATTCCCAATCACCATTTCGTGCAACAACACCGTAATGCGATTACCAAGTGAAATTCCTTTGCCATAGACGGGAAGAGGGAAGGAGAGAGAGAGAGAGGAAGAAACATTAGGACTCGGAAGGAGTAAGAAAGAGAGAAAGAAAATAACTTCTAGCTGATGTCGAAGTTTTGCAAGGTAGAGAATGCGAGTGCTGAGAAGCTGCAAAAGCAGCTAGCAGCAGCGAGATAAAACGTGTTTACACAGGAAGCTCATATTCAGCGTATTTTCTTAACCCGAATTCAATTTCACTTCCACTTCCACTCCCTATATTTACCAAACTTGAAAATGTCCCCCTGTCTTGTCTACCTTCCATCCCAAATGCCGAAAGATGGAAAAGATGCGTGATCACGTACTAAGCCAATAATAGCTTTTGAGTTGTGTGTGTGTGTGTGTGTATGTTTGTATATAAGTATGTAATATATTATATTATTTGATACAGGAGAGGATGTTGACGATGAGTTCCATACACATACAAACGCACCTCGAAATTACACGAGTAAATCGCTGCTCTGAGCGCTGTTGTGTACCCGCTGAAAGCTCCTGATTAGGCGGCAGCGCTTCCTCCTCCTTACCCCTTCCTCCCCCGTTCCAGCGACCTTTCTACAGTTATTGCATTACCGTGTATGATGGCATGTTAGCAGCAGCACTACTAACTAGGCATGTAGCTAACTAGAGCTACACTCTCGGTATATGTATGCGTGTAATGTACTCCTCTTCTCTTCATAGTTGTTTGGCATGGGAGATTGGATCTGCGATGCGATTAAAACCTGATGCGGGCGTGTGGGGGCGCAAGACGCGGCGCATTTCCTCCGGCAGCTCCAGTCTGGGATTGAAGCGGGTCTCATTACCCACGTGGAACCGTTTTATTTTCCAAAAAAAGACTTGTGCATCTCGCCGGTGATGTAGTAGTCGCTCACGAAGTTCTAATCAGGTTTTACTTTTTCAATTTATCCAGGAAGTGTATTCGGTTACGAATCAAAGACTTGCGACAGAAAACATTTGATCCAGTAGTACGTGAATGCATGTCTCCTGAAATGGTGATATAAAGTCACGCCTGGGGGTGGGTTCCTGCAAGCACACAAAAAACCAGGCAGTGATAAGCTCGACACGGGAATATAACAAGGTTACACCTTGATGCAGTCAGCGAAAGAGAACCACCTGTATGCGATGACGTCTTATCGCCCGCTCATCAATCCTAGCAGCTCTTTTTCGACAGTCGTATAGTTCATTGCTGCTCCGCTGAGTGAACTACTCGAAGCACCATTTCCGAGAATCGAAAATCGCGATAAGATCTCAAAAATCACGTTGCCCTTGCTTTTGAAATGCCCAGTACTATCATCAAACTGGTTTGGAAACAAGACCTACCGCGTTGGTCTCTTTTTCAACGGCCGGCATCTCCCTGGTAATTTCAATGCTTGATGGTTCGGGATCTTGGTCTTTCGAGAGTACATACGAATTTTGTTTCTGGCAAATATAATCTCGAGCAGCTCTCTTTCGCTAGTTGTATAGTTGATTTCTGATCCTCTAAGTGACCCGCTCGCAACATCATTTTCAACGATCGGAAATCGCGATAGAGTATCAGGAACTACGTTGTCCTTGCCTTTGACATGCTCCATACTGTCATCAAACTTATTGAGAAACAAGGTCGAACGCATTTGCTCCCCGTTCAACAGCCGACATCTCTGTAGGAATTTCAGTGCTTGATAAGTCTATGATCTTGGTTCCATGAGTATACACACGAATTTGCCTCAAGTAAATATGATTAGTAAGGAATCTAGGACAGTTCTGGGTCACTTTCAAGGTCATGCGCCCTGCTGTGAGATTAGTACCGTTCTGCGCAGATGTATATCTGGTTGCATAATTTTTTGGTGGAAAACCTGGTGACATCCAGGGACCAGGGCTACCAACGTGAGTGTTGATCTTGAAATTTAGAAAAAATGGCGCGAATAATTTCAAACATGGCGTCTTGAATGTCACCTGTTAACAATGTCATTTGTCAACAATGTCACCTGTCAATCTTGGCACCTGTCAACAATGTCACTTGTCAATACGACACACCTGTCAATTTTGTCACCTGTCAACAAATGTCACTAGATTTTCTCGCTAAAAAAGTTATCGGAATGACAAATGTCACCACCTGTCAACGCATAAGGGAGCTGTCTGTCGAGCCCTGCGCGCTCAAGTGACAGCGCTAAATGGGTGCACGAATGTCACTTTCCCCTCATCCTCCCACTTAATTCCCAACATGACGTTTGAGAAATCGCCGTTCACGATGTCCAGATATCTGAACCAAAGGTAACGATAAAAAAATTGAAAAAAAAAAACAATGCATGTACGTATTTGAAATTCATTCTATCTATTCAGATAACAATTCCAAATCAACGTAGAATAATAAAAAACTTGAAAATTAGCATTACATGGTAATCTAATACTTGAAAAAACTTGATGTCGAACATTTTCGTGCTCCTGCTTGTCTTGAATTGCAGTGCCTTTATGCCCTCATGCCAAAGTTTCGCGACTGGGAAATTTTAACAATCTTTTGTCATCATAAAAATATAGACTAACTTGATTTTAATCAACTGTGTAAATGTTGTGCAAATAAGTTTTGAGAATTTTCTTCTGTCTGAACGTTTTTGAATCTGAGTTTGATACGGTGTCATCATAATCTCCCTCCATCAAAGCATATCTAACAACACTTCTTCCAACTCCCTTGGCCTTTTTTGTTGGTTTATCATCAACTAGTTTCACAAAATATGCTTCAGCCCATGTGCCGATGTAGAGAGATATAAACCTGCCACCGTATTCATCTTTAAATTTCCCAATCACTGATGCATTGGGGGCGGCGTTATGGACATTATTTGGAGGATAATTCGACAGAACGAATTTGGAGAGTTCCTGTTTGTCTTCAAAAACGTTTTCTGTGATTACATAAATAATAAAACTGTCGGTGTCCATATAAAGAGAGACTTTGTCATTGTATTTTTTTTCTCGAAAAATCATAATAAAGACCATACGTGACAGTTTTGGACAGATCCAACACGCAAAGACCAACATAAAGCGGTTTGTCATGTTTGATTTTCACCTGATTCATTTGGATGGCAACAAAATTTTTAAAGAATATGGTGAAATTTTTGTAATTTGGTATAGCCAAATAAGATTCTCAAAAAGGCAATTGGTTGTGTGAGGTGTGAAGGTGTTCAGGATATTCCAAATCCACAGAAAACATGAAACCTAAATTTTCTTGATTTTCCAATTCGAAAGGCTTATCATTATCATCCATTAGTTCATCAACCTGGTCTTGTGGGACCCATTTAAAATTCAAAAGAGCCTGTCGGAAGATTTTGAGACATGGCCCAACCGTATAAACTCGTGACGTCTGAATTCATTAAAAACGACGTCTCTTGTGAAAGATCATATTCTGAATGAATTGATGGATGATTGGCTCTAGCTTTTCGCAAGTTACACTGACATATACCACCACGCAAGCTTTTTTCGAGAAACAACAGTTTATTCACATCACCAGTTTTTGGCGCATGACCTTACACGGAGAAAAATATTGAGCTATATTAGACACAATTGAGGTGTATTTAACCACAATCTGTAGGCGGATATAGGCCACCTCCAAGCGACTGTCCCTGTAACATTAGATTTGTGGATGGAAGGATGTTGTACAGGTTTAATTAAATTAGTGTTGCACCAAACATAGTTTTATTGGTATTTGAACCAAAATCTTGTAGTTATATCAGCAGTGAATCTTGTGTACATGACAACAAAAAACTAGATACTCTCATAATGGTGTATGAATGAATCACAAACAGTTTGGGGATAAACTAAAATTGAGTCTATTTAGCCCAACCGCAACTTTGTAGTTGATCCACCGTGAAGCTTTTGTACATAACAACCAAAAACTACTTACATTATCATGTTGCATAGTTAAGTTACGCAAGTAGTTCCTATCTGACATAGCTCCAATTTTGTTGTTACATTTACATTTCCAATTTAGGTGGAATAGCACTTGTGAGGGGTTAACGGGATGCTAGGGGGCTAGGAGTCAGCAGCGGGTATGCAGTCTTGTATGAAGCCACTCAATTAAAAAAAACTGCGTGCAATTTAAATTCTGTCAATAACACACTCTAGCCACAACTTTTCCACTTTTTTTGCTCAAAAATGCATAACATTCAGTTGAAATTTTGATAAAGTGCGAGTAAAATAGAAAAAAACGGGAAAAAAACCCTCGAAAAATCGTGTTTTTGGTATTTTAATCGTATCTTCTCGAAATTCCAACTGAAAGTTGCAACAATTTTTGCATAAAAAAATTTGTGGCTAGAGTGTGTCGTTGGCAGAATTTAAATTGCAGGCACATTTTTTTATAAAGTGGTTTTATACGAGACGGCATGCACGCTGCCGGCCTTTGGTGCTAGCGGCCCGTTAAGGGGCCAGCAATAATATATTATTTTAATCAATGTTGAAGTCCATAAAAAAACTCGTCATCGATCACATTGATTTTATTGATAAATCTGTATAAAAAAGTAACACATTTTTTAACCAAGGTAGGTACATAGTAGCAGATACTTATCGTATTATATACAATCTACTTGAACATGTTCTTGATACTGGATGTAAATGTATGTATAAACATGAATGGTCTACCACATTCTGTGACAATTGAACATTTTGTCAATAATTACATAACACGTAGGTACATGCATACAATAAATCCATCCACACATCTCTTCCATATTTTAGATTCCATGAGTTGAATTTCATGAATAATTATGAATTCTAATATAATAATCTTTGATAATTTATTTACTATTTATGTCTTGGACGTACAAAGAGTCTGACATGTTTTTTGACTAATAAGCATGGATCATACAGTTTGCAGCTTCATCCAATGATAACACGTGCTCCTTTCAATACGCTTAGCGTTTTGAGTAAAAGCTTTCCGAAAATTTTGGAAACCTTTGAGAACCACTGTGTTTTTTCAGCTCATGATCAACCTAGGTATCAGCAGTTGTCATAATTTTTTGCGCTAGGCAAGTGGCTTTCAACTGAATAGCTTTGTTTTGCGTGATTTTTACAAAAAAAAATACCTTTAAATATTTGCAAAATGCTACCTACAGAGATTTTCATCCTATTTCGATGCAATCCTATCCTATCTGCTGTCAAAATATTCCTAACCATCAAATAAATTATATAAGTATATTGGAACTGACATAAGCAAGTTCAAAATTTACCTTCAGATAATTGTTGTGGAGTTGTGTAATTCCGTAAAAAGTTCCTCACCGTTGTGTTGTCGTTTTTTGACAAAGCTAACTGCAGAATTTTTGCTGCTGTTGCTGGCCACTTCACCACCAAACGATTCACGGCTTCGGGATAGTCAGACTCAAAGTCTAGGCTGAGCTGTAATAAGATATTTGTTTGATAGTTATTTATTGAAAAACAGCACAAATTAAACTGAGTAAGACGGCCTTCTTACCAACATGTGTCCAGACGGCTGGTTTAAAGCTGGATATGCTTTGAAATAATCTTCGATTGTACAGTCTTGCTTCTTTCTACTTTCTCTTGTTTTCCTCCAGTAGTCCGCAACAGTGGTCCATGGTTCTATGCAATCAAATTGTGGGATTAGATCCTTTATCATTTCATTGTTCAACGACAGGAAAACCTCCAAATCTATTTGGTTCTCTATTAACAAATACATCTAACATGTAACCTTCACCATTCAACCCATGCAATAGATTACTTACCTTTAAATATTGGCACAAAGCATTCAAAGCCCCAATCAGATAACAGTTGCTCCACCGTGTCCATTTTGCTGCACCAATACAACACTTTCGATTTTCGAAACCAAACTGAGCTTGCACAGAACTGCAAAGCAAAGAGGTGGTAATGGGGATGTCGCGCACGTTATTTGCGTTCGGAACTGAGAAAAACACAGTTTATGTTTGGGTTACTCAAAAGTTGTGTATAGAGTTACCACAAAGAAGTAGATTTCAACAACACAAAACCTAGAAGATTACATTTTGTGGTGCAGATATGAATATAACGGTGTGATGATCCAGCTACAAATTGTGGTTTCCATATAAATAACAGTCATTGAAAAATTATACATTGTTTCTAGCTCTTCCAAACAAACGAAGAGATGAATTCGAAGTAATGAGGTTTCAACTCAAAGAACATCATGATGGTTGAAATATTGTTGTGCTATCAGCTAGTCGTCTATTTAGCTTAGCCCCAAGATTGCATATGATTGAGGAATAGTCACTTATTATTGCAACATAACGTATCAACACCAATCGTAATTTATCCTCAAGAACTTGGTTCTTTGCGGCTAGATGTAAAATCTGATACGCCAATACCAATTCGGTTTAAAAAGACGCACAATTTTCCAACATTTGTAAAATGTTCAAATCTACAAAAATATTTTTCTCCGTGTAAAAGTGGCCCGGAACTGTCGTAGAATCCCTACTATGATTCCTTGCAGTTCTTTTTTGATAGTTCAGCTCTGCTCCGCTAAGTCACCTATTTGAGGCACCATTCCCGGCTATCGGAAATCGCGATAAGACGTCGGAAACCACATTGTTCTTGCCCTTGAGATCCTTTTCAATAAACTACAACTAAGCATGAGGAACATGTGATTTCTTTAAACTTGCCGGGTATGAATACCGCTGGTCAAGTTCAGGGTTTGGCGGGCGCCACCGCATCTGAATTTACTCCTGGGGGCCGGTGGGCGTTAAAGTTGCGACCCCTAAGACCGACCTTGGAAGGGTTCCTGCAAGCATACAAAAAACCAAGCAGTGATACGTTCGACACGGGAATACAACGTGAATTCACCTTGATGCAGTGAGTGAAAGAAAATCACTCTGTATGCGACGACGTCTTATCGCCCGGATTTCGAGCGTCGTCGCGCCAAGTTTCTCGCCCTCCTTCCCTTCCTGCGGTCGGGCTATTGGCCTCCGCAGTAAGCCAGCGGTCGCGACACCTGCTTCCCGAGCCTTGCGATCGGAATCGAAAGGGAGCAAATTAATTCCTCTGGATCAAGGTCCGACCGCGCCGCAGTCTGGAACTCTGCCAGATAAGATTTAACGGCCCATTACCACCACCACCACCCTCACTGTTGCGGTGTCCACCCACTATTGAAACTCCAGCGCGCGGTTGTTACACCAGAGCACAAATCAACACCGACTTATTGTATTGCATTGAATCACACTGCCGGCCGAGAGAATTACACTGCCCGAGAGCGTTCAAGATATTCACGAGATGAAAGCCAGGACCTCCGCGCCCACCACCAAAACCTACCCGGCTTCCCGGCAGGACGTATTATTATACTTTCGAAAAGTAGCGGTTAACAATCGCGTAACCACCACCACCGCCGCCTCACCTCGCAACCAGAGGATTCATGCTTCCGTGGCTTTTCGCAGAAAGGTCCTCTCTGTTGCCGGGTAGCCCTCGTTGCTGCGAATTCTGAAAGTTTGAAATTGAAAACACGCCGCGACAAATCACACAACGACCTCGGAAAAGTTGAAAGCTTTGTTCTTCAAACGCCCTTATGGCCGGAATCGTCGTGTGCGTTTAAAATGTTTGTAATTCGGCCCCTTGTTTCGACCGTGCCACAAAAGAGACGAATTTCAATTATTTGGGAAATTTCTGCAACACACTTCCAAGCCGAATTAGCAGTAGAATGCGTTGGATTTCAGCGTTTCGGTCGACTAGGTCGTCACAAACGCGCGTGCTAATCTCCCGGACCCGGGAAGCGCCAGGATCCATCAATTAATGACCAGAACAAATTAATTATAGTTTAGATTGAACCGTGCCGCCGCTGCTAGCTAGCTGGCTAGCTGGTGTGTTTGGAACGTAACCGATAGCTTCTCTCCAAAGTTCTGTAGTGTCGAAGCCAGCTAACTAGACAGAAAATTGAAAGCCAGGACACGGAGTCTGTGGATTCGTCATTATGAATCAGCGTTAGTACCCAATCCGAACAAAAATAAAGAGTCGCATCAATTAGTCCAGAATAGCTACAATACCTACCGTGTCCGATTGACGCGGGCTTGCAACAGCAGCAACAAAGTCAAACAACATCGCCCCCGACAGCCAAACGCATTTCGTTTTAATTAAAAACGAACCGGTGCCAAATCGAACCCGACCACCTCGAACACTCCGTCCCATTGTTGTCGATATATTTTTAAAGCGGAACATTCAGGGTTATCTTGACAAAGGATGCTGAGAAAATAACTTTTGAGCAAGTGCTCGAGCTCATTCCAAATCAGTTGCTAGCATCGATCATATCGACTCCTCCGATGAGGAAATGTCCCGGTGTTGGTGGTTACAAGTCGTTTGGGTTATCGTTTCGGGCTATCATCACATTTGGGTTATCACTGAGCTGTGATGTCGGCAAACAGCCGCTTGAGCAGCTAAACTGCCAGTGCTCTGGTATGCACATAAACTCGAAACCCGCATGCTCCAGAATGCAATTTTCACCCGGGTTTTCCATATAGTTTTAAAGTATATTACTTTGGAGTTTGGTACATAGCGGCGGTTGCAGCAGCAGCAGACGCAGCCGGAGGAACAGCACATCGGCAAACTTTATCGCGATATGTTTATTCGAGCTGAACGCGTTTGTTTTATTGGAACGTACCTTCTCTCTCTCTCCCCAAAGCTCTTCTAGATGTGGTGCACTATTGAGAGAACATTCCAGAGAGAGCACGTTGGCAGTTCCATGCACAATGAGAGTACCGATTTCATACTTCATAACAAAACAAACATTCCTTTGCCGACTCGAACTATATAGTTAGTTATTGAAACAAGGCCGATTTGGTGCAGCCGAGAACAGCTGCAGCACAATGCTCTCGACTTTCTCTCATACCGAATCCACATAGGAAACAATAACGCGGCTTCCGAAGCAATTATCTCGACGTTTCGTATATACGTGAGTCATCATCAGAATTGCTGCAACCGATCTGCTTTGATCTCGGTGTACTTACCGAATACTACTCAGTGACATGTCGTATGCATAGAAGTTCAAACTTGAAAAGCGTGCTTTTCGTATTTGAAGAGAATTGATGAATACGGAGGCGGTTGAACAAAAAGCGAGTGCTGGATTGGAGGTTGCGGGTGTGTGTATAGAAAGTAAAATATAAATCAATGCTGATAAGGGCCAAGGGTTGCTGCAAGCGCAGGTTTCGCGCGCGGTCCACCGAACCGCATCGCCGCCGCCGTCGGTCCCTGTGGGCAAGAAGTGAGCGCAAGAGCCGGGTTTTCGGGTTGGGCATGTTGATAAAACTAAGCGCCGCGGGGCACTTTAAACTGCACACTAAATTAAACCGGGTATAGATGCCAACGTGTGCTTACCTGTCACGTAATAAAATCTGCTTGATTAGTTGGCTCCCAGTGCCAACTAAAACTGAAAATACAAACAGTAGAAGAGCGCTTGGATTATACCGGGTGTGTTCTGTTGGTACAAAGCCCCCTTTTTGTCCCGTTTATATCCCTTTGAGCATACGAAATTTGCTTGAGGCGAATATAATCCGGCTCTTTCGGTAGTTGTATAGTTCATTCTTGCTCCTGCAAGTGACCTACTTGAAGTATCACTCCAAACTATCAAAAATCGCGATAGGACGTCGAGAACTACGCTATTCTTGCCCCTAACATGTCCTGTACTGTAATCAAACTGATTGAGAAGCAAGGTCTACCGCGTTGGTCTCTTGTTCAACAGCCGACATCGTTTCAAGAATTTCAGAGCACGATGGTCTATGACCTTGGCCCCTTGAATCTTGAAATAATTCCTAGCAGCCGTTTTCGGGAGTTGCATAGTTCATTTCTACTCCTCCAAGTGACCTATTCGAAGTGCCATTCCCGACCATCGGACATCGCGATGGAACGTCCGAAACCACGTTGTCCTTGCCCTTGATATGCTTCATACTGTAATCTAACGGATTGAAAACAAGGTCTACTTGGTCTCAAGTTGAACAGCCGATATTGCCTCAAGGATATGAAAGTTCGATGGTCTACGACCTTGACCTTTTGAATATACACACGAAATTTGCTCAGGGCGAGAATCATTCCCAACAGCTCGTTTTTGATAATTGCGTAGTTCATTTCTGCTCCTTCAAGTGACCTACTTGAAGCATCATTTTTGCCGATCGAAAATCGCGATAGGGTGTCAGGAACCACGTTATATTTGCCTTTCACATGCCCAATTCTACAGTCAAACTGGTCGAGGAAGAAGATCTATCGCGTTAGTCTCTTGTTCAACAGCCGACATCGCCCTGAGAATTTTAATGCTTGATGGTCCATGATCTTGGTCTCTTCAAAGTATACAGGGTGTGTCATTGACATGGGCGAGCTCAGTTACACCTACGCCGTTAATGATATCGAAATGAACCAAACGGCACTGCATACGGGAGGTCAAAGTGCAGTTTGTGGCATTATTTTGCTCTATACAGGATGCCCCATTTTCGCAGGGTAGTTTTTTAACCAGTCTTTTTAAATGGCATCCCCTTTATATTGTTACATATTTGAATTCGCCCTTTCTCAAGCATTACAAATTTACCCCGTATGTGTAGCTTTGTTCCCTGAATAAACAAACGAAATTTGCCGTAGACGAATATAATTTCTTGCAGTTCTTTTCTGATAGTTCATTTCTGCTCCGCTATGTAACCCACACGAAGTATCATTTCCGACGGAAATCGCGATAAGACTTCGGAAACGACGTTGTTTTTGCCCTTGATATGCTTTCTTCCTCGAATAAACTTAGATGCAAAGTTAACCGCGTTGCTCTTTCGTTCAACAGTGAACATCGAAAAACTGTGCGTGATGGTCTATGATCTTGGCTCTGTGGCAGACGAAACTTACCAAAGGCAAATATAATTCCCAGCAGCTTTTTCCGTAGTTGTATGGTTTATTTCTGTTCTTATTCCGGCAATTGCCGGAGCCGGTGTGAGCTGGTCAGGTTATACTAACCCGTGCCAAAGTGCTGTTGATCAGGACCAGACAACGCAAAAAACAACTGCAAGACTTTCTTTGCCACCTGTCCATCAGGCGCTTCCTCACTTGATCAGTTTTAAGCCCTCGCGAAATGAGTTTCCGCGACGGTTTCACTAAGGCAGCAGTCACACTGGAGCCATCACCACCCACTACCACCCACCACCACCCACTACCACCAAGCAAAATAATCCGCCCTGGTCTCACTGAGCCACCGTCCGTCGTCCACCGTTAACCACCGTGCCCCCCTCCTGAATTTGACATAATCCTGTTTTATATAATCCGTACTACAATTCTGTAGCGAAAGTTGCCTAAAACCACGATTTTAGGCAACATTCGCTACATCAGTGTACTGCGGAATGTATTTCATACTCCCAGGGACTTTTCTCACACGATTCAAGAATAGCGGCCCAGCTCATGACAAGATTGACAAGTTCTCTGATTGCAATGATTTCGTCTGATGACTCAGAAACCAACGAAGTTGTAGCTTTATAATACATCTCGAAAAAAATCCGTAAAAAACGTGGGTGCGTCAAATGTTTCTCGATAGAGAACAACTAGGAGAATTTCATCAATTAGTGCCGCAGCTTGTTGATGATGAATAACAATTTTACAGTTATTACCGTATGAACAAGAAATGTTACAATTTGTTAGTGACAAAAGTGAAACCTTTGTTTTCTTTGGGACATACACATTGTATGTTGTATGTATGCATATGCACAAAATGTTTGTTCTGCATGCGCATCAAGATGCGTATTGTTAACCACCGACCACTGACCACCACTTTGGAAATTTCAAACACATGGCCACCGGGTGGTCACTGGGCGGTGGTAAGAGATGGCTGCAGTGTGACCAGCATCATTACATTGCGTGCGTTTGATTTTTGGTTGATGGTAGTGGGTGGTGATGGGTGGCTCAGTGTGACTGCTGCCTAAAGCCCGAGCCTGTGGAAGATGGTCCCTGCAAAATACTGAAAAAGCAAACATGTTCATTGCCATCGAGCTTCCTGTCAACGTTTTCAATCCTAATGGCAACCCAGCCTGTGTGCAGGGTCGGCCATTGTAGAGAAAACAGGTCCTTTCGGCTCTTAATCAAATGTTCAGATTGATTGTTACTCGGAACCTGAAAGGAGAACGGTTTTTCATAAAAATAAGCTCTTCAATTTTATGGTCACATGCACAAAGCTCGGGAGTAGAGCTTTGAGAGGGTTTTCTTGGAGCATCGAACGTGAATCGCCCTAGAAATTTCAGTCCTTGATGGCCCTTTCGAACTGTGATCTTGCCCACTTGAATGTAGAATCGAAACTTGCTCTAATAATTTTTAGCAGCTCGTACCCCGTAGTTGTATAGTTCAGTTCAGCTTCAGTCCGCCACAGGGCAGTAAGGGGGTTTTACCAACCACTGTTCCAATTTGTTAAGTACTGCATGAGGGCCGGTTTTTGATAAAAATGAGCGCTGTAATTTTTGGTTGTGCAAAGAAAGCACGGGAGTTGAGCTGGGAAGCTATGCTCGAAACATCGAACGTGAATTCCGAGCAAACCACCCGGTATAGACGCGTCGCAGATCGCCACCCCGGGATCACCCCGGCTGTGGCTCCGAGAGCAGGAATCCGGTTCCAAAACCGATCCGGGGCTTATGTTCTTAGCCGGTAACTCCCTTGGTTCATGCCTTCTCACCTACTATGCCTACACGTCTTCCCTCTGCCTTCCACCACCACCATCCCGTACCCTTTCCAATGACCCCGGACGTCGAATTGATTTACTGTCTTCCCTTCGGTTTGCCGCAAAATTCTATATACTCGCTGAGGCACACACCAGGGCTGAAATTATACAATTTAGCGCGACAGATGTGCACGTTTCTTGCTGCTGCTGCTGCTGCTTCTCCTGAGTCTATCTTACAGAGCAGAAGTAGATGTACCGAATAATGCAGTGGCGCACGTCTTGGCCATCGCACGAGGGATATGTCGATCGACCGTGAAATTTATGGTCGCACTCCGTCGGCTCATATTGAATTTAATAAATAGAGAAGCGGAGCGAAACGGGAGCGCCTTATCCGTCTCGTCTCGAAGATTAATTCTTCAAAAGCACTGGGCACACGCACAGGCACCCAAAAATTTACGAGTACCCATCCATAAGTCGCACCGCCGGCATACAGTCTCTCGATTTCGATAATTTATGTCCTGCCCCTGCTCGACGGGTTTTGAAGCACATATCGATCCTCCTGGCACACTCTCTTTGCCTCTCTCGGAGCACCATCCAAGTCTGCTGAGCTGAGCGCCGAATTCTAATTATCCGAAAGATTAGAGACAAAGTGGGTGGTGCAGGCGGCTGGCTGAAGCGCGCTTATCGAGCAGATCGAGAGTTTTTACCCACATCGGTGTATGCGCGTGTGTGTGAGAGAGAAAGAGCAAGACGCAGCGCGCAATTTTGCGAGCAGCAAATTTGCGAACAACACCATTGCGATAGCGAATCCAATCGAAACACCACAGCAGAGTACACCAAAAAGCGTGTGGAGTAATAAGAGGAGCGCTCGCACGTCGAGGAGCAGAGCACAAACCGCGAATTTCATTAAAACAATTCGAAGGAAGGAATCCGCCAAACACTCGCGCCCGCCGCCAAATAAAATTTCCCGTGCCGTTCCGTGAAATTCGCACGCTCGTTATTATTATTTGCATTTGTACTTAGTTTGCCGGAATGAAAATGAAATTGTTGCGCCAGGTATGTCAGTGTTAATCATGGAGTGATGAAAACGAGCGAACATACAGAAGTTTTGGGCAAAGTTGCGCTCGCTACGACGATGGATATAAATGAGAAACGAGAATTGGAAGTGTTAGTTGAAATTAACGCATATCGGGTGCCGGAATGGAGGCCCGCCGCCAATAAATAACTTAATAAACCCATTATACGGAAAGACTTTGATTAAATCAATTAATAAACCTCGAGACTCGACACGCCGTTTTGCACGCGGGGGTTCCTGTAATGCGATTCGGTATTAAACGCCCGGTTCAATTTAAAGCTGCGAGAGGTTTGCTTTAAATGGCAATGGGGAGGGAGCGACGGGGCCGGGGTTCAAGGGCTCCTTGTGTCGTCGTCGCTCCTTGTGTCCTTATCGGGACCGATATACATTAACGGCCGTTTTCATCACGGGACTTCTATTATACAAACTCTTTCGCTGTAGTTTTTCCAGTTCTCATCAGAGTCGCCATAGAGCGCTTTGCTCCGGCTCTCTGGTACGCATCAAGAGAAACTAAGCAATTTCGTAAATGAAATTGAACACGTCAAAAGAAAGTTTTTGCGCGGGTTATGGCAAGAACCCGCGTGAATGGCCGTCGCCTCAGCCCCTTGGCAACTGCTAAGAGGGCGAGACGCTTATCACGTGGACTTCCAGGCTGCAACAAACCGAGCGGCTCCCTGAAGGCCCACTGTTCACGTCCCGTAACTCTACAATGAGGTTAACTTGGAGTTTAAGGCTATAAGCACCATTGTTACAGCAAGACTATGACTTGATCATAGCAACATATCTGATATCTGGTTAACTTGTCGACATACCTGGATATTGAACATACGAAATTTGCTCAAGACAGATATATTTTTTAGTACTGTGAAATACCCCCTCTTCCCATAATCAATTTGATTAGCTGTGATACGTCTAGTGACCCCAAGTCATGTTTTGTTGTGCCGTAGATTTTCATTACCTTTACCTAAGTCATTTAAATTAATTTCTCACCAACCTCAACTTCACGTCGTGCTAATACCTCAATCCAACTGTAGTAACCTCACGTTCTTTAAAAGAGGATGAATCGAATAAAAATTGAAAAATAAGCATAGTCACTTAACAACACCTCACCTTTATTACAAATTGATCAATCATCGCCACTTTCATTGAATTCATCCTAATTATTCATTTCATGATTTCCAGACGTGCTGACATCAGTTAGCGTTAGGAATTGTTAATTCAGTTTACATTCGGTTTCTGAAAGAAAGTACACCCTAATAACGTGCGAAAGACCTACGACGAATTAGTTCAACCCTTCCCATTCAATTCCGTTTCGCAGTCTTCTTAATTTTCAGAACTATTGTTGAACCCGTTTCCTAACGCACCTGAGCTTTAATTCCCTGCTCACGTAATTCAAGACCTCGTCGAGATTTAAATTTCAACTCCTTTTATCTCGGCCATCTTACATATACGGATAAAAATCTCGATTATTTAATTGTACTTAGAGAGAGATTGTTGTTCACTGAGTTTTGTCTTGGTATTTCGAATTTAGAGCCATTGTCTTAATTTTCGATCAAATAATTCACATAAAATTGAGTGTTCACATTCCATGGATTTTATATCCGGCTGGTGCTGTAGTTTGAACTTACAGCCCCATCTAGCAGTTTTATTTCACGCTGGGTTGAATAACTTTACACACATCTGCAATCAGTTGCACAATTGTCGCGGTGAGCCTCTAATTAATTAGCCTGCAAAATTGATGTTTTGTTCCTTTCTATCTCGAAGTATTTTCGAAACGACACTGAATTTTCTTGGCATTGCTCAAGGGGTTCTCTCTTTGGGAGACTCAACCTTATGCCCATAGACTCTTTGTCGTGCGAAAGGGTTAAATATTTCATTCTATGGGAAAAATAACGCGTGAGATGTTCGCCCAGATTTGATTTGCATAAATACTGCTAGTGCTTGTTTAAAGCTAATAGAGTCAACAAAATCATGCTCTGTAGGAAGCCAGGTCTCTTCGGAAGGGTTACTGAGGTTTTCACCATTTTCCTGGTGGTTTGAAGGTAGCTGAAAAACAATGTACTTGAAACCTCACCGCAACTTCAAGGCATTAAATCAATCTGACGCTTTCCCTGGCTATTCGAAATATCAAGAACAAAACCCACTATCATTTTATAAACAAACAATTTCCTCAAACCCCAGCCAACAATAAGCATTTGATTACGATAGAAATCAGACTTGCCTTAAATGTTTTTCTTTCTCGTTACTGATGCACTACAATTAATTACTGTGTTTAGCACTTTTCTTAATTTATTCTTCTTGAAAAATACGAGTTTTTCTTCTCCTGCACATCTGCCGTTCTTGACTGCTACCACGCGAATCTTCTACCCCCGTCGCTACTTTCGGACCGATCCTTATTTCCCACCCTCCTCAAGTGTGTAAAAACCTGACACCCAAACCCATGCGCCGGCATGCGCTTCCTGACTCTACCATCATCCCGTGTGCCATTTCGTCACTTCCCAATATCGCCCGTAATTCTAATTTATCCCTAAATATTTAATTCCCCTTTATTTTATAATTTTAAGGCGTCCTACCACAGTACTTAGCTCTTATTCGGTAGCTGTATGCTCCTCTTAGTGTCCTATACGAAGACCCCTTCCCGACCATCGAAAGTCGCCACAGGGCGTCGGAAACCACATTGTGCTTGCCCTTGACATGCCCGATACTATAACCAATTAACCAAACTAGTTAAGAAACAAGGCCCACCGTCAACCGTTGGTTCTTTGTTGAACAGCCGACATCGCTATAGGAGTGCTTGATGGTCTACGATCTTGGCCCTTGAAAGTGCATACAAAATTTGCTTCAGACAAATTTGTAGCAGCTTTTTTTCCCAGTAGTTTCAAGTTTATTTCTGCTCTCCCAAGTGACCTGCTCGAACCATCATTTTTGACGATCGGAAATCGCGATAGGACGTCAGGAACCACGTTGTCCTTGCCTTTGACATGCTCCGTACTGTAATCTAGCCTATTGAGAGTAACTTGTTATCTAAAGTTGTCTTCTTGATCAAGTTAATCCGAACTGAGTTCAAGCAGGTGCTGTATCAGCTGTCAATCCACAGTACTGTCGGTATACAGAGCAGCCCGTTGCCGCAAACAAAGTTGCTCACGGTGAGCCGTGGGAAAATCACGATGATCTGGGAGAGGAAACTGATACGAAATAAGAATTGCCGAGAGAGAGTGCATGAAACAGTCCTTTACGGCGAATAAAATGGTGTCAGAAGTGCGGGAACTGAAATGAATGTCGAATTTGGAAAAGATGATGAAAAAGGCGGTTCCACTAGGAAGAAACTAGAATAAACTATAAGGAAAATAAGAGAAAAGCAAAGTGATCTGGCAGTGGGTACTGCGAAATCTGAATAATCTAGAAAAACAAATCTGTATCACAGTAATTGTTGAAGCAGTCGAAGAGACGATTGTACAGTAAAAAAACGTTTCATCATTGCGTTGCACTATCGTTCCATACAAGCCACAATCAAGCTTCTGGTCAACTTTCGATAGCAGAGTTCTCTGCTGTGTATTTAGAGCTTTATC
Source organism: Anaspis maculata (assembly GCA_949128115.1). Lineage (NCBI taxonomy): Eukaryota > Metazoa > Arthropoda > Insecta > Coleoptera > Scraptiidae > Anaspis > Anaspis maculata. The sequence continues at coordinate 11,619,472 of OX421964.1, read as the reverse complement.
TTTCCGTAGGTGTTACATTCATGTTTTTGTTCAAGTTCGTGTTTATTTTTGTACTTCCCCGTATAGGTGGGTATTGTGTTGCCCTGATTTATCATTGAATGGCTGAGCGCGTACCTACGGAAAAACCTGTTTACGGAAATTACAATCCGGAAACGTTGAAAACACGTTACGACGTGCTGTTCCACAATTTTTTTTTCAAGCGAATCTGTTTCAAGTCTGTACCTACGTGTCACCGAAGACAATCCAATTTTCTTCAGCTTCATCAACTACCGCGGGCTTCATTCGCAAATCCAAAAGTATATCATGCTTTGCAAATCTCACCTTGCCTGCCTGTATTATGCCGAAGAAGCGTCGCGACGCCACGTGCATACGGAACAGAATTCAGGAACGCGGAACGTATGCCGGCAGCGAAACACACGTAATGCCGCATAAATCATTGCGGCGGCGGCGGTGGTAGCGGTGGTGAATGAATATTTACTGGGAACCATCGAGGGGGTAGTATTCCAAATGGAAACTTGTTGCACTTCTCTGGGGAAGTAGCTTTTCGTGAAAAATACCATATTACTTACTGTGTCAATTACTCTGTTCACTGCTGTGCTAATCACTGTGTTAATTGCTACGTGAATTTTCTTGTGAATTCGTGTAAAATTTAGTTTCCCGCTTACAGGAGTGTGTCTGCAATGTATTTATACGTGTATTTTTTGTTGCAGGTGAGTTCCGAAAACGCAAGCTAGCACGTTGTGCTGCTCATCCAACTTTATGATTGATCGCTTTTTGGGTGAGTATCGAAGAGGGTATCCCTCTTGCGGCTTTCGTATGAACAGGGGTCGGAGGAAAGTCCATCGGGCCCTTGTAATTCCGTTATTCAAAAAGATTAAGACAGACGGCTTGCGGCAGAACACTGCGTAGAACCGCTGCATGTGTATTGAATGTTCTCTTACGGCCACCCACGAATACGGCAAGAATACCGTCACTAGTGTCTTTTGCTTTCGCTTTGCAATGCCTACTTTAGATATTCAAATTGACAAACAGCAGTTTAGGCTTTTATCAAGAATAGATATTTTGGAGAATTATTCAATGGAAGGTCATCAAATTGATAGTTCATTCTCAAAGCTTTCAAAATTTTTAAAAGAATCACAATAAAATCCGGCCTTATATGCCTATGATAATATGATGATGATAAGTAGGCGCTACGGCTTCGACGGTTCCCTGTAAAACATGATAAATTGCACCTGAAGTCCATTCTTTGTCAAAAATCGATCGTGAATAATAATTGAGTATCGAATCAGATAGCAGCAGTAAGAATACCATGCAGTAAACTTCTCTTATTGCGGTAGGAGGCGACGAAGAGTGCAAGAAGGTATCGACTATCAGGCGTCAACAATTCCTGGGGTCATTTTCCACTACGGTTGATGCACGGTGTGGTTTGCGCCTTGCGCCGGAAGTGCAATTCTGCAAGTGTGTTTTTGCAATTCTGTAGATTTTGATGGGAATTTTCCGTTTCACCGTTTCAAAGCTGATTTGCGCTAGAAAGAACTGGGCGGAGCCAGATTGGTGCGTCTATGTGCATCTATGATAAACTTACCGGGTGCGCCGTTATGCAAACCCCGACAGTATTCCCTAGATTGCTTTTAGCAATTGCCTTCCAAAAGTTCCTGGAGCTCCGTACATAGTCGCCTGCAGCGACACTGCTTCCGAAGGCTTGATGAAACTCGAAAATTCCTGGATCGTCTTCGCGATTGCCTTTTAGAAGTAACTAAAGCTTGTAATGGCTTTCGCCTTCGGCGATTGCCCTTGAATAATTCTTGGATCTTCTGCCTTCGCATCTTTTCTAAAGCGATGTACCTAACCTTGCTATTATGTAATAAAAGAAACATCCCATAAAGGCTCTGTTACGCTGTTACTACCTGGGCAACAGCCAGTGGCCGACAGGAATTTTTACATAACAGAGCGTTTATGGAATGTTATTTTTTACAGATTAGCACCATTAGATTGTCTTCGGCGATTGCCTTTTAAAAGATTCTGAAGCCCAATATACATTTCGTTTTCGGCAGTTGCTTCCAAGCACTTGATGGAGCTCTAAATACCCAGGTCGTCTTCGCGATTGTCTACAGCAGTTCATGATATTTTGCCCTTTGGCGATTGTCCTTGAAAAGTTCTTGATAACATGTATTTTTTGCCTCCGGTGATTGCCTTCCTACCCTTCCTCAAGCTCAACATACCCTAGATTGCTTTCGGCGATTAGCTTTTGAGCGCTTTATGAAGCTTGAGAAACCATGGATTGCCTTTAGCTATTGCCTCCAAGAAGTCCCTAAAGCTCGTTATCTTCGTAGCTTCAGCCTTCGGTGATTGCCTCGAAATAGTTTTCAAAGCTCTATTCACATTCCGCCTTTGGCGATTGCTTTTAAACACTTTCCACGGCGCGACATCCCCCAGACTTCCAGATTGAAAGTTTCTAAAACAAGATGCATTTTTCTTTGGTGATTGCCTTCATACACTTCCCTCATCTCGGAATACCCTGGACCGGCTCCGGCAATAGCCTTTTGAAACTTCTCGACCCTTTGTTCTGTATAGTTTTTGTCTCCGGTGATTGCCTTCAGAGGCCTCCTAAATCTCGACATACCTTAGATCGCTTCCGGTAATTGCCTTCAAAAAGTTTCCGAATGACGATATGTTTCTCGCCTTCTGCGATTGCCTTTAAATGGTTTCCCAAAGCTTAATTCACATTCCATTTTCGCTCATTGCCTTCAGACACTTTCTTAAACTCAACATACTCTCGGCGCCTTCAGGTAGTTTCTAAAACAGACACATCTCGCCTTCGGCGATTTCTTTCGAGTACTTTCTGAAGCTCAGCATACCCTGGATTGCTTCCGGCGATTGCCTCCAAAGAGTTCCCAAGTAGCCATATATTTTACGCCTCTTGCGATTGCCGTCGAACGCTTTTTTTTAACAGCTCAGTTAACATTGGATTGCCTTCGGTGATTGCCTGGTGATGGTTTCCAATTGCCTGAATAGGCTTCCTGAATCCTGACATACACTAGATCGCCTCCGGCGATTGCCTTCAAATAGTTCTCACAGGGCAATATACTTTCTGCTTGCTGCAGTTGCCATGAAACGGCAGTCATTTCCTGGAGGTCAATATACCCTGGATCGTCTTCGTAGATTGCTTTCAAATCATACCAAAACTGGATTTACTCTCACTTCCGAACACTTTCTACAGTTTGTCAAACCCTTCGCTACTGTCAAATAGTTGCCAAAGCTAGACGCTTTGCCTCTGGTGATTGCCTTCATACGCCTCCTGAACCTTGGCATAACCTGGATTGCTTTCGCCGATTGCCTTTCAAAAGTTTTCTAATAACTTGATACTTTTTGCCTGCTGCGATTGTCGTCAAACGCTCCCTGAAGCTCAATATATGCCTTCAAATAATACCAAAACTGGATTCACTTTTACTTTCGAACACTCTCTAGAGCTTGTCAAGCCCTTGGCTGCTCTCAAAAAGTTCCTAAAGCTAGACACGTTTTGGCCCCGGTGATTGCCATCATACGCTTTTTGAACCTCGGCATACCCTGGATTGTCTTCGCCAATCGCCTTTGAAAAGTCTCTAAATGACGTTGAACCTTTTGCGATTGCCGTCAAGTGCTTTCTGAAGCTCAATATACCATTGATCGCCTTTGTAGATTGCCTTCAAATAATACCAAAACTGGATTTACTTCTACTTTCGAATACTTTACAGCTTGTCAAACCCTTGGCTGTTGTCAAAAAGTTCCCAAAGCTAAACACATTTTGCCCCCGGTGATTGTCTTCATACGCTTCTTGAACCTCGGAATACTCTGCATTGCCTTCGCCGATTGCCTTTGAGAAGATTACAAATGACGTTACACTGTTTGCCTCCTGCGATTGCCGTCAAACGCTTTCTGAAGATCAATATACCATGTATCTCCTTCGGCAATTTTCTTCAAATAATTTTCGGTGCTTGGTTCAGATTTTGCCTTCGGCGATTGCACATTTTGCTTTAGGCGATTGCTTTCTGATGCTTTCTGGAGCTCGACATACCTTGGGCCGCCTCCGACGATTGCCTCTAAAAAGTTCTTGAACCTCGGTATTGGCGAGTTTCAAGATCGAATACGCCATCTGACGGTCAACGTGTAAACGACGTTTGTGCACGGATCAACCGCAGATTTGTGTGGGCTCTTATGAGCGTTGCGGTGTTTGGTGATTTTAATTGATTCCATCTGACTTGACGCGGCGTTGATTTTTTCCAACAAAGTACGTGAGCCACGCACGTTTCATTATCTTGAATATACTAGGTGTCGTCGGTTGCAAAAGCATTGCATTTTTAAATAAGAGTGGCACGTGTACGACGCTGGCAAGCAAAAGTGGCATCAGAATGGGAGGTGGTAAGATTTGTGATTTTGTCATAGTGACAAAAAGTGGCGGAGAATTTGTTGCGTTTCCGAGTGCGAGTCGCGCTGTGGAAACCGGAAAAAGGAAGAGTTACATTTTCACCGTTTCCCGTCGAAAGCGAAAGACGCAAGTTGGGTAGTCAAGATGACAAACAAACTTGGCACTGTGGAAAATATGACTACGAGAAAAGCCTGGAAAGTGTCGCTGAAAATAGGAACTTCAAATGGCTGCATCGAAGAAGCACAGCTGCGATATGTTTGCATGTCCCGGACTGGCCTGCTTTGCAAGTGCATTTAAACGTTCCAATTTCACAGGAACTCTCGCAGGAACTTCTACTACTATTTCTTTTAATTACAATCTCAGTTGCCTCGTGAGGAGATTCATACAATGCGCTTGTTTGTAAACACAATCCAAATATGTCTATGTTTGAACTGAAGCTTGATTCGGTTCGCTTTCGATCACACAACACAAGAAATTGTGACTTCAGAATTTCCTCTCCCATCAGTATCCCATCACGATAGATCGAGAATCCGTTGAGGCTTGAGGCCATCCAGTGATTGAAAACCTTCATAACACTCAATTCGCTTCTGCCATTTTCGAGTTCCACCGCAATAGGTACTAATTAACCACGTTTTACGTCTGGAGGACATTAAAAACCGCTTACTACTGATAAGATTTTTGAACGCGCGGGCAACAATCCGTGCCCTATCCGACATGTTTGTTTACATGCCAAGCGCATCAGCAGCGCCACCATCGGTAATGTTACTCGCCAATACCTTTCGCGTCCGGTTGTTACCTTCATAGGGTTCCTAATGCCCGGCATATCCCTGATTGTCTGCGGTGACTGCATTCAGAAAGTTTCCAAATGATGGTATACTTTTTGCCTTCTGCGGTTGCCTTCAAATGGTTTCCTAAAGCTCCATTTACATTCACCTTCGGCGATTGCCTTCAATCACTTCCTAAAGCTCGGTATACCGTCAGCTGCCCACATATCTCGGCACACCCTGGATCACTCCCGGCGATCGCCTATGAAAAGTCTCGATGGCGATATACTTTTCGCTTGCTGTAATTGCCGTCAAACGCTTCCCGAAGCTCAATAAACCCTGGATCGCCTTCGTCGATTACCTTCAAATAGTTTCCAAAGCTAGATCGACTTTTGCCTTCAAACACTTTCTACAGCTCGTCATACTCTTGGCTGCCGTCAAAAAGTTTCTGAAAGTAGACTTATTTGGCCCCCGGTGATTGCAATTATACCGTTCTTCAACCTCGGCAAACCGCCTGGATTGCCTTCGCCGATTGTCTTTGAAAAGTTTCCAAATGGCGATATACTTTTTGCTTCGTGTGATTGCCGCGAAACATTTTCTGCAGCTTAATATACCCTGGATCACCTTCGACGATTGCCTTTAAATGGTTTCCAGAGTTAGGTTTACGTTTAGCTTCTGGCGATTGCCTTCAAACACTTTGAAGCTCGACATATCTTTGGCATTTAAACAATTTCTAAAACGTAGAAGACACCTTTCGTCTCCGGCGATTGCTTCCAAATGCTTCTCGAAGCTCGGCGTTCCCTGGACCCCCTCCGAAGATTGCCTTTAAAACGTTCTCTGTATATTTTTGGCCTGCGGTGTTTGCTTTAATTCTCCTGCTGAATCTTGGCATACCCTGGATCGCATACAGCTATTGCCTTAAAACAAAGTTCACAAAAGACTACATACGTCTCGCTTTCCGCGATTGCCTTCAAACGCTTTCCGAAGCTCAATATACCGTGGATTGTCTTCGGCAATTGCCTTCAAATGGTTCACAAAGCTCGATTTACATTTCATCTCTGGTGATTGCCTTCAAACATTCTCTGAAGCTCGACATACCCTCGGCTGTCCTCAAAAAGTTCTTCAAACCGGACACATTTCATCTCCGGCATTTGCTATTAGAAAGTTCCCAGATGGCGGTATACTTTTCGCCTTTATAAGCTTTTTAAAGCTCATATAACTTGGATCGCCTTCGGTGATTGTCTTCAAAAACTTCATGCTCGATATACTTTTCATCATCGACACTTGCCTCCATAAGCTTTTCAAAACCCGTTATTATACCCTAGATCGCTTCAGGTGGTTCGCTTCGCTTCCGCTTATTACCTTCTTATTGATAGGTATACGATGTTCAGCAATCATTATAAGTGAAACAATAGCGATGATGTGTCTTTGTCGAAATTCTTACAGGAGGCACGAAACTTAACGGATTTAATCAAAGCTGCGAGTATGATATAAACGCTTTATACCTAAAGCTACGCTATATGAACGCGTTATACCGACACATCTAACGTCAAGCTTGAATGACGGAGTACCCAGCTGTGCACCGCATAATCCACAAGGTGTTGGAAGGTAAACAACCCTCTCTTTCCCTTTTACTGCTCCCGCGAGCTTGGGGCTTCCCTGTTCCATCTTTTCTTGTGCCCTCTTGTGTGCCCCTGTCTCCTCTTGCTTTTCCTCTCTCTTCTCTTGCTTCTCCTCTCCTCCACTCCTTCGCTTCTGTTGTTGATCCAACAACACACAACGCTCGGGAAACGCGGACGATGGAACTCTTTTTCAAAGATGAGCGTAACAATTTCAATAGAATCCAGACGCCGCTCGGCTATAGAGTAGGGACGACAGGACAGGGAGAGCGACATACTTACCATCCAGGGTATCCAGGAAATTCTAAACGCTGCCGTGTCACTGTCGGGAACGTGGATAAAATGAGGGCGCGGGGGGGCGGAGCGGGACAGGGGGGGAGAGCCGGGAGAAGACCAAGGAGAAAGCCTGAACGACCAAAAACACCTGACGCCAGACAAAGACGGTGTTATTATTAATTAAACGCCATGGCATGGCGGGAAGACCGGGAAGGAAGAGCACGTGTCTGGCATTTATCCTGCTAGAGAATACTCTCTTGCGAAGTATATGACGGCAGAAGTTTTGTCGGGGGGCGAGGGCTTGATGGTTGCCTGCCACGGCGGGAAAGTGAGCCAATTCAGGTATAGATACACTCCACTTCGGAAATGTACCTACTTCCGGCTGCGAAATTGAGTTTCGAATAGGACTCTATTATTCCGGAGGGTTCTGTGTGGGGCATACCTGTGCTGTGCACTCTACAAGCTCTCTCTCGCTTATTATTCAAAACGCGATTCTGCCAGGTACCAGGTACAACGCAAACCTGACATCTTTTACAGACACAAGACACAACTATAGAGCATTGTTGTCGGTAACTTTCCAGAGATTGAAATGGAGAAAATTGAAGACGCTGGGATCGAGAAAAAGATGGAAACGTTGATTTGTTCGGCAATAATGGAGCCGCATTTACTGCTGGGCAAGTTGGTGGATTTGCGCGACGGTATTCCATCATTTTGGCTTCTTCCGCGTGTGGCATTTACGAGACAAGCGAGGAACAGAGATTGAAATTACCTGTCGCGCTCACTCAATTTACCAGAACACCATAAGATAGCTTTCTCTTCCTGGAGCGTCGTATTACTTAATAGTTGCTTACCCATCGGTCTGTCTTGTTCAGGAACACGGCCCACCAGCTAATTGGTGGAGACGGCCGGGGTTCTTGAAATGGTCGGGGGCGCCACAGTATTGTGAGTCGAATTCCAAAAATAATTATAGTACCAAGCAATGACCAATACAATACTGAAGATAAAGCAAAGTTTGGATCACGAATACAAATTTTATTTACAAAAGGCAAAGAAAATGAACTGGTACCGGTTGACTGATTTTACAATAAATGAAATATACGAAATTGCCAGTCGCTGTTATTACCACAATGAGCGAAATATTACGTTCTGGAAGAAAGGTTTGGCTTCAACACAAGCCGGAATTCATTGAACGAGAATCTGTACGAACGAGGCAAGTACCTGCTGTCGGAACAAGAAAGTCAGATAACAAACCCAAACCGATTTGATATTAACGCGACTCGATAGGTACTTACTTCGCCAGCTGCGATAACCACCGCAACAAAGCACGTTGCCGGGTTTTTATACCAGTAACAATAATTTTATGTACAAAAGCCATGAACTCAAATTTGGGATTTTACTGTTCGCAAAAATAAATACAGTTATCCAAGTCAAATGGGGACCCTTCGTCCAATAAAAATTACTTAATTTACAAAGTCGCCAGCAAAAAGGTACAAGAATGTCGAGTGGCAAAACCATAAGGCTAGCGTACAAATGTGATGTTGATTTGAATAGACCATATTAATTATTCTCACTTTCCCCTTCCACTAGTCATTTGTAAGTTGGGTATGTGCCTGTGACCATGCGCACTGCAGTAGAAGATCTCGCACGCCACAGCATGCATAGAAAACGGAACTTTGCTGTCGCTGTCAGAATTTACGATTTCAAGGTGTTTTCTTTATTCTTGGGACGTTTTAACCTTTTTAACCATACTTTTACGTGACGGCTAACGCTCGGTTCGCTTTCAAGCGCTGTCAAAATTCTCGTTAGCGGAAGTTGTGCAATAAAATATGGCGGGTAATTTGAAAGTGTTTTGGATTCAAACAACCCCATTTTAAAATGCTTCGCATAAACTTCACAGCAAGATTTTCCATTTCATTATGGTGAAAAGTAGATCAGGTATTTCTTTTTACACACTTGCTATGTTATACATTCGTTGAAATTGTCAATTTGCACCTTGAATTGATCATTTTACAAAGTCATTCAACATGCATATTCTTATGGGAGTTTCAACCCAGCACATGTGGTTGTCTCTCTTCCCGATCTGCGACTGCGCATTGAATAATTAATATGGTCAATAAAGTGAATATACCCTTTAGCGGACGGCCCGAGTCGCACGATTTACCTGCAGGTCGTGGTCGGTTTCATTTTTGATGCGCCAGGTGTGGTTGTGCTTCTTTAGTCGGCCAAACAAAGCCTAATTTGGCCTTTCAATACCCTACACAGTCCAGCGTTGCCATATTAAGTCCGAAGAACGGTCGGTTTTGGTTTCGGCGGGGCAAAATTGGACTGGCCCAATCGGTCAAAGTATCAAAAAGCACGATAAAAGCAGAAGACGACGTAACATGCTACGGCGAAGTATTTGCATGATGCTGCTTGATTGTGAACACCGAACGCCCTGTATATTAGCGAAAGAAGACGAACGAAAGTAAAAGAACGGTGGAGAGAGAGAAAGCAAGAGAGAAGAGCAAATCCCGTCGGGAGAGAGGATGGGGTAACCCACACCATTCGAAAAAGAAAGGAGGAAATTGGGGTTCTACCACCACCACCACCACCACCACCACCACCACCACCACCAGTTCCAATCAGTGATAAATGCCCGGTATAGTTGTTTTTGCCGTAACTCATTTATCGAATGCGTGCTGGGATTTCTCTGGACCGGTGACCCCTCACAACACACACACACACACACACACACACACACACACACACACACACAGATACACGGTCGCGTTCCAGATACAGAGAGCGAGCTCCAATCACCCCCGCACACATACAAAAAAAAAATTGATTATCGATCCTTCCATTTTAGTATCAAGCGCATTTGCCATTTTTGGGACCTCGTCCGTCCGTCATCGATTGCAACTCCTGCTGGTCGTTTAGTCTTGCAACTCCTGATCGCTTTAGTCTTTTCTTTTGCTAATAGAGTTAGACTTGCCGTTTTCCATCCTCCAGCGCTAGAATAGTAGCCAGCAGATACGATTTGTTGGACTTTTTTTAAACCAGCGCAGCGATTGGTAATGCAGCCATCTAATGATTCAACTCGGGTACTTATCCCAGTTTATCGGAGATTATTATAAATATAACGAGGCATCATCTCCGCCGTCCTTCCCCCTTTTCGCCGAAAGAGACGCGAGGCGTGCGACCGTGAGTCTTGGCGATGGGTGTTTTTAATGAATCGTTTTCGGCGGGATGGCGGCAGAGCGTTTCGTTAAATTTAATTGGCGAAGCACACGGCGTTCGCGAAAACTCCTCTCTTTCTTTCGTGATTTACGCCCTCATCCCTCTCGCCCGAAAGTAGGGCGTAGAGTATCAATTTCTGTGATTTTTTTGCCTCCTGTTCCGCTCAACAATAACCCAACAACAGCAACAACAAGCATTCAACAAGTAGACGGTATCAGAGAGCGCGCTGTAAATTTTCGTGTAATTTGAGAAAGCCGGCTACGTTTTTAGATTTTTTGCGTTACTGTCGGGTGAGTTGATACCCACCCACATGGCTACACGAAAAAAAGATCCTGAAAAAATTGGAACAGGTTTTGTATTCGGTTCATTTGTGCAAGTAAACAAACTCGATGGAATTATATATTTGTCTCGAATCCCCGAACAGGTTTGGTGTCAGAAGTGTGGTTTTCATAGTTTTGCGAACAAATAAATCTCTCAACATTTTTTATGTCAGAAGTGTTTGCCTCTACTTTTTTATTATCTGATGATGATGATCAAGACAATTTTGTGATGAGAAAAATGTAGCCAAGACTTGAGCTGCTAACGAAAATTGTAGCAAGTATTATAGTGAAGGTCTTTATCCCTTCCTATCATACATCATTACATGTAATGTAGTTGCGTCCACATCTCGTCCTGTTGTCGGTCATGGTGAAAGGTTGAACACAGGTTGGCTTTGAAATTAAAACAGGTAAGGTGGGCCGTTACGGTGGTGCTTTGGAAGACTTATTCAAGATGGTACGTCCTGTGGTAATGCTACCTCAGTAGCCTGTGTTTTCCTCAAGTCTGACCGCGACGCGTTTCCCATCAATCACATAATGCTGGAGAACCCTTTTGCATGCCTGCCCAACAAATTAATGCCAAACTGCAGGTCCCTACGTCGCTAGAGTATTGACATTCCAAATTATCTCCTTTTTGGTGAACAGAACATATCCCTGTGTGAATTATTTTGGAAGTAAACTGACTTTAAATTTCCTTGAAGATTGAGTTGGGAACCTCGAGTACAGGTACTTGATGGATGAGACGTTGATTCCAATGAACATTCCTGGTCATTTTTCAAAGAAGTCTGGATAATAATTTGCCTGTTTTTCTATGCTCTTCTGTATGAATTAGAACTAGGAGGAACCCGACATAGCTGCCCCCCTTGAACTCTTTGGGCTCGCAGTTTTATACAAATACAAAAAATGGGGATAAAATAACAAAGTGCGAAGATAATTAGAATTCCTTATTAGCTAACTTACTAAAGTAAATGGCATGGATTGAAGCTAAAAAAAAATATTGTGTACAAATTATTCACGAGTATACATAAATAATTCGGAAAATAAACGAATTCTAGAGTCTTTGTTAATACAGATAAGATGTCGATGTGTTCATTCTGTAGATTGTTTTTACACTTCTGGATGTTCGATTTTAATTGTGCTCAATAAGCAAACGGCATAAGTTTATCACAGCGCGTTTTGTTTCACTGCTGTTCGGAAGTTTCACTGTAACCACTCTTACAACACTATCACTTCCTGGGAGGAGTTTTGTGATGCAACCGCGAGGCCATTGCAGAGGTGGTTGATTGGTGTCCTGCTCCAGCTAAAAAAAGCGTGTCTGTTATTAGCTGGTATTCATCATCGCGTCTCCACTTGCTCCTTTGCTGGAGTTGACTAAGGTACTCGTTGCTGAACCCGAGACTGAACAGCCTCCAAAAATGCTGTCGCATTTTCTCCATGTGTGGAAAATAGTTGAGCCGGTTTGTTGGTACATTGCTTGTCAGATCAGGTTGAGCTGGCGCGGTTAGTGGCTCTCAATTAGGAATTGTCCAGGAGTTGAGGTTTCAAGGTCTGTACGATCGTTGGTTAAGGGAGAAATTGGCCTTGAATCTAATACAGCTTCTGTCATTACTAAGAGTGTGTAGAGTTGTATAGACAATACAAATAGAGAAGACCATATGTTATCACCACCGTCGTCACGGATATTGGGGCATCAAAAATCAGCCAACCTTTTTTTGAATGATAGACTCACCTGGTTCCTACGCAACCGTAAAAAACCGTGACGACATGTGTCTTTTCTATTTGTATTGTCTATACATATTTTGTCCGTGTCCCACTTTCAAGAATGGTTGTATCAAGTGAATTCGTAACTTTAGAAGATTTCTCACGATTCGATTTTGACTGCTACTCTGATTAGGTCGTTATCATGAATGAATGGATTTAATGGTAGTAGTTTACTACCTGTGATAGTATTTTTCAATTGATAAAGCTCTGGGAAGAACTCTTCAAGTTGTACGATTCCGAGAATCTTGTAGCTCGCTTCCGTTAGTTCAATGGAACTCAATGGACCCTTATGGTGTTTACGTCTACAGTTTTGAATGAACCTGAGTACAATGTACATAAGCCATTACTCGTTGTAGTTTAGTAAAAGATGAATGTTCGTGAAATGTTCAAAGAAAGTAGTTATCGTTTCTAGCAGTTGTGTGAAAAGTTCTGACCCGTGCCACTATAATTCTGATGCCTGCAGTTGTTCAGGTAACATTCCCCGAGACACAATGTCTGCGGCGTTTCCACTTGACGGGTGCAAATAGAGTGGTGCCAACGCAATAAAAGTGTACGAACTAGAATATGAACTAGGCGGAACACGACCAGAATTTATGCACTACCAAAGCGATGCTGCCTGTACGATAGATGCCGGGTATGCAAGAGGAAAAAACCGTACCGCCCCGCACACTCATACAATTGGAAATGGAGTAGCACAGCACCATGAATCATTCCGCACAGTTAATCCCTGAATACATCTCACTGATAATCTCGTTAAAATCTGCACACAGCCGGGGCGTGCGGAGTATTCGCACGGCGGCATTCCTATATCTACGGATAAAGGACCAGGGTCCATATTTCATTCCCCGATGGCATCACGGGAATGTTATTGCACTCTGCATAAATGAGAAGTGGCGGTGCGCATGTTTTAACGTGACAATATCCAAGAGAAATTGTGCACGAATAATTATTATCTTCTCGGAACAATATCACCTGTGAAACAATATCACCTGTGACGTTCCACGGCCATTGTCCGCGTCGCGCTCGAGAACACACCGGAGTTTTGAATGAGACTCTCCAATTAGCCGCGTCGCGCACGGGAACAAATATAATAATTCGCGAAACGTTTGACATTAACTCGACTACGGGGGTACACCGCGCGCTCAGAAACTTTGTAATTGCCGTATACCTGGAATTGCAAAATTGGTTTTTGGTTGGTAACACCGTATACTACCAAATCCACGCCAAGCTTGATGAATTTAGTTCTTTTAAACGCGACGGCTTCAATTCCACCTGTGTGTCAGTTATGAAGTACTTTTCAACGCAGGCGCCAACGGGCCTGTTAGTCTGTAAAACGGTTCTTAATCCACCGACGCGTCGCCCAACACACATAAAGACGTTTAAGGAATCTTCCGCGTGATGAACAGCAAAAACGCCAGGGCCTTTCCAACCGCACAACTCCAGCAGGAGGCGATCAAGCAGAAAACTCTCTCGAATCCTCCCCGGCGGCAAACTCCCATAAAAGTCCACTTTTTTCCGGACGAACGGAGCTCCCCTCTTCCGACCCCCGCGCGCAAACATCACTCTCTTCCTCTTTCTGCCCGGACAATAAAGATTACGAAAATCTACGGCTCCACGCTTAATAAATAATGAAATGCCCTAAGTATATAGCGACAGAGACGGGGCGCGAGACATATTGCGTTGCGTGAGAGGGAGAAAATTTATTTCCTCACACAAATGACCGCAAGGAATGAGCGGGCGCGCTTAGTCAGAATCATAATTACAAAATTCTTCGGCTGGGGGAGATGGGCGGCGAGAGAGAGAGAGAAGTTGGGGCAGGGGAAAAGTTTTTTTTATAAAGTGTTGGGCGAAACGCGTTATTGAGAAAAGATATCGCGCGCGCGGGCGAGCGATGAGAAACAAACTTTTATTTGATGTGGTGCCCCGGCCGCACAACCCCGAAAGCGAGGGGCCCGGCAGGAAGTTAGAAAGGTTTCGGTCTGTGTGTCTGCATGCGATGGCCGGGGTCCCATAACATAAATTGGAAGTTTCCTCTTAGACGCAGAGAGAGAGAGAGCGATAGAGAACGGGTCCTAAAGGGGTCGCCGCGTATAGTATTGAGCAATTTATCTGTCCGAGTAAATAATTGGGAGCCGAAAAGATGGACCGTCCGGCCCACTTACGGGCCCCCTAGCACAGTCGATAAAGGATAGAACGACGAGAGAAGACCGACATCGCCCATAGCCGCCGCAGCCACCATCACCGCTGCCGCTCAAATGCGCACTCGAGGACTTCACTTGTTACCGCCGGATATTGAATTTAATGAAAGATTCGAGAGTAGGACCGAAGAGGAGAAGGAGCAGGAGGAGGAGGAGGAGGCGGGGCCCACCGGCTCTGATGGTGAAAGCGCCTGGATGGACATTTCATTTGGGCGAGATTAAGGTCCTCGATGACATGAGCTCCGCCAACCATGTCCAGTTGATGACTTCTATCTCTCTCAAAGCTTTGTATTATTATACACTTGAAGAGCACTTCATTTTTTGTTTGCTTTTGGAAACGTAATGACCACAGAGTTATTTGTGAAGGTGTCCGCGTGAGATATAAATTTATTTGAAAAAAAAGCAGTAAAGCTAGAGCTTCTTGATCAATAACCGAGTAGTTAGTCTCCGCGAAGAATAGCTAGAGCTTATAACCCAATAACTGTGTAGTTACACTCCGCAAGCATTCAACTCAACTCAAACGGACCTGAATCTCTTGTAGCATTGCAATCAGTGATTTGCCCTCGGTGTAGCGCAACTGGTTCTGGACCAAGAGCAAATCTAGAAGTCACGAAAGCGAATTAATACGAATATTCAATAGGTTTTGCAAAGGGTTATTCGACCTAAAACAAGGAGCTATTCGTCCTGAATCAAACACAAGACTAGGACTCGCCGAAGACAACTAATTATAAAGATACATCAAGTTTTGAAACGAATAACCAGTCCTAAACCAAGAAGTTATTCGTCCTGTACCAAGGAGCTCCTCGTCCTAAACCAAAGAGTTTTTCGTCTTAGACCAAGGAGCTCATCGTCCTGAACCAAGGAGTTACCAAGAGAAAAACTAGGACTCGCCGAAGATAACTATTTAGAAAACGAGTAGCCAGTCCCTAATAAATATGTTATTCGTCCTAAACCAAGGAGCTCCTCGTTCTAAACCAAGGAGTTATTCGTCTTAGACCAAGGAGCTATTCTTCCTAGACCAAAAAGAGCTTTCCGTCCTAAGCCAAGAAGTTATTCGTCCTAGACCAAGAAGTTATTCGTCCTAATCCAAGGAGCTCCCTGTCCTAAACCAAGGAATTATTCGTCTTAGACCAAGAAGTTATTCGTCCTAGACCAAGAAGTTATTCGTCCTAGACCAAGAAGTTATTCGTCCTGAACCAAGGAGCTCATCGTCCTAAGCCAAAGAGCTACTCATCCTAAACGAAGAGCAACACTAGTAATCAGTCATGAATCAAGACGTTATCCGTCCTAAACCAAGAAGCTCTTCGACCTAAACCAAGGAGCTCCTCGTTTTAGACCAAGGAGTTACTCGTTCTGAACCAAGAGCAACAGTGGCACTCGCCGAAGGCGACCAATTGTAAGGACATACTAGGTTTCCAAACGAGTTACAAGTCCTAAACCAAGGAATTATTCGTCCTAAGCCAAAAAGTAATTCGCCCTGAAACAAGAAGTTATTTTCCCAAAACCAAGGAGCTCCTCGTTCTAAACCAAAGAGTTATTCGTCTAAGACCGAGGAGCTATTCTTCCTAGACCAAAAATAGCTTTCCGTCCTAAGCCAAGAAGTTATTCGTCCTAATCCAAGGAGCTCCCCGTCCTAAACCAAGAAGTTATTCGTCTTAGACCAAGAAGTTATTCGTCTTAGACCAAGAAGTTATTCGTCCTAAGCCAAGAAGTCATTTGTCCTAAAGCAAGGAGTTACTCGTCCTAAACGAAGAGCAACACTAGTAATCAGTCATGAATCAAGACGTTATCCGTCCTAAACCAAGAAGCTCTCCGTCCTGAACCAAGAAGCTCTCCGTCCTAAACCAAGAAGCTCTCCGACCTAAACCAAGGAGTTCCTCGTCTTAAACCAAGGAGTTACTCGTTCTAAACCAAGAGCAACAGTGGCACTCGCCGGAGGCGACCAATTGTAAGGACACAATGGCTACGTTTACACCGGTGGACTAAAACTGGACTGACTCAAACTCCACCTAAAGTAATTCTTCTCTTCCAGAATTTTCACCGGCAGACTAACGCGGCCGACCTATTTTAAAATATGAACTTCAACTTAATAAACATGAAAACTAAATTTACTTCAGTCCACAGCTAACCGGGGACCTGACCCAAGCTACTGGGTCCTAATATGGTCCTTGTCTACGATAGTTTACACCACGTGGACTAAGTTTATTTGGGTCGAATTTAGTGCTTAGGTCGCGGACCAAAGCCACGGTGTAAACGTAGCCAATAGGTTTTCAAACAAGTTACAAGTCCTAAATCAAGGAATTATTCGTCCTAAACTCCCCGTCCTAAGCCAAGGAGTTATTCGCCCTGAACCAAGGAGTTACTCGTCCGAAACCATGAGCAATACTAGTAACTAGTCATAGATCAAGACGTTACCCGTCCTAAATCAAGAAGCTCTTCGACCTAAATCAAGGAGTTCCTCGTCTTAGACCAAGGAATTATCGTTTTGAACCAAGAGCAACAGTGGCACTCGCCGAAGGCGACCAATTGTAAAGACACAATTGATTTTCAAACGAGTTACAAGTCCTAAACCAAGGAATTATTCGTCCTAAACCATGGAGCTCCCTGTCCTAAAACAAGGAGTTAATCGTCCTAAAACAAGGAGTTACTCGTCCTAAACCAAGAGCAACACTAGTAACTAGTCAAATCAAGAGATTATCCGTCATAAACCAAGAAGCTCTTCGACCTAAACCAAGGAGTTCCTCGTCTTAGACCAAAGAGTTACTCGTTCTAAACCAAGAGCAATAGTGGCATTCGCCGAAGGCGACCAATTGTGAAGACACAATAGGTTTTCATACGAGTTACAAGTCCTAAACGAAGGAATTATTCGTCCTAAACCAAGGAGCTCTTTGTACTAAGCCATTAAGTCATTCGCCCTAAAACAAGGAGTTACTCGTTTTAAACCAAGAGCAACACCAGTAACTAGTCATAAATCAAGACGTTATCCGTCCTAAACCAAGAAGCTCTTCGACCTAAACCAAGGAGTTCCTTGTCTTAGACCAAGGAGTTACTCGTTCTAAACCAAGATAGTACAGGAAAAATAGTAAAAAAATCGGCAAAACCTCGGAATAAATATGGACGTCATGAAAATTTGATATTTTGTTCAGAATTGAGTGTTCTAAAACATATCCAAAATCGCCAAAAATCGCACCCGGGGGTTTTGAGTTATTAAAGGGGGGGTGAAAAATTGCAGGTAAAAATGGAGGGGATGGAACCCGTCAATCCATTGGATGCGAATACATTATAGTTCGACGTATCATATCCCCTTGATACCATTTTGGCACAAAAAGTGTCCATCATTGTTGAAGGGGAGTAGTGGGGGGGCGGAGCTCTGCTAGGTGCTCCATTTTGTTTTTCTGGCCATGTAGAACCGATCACAACAAGTTTGGTATCTTTTCCGACTACATTCATTCTCTTGAACTCGTATCTGATGTGTAAATTTGAATGAAAACAAGTTTGAACAAGTTAACTTGAGAAAACTTGTTTTTTCTTTGACAATTTTGACGAATTTGTATTTTACTGTTGGAGGTGTTCATTTTTAGGAAATTTCCAGGGACCATTAAATTGGAGTGTATTCTTCACAAAAATCATCCACTCGATGTATAATTTTGTTTCTCGAGTTGAAAAAAATCGATTTGAACTTGAGCCGGCACGGCGTGTCGTCTACTACTGACCAGAACACTACAGCATGCACCTTCAAATGAAAACACCTCAAACTATTGAAGAAATAACAACTCATCTTTGAAAATTGATGGATTTGTGCAGAACTGAATTCCCTATAACATGAACAAAATCGCCATAAATCGCAATGCAGGATTTTGAGTTTTTCGAGGATGAGGATAACACTTTGACAGGATTCATACTCTATGAACTGTTACCTCTCCACTCAAATAACTCAAAACCCTGCAGTGCGATCCATGGCGATTTTGTTTATGTTATAGGAAATTCAATTCTCCACAGATCCTCCAATTTTCAATGATGAGTTGTTATTTCTTCAATAGTTTGAGATGTTTTCATTTAAAGGTGCATGCTGTAGTGTTCTGGTCAGTAGTAGACGACGCGTCGCGCCGGTTCAAGTTCAAATCAATTTTTCAAACTCGAGAAACAAAATTAAACATCGAGTGCATGATTTTTGTGGAGAATACACTTCAATTTAATGGTCCCGGAAAATTTTCTAAAAATGAGCGCCTCCAACAGTAAAACAAAAATTCGTCAAAATTGTAAAAGAAAAAACAAGATTTCTCAAGTTAACTTGTCCAAACTTGTTTTCATCCGAATTTACACATCGAATATGAGTTCAGGAGATTGAATTTAGTCGGAAAAGATACCAAACTTGTCGTGATCGGTTCTACATGGCCAGAAAAACAAAATGGACCACCTGGCAGAGCTTCGCCCCCCCACTACTCCCCTTCAACAATGATGGACACTTTTTGTGCCAAAATAGTATCAATGGGATATGATACGTCGAACTATAATGTATTCGCATCATATGGATTGACGGGTTCCATCCCCTCCATTTTTACCTGCAATTTTTTACCCCCCCTCCAATAACTCAAAACCCCCGGGTGCGATTTTTGGCGATTTTGGATATGTTGTAAAGCACTCAATTCTGAACAAAATATCAAATTTTCAGGACGTCCATATTTTTTCCGAGGTTGAAATCTATCTTTCTTGCACTAAGAGCAACAGTGGCACTCGCCGAAAGCGACCAATTGTAAAGACACAATCGGTTTTCAAACGAGTTGCAAGTGGGAATTAATAGTCCTAAACCCAAGAGCTCTCTGTCCTAAGCCAAGGAGTTATTCGTCCTAAACGAAGAGCAACTCTAGTAATCAGTCATAAATCAAGACGTTATCCGTCCTAAACCGAGGACTTCCTCGTCTTAGATTGAGAAGTTACTCGTTCTAAACCAAGAGCAACAACAGTGGCACTCGCCGAAGGCGACCAATTGTAAAGTCACAATCGGTTTTCAAACGAGTTACAAGTCCTAAACCAAGGAATTATCCGTCCTAAACCATGGAGCTCCCTGTCCTAAGCCAAGGAGTTATTCGTCCTAAAACAAGGAGTTACTCGTCCTGAACCAAGGGCAACACTAGTAACTAGTCATAAAACAAGGAGTTACTCGTCCTAAACCAAGAACAACAGTGGCACTCGCCGAAGGCGACCAATTGTAAAGACACAATCGGTTTTCAAACGAGTTACAAGTTCTAAATCAAGGAATTATTCGTCCTAAACCCAAGAGCTGCCTGTCCTAAGCCAAGGAGTTATTCGTCCTTAAACAAATAGTTACCCGTCCCAAACGAAGAGCAACACTAGTAATCAGTCATAAATCAAGACGCTATATGTCCCAAACCAAGGAGTTCCTCGTATTAGACTGAGGAGTTACTCGTTCTAAACCAAGAGCATTCGCCGAAGGCGATCAATTGTGAAGACACAATAGGTTTAAAGACACAATCGGTTTTCAAACGAGTTACACGTCCTAAACCAAGGAATTATTCGTCCTAAACCATGGAGCTCCCTGTCTTAAGCCAAGGAGTTATTCGTCCTATACAAAAAGCAAGACCATCACTTACCGAAGGTGACTAATTTTAAAGGTACAATAAATTTTTGAAACGAGTTTCTAGTCCTAAATCAAGTAGTTGTGTGTTCTAGGTCAAGCAATAACTCGTCTCAAACCAAGAGCAACACGGGCATTCGCCGTAGGCGACTAATTAATTACGAAGTACAAAAGATCTTGAAGGAGTTACATCTTCAAAACCAAGGAGTTACTCGTCCTGAACCAAGAGCAACACCACTCTGAACCAATAGCAAGATTGTGATCCGCTGAAAGACGAATAATCACAAAGCTAGAATTTTTAGTAAGATTTACTCGTCCTAAACCAAGAATACTGGCACTCGTCAAAGGCGATCAAGCTCTGCCTCGTTGCCATCAGAACTGGATATCTGATCGACGTAACCGATTAAATTGCTTTTGTAAGAGCCGTGCTGGACGACTCAAGCGTTGCAAGCTTTGGAACAAATCGAACGAGAGTCATTAATTAAATTTCAATACGTCGCAACTATCAAGGCATCCTATCGTTGTACAAATTTAATTTAATAATAATTAATTACCGAGATAGCTGTAGTGCTTTGAATTGAGAGCGTCGCTGCCAACGGTAGACAAAAAAAAAAGGGAAACAAGATGTACAGCGCCATTATTCTCAATCCGTGTATTTCTATCCCGTTTTAAACCTTTAAAATCCCGATTCCACGTCGATCGAGAATCTACACACGGGCGGCGTCGGGCAGTAAAAGTGTCTCGGAGTGTTGGCGCGCGAGGTTTCACGGGTGAATATAGATCTTTCTGTACGTTCAACAATAGCGTGGTGTGGCGGAGCCCCGTTGCCGCCCCCACTATTTGGAGCCCGTTACCACCACCACCACCTCCCTCTTTAACAAAACGAACAGGAAAGTGCAACCGTCGTCGACGGCCCATCCGCGCCCCCGTGTACCTCCTTCCACCTCACAGCCAGCACCAGGAAATGGGGCGGAATGCGAGAGGAGCCGCGGGACGAAAGAGGAGGACGGGAAAAGGCGATCCGTCTTCATTACTTTAACAAATTTGACGCGACCCCATCTCGGGGCATTGTGCAGCCGACTTGCAATGAAGAAAACGACGTGGCGGCGGCGGCGGCTCCGGCGAAAGCTCCTTCTCCTCGCCTATTTATAACCTTCCGACACCTTCGCTGGATGCGCTCTCGCCGCTGAAACCGGTCAATCCGCAAGCCATTCCCATCACCATCCATCCTCCGCAATGACCCAAAGAGATTTTCATTTCCGCAGCAGCGCAAGTAAATCGCTGCTGCGGCGGGCGAAGCAAATAAAAAAAAACGGCGCTATTAGTGTACGAGCTCCGAATACAAATAAGCTTATCACATTTAATTATATCAAGAGGATTGTGTGTCTGTGTGTGTTTGTTAGTACTTGAACCGAATTCAATCAGTGCAATCTGCTCCATTTATCCTCTCTCACACAAACACTCGTTGTTTCGCTTCCCGCACTTCTGACACCATTTCAGCTCGACGGCAGCTAGAAACTTCCCTATTTGTTTTTGTTTTCAAGTTTTTCCCCTAGAGAATTGTTTTTACACGCAAATACGCAATGTAGTCAGAGCAAGGTGAAGGTCTTTATTCTTTTCCTTTCTCCCCAGACGACAGGCGTATTATGGCCAAAACGCGGCAAATAAAGAAAAGGACAAGAAGAAAAGGCCGGAACTTAATTCTCCCATTATCCCGAGGATTAGCGGGCCATAAAATGCGGTGCTTAACGCAATTTACGATTGTACTGTGTGCGTGTGTGTGGTGGTGGTGGTGGTGGTGGTGGT
The DNA here is from genome assembly GCA_949128115.1 of Anaspis maculata. Taxonomy (NCBI): domain Eukaryota; kingdom Metazoa; phylum Arthropoda; class Insecta; order Coleoptera; family Scraptiidae; genus Anaspis; species Anaspis maculata. Next base: position 11,597,511 of record OX421964.1, on the reverse strand, counting down.
GGAAGTGGAAGAGAACGAACGCAGCATGAAAGGAGAAAAATCGAGAGCTCTATGCCGCACAGAGAAAAAGAGATTACGACCCGAGAGTATGAATGCGTACAACGCCGCAACAGCTTTTTTTTGGGTCATATTTCAGTGAGACAAACTCTTGCTGAATTTGGCAACGGAATTATTGTTCATACTGCATAAATAATAATCCTTTCGTGTGGCGTAGAGTGAAAGAAGATGAAACACCTACACTTACACGTTAAACAATTGCCTTAGGGGCCAGTTTTACAATTGCGGTTTATCGCTACTCCAAGTATCAACTTCGGTATCAACACCTTGCCCACAAACGTAACCTATGGAGAATATACTGAGAACAGCTTGTAACGACTTTATACCGCTAACTAAATACTTTATTTTTACTTTATTGACTTTATTTATGCTTTTTGAAAATTTTAGCTGTTGCGCTGCTCAGGCCGGTAAATGTAGCTTTGCAGCCACAAAACCGACCGTTTCAATCGCTGCTTTGTCAGATTCAGCCACCCTGCACTTTGTCTCGCCCTCAACGAAAATCTTCATCACTCAATTATTGTATGCTACGACACTATTTCGACTGAATAACGGATTCTAGTCAGATTCAGCCACCCTGCACTTTTCTCGTCCTCAAAGAAAATCTTCATTCCTCAGTTATTGTATTCTACGGCACTATTTCGACTCAATAACGGATCCCAGCTTGAGTTCAGCATGACGCAACTGGACTTAGCCCAGAAACGTTCTTGGTGTCAACTTTTCCTGGTGCGTGTACCCGATGACATCTTCACCTATAATCCGTCACGGATTGTACCTGTACGGATTTGGTGTCGGTGCATGTGTGAGAGTGTGCGTGCGTGTAAATCTACGAGATTATCGGAATTTCGCGTCACGTATTCCATCAATTCGAGTTCGAGAGCGCAAGCTGTGCTTGCGATGCGAAAGGGCGTTGTATGCCGGCGTGCACCTTGTGTGTGTGAGTGTGACGAATTTGAGCTTCATATTTGTATGAGGTAAACACTTTTCAGACACACTGCTGCTGCTGCTGCTGCTGCTCCGTGCCGGTGCTGTGCTCCCGAGTCTTCGACACAAAAGCCGAGATGGTAAAAAATTATCCATCACGTCGACATCACACGCAAATCGAGCTCGCAGATTGTATAAATTGAAAGCTGTTACGGTGAAAAATCTATTTTCTGCTCCTCGTCCGTGCAGCGGCAAGGGACACGAGAGAAGGAAGATTTGACGTGCGAAAAATTGAACAGCTTGCAATTTCAATCCGCGTCGAAGTTTCCCAATTAAAAAACCCGTGTCAAGTGTACTCGTTGAATTCGAGTACTACTTCAAAATGCTATTTATAATAAACTGTGCATTCGACAAGTTATGAGGCAGCTTGCGATTTCATCTATGACGCAAGGCAACGTGAAAAGTCGAGTTTACCCTGTAACAGAAAAGTTTGTTCTTTGTTGAAGACTAGATTTCACGTGACGCGTTACGTCGTTCAGACATAAAAGTCGCTGTCCACCAATTATTGCCACATTTGTGAACATGCTGCGAGTCTGTGTTTATTCACTTTCGATTTCAAGTCACGTTTTTGTTTTTTTATTGTATATAAAATTATATCATATAGAAATCACCGACGTCATCACCCTCGAGAAAAATCATGTAACTCCTGTCTGCTGCAACAATAACAACATAATGTAACAATCAATAATTGAATTGTGCACGTGAGTACATGATGCTTGAATTACAAAAGTCACGATTCGTTTAGCTCGAGGTGCACACCAGAAGAGCAAAGTTTCAATCGAGTTTTTCATCATGATGAACAGTATTTTAAGACGATTTTCCCAGACACGATTCACAAGAAAGAAAACTGGATGTAAAGGAAAAAAGGCGTTATCCTGCATGAGTAAAAACCTCTTGCTGAGAGCTTTTTTTTTCAAGAAAAGCCTCTAAATCCGCCCCTGCGTGCCGCTACCGCCGACCGCCACCCACTCAGAAAAATTGGAATATCAATCATAATTTGCCAGGTCGTCTTTCACACCGGTGATTAACATTGGCGCGCGCCCTCGGCACCACGAAAACAAATGTATCATAAATATTTTTACAAAAAGGGTATGGAAAGCTCTCGTTATTAAGCCGGCGCTTAATTTCGGCGAAATGAAAGAACGAACATGTGTGTCGTTAGCTCAATAATAACAGCAAGCAAAAACAAATTCCGCTGATTGGTTGTGTATGTTTCGGCGAGCTGTATCAGGCCATCAGATTAATTTATTATTCAGGCAGCAGGTTTTGCCAGAAAAAAACGTACGTCTAGGAACAGCTGAATTCGTAACTCATCGCACCCCGTACCTGAATTATAAACTGATTCTTCTGACTTCCGGCCGGTGAATTGTTGACCGGTATCACTCATCAACTTCTTCGGCGTACCAGAGTCGACATACATTACTCTCCAGCAGCTTCACGATACGCAGCTTGAAATGGAAATGAGAGTGCAGAGCTGACATATTCGAGAACTGATAGTATTTACACTTGAAAGCACGAAATTCCGTAGACCATCAAGCCAGCCTTGCGCAGACGTCAGAAGCTTTAGGTGTTTTGAAAAGGTCTCGAGGACGATAATGATGTCGTCGAAGTAGACGAACACGTAAGGCCAAGTCTAAGAACATTGTCAGCCTTGGTCAAGTGGCAGGGGCGTTGTGGAGCTCGAATGGTATCCTTCAGAACTTGAAGAAACCGTGACCCGAAGGTTATCATCTCCGACGGGATTAACAGCAGTCAATCTGCTTTTGAGACGTTCTTCGCAGAGCATCCATTTTTCGTTGGTGAACAGACACGCGAAGAGGATCTTCCGCAACGGACAGCCAGTGTCCAGGAGATATTGCTTGTTCGTAAAATACAACGTGCCAGTTGTACTTGGCGTAGACTCAGTTTTTTTTTTCTGGGGATCGCTGGTTCTCTGCTGCTTATGCGCTTCAAAACAGCGTTCTGTTTGGTGTTGAACGGATACACCGCTGCTCTGCTTGACTTGGTTTTAAAAAAATCTTATCCCTTCAACATCTGCCAAATGTGGAATAAATTTCCTATAGTAATTTATGAGTTCTACAAATCTTTTCATCCCGTCAAAAACTTCTCATTGTGAGTTCTACCCTTTCAATTCTTCTAGCTTTTGCATTTTGATCATCGATTTGAACCTGTTCTATAGTTACTTTCGTGAATAATAAAATTTCAAACCCACTGTTTGTTTTTTAGTTTTGGATTTGAGCCATAACGCATTTATAACCTGTGGTACTTTGGGCAAACGGCATAAATTCGTGGCGCTCCTGACCATCTCACGACCCAGCCTTCTCCACTGATCAACCGACAGGCAATTGCCTTGAAAACTTGACGGTAAATTCACATATGGTTGGGAACGTAACTTTGCACGTAACAATGGCTCCAAACGACTTATGAGGACGTAAGGGGCCCAATAGGGATCCGACAAAGTTGAAGAACACAAGGGAACGTACTATAGTTTTGATGGCCACGATAATAGGTGATTATCTTGACGAGATTAGGTGACAAAAGAAGGCCCAGCAAGATTTTAACAAACACAAGAAGGCAAGCGAGTATTCATTATAGAACTTCAAAACTCACGAGAATATCAAGCGGGCTCAGCAGGACTTTAAACGACTCATACTACGGTAGTGGGGTTAGCGGAATGGTATGTGCATTTTGTGATCAAAGCATGAAATTTGGCATACTTGTTTAGAAGACCCTCCTTCGCAATTCCAGATGTGACGCCACGCGAGATTTTGCGCCAGAGACACTGTATTGCGGTTAATATACCTGCTAGGGGTAAATTCTGCAAAAATGGCTCCTGGCCGGTCTTTGGTACCGCAGTCGGTATTTTTTTAGTTCTGTTCAGTTGAAACTACATGTAGAAATGAGTGAGGAGTACATTTTCACAAGCAAAGTTCCAAATGCTGCTTTTATACGTTGTTTCAATACATTTTAAGGTCAACTTTGTTTTAGTACAGGAAACATGGTAAAAAAATTGCCAAAACCTCGGCAAAGATATGAACGTCCTGAAAATTTGACATTCTGTCCTGAATCATGTGCCTTACTTCATATCTAAAATTGACAAAAATTGCACCCCGAGGCTTCGAGTTATTGGAGGGGGGGGGGGGGGGGGTGAAACATTGCAACTCACAATTAAAGGTATAGAACCCGATGGAACCCGTCGATCCAATGGATGCAAATACGTCGTAGTTCGACGCATCACATCCCGTTGATACAATTTTGGCACAAAAAGTGTCGATCATTGTTAAAGGGGGGTTGTGGGGAAGGGCCAAGCTCGGCTGGGTGGCTCTTTTTCTTTCTGGGCCATGAAGAATCGATCACGACAAGATTGGTATCTTTTCCGACTAAATTCAATGTCCTGAACTTGAATCCGATGTGTAAATTTGGATAAAGACAAGTTCGAACAAGTTAACTTGAGAAAACCTGTTTTTTCTTCGAAAATTTTCACGAAACTTTCTTCCACTGCTAGAGGTATTCATCTATGAAAATATTTCAGAAGCCATTAGATTGAAATGTATTCTCAACGAAAATCATCTATTTGATCTGTAATTTTGATTTCCGACATAAAAAAACCGATTTGAACTTTAGTCGGCACTGCCCGGCGTCTACTAATGACCAGAACACTACAGCATGCTCCTTCAAGTAATAACTCAATACCCTGCATTGCGATTTATGACGATTTTGTTTATGTTATAGGGAATTGAGTTCTGCACAGATCCTCGAACTTTCAAAGATGAGTTATAATTTTTCAGATAATTTGGGCTATTTTCATTTAAAGATGCATGGTGTAGTGTTCTGGTCAGTAGTAGACGACGGGCTGTGCCGACTCAAGTTCAAATCGATTTTTTCTATCTCGAAAAACAAAGTTACAGATCGAATGGATGATTTTCGTGAAAAATACAGTTCAATCTAATGGCCTCTGAAATATTTTCGAAGATGAATGCCTCTAACAGTAAAAAACAGTTTTGTGAAAATTGTCAAAGAAAAAACAGGTTTTCTCAAGTCAACTTGTTTGAACTTGTTTTTGTCAAAATTTATGCATCGGATTCAAGTTCAGGACATTGAATTTAGTCGGAAAAGATACCAATCTTGTCGTGATCGATTCTTCATGGCCCAGGAAGAAAAAGAGCCCCCCAGCCGAGTTGCGCCCTCCCCCGCGACCCCCCTCCAATAATGATCGACACTTTTTGTGCCAAAATTGTATCAACGGGATGTGATGCGTCGAACTACGACGTATTTGCATCCATTGGATTGACGGGTTCCATCGGGTTCTATACCTTTAATTGTGAGTTGCAATTTTTCACCCCCCCTCCAATAACTCGAAGCCTCGGGGTGCAATTTTTGTCAATTTTAGATATGTAGTAAGGCACATAATTCTGGACAGAATGTCAAATTTTCAGGACGTTCATATCTTTGCCGAGGTTTTGGCAATTTTTTTACCATGTTCCCTGTACTAAAACAAAGTTGGCCTTAAAATGTATTGAAACAACGTATAAAGGCAGCATTTGAAACTTTGCTTGTGAAAATGCACTCCTCACTCATTTCTACATGTAGTTTTAGCTAAACAGAACTAAAAAATACCGTCTGCGGTACCAGAGACCGGCCAGGAACCATTTTTGCAGAATTTACCACTAGCAGGTATACCGGGTGATCATTTGAAAACTATCCACCTGCAATAACTCCCGATTCCTAGTGAATATTTTTTCTAGCAAAAACAGGTCGATTTTTATATCGAGGGGGACATACAAAACATACATTGGCAAATTTCTATATTCACCCCCCTCGCCCCCACTCACCCCAACTTTGAAATTTCAAATGACACTACCTACCTTGCGATACATCAAATTGAAGGAAATAAAATTTTCTTTCCGAAAAAAATATTTTCAAAATTTTCAGCCCCACCCCTTCTCTCTAAAAATTCTCTGACTGTCCCACTTCATATTCTGGACCCCTCTTTTCTTTCTTAATTTAGTTGGCGTCATCCTAGATAGCATCGAAGCAGAAAATTTTCGGTAGAAAAAGTGCTACCTAAATTCACCCCTTCGCTCTCCCCCACCTCAACTCCCAAATTTAATAAAACACCACCTTCTTTGTGATACATCAAATTGAAGGGAATTGAATTCTTTTTCCGAAAAGAATTTTTTAGAAATTTTCTACCCCTCCCCCAATAAATTGGCCATTTGGAGTATTCTAGGGGGGCAATGGGGGGCTTTAAAAATTGTGAAAAAATCTTTTTCAGGGAGAGAATTCAATCTCCTTCAATTTGATGTATTACAAAGTGGGTATTGACATTTTAAATTTTTGAGGTCAGGTGGGGGGAGCGAAGGGGTAAATTTGGGTGGCACTTTTTTTATAGAAAATTTTCTCTTTCGATGCTTTGCAGGATGACGTTTACTGCATTAAAGGGAAATGGCGGTCAAGAATATTAACTTGGACACTCAGAGAATTTTAGGAAGAACAGGGGGTGGGGTTAAAAAATTTCAAAATATTTTTTTTAGGAAGAGAATTTAATTTTCTTTAATTTGATGTATCTCAAGGTAGGTGGTGTCATTTGAAATTTCAAAGTTGGGGTGAGTGGGGGCGAGGGGGCTTAAGATATAAATTCTCCAATGTATGTTTTAGATGTCCCCCTCGATATAAAAATCGACCTGTTTTTGCTCAAAGACATTTGCACTAGGAATCGGGAGATATTGCAGGTGGATAGTTTTCAAATGATCACCCGGTATTAACTGCAATACAGTGCCTCTGGTGCGAGATCTTGCGTGGCGCCACATCTGGAATTGCAAAGGAGGGTCTTCTGAACACGTATGCCAAATTTCATGCTTTGATCACAAAATGCACAGATCATTCCATTTTTGGCCGTTAACCCCGCCACTACGGGTTCCACAAAAAAATTCAAGAGCCGTTTAAGCTAAACTGAGATTAAACGGATTTTTTTCTTGTCAATGTTGGTAGATTCATTTTGGAAAATACGTTAAATCGCAAGTATACCACCCTTTGGTTAATTACTCAGCGTGAAACCTGAATTTACATTGATCATTTGGCCAGAATCTATCAAAATAAATCTCGAGTTAGCTATCAGCTGGTTAAATATTTTGGTGGAACCCACGGAGACACAGTGGGGCCCAAAAGAGCTCTGCAGAACACAATAAGGCATAAGAGATTCACTGGTGCTCCAAAAAGTTTCATGGGAGGCCCTGCAACACTTTGAATGACACTTGGAGACACAAGGGAGCCCAATATAGCTCCGTAAACCACAATAAATTTACATGAGGCTCTATTTATCAGGAGTCTAGAAGCCACAAAACGACACAAAGGTGCTCAGAACGGCCTCAAACCTCAAGACACAAGGAGACCCAATTGCGGGCTCCAAATAACGAGATAGTGTACAAATACGCTTACTGGAGTTGAAGAAGCCACTGAAAGGCACAAGGGGACTCGCAGAGCTTCAGTAAGCCTAAAGGACCAAACGACACAAGAAAACAGCTCTGACCAAAACAAGAGGGCAGGCCAAAACCAAAAAAATTACTGCGTGCGAGAGCCAAAGGCACCAGCTTATGCGGACGGGCTTTAAACCGGCAACAAACTTGAAGTTAACTAACAAAAGTGCATCAAGAGGAGAGGTTTTTGGTAGCACAGCAGTACATCAAATCGACTCTGGTATATTATTGACAGTTAACGGGCACAGTGATACAGTTCACAAAACTTTACACCTCGGCGAAAGACCGTCTGCTACTGAACAACGAACGATGAATCGACCTATCTAGCTCACTATATCATTTTGACATGGCTACAACTGATACGAGAAACATGAGACCACTTTTTCATCGACTCCGCTTTTTAGCAAAATTTGGAGAAATTGTCACTATTTGCACCGACACACAGTGATCGATTAGCCATTTTTAGGAGGACATTTATAATTTTGATCAAAAATAATCCAAAATTGTTCTAGTCCACATCTTTTTTATAAATTATAATCTTTGAAGTCCTAAAACAACTTTTCAATCGTTATTACCTTCCCAACCCGTCCCCTCATGCGGAAGGGAAAGTTAAGTGATGATGCAAGGGAAAGGTTCTGACATGATAGCTGCCGAACCGTTGATTCGATCGACTTGCAATTTGCAAGCCCTTGAAAAACTGTATTCAAACCAGTTGACAATATTTTTCCATCTGTCACCTGTCAAAAATTAAAAAGTGAAGAAGTTTACAATTTGACATTTTAAAACTCAAAAAACTACCCGATGGGTTCGAGTCAAATTCAGCAGGGAGTACTATCACAAAATAACAAAATAAAGTCGGGTTGAAGTTTTTCACCATTTCCCAGACGGGCGCTGCGAATTTTCAAAATTTTCCTTTGTCTATATCAGTTGGGACGGGTGTTTGCGCGGGTTTTGGCCAGGAATTCTGACGTTTGGTGCCGGACTCACCTCGGGCGACATTTCCTACAGGTGAGACGACATTTTTCGAAAAAAATGTGACTGTAATCGAAAGTAGGTTGCATTGGGCGTCGCTTAGGCTCACTTTCAAATGCGACACGGCTTCGGTTCTCCGGCGGTGATTTTTTCAATACGACAAATTGCAAATTTCATAAATTAAAAAAAAACTGCAACGCTAACTTCGACCTGTGTTGTTGAGCCTCACGAAAATTCATTTCAGATATAGACATGATGCGATTGAGAGTTTATGAGAAGATTGAATCCATTTTTGGTAGGAAAATTTTGAAAATAGGGCTAACGGTTGACGAGTTTTCCGCCCTGGAAAAACTGTAAAGCTCCAACTTTCTATCCCGCTAACAGATTTTCAGCTTTTATTTGAACAAGAACTGGCTTTTGAACATTTAACAACAATTTCTTTCCCCAATTTCCTGAGGGTTTTTCAGTTGAGAATACAAAACCCTATGCGACCGGATTCAAATGATGAAGTTGAAAATGAAGCTTGTTTAAGCTACAAATGCGAGCTCTTCAGCACTGTGATTCGCTACCAAATTTTTTGTACGCCCTACTTTTGTATTCGGAACAAGACGCTTCAAATTCTTCAGTGGCTTTAGTGGCATCACGTTGGCGTCTAATGGGTGGTGGAGCAACAAGCTGTTCTTGATCAGACACGGCATCTGGTTCTGTTCTATAGATTTCTTTTCCAAGCCAATCTCTACTTTGTTTCAAAAAGGTCTCTTTTTTTCTTCCACTTGTTTTTCACCGTGTCAGAATTTTGTAGGAAAACAGTGAAATAGTGGCAATAATTTTTTCTTCCAAAATATCTAATCTTCTTGATACAACAAAATTGACCATCTGCTTCCTCACATCTATGACATTTGCCTAAGAAAGGACACCTCCGCGTTAAAGAAATTCAAACAATTGCATTCGCGTCACTCCCAGCTGGATACCTGGCGACAAGATAAAATTAAAAATGTGACTTCCGCAGGTTTGCGCACATTGAGAATGGTACCACTGGATAGGCAGAGAAGTATATAGTAATATTAAGTAGTTTTTTGCTTGGAAAAAAGGGGGCTTTTTTTTCTCCACTCCAAAGAAATTTGAACTACGATTACAAAAAGTGTACGTTTTTTGGATGTAGAAAAAAATTCCAAAAATAGGTGCAGAAATGTTAGAAACAAATGGAATCTAGCTTAAAACTAAGCTGAAGATCCAGTAGCCATGATGTAATAAAAAATTCCCTGAGAAAAACCTCTCGATACTTGTCAGAGCAAATGGAACACAAGTGACAAATGGCGCTGAAAAATTTGAATATCGCATTATTTACTTACGCTTACTTTGATGCTTGGTAACTACGATCCCCGTTATCAAATTAGACTTCTTTTTACTTGATTGAGCAGAGTCACTATTTAGCTGTAGTCCCATAATGCGTTTTTTGAATTAAAAAAATATGACGTTTTGATCTAAATGTCCACCTAAAAATGGCAAATCGATCACTGTGCGACAGCTAGATTTTTCAATGGAGAAGCAGGGTCGTGGATTTTATATTTTACTTGACAATATATTTATTTGGGCGCCAATGTGGGTAAGAGGTAAGTGGCCCACACCCACTCGATAGAAAAATTGAAGCTAACGTTTAAAGTGAAGTTTTTACTGATATAAAGATTTAATGAAAAAGTATAGACAAGACAAGTCATGAATAATGATATTGAACTAAGTAAAAAAAAGAAGATTTCTGAATAAAAGTTGAATAGATGAATGATGATAGAACTGACTGACTAATTAAATAACAAAACACAAGACACGCAAATTAAATAGGGTGCAGGGACATTGAAAGGATCTTTAGTACACTGCTATCTGGGCAGCCGTACAATTTATTACTGGCTGGGCAAAATACCTACCCAGTTTGAGGGTTCCGGAAGGGATTACACGCAAAGGGCTGAAAAAACAATGGGGTCCCGGGATCTATCTATGAGCTCATATTTAGCCGCGCTTACCAAAAGGGTATTCGCGGCTAGAACCGCAGTGCGCAGTCAGTTTACTTCCAATGCCCTTAAGTATAACTTTGCCGCACTAAGAATCTAAATCGTACAACTCCCCTTACAAATGAGGAAAATAAAACCTTGATCTAAACCTAATGGACTGTGATGGTCGATGGATTCCGTGTGATAGGACACGGCGGCACAAAATTTGGAAGATCTGACCTCAACCCATCCGCTAGACACGCGTCAAAAATGGCAGATGCTTGGCTTGGGTACGCCATCCACGCTGCTCTCTTGATGATGTCACACGCTAAATGGGCCTCTTAGGTGTTCTGGACAGGCACCGATGATACACCAACGGAGACAGTGGGGATGCAGATATCCTGTTCACCGGTACGTTCAGGTAGCCTGGTCTCAATCAGTCCTGCGCGGTTTTACCTGGATTCACCTGCACTAGCGTCTTCCAGCCAGGACTTGCAGCACGCCACCTGTAATTACTACGAACTTAGCGGCCGTCACGGAATGGTCTAGTTTGAGAAACGCATTTTTGAAGGATGTTTTGAATAAAGGTGAGAAATAAACTTACAAGACCAACTGGCAACACTTCCTTACTACAAACACACAGATACTAAGAGCGTCTCTCGAGGCCTTTGTATAACTCGCCCGATGGCACCAAAAAAAAAAGTGTACCGCGCTTTTCGGCAAGAAGCCAGCTTTCTCGGCCGTCTTGTGCTGATGGTCAGATGCCAGGTATGGCTTGGTGAGACCCCATGGTCCATCTATTAGTGGATGTGCTAAAAAAAAAGCTCTCCTTATAGAAAACGCTACAACTTCTCTGGAGTCGTGTAGGGTTCTTGAAGAGGGTTCGTGGCCTTGGGGCGACCTGCTAAGAGCTGGCCAAGTGCGCAGGATCCTCAATCGTTCAGCTCGCTGAGAAAAAATGCCGTTGGTTTGTTTTGCGCAGAGAGACGCCACCGAATCTGTTGTTCCAGGGCCACGTGAAGATATTGGGCCGGAGGTATTGGGCGCGGCGCGGATTCCGAACGTAACAAATTATTTTGTGATGAACTATCCATGAGACGAATGGTCGGGAATAGTAACGGAAACAAAAAGAAGGTGTGATGAACAATTACTTGACGAATGGTATTGATGGTGCCGATAAAAGCGCGCCATGAAATTGTTAATTATTCCTCGCACACGACAACCTACCTAGATGATTCCGCCATGCAATATTGTTAACACGACGACCGACCCGCCGACGTCGGCAATGAAGGAGGCGGTTTCTGATGGTTGGGGTTGGTGTGGCAGGCAAGGCGAAATATTTTACGGCCGGGACAACACAAAATAAATTATTTATATACGCTCAAGTATAAAACGGAACACCCAGCAGATGTAATTATTTTGTCATTATTTTCCCCGGCGCGCCACCACCGGGCGGCAACAGCAGCGCTAAGCTGTCACACATTTTTCTTTTTCTCCGGAAATTTACACATCATTCGCCCATTTTATTTTATTTTTTTCGGCCGAGAAGGGTTCCGCGGCGGACCCAACCGAACGCGAACGAAAAACCCTAGCTCACGAGCAATGAATAGAAAAGGCAGATCGTAATATAAGCGAAATGAAATAGGAAACCGCACGCTCGCCCGGCTTTGATCCTTTTTGCCGATGCCCGGGGACGGCATCCTTCACGGATTTGTTTGCGCCGCCAAAAAAAAAGGGACGCAGGTGCGTTTGAATAATAAGGCAATATAAGAGCTGCGTCCGTTCAAGAGAAACGCGACAGCAAAGAGAGGGGCACAGCAGATAAGTTTGCTTTAGCAAGGATGTTGCAGGAAGTATAGGAAATTCGTCGGGAGTTCAGTGTCAAGGTGAAGGATGGAGGTATTCGGTATGCGTTGTACATCACGAAATCCCCCAGGGTACATTACGAGTGAGTACGAATAGTTGTGCCAAACTTGCACTGCGAAGTGATCTTGCGAAATGATCTCGCAAAGTGATCTCCGCAGGAATCAAACATTAAAGGAGCGATGGGGGAGAGACCGGAGAGAGCGGCGGCGCTCGCACACGTCTCGTGTTTGACGGGGAATATGAGCGTTTGGGAACGCTTCTCGTCGTGTTCGTGTGAGCGAATCGCATAACGTTCTCGTAACGTTTCATTTATATTGCGAGGACGTGATGCCGGCGACAGGCCGTTTTTCTCTATGGTTTGGTCGTGCAGTTTCGTCGGGAAAGAATGACCGCGTCATCAAAGAAGTCTTCTTTCAGTCGGCGGCGCATTAAACTCCGTGAATATCGCTCTGGTAAATCGGCACTGAAGACTACTGTTGGATAGTCCTCTTCATTGCTCGACTTTTCGCGTTGACGCAACTGAGAGTTTGGTGGTTGATTAAAGTGCACACTTACTTGTAAACATGGTTTCGCAGAGTCGGAATGCTTTCATGTATCTAACCGTCGATTCGTTTAGGTTAGAGAACTGAAACCTGACTATGTTCATGAACTGCGGAATTCAGCTTGAATATAGAAAATTACAATGTAGTCAATGTCAGTAAGAGACTGTAGCCTCATCATTTGAAATCGCTGCAGCGAGTCGCAATATCACTAGAAACCCTGAGAATCTATCAAATCGCTAAATAGTGAAAAAATGTCACAGTCGATAAAATCAAATGAAAGGTCATTATCAACTACCAAAATCTATTAGAATATCACTCAAACATACTATGGTCTGTCAGAGTTGAATTTTGAACTCACCGAGTCATAATACCACTAAAAACCCCACAATTTTCATCATTTTACTAAAATCCGTTCAACTTAAACTGGTAATCAATAGTATAGGGTAGAATGTCATTAGAAATCAGCTAAATCTGTGAGAGAATCACTGAAACAGACTTTGATGAGATATCATTAGGAATCAGAAATCACCTAAATTCAAGAATATAAATGAAACACAATGTAGCCTGTCATCAATTAATTTACAATCACCAAAACGAGTCACAAGATCACTACAAACCCTAAAAATCGATCACATCACTTGATATCGTCAAAGTATCACTTGCAATCAATGATCCAGGTAAAATAATCACTAAAAAACACTTGAATCTATGAGAAAATCACTGGAAATCTATTGAGTCTGTTGAAGTGTCATGCGGAATCACTAAAGCGAGTCACAGTATCACGGAAAACACTAAAATCTATATCACTCAAATCCCTGAGAATCAAATCAAATTGCTCAATACTGTCAAAACGTCATTTGGAATCAATAGAATCAGATGGAGGGTCACTAGAAACCGCCAAAATCTTTTAGAATATACTGAAACATTGTAGTCTGTCAAAGCTGAATTCAAAATCACTAAAGCGCTTCACTGTACATCTGAAAGCTTCGAAAATCCACCAGATAATAATAATAATAATAATAATAATAATAATAATAATAATAATAAAGGACTTTTATAGATCACTGAAGTCTGTCGATACAATACCTGCAGTTAACAAGATTTGACAGAAGTTTTCTAAAAATCACCAAGATCTACGGGAATATCACTAAAATACTATAATACGTGAAAGCTTCATTTGTTTCATTTGAAATCATCAAAGGTAGTCACAGTTGCACCAAAAATCTAGATAATCTATCAAGTCACTACAGTCTAAAATATCACTTTCACTAGAGTCAAGTGAAGTGTCATAAAAATCACTGAATATATAAAAATCTATTGGAATATCGCTAAAACACACTGTAGCCTGTCACCGTTTCATTTAAAAACCACTGCAGCGTCTCAGAATATCACCTGAAAACCCTGAAAATCACTCAAATCACTAAAATTTGTACGTCTGTCACTTGGAGTGAATAGAATCAGGTTAAATTTCACTAGAAATCACCTGAATGTATGTGAATATCACGAAAATCACTGAAAGTCCTAAAGCTTCATCAGATCGCCAAATACTGTCAAAATGTCAATTGCAATCGAAAGAATCCCGTAAAATGTTACTGTAGTTCACCTGAATTTCCGAGAAAAATCGCTGAAAAATACTTCAGTCTACCAAAGTTCTATTTGAAGTCAGTACAGCGAGTCACAATATCACTGAAAACCTTGAAGGTCCATCAAATCACAACAATTTCTCACTTGCAATTAATATAATCAAGTGAAATGTCACTAAAAATCACTAAAATCTGTAAGAAAATCACCAGAATATGTGTGAACATCACTGAAACACACTGTAGATTGTCACCGATTTATTTTTAATCACTGCAGCGAGTCACATTACTGAAAACGTAGGAATCAATCAGATCACTATAATGTGTCAGTGTCAATATGTCACTTGATGTGAATAGGATCAGGTTAAATTCTACCAGAAATTACGTAAATCTATGGAAATATCACAGAAATACTAAAAGCCTTCAAGCTAAACTGCTCAACAATGAAAGTGTTACAAAGCAAAAATTCACCCAATTTTGAACCGCTGTAACTTTTGATTGGCACAAACGATTCTAATTCTGTTTCAAGTACTGAAGAGCCCAATCTTTCAGCCATCTTTCTTGTCAATATGAAATCCATAGAGCCCCTTATAAAACTTCTGCAGGGTGATGAACAGAGCAGTGCAAAATTGATGAAAGTTCAACATACCCCCGTTTCCGTTAAAAATTTTTTTCGGGAGTATCAACACCAAATTTATGAAGAATTATGTGTTCCCTCGAAACGGTTTTTGAATTTTCGGGATTCCAGTCGAAACAGCCAAAATATGATTTTTTATTGTGAATACTGTATATTATTCCTGTAGCAATGCAAAAACATTAGAACTTTTCATATCAAGATGACGCCACTTAGTAGGCTTGTTCACTGAACAATTCTGAGGAATTTGACTTGCAACACGTTCCTATTGTCTAGTGTAGGGGTGAACAAAAGCCCAATTGGCAGCGTACTTTTTGGTACTACTGGAAAAAAGGTTAATTTTCACTCTCTTTAGTCAACATGGGACTACGTCATTAGAATTGGATTAACCACATTTCCGCCATTTTGGAATGTTTTGCCTTTACCTCAAATTTCAAAACATAGGCATGTTTGGCATCATTTCTTGAAATGTTGGTCCCCAAAATGGGATTCTGTCAATAAGATCTGTCTATCTGTTCGTTTATCTGTCTATCTCTTTCCGAAAAAATATTTATAGATTTTTTAACCCCTTCCCCCTTCTTCCTAAAATTCTCTGAGTGTCCAATTTAATATTCTTGACTTTTCAATTCTTTTCAATGCAGTCAACGTCATATTGCATAGCATCGGAAGAGATAATTTTCTGTGGAAAAAATGCCACCCAAATTTCACCCTTTCGCTCCCCCCACCTCATCTCAAAAATCTAAAATGGCAATATCTACTTTGTGATATATCAAATTGAAGGAAATTAAATTCTCTCCATGAACAAAATTTTTTCAAATTTTTTAAAACCCTCATTTTCCTCACAAAACACCCCAAATGTCTAATTTATTTGGAAAGGGGTTGAAAATTTCAAAAAAATTGTTTTCGGAGAGAGAATTCAATTCCCTTCAATTTGATGTATCACAAAGTAGGTGGTGTTTCGTTAAATTTTGAAGCTGAGGTGGGGGAGAGCAAAAGGGTCAATTTGGGTAGCACTTTTTCCACCGAAAATTCTTTTCTTCGATGTTTTTCTATGATGACACTGACTAAATTAAAAACAATTGAGAGGTCCAGAATTAAAAAGAGGGCAGTAAGAGAATTTTTAGGGCGAAGGAAGGTGGGGATAAAAATTTTGTGAATATTTTTTTCAGAAAGAAAATTTGATTCTCTTCAATTTGATGTATCGCAATGTAGGTCATGTCATTTGAAATTTCAAAGTTGGGGTGAGTGGGGGCGAGGAGGTTCAAGATAGAAATTTGCCAATTCATGTTTTAGATGTCCCCTTTGATATAAAAATCGACCTGTTTTTGCTAGAAGGAATATTCACTTGGAATCGGGAGTTATTGCAGGTGGATAGTTTTTAAATGATCACCCGGTGCAGTATTCACAATAAAAAATCACATTTTGGCTGTTTTGACTGGAATTCCGAAAATTCAAAAACCGTTTCGAGGGAACACATCATTCTTCATAAATTTGGTGTTGATACTCCTAAAAATTTTTTTTGGCGAAAACGGGGGTATGTTGAACTTTCATCAATTTTGCACTGCTCTGTTCATCACCCTGTAGAAAATTTATGAAAAGCTCTATGCATTTCATACTGACAATTAAGATGGCCAAAAGATTGGGCTATTCAGTTCTTGAAACAAAATCAGAAACAGATGTGCCAATCAAAAGTTATAGCGGTTCAAAATTGGGTTATTTTTTGCTTTGTAACACTTTCATTGTTGAGCAGTTTAGATCAAATCCCTAAATACTGGCAAAATGTCCCTTGCAATCTATAAAATACAGTAAATTTTGCTGTAAGCTATCTAAATCTCCGAGAAAATCACTGAAACATACTGTAATCTGTCGAAGTTTCATTCAGGTCACTCAGCGAGTCACAATATCGCTAAAAACTTTCAAAGTCTATCAAATCACTACAGTTTGTCAAAATCACGTGCAATCAATATATAATCAAGTAATATGTCACTAAAAATCACCACAATATGTGAGAATTTCATTAAAAATAACCAAAATCTGTGAGAATATCACTAAAACACACTGTAGCCTGTCATAGATTCATTTAAAATCACTACAGCGAGTCACAACATACTGAAATCCCTGAAAATCAATCGAATCACGAAAATGTATTGATAATGTAACTTGGAGTGAATAGAATCAAGTCAAATTTCACTAGAAATCGCCTGAGTTTATGGGAATATCACAGAAATCACTAAAAGCCCTAAAAGTCTATCAGGTCACTGAATACTTTCCAAATGTCTATTGCAATCAACAGAATTCGGTAAAATTTGCTCTAGGTGATGACCTCCTAGAGCAAATCCTCCTAGATGTAAATCTCCGAGGAAAATTACTGAAACGGACCATAATCTATCGAAGTTGTATTCGAAGTCACTACAGCGTGTCACAATATCACTGAAAACTTTGAAAGTCTATTAAATCACTTCAATTTCTCTAAATCACTTGCAGTCAATAGAATCACGTGAAATGTTACTAAAAATGACCAAAGTCTGAGACCAAAGTCAAAATATCACTGAAACACACTGTAGCCTCGCACCGATTCATTTAAAATCATTTCAGCGCGTCACATTTCTAAAAATCAACCAAATCACTAAAATTTGTCAATATGTCACTTGAAGTGATAGAATCAGGTCAATTCGACCAGAAATCACCTGAATACACTTCTGTGGCAAAATTAACGCATTACCATTTCGCATGAAGAGTTTTAACCGCTGATATTTTGAGGATGAAGCAATCTTGGAAATTTTTTCAGCATTTGGAATATCTTTTCTTCGGTTACAAGTAGAGTGATTTTCTCCAGTTTTTGATCATCACTTCTCATGATACAGGGTGATTTGTGATGACATGTATTTTCTGCCAAGTTCGCCGAGTTGTGCGGGGTGAATGGATAACTCTGTGTAAATTATTCTTACGTCAATCTTCAGTCCAATGTGTCAGCTCTGCATTATTCCTTGAATTTTTCTTATAAGTCATCTGGGTCAAAAGTCTACTTTGATGACAGAACATGAAAACTATAGAATTCTGAACATTTCAATTTTAATTCAGCAGAAAAAGGTGAATAAAGCTGGATTCCCAGTCTCAGATGCGAACATTCGGACAGAAAATGCGATTTTGTTTGTCAAATTTTTGATTCGAGGGCTCTGATTGGCCAATACCGCATCTGAGAATCCAGCTTTACAATAACAAAAATCAATATCGCGTGTTTCCACCTCTAACATGCAGAACTTCCAATACAATGCCGTGGCATGCTTTGGATTTGTCGTCTAATTTGTTATTGATCTAAAGCATTCCATCCGTCCTATTATGCCCCAAAGATACTCTATGGGATTGAGATCTGGACTTCGAGCTGGCCACCTCATAACATCAACGTCTACATTACCAAGGTACTCCCTGACGATTCGAACCGTATGCGGGCGTTCATTATAATACCGTCTGATCTGGGTGACCAGTTCAAGCCGCTCATGGCTTCGGGGCAAGGAGAATCGCTCCTCGGGTATATACCCCTTGATGGTCTTGGCCACGACTAGCTCATAGTCTAGGGTGAGTGTGGGTTCGGGTTATGGGATTTCGTGCATTCAGCATAGGGTCAAGGATAGGAAAAGCAAAAAGGAAACAGGTCAACAGTTATATTCATGACGCAAGGTTACATAACAAAAGGAATACAAAACAAACTGTAACCGTTTCTGGTGTTACGAAGAAAGCAAAATAAAATAGAAAAGATACTAAGTAGGTCCCAGAGTGAAGCTCATAACCATCCTCGACCTTTCTCTGTCCATCGGTGAAACCATCGTTCTAACTGGAAAACTGCCACGGCTACAGGACTCGCCTCGTGGTGTTAGGTCTCCGTCTGCACTTGAGAAGGTAAATCGGGCGCCACCAGTGTAGCAGCGGAGTAGACGGAGCCCTACGAGGGTCCTAACGGCACACTGGAGCCAGCCGGGCAATCCTCCAGTAAGACAGCTTCACCTAGAACATCGAAAGGGATCAGAGACACATACACTACTTTGGTATCTTTCCCCAAAATTTATATCCCTACCCCAATTTTGATGATATTGCCGAAAAAGGTAATAATAGGTGGGTAATAGTCAAATGATATAGACGATAGACGTCGACAGATAATTTAGAGTTGGTGGCGGCTCAACCTTCCGTGAGCAAAGGCCAGGTCAACAGACATGTACGCTGGCATGCCATTATAACAAAGCACCACTTAACTGGACTGTGCTGTGGCGGATAGACGCCGACTGAGAGATGGATCGCCTGGTGATGTCTACGATGGTACCACGACGGGGCGTATTCTGTAGACGCCGGCGCTGTCGTATGGTGGCTCACGGTTGACTGACGAAGCGAAAGCAGACAGTTGGAAGTCGCTATGGTCATCTGGCAGCATCAATATGTCAGAAACTCTGATATTCAGGAACAGCACAATACCAGTGACAGGCCATGTCAACTGGCAACAGGAGAATTTGGATGATCAAAACTGGCAAAACAGGAAACAGGACTGGGAAGACTGGAGCGGATGACGATGAGGATGATAATCAGTCAACGCCGGAGGAACAGCAGCAATCTCGACGGCGGAGACGAGGTGGTGGATTGGAATCTAGCTCGACACCGGAATGGATGAAAGCTTCATCGGTGGAGGGACAATGGAGATGTGGGCGGCCGGGGCGGCCTAACTAACGTCTTCTTCTACTCGCTCATCTTGTTCTTTTCAACCAAACTCGAAAACCAATCTTACGAGCAGAGCTCTTCTCAAAACCCAAAAACTTTCTCCCCTGTTGTTATCGCTACCAACCACACCTTCACTTTTTTTTTCTCCCGCCTACTCCTCAAATTTCACACCGTTTCAATTATCCTGCGTGAGAATGAAATTTTCTCTGATATTTTCAGCGAAAGGCAGAGCATGGTTCTCTTAAATTTCCTCAATATACCACTGTGCCTTGAAGTTCCGTCAAATGAAGATGACCAGTCCGATTCGGCCATTCATTTCTTGTCTATGGCTGTTGTGATATGAATCAGGCGTCCTTGTGATGAAGTAGCCCAAATGCTCATTGTTTCATAAAAACATCATAACTTGTGACACAGATGACCTACGAAGAAAATTCTAGGAATAGTGCAGAGCTGACACATTGGAGTAAATAATGACGTGAAAACCATATATACAGAGTGATCCATTTATCCCGTACAACTCGTCAAACTTTTCGGAAAATATACGTCATCACAAATCACCCTGTATCATAAAAAGTGATGACTGAAAAGTGAAGAAACTCACTACACTTGTAGTCAGATAAGCGACAGCGACATTTCAAATGCTAAAATAATTCTCAAGATTCCTTGATGCGTTCAGAAAATATCAGCTGGTTAAATTCTGCTTGCGAAATAGTGATACGTTAATTTTGCGGAGAAGTGTATATGTAAATATCACATATCACTAAAAGCTCTAAAGCTTTTATCAGATCGCCAAATACTGGCAAAATGTCCCTTGCAATCAATAGGATCCGGTAAAATTTACTGTTGATCATCTAAATCTCTGAGAAAATCTCTGAAACATACTATAATCTGTCGAAGTTCTATTTGAAATCATTAAAGCGAGTTACAATCAATAGAATTGGATAAGAGATCACTAGAAACCACCAAAATCTATGAAAATATACTGGAACACGCTAGAGTCTGTCACCGATTCATTTAAAATCATTACAGCGAGTCACAATATTACTGAAATCCTATCAATCAAATCACTACATTTCATCAAAATATCACTCGCAACTCATATTATAATCAAATGAAATATCACTACAAATTACCTAAACTTGTGAGAGTGTCACTAAATAACTCGCTATATGTTAAAGACCTAAACTGCTCACAAATTGAAGTGGATATTTTTGAAAAAAGGTTTTTTTAAAATTGCCACAAAATTCTTGAAAATCACTCGATTGTGAAACTGTTTGCACTGTTTTGAAGAAAAATGTCAATATTTTCAAGAACTACTAAAGTCCTCCACAAAAATCACATGTATATGTCTAATACAGGGTGATGAAAAAAGTCGTTCAGTTTTGTTCTTTTTTGCTCTTGTGCAGGAGGTTGTTCATCCACCCTGTACACCTATATTTACTTGGATCTTATAGTCTGCAGCTTATGTAACTCGTCAGTTTTTAGTTTTTCGCTTTCCGTTGCGTACTTACCGAAATATAGCCTTTTCACTTTCCAAAGTCGTTTTATCGATGAATCTACTAAATCCGGGCGCTACTGGATTTTTTTTGTACTAAGCAATGTCACTTGTACTTTTAGAACGATTTTTTGCGCAGATTTCAAAATTAACGAAGGTATGGCGTCTCAACCATCTGATGTATACAGGGTGTCGCAAAAAAAAATCATTTATAAGATTCATTTTATTTCGAAATAATCAGTAGCAAAATGCCGTTGCAAAGATCAACTCCAGGTAAGTTCGATATCGTGGCAAATATCTTGCGGAATGGTACAAGCACTGGCGGCTCCACGGGGGGTACGACGGTACGGCCGTACCCCCTGTTGCAAATCAGGGGCGCCAGACGTCAAGCTTATAATTTTGAAAAAAAAGCCACAAGTAGTACCGATGGATTACTTTTTGTATAAAACAATTAACGTGATAAAAACTCGCCAATGAAATTGATAATGTTACCTGTGGAAATTCGCTTTAGGCGTCGCGCGATAAAATCTTGGAACTATTCTTATAACATCTATGAAGGTGGAAAGAACTTCTACTCACAACCACCATAATCATTGTTCATTAGTGACTTTTGAAAATGTTGGAGAATAAACCATTACAAACCATCGGCCCGCGGCGCGCTCTGCAGCTACCTTGGCTCTTGTCTGTAATGAACCTCTTTCCGTCTCGGTATGTAATGTATACTATTACTCACAACAATTATGGTAATTGATTCATTACATACTATGTAAGAGGGCGGGAAGTCACTCATTACCTACTCCGCGGAAAAAAGAAGAAATGGTTGCTTCAAAAGATACATTCCAGAATAATGCATTCAACCCAACAATGAGTAAGTAAATCCGTGTTCCTTATGAGCCAAGTTTCAGAAAAATTGATTCGCTAATCTGGAAGCTATGACAAAAAAATATTTTCTAATCTGCTGAGGGCTAGAGCCTTGAGGCTCCGCCAGAACCAAAAGTTGGTCTACGATGACTGAAGACTGACTAAATACCCTGTTGGTGATTACAGAAGAGGCAGTTAGGTGTAAATTAAGTTTTGTAGAATAGATGCGTAGAAAAAAGTTCAATTTATACTATTAAAATCAAGTTATTGTCATGATCGTTTTTCTTTGAAAACCGCTTATGAATCAACTACATATAGGGAGTTCGAGTGAAGTCTTAAAGAGAAGCAGGGGCGTACCCACGGGAGAGGGATGAAGGGTATAAATCCCCCCCTAAGGCTCCGACTAATATCCCCTGGCGAATTATCATTTGATTGATTGCTTGATACCTACTTGACAGGTATCATTATGTTTCAAAAACAGAATTTAGGTCATGTTTTTTTAATAGTTTTGCACTTTCGAGTTTTGCCTGAGTCTCGAAGAGAAGAGAACAAAATGAATCAGAGAGGCCCTCTTTTTTTCTGCTTATTATTGTCAATATTATTATTACTATTATGCCCAAAAATCCCAAAAATCTTCGCCTGCGGCGCAAGTTTTTAGTGGCTGCGGTCGTCCAGTACAGAGACGATCTTTTGAAAATACACAAAACCTCCTCGACCTCCGCCCCTGTCCATAAATTTGGGTACGCCACTGGAAAGAAGCATGGGGCTTAAGGTGCGTTCAGTCAGCTTATTTAGTCGCAGTGGCGCAGCCAAGGGGGGGGGCTAGGGGGCTATAGCCCCCCCCCCCCCAGACAGTCTCGCTTTTTCACCGAAGCAATGAAAAATTTTGAACAAAATAAAAAAATGATTGTGTTCGACTGTTACTTTCTCTATAATTTAGAAAATAGATCAATAATCTCTCTGTGTAAGAGTTGCACTGCGATTGGATTGCGTGCTTTTTTCAATTGGTGCGGAGAGAGAAACTCTCCCGGTTTAAGGACGGAGTTGAATTGGTAAGATAAGCGTTGCGGAATCAATCCCTATGGGTTTATTTCTTGGTACCACAATAATTATAGTCAAAAATAGGATGATCAAGGCCCTTTTTTCTGGGGGGGGTTCGCTTTTGGCGCAGCTCGCTTCGCTCGCGTTCGTTAGCCCCCCCATGGCTAAATCCTGGCTGCGCCACTGTTTAGTCGCAAGTTTTAATTTTAGCCGTAAGCCCTGCATCGCTTATTGGCTGTTTTGAGGAGGCTGGTTCATAACAGCCAATGAGCGTCGCTGCGCTTCCGACTAAAATTAAAACTTGCGGCTAAATAAGCTGACTGAACGCACCTTTATTTTGATTGTAGCCCTTACCTTAAGGACGGTGTTCAATTGGTGAAATAAGCGTTGCGAAATCAATCCCTGTGGGTTTATTCCTTGACGGATTCTTACCATTTTGGTCTCTTTCGAAAGCTACAAGGATGTACTTTGGCATTTCCGAAATCCAATTTTTTTTTAAAGTTTGACATTTGAAAAAAGTATTTTTGGATTTTGGAAATGCCAATGGGCTCAAACCAAAGTACATCCTTGTAGCTGTGGCGGCTCTCATATGGGCATGTGACGGAGGGACTGTTGTCTCCCCCGATAGCTTAGTGGTAAAAGTATCCATCCGGCAAATGGAAGACGCAGGTTCGAATCCTGCTCAGGGCAGACACTTTTTCTCCGTCACATCGCGCCATAAATGGTGACCCCGAACAACAATAACACGCACGCAACACGCTACTTAAATAAACAAGTAACAGCGAACAATTGAATAGCACCGCCACTTCTCTTCCTACGTCCACCCACGTCCTATCCGTCGCCCTAGCTGGGGGGTACCGAACAACGGTTTATAAGAACGGTGAACACGGATGACATACGAGACGAACGACGTCTCTGGAGGGGGAGTACTGTGGCGGCTCTCATATGGGCATGTGACGGAGGGACTGTTGTCTCCCCCGATAGCTTAGTGGTTAAAGTATCCATCCGGCAAATGGAAGACGCAGGTTCGAATCCTGCTCAGGGCAGACACTTTTTCTCCGTCACATCGCGCCATATAGCTTTTGAAAGAGAACAAAATGGTAACAATCGGTCAAGGAATAAACCCACAGGGATTGATTTCGCAACGCTTATTTTACCAATATGACTCCGTCCGTAAGGGCGCCTGGTCGGTGAACCGTACCCCCTGTTCGAAAATGCTGGAGCCGCCAGTGGGTACAAGGCAAAGAGAAATTGTCAATTTGGTGAACGTATCACAAAGTGTCATCGGTGGGCAAAAAGACGACTCCTGGCCACTGGCAGTGCCCGAATCACACATGGAGAAGGTCGCCCGAGAATAATTCCAGTAATGGACGATCTCTTCTTGTTAGACATAAAATTGTAAAATTGAAAAGTGAAATTTTCTACAACCTGTAATAAGGTGTCAGAAACAAATTTCTTCGTTCATGCGACATCCTGTATATTTTTATGTAGTCTTCCATTTGAAATCTGCTCAAAAAATCGTTTTAAAAGTACCAAGTGGCATTGTTTTATAAGTACCAGAAAATCCAGTAGCCCCCGGATTTATTCATTGACAAAATGACTTTGGAAAGTAAAAAGGCTATATTTTGGTAAGTACGCAACGGAAAGCGGAAAAATAAAAATTAACGAGTTACATAAGCTACAGACTATGAGATCCAAACAAGTATAGGTGTACAGGGTGGATAAACAATCTCCTGCATGAGATTAAAAAAGAACAAAACTGAACGACTTTTTTCATCACCCTGTATTAGAAATATTCATGTGATTTTTGTGGAGGACTTCAGTAGTTCTTGAAAATATTGACATTTTTCTTCAAAACAGTGCAAACGGTTTCACAATCGAATGATTTCCAAGAATTTTCTGGCGATTTTAGAAATACCTTTTTTTAAAAATATCCACTTCAATTAGTGAGCAGTTTATTTAAAATCACTATTGCGAGATACAGGCTCACTATAAACATTGAAATTCGATAAATCACTGAAATCTGGCCAAATGTGACATGCAATAAATAGAGTCGGATAAAGTGCCGCCAGAAATCACCTAGATCTATGATCTATCACCGTAAAAATTCCGTATTCTGTCAAAGTTCCATTTGAAATGACTAAAAAGAGTCCTTATATCGCTGAAAACCCTAAAAATCAAGCTAATCACTAAATTATATGGAATACCACTTTCAGTCGGTAAAACTTTATCAAATACCACCTTGAAATCACTAGGATCATTGAAATATCACTAGAGAAGATGTAGATCGATCAGAATATTTTTGGAAGATGCTAGCTGTAATGACTCAAATCATCAAGACTGAGTCACAGTTCCACTGTAACTGATAATAATCTGAGCTAGCATTTCAAACCTGAACAAAGTTGTCAAAGACCCACCAAAGGCTACAGAATACAGTTAAATTTCAGAAAAGAAAAAAAACGATTGAAAGATTGATCGATTGCCTAAAAGTACAGAAACAGTGAAAAAAGCAAGAACAGTGACTGATTTGACAGGAACAGATTGAAAAACCTACACAGAAATTGTGAATTGTATCGACTTGACAAAAAAAGGCTTGGAACGGTGATTTTTAGTGCTCGAACAGTGGTAAAAAATGTCGGAACGGTGACCAAAAATGCAGAAACAGTAACCAAAAACGCTGGAACATTGACTGATGTTACAGGAACAATCGGAAGGTATTCACATTCAGTTTTCAGTCTTGGTTATTTTACAAATTACCAGTCGGGAACCAGCAGAGAATTGGCTAGCATGTGTTGAATGAAACTGGGTTTAATTCGGACTTATTCAACTGTGGCCTTTATAACAGAACGAAAAATCAGATGATGCCGCAGTTGAATCGAAGTTTTCAGCGCGTTTTAGCGGCGCTTTGTGTGTCTGTCCGTCCGTCCGTCCGTCCGTCGTTCGCTACATCAGGCTGTCCGCTTTCATGCCCGTCCGTCTGTCTGCCTGCCTGCTTGTCTCTGTTTGTCGGTCCGTTCCGTTCGTGTCCGAACTCTATCCGAACGGACCGTTCGTCAGTCCGTCTATTCATCTGCTTGTCCTTCTGTTTTCTGTCTTCCCGTCTGTCTGCCCGCCTGCTCATTACAGAAACTACTCCCCAAGGAAAAGAGCCATGGCTCTAGTATAAACGCTATCTTTTGTTTATTTCTCTCGTTTAACAAGAGAAATAACGTCTCCAGTTTATATATACATGTTAATGTTCCGATTAAAATGATAATTTTTAATATTTTGTTCCAGGTAAGCGTCAACCCGCATCAAGCCCTCGAGCCTCAAGATTATCCCAAACGTGAGTTTTTAATGTTATAAGACTGTTTGCGGTCTTGCGTGCGTGCGGATATTAATTATTTCCCAAAAGGCGTACTTTTACGCCCGACGGATGCGTGCGCTCTTTTAATGCCGTCGAGGCGCAGACAACGTACACCCTCAAGCTGGCTGTGCGGCGTATATATGTGGGACCTGTCATTCAGTTTTAACGATCACCGCACCACCATCACCAGAGGGAGTGCGGGACTATGCTGAAGAAGCCTCCGATGCCGCCGATTTTAATTTATTTATGCGACGCGCCTTGTTGCGACCCTCTTCTCCTCTTTTTGTCTTTCTTTCTCATCTCGTATCTCTCTTTCGCTGCGTTTTCTTACATAATAACGTTGAATATTTTAAAAATGTAGCGGGATACTTTTTTTTGGTCTGTTCTTTTCGTTTGTTTTTTCTCTGCTCTCGTTCTATCCTCCGGACTCGGCCGCATCGCGTGCGAGACAGACATCAATTCTGCATCGGAGATATGCGCGAGAATATAAGTGGAACCGTTCGCGCGAAGTGCCCCTCGGGGAACACAGCTCTCGATTGATGGAGCTCACCCGTAGCTCTCTCATAGCAAAAGAAAAAGGTGCTGCGGTTAAATAAGCATTAGCTCTGAAAGTTTTTATTAGCAGCGAATTTAAAAAAAAAATGGGGGAAGGGGGAGAATCCAGCTGAGAGAGACGCGGCAGATTGTTGCTGGAGCGTCTCGCAGTTTCAAGAAGCGACAAATGGGCCGTGCACGTCCCCTTTGTGACGCCTAATTGGAACAATATTCGCCTAATTGCTCGTGTAATTTCTCTTTAAAATCAAATGCGTCGCGACGCTGTGTGTGTAACGGCACCGAGTGTAACGGTAGCCGGCATCACGTTGGCTCCACGTAATAAAATGGCAATTACGTAATGAATGCCGTCAAGGGTTGCGCAGAGGTTCTCTGTGAATTTCAGAACTGTTGAACTCGTTTCATTTTGGAGGGATCAAGAACTTTTTTGTATGTGTTTCGCAAGCACACACACACACACACACACACACAGAAACGTCTGTTTGCTTGTGTGACATATGTGGATTGGATTCGATTGGAAAGGATTAATGTTTAAAAATCGCCCGAACCTGTTTTTTTTTGTGCTTCTCACGTGTCTGCGGATGTTCCAGGGGATTTCGAGCTCAGCACACAGACAAGCTTTAAATTTTTAATTCGACTCTGGAAAATTGTAATCTGCTTCCATGGGTTTTGTTTCTCCTTCTTTTGGATCGTTGTTTTTTTTTTAATGGCAAGAAACGAAATTGGAAGATGAATTTTTAAACGGAATTTGAGTACCTAATTCTTGACGATCCAAATGTAATGTTACCATGTTTGCGCCAATTATACTATCCAGGGCTACTTGCATGAATAACGGCAGTAGGTGAATAAAATATAAAGTTGAAATAGAACCGAAGGATCGAGTCTTGTGTGCGAAGCAGAATATGCGGCAGGTTATTGATGTCAGAAGTGATATGTTATACGTTTACTCACAATCTGCGAAGTTATGCGAAGTAGGTTAGTTCTAAACTTCCTTTATTCGAAAGCAGCTCACCTAAAGAACGTTAGCCCAAGACTGGAAAGATTTCCACTTTGCGACAATTTTTTGGTATCAGAAGTGAGATTTTAAGAAGTTGAACTAGTCTCCGACCTATGTATGTAGAGCAGCGAAAAATTGTCTTATCTGACTCCTTTCATTTGAAGTAATTTATATGAAGAGCTCACAAGTCTGAGGACACTAGGAAGTTTTGTTAGTGAAACATCACATTGAGTCAACTTTTTGGTGTCAAAAATTTGTTTCCTCAATGTCTGTGGACTGCAAGACACCACAAACCAGCACAAAAATTGTCTGGTCTTCGCTTTTCTCGCAAAAAAGCAAACGCACTGAACACCGAAAATCAAAGAACCAATCAAATTCATAGCGCAATCACAGTTGCTCCCTTCCGCGTTTCTATTTAGAAAAGTTAGCGTTGGTGATATCCTACAACTTGAGCCATTGCTGTCACCTCTTTAGTCGGAATTCTATCATGATTCGTCATGATAGTCTGCCTAAGGTAGTTGGATGGCCCGCTTGTTCATGATTTTGTATTTATACCATTTTGTGCCACTGGAAAAAAGTACTTATACCTTTTAGCTTAGTTTGTCGCCAAGTGTTGTGTCGTTTGTATAACGATTCGTAACGTAAAAAGTGATTACATGAGACTCCTCCATTATTCATCCGGCATTCATCGGGGCTGTTGATGTCAAACTTCATGAAAACGGGAGAATGCACTTTTATAAAATTTCACATCAAGAAATAAGTTCTGAAACACTCCAAATGTGTTAAATACACTTTATTTTAATGAGGTTCGCACTAACAGCTCTGATTAATACTGAATGAGTGATGAATGAATAATTTGTTCTTTGAATACAACCGTTAACGTAAAATTATCTGTGCAAGTAGTGCAATGTCGCTTCAACATCAGATCATAATCATCAGTCGGCGGTTCAAATCGTTAGCTAAGGCTCTTGGACCATCAATTATTGGTGTAAACGTTGGTGCCCGGTTCAAGTTCCAACGTTGCGGTAACGTAAAGTCGCAATTCATTGCCGCAACGTTCAATACTGTAATCAACACTGCAACGATAACGTTGATTGATGGTTTGAATTGTGTTGTTGATTGCAAACCGAAGTCAAATTACCCTCAAGTGTTGAGCGCTAGATCAACGGCTGAGTTGTAACGTTAATGAACGTTCCCAATACCATCGTTGCAGTAACTTTAACAAGCAACTCATATCCGTAATATTCAAGATTTTATCATTTTTAAAATGATAAGGTTGTAATAATGTCGAAATGATAACGTTGGTCAGCGCTGTGAACTTCAACGTTTCAGTGACGTTGAGTGCAAGCGGAAAATAGAAATTATCAAATGTTCAACATTTCTCAACGTTGCAATTCTGCCGTTATTGCAACGTTAAGAAGTGTTTCCAATCAGAACGGTGCAGTAATGTAAAATGACATTCATATCTGTAACACTCAAGGTTGTAATAACGTTGGTTAATTGTTTCAACTTCAACATTGCAGTGGCGTTGATTGCCAACTGAAAATTTCAATCACTAGCAAATATTTAACGTTGCTTAATGGCAAAATTACAACGTTAACTAACGTTTCCAATTCCAACGTCGCAGTAACGTCAACCAACAATTTATATCCGTATCACTCAAAGTTGTATCAACGTTGAAATGATAACGTTGGTCTGCTTTAAAAGTCAAAGTGAAAAGTCAGTTTTATTCCATGTGAAGTTACGGATATGATGTGCGTTGTAAAGTTTACGTCAGTGCAACATTGAATTAACGAAGCAATTGTTACGTAATTAGTGCTTCAAATTTCACCGTTGCAGTTACGTAGATTGTGAGCAAGAATTCGTTTTCACATTTCTGTTTGATAAAGTGTAGCCGTGGAAATGGTAATGTTCCCCTGTAACTGAAGGAATGCAACCTATAACAAACTTGTCAATTTTCACGTTCAAAGTTACGTGTGCGTCAAAGCTTCCTAATATTCATTAAGTATTGACGTTATAGCACACTCAACTATTGCGATAACGTCAAATGTACAACTACCGCGCCTCAGCTTGAAAAGGGCGATAACGTAGTTCATCACTGCGTCGAGAGAGGGCGCGTGACTCCCTACTCACCGCATTGGCTAACGCTAGCTTTCGTAAATTGTAGTTTGGGACGGCCCCGTGGCGCAGGCGGTCGAGTGGCTGCCTGTGATGCGGAAGTCCCGGGTTCGATTCCCGGTGAAAAGTCTGGGTGTTGTGTTGTCCGAAATTAGCACTTTTCTGAGTCTGTATAATTGATTAATAAACGGGCAAACTCCTATGGCACGAAAAAGCTGATAAGGAGAAATTTCTTTTTTTTTCAAATTGTAGTTTGGTTGCCTTCATGGCCTTCATGGAACATCATGTTCCTGGTGGCCTAATCTTCCACTGAACGCTTCAAATAATAAGGTTGCAGCAACGTGTATTCTGTAAGTGAAAATTCAAAACAGTAATTTTATTCAATATTGTATAACCGTAGGGATGACAACGTGCAAATCGTAATTTTGGCTGTAAAGAGACTTTTTTGCAAAAAAAACAGTGAAACAATTCATCATCAAATCAACCTCAAAATGACAACGTTGAATCACTGTTTGAATTCCGACGTTAAAGTTAGGGTCATATTGTAAACTAACTTACATTTTTATTTCGATAACTGGATGTTGCCTCAAGGTTGCACGTTGCAGTAAAGTTGACTGTGAACAAGAAAGTCTCCCCTTTTTATTGACTCTAGATGATGAAGTCTACTCCATATAATTATGAAGTGACCAGTCAAATATCCATTGATTCAACTATTCAACGTTGCAGTAACAGTGGAATTATAACGTCACTCCAACATCACATTTATGTTGATACTGAAGCTGTGAATTCAGTTTTTTACCTTAATTCTACGTGGCACTAACATAATGTAATAAATGGGGCAAATTCTGACGGTGATGTAACGTAGACTGGAAGCATCAAGCAATTTATACAATAATTAAACGTTGCATAGCCGTTGAAATACCAAATTTTAGTGGTATTCTGTGACGATAACCTAGTTTACTACCATGTCGAGAGAGGGCGCTTGATTTCAATTCACCGGTTTAGCCGACGTTGGCATTGTGCAATCACGGCCCTGTGACGTAGACGTAACGTAGTTCATTATTGCGTCAAGAGAGGGCGCGTAACTGTAACTTACCGCTTTCACGAACCCCAGCAGGCATAAATGGGATTCCGGTAATTGTCCAGTATCGTGTTCTTTATGCCAAATGCTTGGATCGAGTCAATTCACAAAACTTTTTTTTTTTTGTTGATCAGTGAGTTCTAAAACTAGTTCTTTATTCGTTCGAGGTTATATTTCCAGTCTTAACGTACTCACCCTGTAAGAAATTATTTTATTTGAAAATAAAAACTTAATTTCTCAAGTGCAAACCAATATACGGTCATATACTGTAACGATTGGGACCCTGACCCCCCTACGTTGTGTATGTTTACCCTTTTTCTGGTTCCCTATCAATTAGTTTGCACCTTTCTTTTGTTGACAAAACAGGTTCTACCTACGAGAGGGGGGCCAAATCAATCCTTTTCCCACATAGAAAGAATTCAAATCACAATGACCTTTATTTAATTTGATTGAAGATGGGCAAACACGAGTGTTGCTTTCGGTGAATCTTATATTGTCTGACTATTCATTTCACCGCTTAATTAGGCTAAATCAGTAACCAACACAACCTAATTTCTGTAATAAATTATCGCCTTCTTTAGCAGTAGTTTACACACGTTCAATTACATTTCAACAACATGGCAAATTCATTATGCATAGAAGAGCTACATCCAGTTCCACCAGCGAATTTAATTATTGTTAGCTAATTGAGACATTTTCTCCGATGGATTTAAGGTCAGTGCTGGTTGAATGACCACGGAAAATGCATACAAGCTGTTGTGGTCTGAGCATTTTTCCATAATCTTCCGTGAAACTTGTGTTTTCTGTGGTCACTAAGCCAATATTCACCAGAGAAAATATCTCAATTAGTCAACAATGTTCAAATTCGCTGGTGGAATTGGCTATTAGAATTGAAATGTTTACAATTGCAGTAGTTTCCAGTGTTGTCGATTCCTAATTATCGTCATAATGTCGTCAGTTTTACACCATACCTTTCAACTAGATGATAGGTTTATGGTTTGTTTACAGGTATTATTGGCATGAAATAACCCTTTGGGTTTTTGTTCAATAAAGCCCTTCCAAGAGACTTACTCGAAGAGAACTTTATTTTGGATCATGTATCAGGTAGCTTCAAATGACTTGGCTTTTCAGGTTTTGTGTGTGGGAGAATTTCTCGCGCTATTCACTTTCCAATTTCCGCAAATTTTTTCCGCAACTTTTCCGCTTCTAGTGCTATTGCGTCGCGAAGTTTGGTAGCCAGGTTCCGAACTCACTTTTGGACGAGCGAGCATCTTTCCAGACAGGTCGCGTCAAGTCTCACTTCTAATTCTTCTGAGCTCACACCTCAACGCACTGACTGATGCTTAGCTAATCTGAAAGGGCTAACCGCATGGAGAAGAAAAGCAAAGCCAACTCGAAGCATCTGTACAGGGAGGAAAAAACCTTGTTACTTATTTCGTGGAATTAAGTTGAATCTGACATTAGACTGTAGTTGGGTTACAACATCCGAACATTCATGATAGAGAATGTAGCTTCAGATTGCTTCTAAATCAACCTAGCTTGATGGTGCTCCAGAGGAAGCCTATTTGATGGAAACGTCCTCGCAGTGTACACTTATTTGTTTGGTTCATAGCTTCAATAGTCTTTGTCCTAACGAATTGACCGGAGTAGTCGACTTCTTGAGAAGAAGTTCGCTTCACAAGCGCGACCACGGGCCAAGAGGGGAGACGTGTGACTAAGTAGCTGCAGCACACATTTATATTTTCTTGTGCCAGAATAACAGAAACGTGTAAAAATCCCACTTCTGACACCAAAAACTAGCTGCAGGGCTTTGGAATTGTTTTATTCTCAGACATGTTCTAAAAAAAAAAAATGTTGGTCTCGAAGCAAAAAATAACAGGCAGATCCAGAAGCAGAGCGTAGGAGTTTCCCTAGCGGTTGGCAAAAAGCCCTTAGTGTGAAGCTTAAAAAAAGAGTGATGCTATAAGTGGCGTTATGAATGGAACCCCATCGCCTACGCACTGCTGTCCAACTTCTCATTTCCCAAACGTCAGCCCACCATCGCCGCCACCGCATTCCCGCCACAAGCGGGACGCTGCTGCTAGAGCTGCCTGTCATTTTTATGAAAATTGCTCATTGAAATCATGCACAAATTCCGAACTGTGTGCTCGCTTCTTTGTTTAGCATAATAATGGACGGCGAACGGCCGATTTAATAAACCCAAAGCAGGCAAAAGCCCGCGCTCAGCAGCAGCAGCAGCAGCAGCAGCCTACCGCAATTTCCCCCGTTCCCATCTGAGCCACCCAGCCGCCCTTATTATTAAAATCGTGCAGAATCATTCGAAATCACCGTCGTATTACCACCAGTCGCCATACCACCACCACCACCACCACCACCACCACCACCGTCTCATCGTTTTTGCTCGGTGATTCTCCTTTCTCAAACGATAATAATTATGAATGGCGTAAGGACTCTGCCTGAGGGAGAAAAGAAAGAAAAAAGGTTAATGAAAGAGAGGGAAGGGAGGAGAAACGCGAGAACACAGAAGAGAGCGCTTTAGGGTGTAACGATGACAATGGTGGTTGTGTATAATTAAAATTTCGCGTGTCAATGCGATTAATCATCATCATCGCCATCGCAGAGCCACGCTACATACCCACACCCACACACGTATTTAGGGGATTTGTTATCTTTGGCGACTGGGAACTGGGTAGAAATGAAAAAGTGCCAGAGCGAGGTGAATGGAGAATACCAGAAAGACAGACAGAGAAGCGAACGGGGAAATTGGAGTCTGTTTGTTTGGCCCAGAAAATTTAATTTGAAAGGTGAATGCATACATTTTCGCCGCTGTAGCTACACGCGTCTTCCACCTTTCTCGGCAGGTGTGCCCTACCGCAAAGCTCGTGCGAAGAGTACAGAGGATAATGCGAGGAGGGAGATTCTGGCGGTGGCGTTGGTGGCGCGATATCTCCTGTAATTCCATTGAAATCTTCCACCAGTCCCTCCCACACATAACGTATACTTACTTACTCCTCCTGGGTTTTATATTGAATCTGTTTCTCTCAGCGGGATTCTTCATGTTCTTGTGTGTGTGTGTGTGTGTGTGTGTGTGTGCATGTGCTACGGCCATCATTTCATGTCATCACACACTCGTGGTTTCGATCAATTTGTGCGCGCTCTTGCTCTGGAACAAGCAGTGGGGAACATGGAGACGAGGAGGGAACAGCAGGAACAATGATGGCACGCAAAGTGGCAATTTTCTATCTCGGTAGCACACTGTGCTGTGTTGACTGCTTCT
Source organism: Anaspis maculata (assembly GCA_949128115.1). Taxonomy (NCBI): domain Eukaryota; kingdom Metazoa; phylum Arthropoda; class Insecta; order Coleoptera; family Scraptiidae; genus Anaspis; species Anaspis maculata. The sequence goes on along the minus strand of OX421964.1, from coordinate 11,562,946 downwards.
CAATCTCGTTCTGAGTTTTTTGGCGGCTGCTGATCGTTATTGCACATGCACACTCGTTGCAATACCAAAAGTAATAACTGCTTTGATTGCATTTCTAGCTCGGCTTCAGTTTTTGCTGTTTTGATGCAAACTGTTTATGTTACAAGTTGTAAAATTCCCTTCTCAGCTGTCTCTCTGCTCAGTTTTTTCTCCATTCATCTTCTTTTTGCTCAGTCTCTCTATTGTCGAAGCAAGTAAGACTGAGTGTATGAACCTGGAGACAGTACTGGATGAGTGGACTCGAGACTGATCGGTCGAGAGTTGAACGAAGTGGAAGTTCGATGGGACTCACCTGGGTGAATTGGCGTGTGTTCAAAGTAAGTACCGTAGACTTGAAAACATTGTAGTTGATGACAATAAAATAATTCTGTATCAGAGCTTGTGGCCTTTACCATCTTGAACTCCATTACCCCTCCCCTCCAGCTAGAAAGACCAGCTCTTCCAGCCACGACATAGCCTAGCTAACTACGGGGCAGCTACGTGACATGATGGAGGTCGCCAACTCTTTTTCCTTCTTTTCATAGGCAAAAGAAAAGCCCTAGATACGCACAGGCGCGGATGATAGGAATGAATAGTTATAATTTTCTTTCAGAGTGCGTTGTATCGCGATAAATCCGCGATGTTCATTTATACGGGCGAGGTAGGCCGGACCGGCGCCTACACCATGTCGCATATAGCGTAGCCGCCCCATGGTTAGCTAGGTTATGTCGTGGCTAGAAGGACTGTTCTTGATGATGTGAAATTACGTGTAATTTATAAAAATGAAAAATTCCACTTTAAATTTCAGTTTACTTAAAAATTTGGCTGTCATTTATGTAATTAATTAGATCTATGCCCAGTACAACAGCTGTCATAACTTATAAAAATTAGTTATTGGTGTTTTAGAGCTTCTGATACCAATCAAAAAAGTCATTTCAATCTGAAATTATTTCGCATGCAAAAAACTGCCACTCGTAGGTATTGTGCCATTTTTGCCAACAATCATATTCTCTGGTCTCGAAAGCTCATAACGTCGAAATTATGGATTACTCGAAATCTCTTGAATATTATGAGAAATCCCACAGAAATCTTTCAAAATACCGAGAAATTCTTCAAAAATCTTAATCTGTTATTTTCCAAAGTCCCTAGAAAACTCATACAAATTTTCAAAAATTCTCAGATATTCCGCAGAAATCTTGAGAAATGCATAGAAATTTCTAGAAATCCTCAGAAATTTTCAGAGATACTTACCATAAACCCTCGGAAATCCCGTAGAAATTTCCAAGAATCCTTTATTGATCCTATATCAGAACACTCCAAGGAATCCCGTACTAATTTTTGAGATCCCGTGAAAATTTTCCAATACTCCTAGAAATTCTAACAAAATCTCTCAGAAATTCTGTGGAAATCCCTAGAAACTCTCAAAAATCACGTAGAAGTCCTTAAAAATTCTTGACAATATTCAGAAATCTCGTAGAAATCCTTGAAAATTCCCATGAATCTTCGAGAAATTTTCAAAGTAACTAATCTCTCAGAGACCTTAAAAAAATCCCTCGAAGCCCGTAGAAATCTTGAGATCCCGTAGAAATCTTGAGATACCTCTAATTCCCGTAGAAATCTTGAAAAATCCCTTGAACTCTCGTAGATTCAAGATATCCCTAGATCTCTGGAAGTTTCTCAAAATCTTGTAGAAGTTTTCAAAAATCTTTCTCGACTTTTCGTACAAATTTTGAGAAATCTCGAAATTTTTGAAAATCAATACGATTTTCTACGATTAATCTAGTGGAATTCTTCAAAAATTCCCGAAGTTAAAAGTAGTTCATTAAGAAGTGATCTCAAAAATTTTGAATAATACCGTGGAAGTCTTGAAAACACAAGAAATTCCATACAAATTTTCACTCTATCCCGTAGATCTATTGAAATCCCTAATTCCAGAACTGTATATAAATTCTCATGGATCCTTGGGAATCCCTAGTAGAAACCCCGTAAAATAAAATCTTGTGAATCTCTGAAAATCCTTGGAAATTCCGTGGAAATATCCGGAAATCCCCAGAAATTCTAAACAAAACTTGAGGATTTCTGGATTTTCCGTAGAAGCTTCCAGAAATTCCTTGAAATTTCTACAGGAAACCTCAAATAAATACCTTTGAGAATTATGTAAATACTTCGGAAATTCCTCAAAAATCTCGCAGAATTCTTCAGAAATCTCCAGAATTTCATACAAATCCTCATAAATTCCTAGAAATCCTGTAGAAATCTAGAGAAATCCATAGAAATTTTTGAGCATCCTCAAAAGTCTCAAGAAATCTCTTCGAAATCTATTCCCGTAGAAATCTGCAAAAATCAATGAAGATTTTCAGAAATACGGAGCATTTTTTAGACATCTCATACGAATCATCAGGAATCCCCAGAGATCCCGCAAGAAATCATCAAAAAGCCCTAGAAATATTCTAGAGATCTTCAAAAAATCTTGTAGAAATCATTAGAAATTCCTAAATTCATGAAATAAAATTCAGTTGAAAAAAAAAAGGAATTGAAGTTGGAAGAAAATCCTCAGAAATCTCGTAGAAATTTCTAGAAGCTCTCAAAAATCTTGTAGAAATAATCAGAAATCTCTAATAAAATCTTTGTAAACCCGAGCTTTAGAAATCTTGTAAAAATCTTCAGAATCCCTCCAATTCCATAGAAACATTCAGAAATCCCTGAAAATTCAAAATGAATCTTTAGGGATCCTTAGCGATCCCGTAGGAATGTACAGAGATCCCTAGAAATTTCCACAGGAATCCTCAAAAATGTCGTAAATCTCTTCTACAAGGTAATCCTGTAGAAATCTTTAGAAATCTTCAGAAATTGTTTGAAAATCTCGTGGGAATCTTTAGGAATCCCTAAAAATGTAATACAAATCTCCATGAATTCCCAGAAATCCTGTACAAATACTTAAGAAATCCATACAAAAATCTTTGGGAATCGTTACAGTTCTTTGAAAACTCCTCCAAAATCTCGTAGAAATTTTTGGAAATTTCTGGAAATCCCACAAAAATAATACCGTGGAAATCTTGAACGAACTTGAAATTTCATACAAACTCTCACTCTCGCCCGTAGATCTATTAAAATCTCTAATCCTAGAACTGTATAGAAATTCTCATGAATCCTTGGAAATCCCTAGTAGAAACCCCCGTAAAAATCTTCATAAAATCTTGTAAATCTCTGAAAATCTTTTGAAATTCCGTGGAAATATCCGGAAATCCCTAGAAATTCTAAACGAAACTTGAGGATTTCTGGATTTCTTGTAGAAGCTTCCTGAAATTCCTTGAAATGTCCACAGGAAACCTCAAAAATCTCGTAAACACCTTTGGGAATTATGTAAATACTTCGGAAATTCCTAGAAATTCATCAAAAATCTCGCAGAATTCTTCAGAAATCTCCAGAATTTCATACAAATCCTCATAAATTTCTAGAAATCCTGTAGAAATCTTGAAAAAATCATAGAAATTTTTTAGCGTCCTCAAAAATCTCAAGAAACATTTTGGAGATCCCTGGGAATCCCGTAGAAATCTGCAAAAATCAACAAATATTTTCAGAAATACCGTGCAATTTTCAGAAATATTATTCAAAACGTCAGGAATCCCTATAGTGGGAGGGAGCGGTACGCAAAAGCATACCGCATTTTGGAGTGCAGTAACGAGATTTTGCATGGGCGTACTTTATACCGAGACAAGCGATTTGACCCGCAGCACTCGATATTTTGTCCCTTAGGGGGCCAATGGGGGCCCTCCAAATTTTCAATATGCAAGAACTTTCACAAAATGATCGTTGAGTATCGTCACGTATGTCATAAGTGAAGCTTACGGGTCTATTGAAAATGTTTTCATCAATTGTCGTCGTGTCCGACTCATTCTTCACACTTGAAAAAAAAATTCTTTGGCAGAGGTCAAAAAAACTGTTTTTATTTTTTCTTCTATGCAAGGAAACGATAAATCATATGTTTAGTTGCGTTTCCAACTGAATCGCGTTCCTTAAGCCCAAATATGAAGACAATTTTTCCGCAATATCATTTTCCCAAGAAGAGGTGACCTCTTCAGTACACTTTTATCAACAGCATTTTTTTAGATGTTCCTACTAGATAAGACTGTCAATTTTTGCAGATATGAGAAGCTTGAACTCTTTTCTTAGTAATTTCCATGCAACATGACTGCAAAACGCACAAGAGGGCCCTAAAACTTTTTTTTCTGCTTGGCCGTCAAATTTTTGGCATGTTGATTTTGTAGTAGGGGAGACGCCAAATAAATGAGATCTAGTCCAGGCGATTAAGTTCTACCGGAAAATATACCTACTTATACCTAACGACTCTGCGTTTTGTTGTACTGCAATAAAACTCAGCATGGAAGAATATTTTCTGTTGAAACCAAATCGCCTGCGCCTGCAGCCTGGATTGAATATTGGTTCGCGTCTCTCCTACTATAAAATCAAAATATCGTGAGTTGGACGGCCCAGCGAAAAAAAATCTTTTTGGGCTTCCTTGGGCGATTTAGAGTCTTGTTGCTTCGTAACTACCAAGAAAAGAGTTCGAGGTGTCCATTCCTGCAAAAATTACGAGTGATATCCAGTGGGGACATAGAAAGAAATGCTCTTGGAAAAGAGGTACTGAAGAGGTCACCACTTCTTTGAAAAATACCATTACAAGAAAAATTTCTTCATAATTAGGTTTAGGGAATGCAATTTAGTTGGGAACGCAACAGAACCTATGAATTTATCGTTTCCTTGCATAGAAGAAAAAATAAAAACAGTTTTTTTGACCTCTGCCAAAGTTTCTTTTTTTCAAGTGTGAAGAATGAATCGGACACGACGACAATTGATGAAAACATTTTCAATAGACCCGTAAGCTTCACTTATGACATACATGACGATACTCAATGATCATTTTGTGAAAGTTCTTGCATCTTGAAAATTTGGAGGGCCCCCATTGGCCCCCTAAGGGACAAAATATCGAGTGCTGCGGGTCAAATCGCTTGTCTCGGTATAAAGTATGCCCATGCAAAATCTCGTTACTGCACTATGAAGTGCGGTATCGATGTGTTTTTAGGTGTGTACTGCTAAAAAGTAGTACCCACTACTAGAGATCTCGAGAAATCTTCAAAAAGCCTTCGAAATAATTGAGAGTTCTTCAAAAAATCTCGTAGAAATCTTCAGAAATTCCTAAATTCTTGAATTAAATTCAGTCGAAAGAGGGAATGAAGTTGAAAGTTGCAAGAAAATCCTCAGAAATCTCGTGGAACTCTGTAAGCTCTCAGAAATCTTGTAGATACTCAGAAATATGTAATAAACCGTAAAAATCTTTAGAAATCCCGAAGAATCTTGTAGAATTTTTTAAAACTCCCTAAATTTTACTCAGAAATCGTAGAACTGTTTAGAGATCTCTATAAGTCTTGACAACAAGGTCCTCTACAAGAAAACACTAGCAATTTTATACAAATCTTCATTCGTCGTGTTCTTTTTTCTGTCCGTAGAAATATGGAACACAATAAAAATTGCATACACATCTTCAATCTCAGAACTCCCTACTTAATACTTGTTCTCAGAAATCCTTAGAAATCCCTTGCAACCCTGTAAAAATCTTTGGAAAAATCTAGAAATCTTGTAGAAATCTTCAGAATACCTCGAATTGCGTAGAAAAATTTAGAAATTTCTAGAAATCCAAAACGAATCTTCAGGGATCCCTAGAGATCCCGTATGAATGTACAAAGATCCCTAGAAATTTCCACAGGAATCCTCAGAGATCTCGTAAATTATCTTTCGTAATCCTATATAAATCTTTAGAAATCCTCAGAAATTCTTGAAAATCTCGTGGGAACCTTAATGAAACACCTAAAAATATAATACAAATCTTTATGAATTCCTAGAAATCATGTACAAATAATTGAGAAATCCATAAAAATCTTCGAAAATCCTCAACATTCTTTCAAAGCTGCTACAAAATCTCATAGAAATTTTTAAAGATCTCTGGACATCTCGTAGAAATTCTCAAAAGCGTTGGAAATTTGCTGAATCCCATACGAATGAAAAATCTCCAGATGTTTCGCAGAAATTCTAAAAAATCCTTAGAAGGTTCTAGAAATCTCTTAGAAATATCGAGAAATTCCATATAAGTCTGTAGATATTCCGTAGAATTTTTAGAACTGCTTAGAAATTCTCAAATCCTTGAATATCTCATAGAAGCTTTTTCGTAATCCCTAGAAACCGTAGAAATATTAGGGGATCTTTGAAAATTATTGGTAATCTTCAAAAATCTTAGAAATCTCTAAAATTGTCGTGAAAATCCCTTGAAATCCCAAAAAAGTTCCAGAAATTCCTTAAATAGGCCAGGCGGTAGGTCATTCTGGATAGAAAAAATTCCGACCAAAGCTTTTATGGTGTCAAACTCTTCGTAAAGTCAGTGGGTATCTACCACTGAGTTTCCGCCCAAAAACGAGTTGTGCTGATTCCTCCACATCTGCCCAAAGGTAAAGGATGTCTTGAAGGTGCAAAAAGACCTGTTAAACCCCCGTACTTTTCCATTTTATTTGCCCCAATGGAAACTTATAACTCTAACGCAAACATTGGAAGCATTTGTTATCATCTCTGTGCCACTCTTACTGTTGAAAAGAAAGATTTCTTTGTGCGGGTCAGATAAATCACATTTAATTGTTTTTCCACACAAGAAAACGATGGAGCAGCATGTATTTCGGATGTTTTCTAATAACTTGTACTCATTCAACTCATTTATGGCGTTAAAATTTCAATAACAGCATTTTTGAAGATGTGGCCCGCTAAGAAGTGAATAATTTTCACCCACCTGTTCAGCAGCAGTTTTTTCAGTTTTACCAAACACCGTTCTCGAAAATTATATAAGGAATGACAAGCTGGAACTGTTTTCTAATGATATTATATCTGGCTTAACCGCGGCACGCTTTTTGAAAGTGTAGGGAACTGATTTCTTCTCGAACGGTTATATTTTACTCGCGTGCGGCCGTGCCTACTTGACATAAACCGGACTGATTACACAAGCTTGGAAATGTACTCTTTTTCAGCTTTAAAACACGACCATTAATGATAAAATAATATATAATTTCTTCATAAATCAATGTACAAAGTCTTAATAATAATGGTCGCGTTTTAAAGCTGGAAAAGAGTACATTTCCAAGCTCGTGTAACCAGTCCGGTCTATGTCAAGTAGGCACGGCCGCACGCGGGTGAAACAGGACCTCTCGGAAAGAAATTAGTTTTTTAGACTTTCAAGTGCGTGCCGCGGTTAAGCCAGGCACGATATCGTTAGAGAAGAGTTTGAGCTTTCCATTCCTTATGAAATTTCCGCAAACGGTGTTTGGTAAAATTGAAAAAATTGCTGCTGAACAGGCGGGTAAAAATTATTCACCTTTTTGCTGGCAACATCTTCAAAAATGCTGTTATTGAAACTTTAATGCCATGAATGGGTTCAATGGATACGAGTTATTAGAAAACATATAGAATACATGTTGCTCCATCGTTTTCTTGTGTGGAAAAACGATTAAATGCAATTTATCTGACCCGCACGAAGAAATCTTTTTTTTCAACATTAAGACTGGCACAGAGATGATGACAGATGCTTCCAATGCTTGCGTAAGAGTTGTATGTTTGCATTCAGGCAAATATAACGAAAAAGTACGGAGGTTTAACAGGTCTTTTTGCACTCTCGAGGCGTCCTTTACCTTCGCGCAGATGTGGAGGAATCAGCACAACTCGTTTTTGGGCGGAAACTCAGTGGTAGATAACTACTGACTTCACGAAGAGTTTGACACCATAAAAGCTTTGGTCGGAGTTTTTTCCAGATTGTAGTGATTTTACCGACATACCGCCTGGCCTAAAAATTCTCAGGATGATTTGTTAATGAAAGAATGAAAAACACACTTGTGAAGATAATTGAAAAACCCCCAAAAGAACAGTTGATACAGGAAGTAACAAAATTGGAGGTTAGGAAACCAGCACGTGTCAATTTGGCGCGGACGGTTTCAGCGGGACATTAATTTTTTTGTAAAAATGACATAAATAGCAATGTGATTTATGTAAATTACGTAACTTTAAATGTTATTCAAGTAATTTATGGAAACATTTCGTAGATTGCCACCGGTAGTTCATGAAATTTTAGAAAGTTCCATGTAGCTTACAAAAATTGCATAAATTTAATTATTACATGAATAACGCATGAATTCACGTTCCTGGTAATTTTACGGTCATTTTACTGTAGTTGATATAACTTGAAAATTGCAATTTATATCCGTGGCTGTTCTTTCTAGCTCGGGACAATGCGGGGCCAAGATGGTAAAGACCACAGGCTCTGATACAGAATTCTTTTATTGTCAATAACTACAATGTCTTCAAGTCCATGAAAACTTACACACGCCGTTTCCCTCAGGTATCCCATGGGACTCACTCATCGGACCTCCACCTCATGCCTTATTGTGATAGTATCTTTTTATAATGCAGTTATTCTCCTTGACTTTTCACCCATTCGAGTTTTGACTTGAGCATTCAGCTTCCTAAACAACAACCAAGTATCATTCAGTATGCGAGCACATTGACGAGTGTTCGCATTTTGAATGCCGGGTCAGCATTTCAGGGGAAGGCGAAATGTCACAAGTATTGCTTGACACCACCCATTCTCCTGCGACGAAGGTAGTAGCTAGGAAAGGCAAGTGCGGAGCGTCATGAAAGTACGTGGTACGTCATTATAGTATCACGTCCGAATGAAAGATGGCGCATTGTGGTCGATTTTTACATGAAGCTCGATTGTCAGTGCAGGATCCACTTCAGCTCGAATCTGGAGGTCAGAGCGGAGATTCGGTAAGAAACTTCATAAAAGGGTACCGCAATAAACCGCGAACAATGGTTTTTATGTCGGTGTTTTTTTCGCCTAGCACAAATTTTCGCTTCTACTTTACAGCTCGGTTCGTAAGTTATTACGATTCTTATCAGTAAACAGTGTCTCATTTTTATTAATACCACTGCGACAGAAGTGGCACACATTTTCATGCGTTATCGAGCAATTTTCAATGGGGAAGTTCGTTTATCGTTCGACATATGAACACTCGATTGCTGGGCTAGATAACCAGTGGTCGAAGCAAAAGTTTTACGATTTCTTTATTATTTCTTTCTATTTTCTCTATAGTTACATTTTCTCCTATTCGTTCTTCATGTATACATCAAGAACAAGAAGATAAATCCAAGGACAAGGAGAAACTGCATGAAAGCTCACCGTAATAAACCGTGAACTCGATAACTAGCTGATAGTTACGGGACCATAGTGTGGCGTTGCTTGCTGTTCGTCGTGAATTACTGGAAGCAGCCGAACATTTGGAGAAACGAACATTGCGCCTCCACAGGCGTGCGTTATTTAAACTAACGACTCTCTGCTTACGACTCCCTGCTCCTCTCGAGCCGCCAGGCCGTTTCCATACATCCACCTCTGAATTTTCCAATAGCCGTTAAAATAATACTCTCTCGCTCGGCCGGGTTCTCCGAACTTGCTTTTTTGAATTTTATTTTTAGTATCTGCCCCTGCGCTTGCCGGATAATAAAAATGAAGTTTTCCTAGGATATACCTTGGTGACTTTTACGACCTACGGCACACGTGAGAGGGCGTCACTATCGATTTTGCCGCCATAAACCACGGTAATTCCGTTGCTGCCGGTGCCGTGCTCACTAGCCGGCTAGTAACTCGCCTTGTCTGCTTCGCGTTCTCCCTCCCTCCAACCGACCCCTAATCCCCTGAAAGAGTGGCAAAGCCGAAAGAGATTAACTACAAGTCTAATCAAAACGGGAGAGTGATTTCAAATCCTCGGCTAGAGCAAAAAGTTTCACGATTTCTTTATTATTTCTTTTTATTTTCTCTATAGTTACATTTTCTTCTATTGATTCTTTATGTATACATCAATACAACATATAAACAAAATTTTATTTACAACATTATCATTAATAGAAGCATTTTTTCCCCCGTTGATGCAAGGTTTCTGTGAACCCGCATGGCTAATTTTTGTTTTAATTATTATGACTAAATTTATATCACAAGAACTTATCAATCAGTGCTTCAGGGTTGTATGGTACAAAGGCCTAGGTAATGGTATAAAAAATTACTTACACACACACCACAGATGACAGATATTGAGAAAGAGCGCCATCACATCAAAAAGATTATTTTGTTCTGGTGGTGAGAGTTTAGTGTACAGTTCAACATTTATCTGTGGCAATTTTGGGAGGGGTCACTTTCACTTGTCACCTGTGCGGTCTCCAAGCCGTCTGTCTGTACTTGCACGTCAGCACTTTCTTGAACGCCTGACGGAACACCTTGTTGAATATCGTGTAGAAAATGGGATTGACCATGGAACTGGCGTAGCCCAGCCAGGTGACCAGCTGCATGACCCAGTTGTCGAGGTTCTTGTCGCACTCCGAACAGAACGCCGGCAGCAAGTTCAGAATGAAGAAGGGGGCCCACAGTATGACGAAGGTGAAGAAGACGACGCCCAGCACCTTGGTCGCTTTCTGTTCCAGGCGGATGATGCGACCGTGACGCGAGGAGTTGCGGCTGATCACGCTGGAGTTGCGGCTGTGGTGCGAACGGATGCTGCGCGACGTCGGGGCCGTTGTGGAATTGTTGTAGTGGTTGTAGCGCTGCAGCAGGCAGGGCGACGACGGGTTCTTGCCCCTGTCCTTGAGCGTCGCGGCGCCGTGTCCGTTCTGGCGCAGCGTGGCCGAGCGCCGCAGCAGAGGCGTCCTCTGGCCGGAAGCGTTGCTGAGGACCGTCGTCTTGGTGTTGCCGAAACTCGAGCCTGCAACCGCAAGGAACGTTAGCTGAAAATCTAGATGACCGTTTTAATGAAGCGCAAAGCTCGACTGAAGCTTGAGGAGCAAGCCTTGGTGTCGACAAAACCGGCAGCTTAGTGTGAACTTAGCTTTGGTCGCTTTTCTTTCACTTCTACTTTCACTTTTGATCTTTATCTTTTTTGTTTTCAATCAAAATTTACACTTGTAACGGAGCCAATCTTGCCGGTTATCGCGTTGAGAACGGACAATGTGTCGACAAAACTGGCAGCTTAGTATGAACTTGGTTCTGGTCTTGAAGGGGGCTTAAGAGATCAAATTGCATCAGCAGATGGCCTAGTTATACATAAAAAATAAGCAGGTCAACACATTTTTGTCTTAGCGCCCCTTAAGTGAGTTTCAGCCTGAAACCATTCTGGTTTTACAGGGTCTTAGTCTAAACGCTAGTTTTGATTTCAGAAAGTGAGTCTTGCCCTAGACGATTTTGATCTTGCAGGCTGATCAGGGTTTTGGTCTTGTAGGGAAACCTAGATAAGTAAAACTGGACGAACAGTTGATCTCAGATGACCTAACTAGAATTGAGCATAGCACGTATTTGTCTATGCCCCTTGAATCTTTGAAATCTACTTGACAATTTGTTGAACGAACCTCGCCTGTGGCTCCTCCTGCTGGCCTCCCAGGTCACCACTATGTTATTCGGCGACGAGTCGCCGCTTCCGCCCTTGCTCCGACTCCTCAGCGTCTTCTTCATCGGCGACAGGCAAGGCGACACCGGCTTCTGCTGCTGCACCTCCAGCGTCATCTTCGCCGCTGAACCTCTCGGCGGCACCGCGGGGGCCGTCGCGGGGACGCTTCCGCCGGCGGCGACTACAGCCAGACTCGCTTCGCTCGGCACGATCTTGACCTCGGCCGGCCTCGGCGGCAGACACTTGTCCGACTGCTTGTCCCCGAAGTAGGGGCACGTGCAGGGCGGCGGCAGCGGAAACGTCGACGAACTCTCGGCGGGCTGCTGCAGGTCCGACGAGGACAGCTCGGACGTGTCCGTGGAACAGCGGGCCTCGTGGAAGCTCGAGCCGCGCTTGGAGCGCCACCTGGGCGACGGGCTGTCATCCCTGGTGTCGCCCTCGTGGAAGGTGGAGGCGCGGCGCCGTTTCATCGACCACGGCGACGATTCGGGCGTCAGCAGCAGCGACGAGTGGGAATCGGCGAGGCTCTCCTGGCTCCTCTCGCCGGAGCTGCAAGGACAGTTTGATCAAAATCTGCGGATTTAAAACGAAAGCCAAAATGCTTTGTTTCTTGTGAAAAAGTCTCATACAGATCTTCAAAAATATCCCGAAATTCTGCAGAAATCTACAAAACTGCATAAGAACTTCCGGGAATCTTCAAGAGTTTTCAGAAATACCCGTAGAACCCTCCAAAAATGCATAAAAACTTTCGGGAATCTTCAAGAGTTTTCAGAAATACCCGTAGAACTCTCCAAAAATGCATAAAAACTTTCGGGAATCTTCAAGAGTTTTCAGAAATACCCGTAGAACTCTCCAAAAATCCATAGAAGGTGTCAGAGCATTTTTAGAAATCTCATACGAATTTCCAGGATCTCGTGAAAATTTTGCACAATCCCTAGAAATTCCCACAAAAGTCCCAGGAAATTCTGCAGAAACCCATAGAAATTCTCAAACTTCTCGTAGAAATCCCTAAAAATTCTTGGAAATCCTTTTGAATCTCGGAGAAATCTCCAAAAATTTCCAGACATCTTCTAGAAATCTTGATAATCCCGTAGGGATCTTATTTTTAATTTTAATTTTTGTAGAAATCTTCAGAAACCCTTTTTACTCAATCAATCAATTAATGGTTTTATTGATGCGTGAAATTTCACATCTATTGCACAATCGTCAGGAGAAGCATAATTATGAATAATCATGACAGAACATAATATATTCCCGTAGATTTCAGGAATTCTTAGATCTCAAGTATCCAAAATCTTGTAGGAATATTTAGGAATTCCTAGAAATCCCTCACAAATGTATAGAATTTTCTTCTCTATGATTTTCTTTGATCCCTGAAAATCTTGTAGAAATCTTGAAAAATCCTCAGAATTTCCTCCAATTTTCATAGAAATCTTGAGAAATCTCTGGGAATTTCCAAAAATCAATACAAATTTCTCGAAAATCTATAGAAATCTTCGAAAATCCTGTAGACATTCCTAGAAATCCCAAACAAGCTTTCAGAAATCCTCCAGGAATTTCAAAAACTCCCTATAAATTATCAGAAATTCCATCAAGAGATCTTCACAAATCTTCAGTTCCCCCATGGAAATCTTTAGAATTTCTCACGAATCTTGTAGAATCCTCCACGAATCCCCAAAATGAACAGTAATAAATAAAAATGATCTCAAAAATCCCTTGAAGTCTTTATAAATACCATAGTATTCTTGAAAACACTTGAAGTTCTATATAATTTTTCTCTCTAGCTCACAAATCAATTAAAATCGTTGATCTCAGTACTGCATAGAAATTTTAATAGAGCCCTGAAAATCCCTAGAAACCTTGTGAAGATCTTGAAAAAACCTTCAAAATCTTGTAGCAATCTTTAGAAACTTCCACAGGAAACCCACAAAAATCTCGTGAATATCTTTGGGAATTACGTAGAAATATCAAGAAATGCTCAGAAATTCCCCAAAAAAATCGTAGAATTCTTTATAAATCCCTAGAAAAAGCATACAAATCTTCATAAATTCCTAGAAATCCTGTAAAAATTTGAGAAATTCATAGAAATTCTTGGGAGTCCTGGAAAATTTCAAGAAATATCTTTAAAATTTTTCTGAAATACCTTGGAAATCCCGTAAAAATCAGCAAAAATCAATTGAGATTTCCAAAAATACTGAGCAACTTTTAAGAATCCCATACATACTAATCAACAGGAATCCCTAGAGATCCATCAGAAATCTCAAAAAATCCCTAGAAATATTCTACATAGAAATCTTCAACAAATTCTTTACAATTCCTTGGAAATCCCTTAAAATAAACTCAGTCGGAAAAAAGAATGAGCTTGAAAGTTGGGAGAAAATCCTCAGAAATCTTGTAGAAATCTTTAGAAGCTCTCAAAAATATTATAGAAATATTTGGAGATCTGTAAAAAATCGTAAGAACCTTCAAAAACTTCAAGAATGTTGTAGAAATTTTTAGAACTCAGAATATTTTCTGCAATTCTCAGAAATCCAGTAGAAATTTCTAGAAATCTCTACAAATACCATAGAAATCTTGAAAACCGCAGAAACTTTATACAAATCTTCGCTCTGTCCGTAGAAATCTTGAACCCAATAGAAATTGCATACACATTTTCAATCTCAGAACTCCCTACACATTTTCAGAAATCCTTCGAAATCTGTAGTGACCCCGAAAAATTTTTGAAATCTTGTAGGAATCTTCAGAAATCCTAACAAAATCCGTATGAAATTTCAGAAATCTCTAGAAATCCGAAACGAATCTTTAGGAATTCCTAGAGATCCCGTGTACAGTGTACAGAACCCCCTAGAAATTCTCTCAAGAATTTTTGAGAATTTCGTAAATATCTTCAGTTATCCTAGTAGAAATCTTCAAATTTGTGAAATTTTTCAAAAATCTTGTGGAAATCTTTGGGAATTGTCTCTAGAATTGTATCACAAATCTTCATAATTCCTAGGAATCCTGCACAAATAATTGAGAAATTTCCAGACATTTTTGAGAATCCTCAACATTCTCAAAGAACTTCTTTCTACAAAATCTCGTAGAAACTTTTGGAGATCCCTGGAAATCCCGTAGGAAGCTCCAAAAACTCACAGAAATTCTCGGAAATCGTTGGTTGCAATTTCATACGAATCGTTAGAAATCTCTGGATATTCCGTAGAAGTCCTGAAAAATCCCTAGAAACTTTCGGAAATCTTGTAGAAATATCTAGAAATTATTTAAAAATCTCTAGAAATTTCATACAAATCTTCATAAATTCCTAGAAATCTCGTAAAAACTTGAGAAATTGTTCAGAAATATCTTGGAAATTCCGTAGAAATCAGCAAAAATCAATGAAGATTTCCAAAAATACTGGATATAAAGGATAGAAAATTTCATTATATTTCTATACTTATCAACAGGAATCCCTAGAGGTCCAGCAGAAATCTTCAAAAATCCCTAGAAATTTTGTAGAAATCTCCAACAAATTATTTACAAATCTTTGGAAATCCCTCAATTCTTGAAAATAAACTCAGTGGAGAAAGGAATAAACTTGAAAGTGGAAAAAAGATCCTCAGAAATCTCGTAGAAATCTTTGGAAGCTCTCAAAAATGTTGCAGAATAATTTGGAGATCTGTAAAAAATCGTGAAAACCTTTGAAAACTTCAAGAATATTGTAGAAATTTTTAGAACTCCCGGATATTCGCTGCAATTCTTAGAAATCCCGTAGGAATTTTTGAGGATCTCTAGATATCTCTTCAAATTCCATAGAAATCTTGAAAACCTTAGAAACCTGATAGAAATATTTGCTCTATCCGTAGAAATCTTGAACACAATAGAAATTACATACACATTTCCGATCTCAGAACTCCCTATACATTTTCAGAAATCCTTAGAAATCTGTAGTGACCCCGAATTTCGTTTGAAATCTAGAAATCTTGTAGGAATCATCAGAAATCCTTACAAATTCCGTAGAAAAATTCAGAAATCTCTAGAAATCAGAAACGAATCCTTCGGAATTCCTAGAGATCCCGTAGGAATGTACAGAATCGCCTAGAAATTCTCAACAGGAATTCTTGAACATTTCGTGAATATCTTTAGTTATCCTGTAGAAATCTTCACAAATCTCTGAAATTTTTGTCAAAAACCTTCTGAGAATTTTTGGGAATCCCTAGAAATGTGATACAAATCAAGATTTCTAAGAATTCTGCACAAATAATTGAGAAATTTACAGACATTTTTGAAAATCCTGAATCTCAAAGAACTTCTACAAAATCTCGTAAAAACTTTTGGAGATCCCTGAAAATCCCGTAGAAAGTTCCAAAAATTCCTTGGAAATTCTTGCAATTCCATACGAATCGTTAGAAATCTTTAGATATTCCGTAGAAATCCTGAAAAATCACTAAAAACTTTTGGAGATCTCGTAGAAATATCTAGAAATTCTATAAAAATCTCTAGAAATTTCGTAGTTTCTAGAACTGCCTAATAAGATCTCATAAATTCTTGAAAATCTCATAGAAGCCCTAATGTAATCCTTAGAAACTGCAGAAATATTGGGGAATCCTCGGAAATTATTGATTATTTTCAGAAATCTTGAGAAATTTCTAGAATTGACGTAGAAATTTCTGGAAATCCCATGGAAAATTATTGAAATTCTTGGAAATGCCAACATCCGCAGAATTGTCGTGGAACTTTCTATGGAGATTCCGCAAAAGTCTTTGAGAATCCGAGAGACAAATCTTATAGAAATCTTCTGATGGCAATTCTAGTGCTTTTTTCGGGTAGAAATTTTGAAGTTGAACTGACCCTACCCGACCTAATCTGACCTGACCTGATATGACGTTACCTATAGCTAAATGAGTTTGATGGCAGTTCTAGAGTTTTTTTTGTGTGGAAATTTTCGTCTTCAATGCTGCAACTAAAAAAGTTTGATGGCAGTTTTGGAGCTTTCTTCAGAATCAAAAATTTTGTCTAATTCAACTTATCATGCCCTTCGGAAAAAACACTGTTGGAAAAACAGTTTTTATGACAAAATACATATTTTCTGCAGAGGATTTTCCATTGGTTACGATGAATTTCTACAGATGAATCCTGATGTTCAGCAGCAGCAGCACGACATTTCTCTCGTGTGCAATTAGAAATACGCAAATTGGAACCGAACCGAACTGAGCCCCCTGCTTGCTGCTGTGTGCACGTCATCCGAAAACGACATGAGACATGTCAGACATGAAAATTAAATTGGTGAACGCGCGCGCGTGCTTTCCCCCATTCGAGAGCTGACGTCGTCCTCGCTTTTCCTCTCTCCCGCCGCACACATCCGGAGTGCAAAAAAGCTTTGCATGATGCCTTTTGCTCTCTACTCGCTGCGAACGAAAGAAACGAGCGGAATGATGTTGTCACTTCCGACAAAATCATGCACCGGCATGTGAACACCACCCGTTCGTAAGCAAACTTCAAGAAGTTACAACTGGGGCGAACATTTTCCATCTCAATTTGTGGGCTTTTGCATTGAGTTGCTCTTCGGTAAATTTATGTTCATCTGTTCGATGTTTCGGATTTAAATATATTATTTCGGGAGTTTGGAAGTGATGGTAAGAAAAGCATCTGGACGATGCCAGAGGTTCATAAATTACGAATCGCGAGAACAACTTCCGACACCTTGGTCGCGTTGAACAAGTCGATTAATTACGTCTAGGTACCCACAATCTTATTAGAATAATGCTTGGAAACGTCAAAAGTGACGCGAGGCAAGTGGAATAGTAATTGTACTTTGTGTAACGCATACATGAATAGAAATTGTGCATTAACTCCGTCTCCCTCTCTCGATGTATGTAGCTTTTGTGCTCTCTCCTTCTGCATAGTCGGCATGTGTGGCCTCTTAAAGATCAATATGCGATTTTATTTATATCTAAGTAAAACCGGGTGGCAGTGGTGGGGCGGTGGACGTTAAAATAGCGCCTTTTTTGTGCGGTGGACATGCATTAAAATCATTTTTACGAGGTACCTAGCTATAATGTACTGGAAAATGATTTAACGCCGCAAAGTGCACACGCCAAGTTTTGCGGCATCGATGCACAACGACCCTTTTATAGAGTTTTTCGACCTTTCGAACCGCTGCCTCACAGTTCCAGTTCCATATTAATCAGGCTTACTCTTCAGTGTGCATAATGAGTAACAGCTGAACCAATAACGAAAGGAGAGCGATTGGTTGATGCACACGAAAACAAACTTGTGGAACAGCAAGCGGAAAAATTCACCGCGTTTGAAACGTGCTGCTTCTAGACAAGAAATTTTTCTGCGGATCAGCAAGGTTTTGGTGTCAGAAGTGGGATTTCACACAGTCACCATCAAGTTTAGTCTGATACTTGCTTGATATTCGACATTTTGAGGCTATGCTCGCGATTCTTTTGATCTAGAAGCTGTAATCGCCATTTGTATGAACGTAAGTCTTGAGCTAGGAAGCTTTGTTCGCGAAGGAGCACAACATTTTCCAGTAATTCCTGTAATTCCGATCGGCGGCGTGCCTAATTAAACGGGCCCGGAGTAAACAGATCACAAAGGAATCTTAAGATCTCCCTCCCTCATGTATATACCTACGTTTGTGTGCCTGGAAGATTGAAAAATGAAGAACATCAAAAGCCAGGTGTTCTACAATAATTACGTACTTACTCACCGCCCCCTTGTGCTTTCCGCGAATTGAAAGAAAATAGAGGCTTGCGATGCTTTGGAATATAATCCATTTAAAATTGAAACGCTTCTGCTTGCGCCCCTTTTCACCCCGGCGATGCTCTAATAGCTCGCAAACATCATGTCCAATTTGCGCTGGTGCTTTCGAAGCGCGGGGGGGCAGAGGGTGTGTGTAGCACACCACCACCACCAAAGGATGAAGTGCTCGCGAATCCTGCTGCGGGTTTATCCTTGAGGGAAATTAGCCCGGCTATACCTCCCACGAAATCCAGCCGATGCTCTGCATCTACCAGGTGTACTGGAGACATGCGGGGAATAAGAGAGACAAGGGCGGCTATAAGACAAGGGAAACGGTAAGACAAGGGAAGCGATACCAGAGACGCGACTGTAGGGAGACGCGATATAAAAGCGGAATCCTACTCACCTAATTTTCAAAGTGTTCCGGCTGTAGGATACGTTTTTGGGGGAAGACCCGTTGTTGGCGGCGGCGGCGGCGGTGGCATTGACGGCGGCGGCATTGTTGGAGGAACCGAGGTGAGACGCCGCCTCGAGGCCCCTCGAAAGTTTGAGCATTTCGGCACCGAACTGTCCCAGAGCGGACAGCGTGCACGGCTTCGGTTCCGATTCTTGAATCCAGAGTTCGTGCGTGTCGATCGTGGTCAGTTCTGTGTCGGTGGAAGCGGCCGAATGGTGGGCGAGGTGCTGAGGAGTTCCGACGCTTCCGACGGTCACCGGTTTGGCACCCGTTTTGGTCGCGTTGAGCAGTTTCCTCCAGGTGCATCGTCGCTCTGGAATCATAAAATCTATAAGTCTCGCCTCCAATTGCTGTTATCTGTGCTTTAAGCTCGTTCCAGTAACGGATTTATGTGGTAGTGGAGTAGCAAATGAAGAAAAGCTCTCGAGAAGCTTGCGGTAACGGACGTTTTGGTCCGAAGCTCCACGTGCACGTGTTACGCCCCTTATTGGGGGTTCATCAGTGCAGAGGCGTTCAGACCAGAGCGTCTGCCGATTAAGCGCCCGAGAACAATTGTATCTATACACTTTTGGAGACTCGTGCGTAGCGACTTTCACGAGCGGCGCCATCTATCTTTGGTTTCCCGCAATTAATTTTGTAGGACTTCTTGAAAAAATACACTTCAACTAGAAAATGGAGTTCATCTCGAGTTTCAGGAAATTCTGTAATTGTCTCGGAAATTCTGAAAGCGGCTCGGAAATGTGAACTGCATTCCGAAAATTCAAACTTGCACTTGCAGGAATTGTGAGCTTTGGTATCTCCCCTTAGATTACCTAAAGAATTTTTACTTCATCGACCGAATTCTGAGAGTATTTCGGAAATTGCGTCTTCGTCTGGAAAATTCTGATTTTTTCTCGGCAATTTCGCTTTCACTAATCCAAGAATTTCCGATTTCATCTCGAGGGGTTCAAGCTCAGGCTCAAACACTTACAAAATCAGCTCGGGATTTCGGACTTATCTCGGAAATTCTGAAAGCGTTTCGGAAATTTTGACTTTATATCGAAATTTGAACTGAAGCTCGGAAATTTTCAGCCTAGGAATCTTTTCGGGTATAATACCACGAGTGCAATGAAAATTACCGATAATTCTGAGAAATGCGTGTTGCCTGAAAACTGCATGAGTTTGTTTTCTCTGTTGTTCGGAAGCTAAAAGAGCCCGACCCCGCAGGGGGAGGGCTCTTCTTTCGAACAACAGAAGAAAACAAACGAATGCGGTTTTCTCATGGCAACACGCATTTTCAGAATTATCTGGTTCATTTTCATTGCAAGAGTGGTATTCGGAAGAATATTTCCCGAATAACTCTACAAGTCATTCACATATTATTTCACACGACAATAAAATTGATGATACATGAATAGGCACCGAACTGTACTGAGCCGCAGAACAGAAAAGAGAACCAGAGGCTGACGTGAAAAGTGTGAAATCATTATGACTGCGCAATCCCAAATCGTTTCAATTTCTTGCACATTCCTCTGGGTCCTTGAGTACTCGCTTGAGCATGAGCATCCCCATACAGTGTCCAGAGTCCAACGCTAACACTGGACACGCATCATGTCTGTTTGACAGTAGGTTTTTAATGACATATCGATTGAATTATCGATATGGTCTTTCGGATTATCGCTTATTAATCCTCAAAATTTGTTCCCGAATTATCGCGTTTTTGACGTATGAGGAAAATATTCTTATGTTATCCCGGAAGCTTTGACTTGATCATGAGAATTGATGTTGAAAACCCTGAGTTTACCGCGGGAATTCAGGGCCACACTTGGGAATTTCGACTTTATTTCGTGAACTCTCGAGTTTATCTCGGGAATTCAGACCTGAACTCGAAATTACCACCTCCATCAAATTCAAAATTATCATTTATTGACTTCGTCCCGAAAATTTTGTGTCTGTCTCAAGAATGCCAACTTGATGTCAGAAACTTAGACTCAAACTTGAAAACTTCAGGATTATTTCGAAATTCCCTACTTCATTTCGAAATTTTCAACTCGAAAAGTTCTGAGCTCAAGAGGTATTTCTTTCGAGATTAGTGATGCCAACTGCAGTTAACTAAGGAGCCCTAAAGATTGTGAAGAGTGTCAACTTCAAGGCATGATAATTCTCAAGAACCCTAAAACATCCTGTAAGTTTAGACTCATTACTTCACTTTTTTATTAAAACTTCTTAAATATACTCCTTGGCTTGGGTTTACTGCGACAGTGGTGCCAACTCCAGTAGATGAGGAAGTCCTAAATCGCGAAGAGTATCAATTCAATAACACAAAATCCCCAAGAGAGTTTCAACATAATGTAAATGAAAGCTCATGACGTTTATTTTCCCATGACAATTTCTTGAATAACGCTGGAGTTTATTACGACAATAGTGCCCACTTCAGTAAAAAGAAAGTTTTAGAGTGAGAGTGTCAGCCTTAGGCAGGAACATTTTCAAAAAGCTCAAACATCCTGTAAAGCTGAAGCTCAGGACCTTACTTGACAACTTTTCAAATGACGCTAGGGTTTATTGCGACAGTAGTGCCAACTGCAGTAAATTGAAAACCTCTAGAGATCGTGAAGAGTATAAATTTCAAAGCATGAAAATCCCCAAGAAAGCTAGAACATACTGGAGGTTTAAGCCCGTGACTTCTCATTTCGACTCTTTTTGAGTACGACGTAGATTTACCGCGACAGTGGTGCCAACTCCAGTGAACGGGAAAGTCCTAGATCGCGAAGAGTATCAATTCACGAGCACAAAATCTCCAAGAAAGTTTGAACAGAATGTAAGTGAAAGCTTATGACGTTTGTCTTCCCAGGACAACTTGTTAACTAACGCTTGAGTTTATTGCGACACTAGATCCAACTTCATCAAACGAAAAAAAACCTAGAAATCAAGAAAAGGTGTCAAATTCAAAGCAAAAAAGTTCCCAAATACGCTCAAACATACTGGAGGTTGACCTCATGACTCATCCTCTTATGTCAACTTTCTGAATAAGCTTTGGTTTATTGCAACAGTAGTGTCAACTTCAGTAAACGGAACAGCACCAGAGATCGCCAAGACTATCAACCTTAAAGCATGAAAAGCCCCAAGAAAGCTCAAACATACTGGAAGGTAAAGCTCATGTTTCACCTTTCCTTGACACTTACCAAAAAACGCTTAGGTATATTGCGACAGTGATGCCAACGGCAGTTAACTAAAATGCCCTAGAGATCATGAAGAGCGTCAACTTTAAAGCATGATAATCCCTAAGAAAACTCAAAAATATTGTAAGTTCAAGCTCATCACTTCACCTTTTTATTGAAACTTCTCAAGTATGGCTTAGCTTTACTGCGACAGTGCTGCCAACTCCCGGTGAATGAGAAAGTCCCAGATCGCGAAAAAGTGTCAATTCAAAAGCACAAAATCCCCAAGAAAGCTTTAACATAATGTAAGTGGAAGCTCATGACGTTTGTCTTCCCATGACAATTTCTCAAATAACGCTAGAGTTTATTGCGACAATAGTGCCACTTCAGCAAAGAGAAAGCTTTAGAGTCACGAGTGTCAGCCTTGAGCAGAAAAATTTTCAAAAAGCCCAAAACATCCTGTGAAGCTGAAGCTCAGGACCTTACATGACAACTTTTCAAATAACGCTAAGGTTTATTGCGACAGTAGTGCCAAGTGCAGTGAACAAAAAAGCTCTAGAGATCGTGAAAAGTTCAAACTTCAAAGCACGAAAATTCCCTTGAACACTCAAACACACTGTAAGTTCAAGCTCATGGCTTTATGTTCCTATCACAACCACTTAAATATGGCTTAGGTTTACTGCGACACTGATACCAACTCCAGTAAAGAAGAAAGTCCTATATCGCGAAAAGTATCAATTCAAAAACACAAAATCCCCAAGAAAGCTTCAACCTAATCCAGGTGAAAGCTCATGACGTTTGTTTTCCCATGACAGCTTCTTAACTAACGCTTGAGTTGCGACACTAGTACCAACTTTATGAAAAAAACAAACTGGAAATCAGAATGTCAACTTTGAAGCAAAAAAAAATCCCCAAGAGAGCTAAAACATAGTAGAGGTCGAGTTCATGAATACATCTTCCATTATCAACTTTCTGAATAAGCTTAGGCTTATCGTGACAGTAGTGCCAACTTCATTAAACGAAAGAGCACTAGAGAATGTTGAGAGTGTCAACTTCAAAGTACGGAAATCCCCAAGAAAAGCCAAACATACTGGAAGGTGAAGCTCAAGTTGAACTTTTCCATGACAACTTCTTAAAATGAAGCTTGAGTTTATTGTGACAGTAGTGCCAACTGCAGTGAACAAAAGAGCTCTAGATATCGTGAAGAGTACCAATTCAGAAGCAAAAAAACCATAAGCAGCTTCCTGAATAACTCTTGGGTTTATTGCGACACCAGTGCCAGCTTCGTAAAACGAAAAAGCTCTGGAAACGGGAAGTGTGTCAACTTCAAAGCACGAAAACAGCCAAAAAACTCAAACATCCTGAAATTTGGAGATCATGACTCTGGATAGTATTAATCAAAAATAAGCATAAGCATTTGCTTAGATTTTTGGGGAGTTGCTAAGCAGACTTCCCCTGGCAACGCCTATGAAATCCAAGCAAATGCTCATGCTATTTTTCTATTGATACCACTCTTTTATCTTCCAGTAACAACTATCTGGTAGCACTTCGATTGGTTACGACAGTAGTGCCAACTATACTAAACGAAAAAGAGAGTAGAAATCGTATAGAGCGCAGCCGAGGTGCAAAGCACCGAGGTATATGACGCCCAAGGCCCCAAGGGCTACGTGCTAGGTGCAAAGCACCGAGGTTTATAAAACGGCAGATTTACGATTTTGAAACCAGATAATACCTACAGCTTTTTGGGAGGGGGAGGGGCGCAGCCGAGGTGCGAAGCACCGAGGTATAATATAACCAATTTGGAGATCATGACTTTATTTTCCAGTGACAACTTTCTGGTAGCGCTTCGATTGGTTACGACAGTAGTGCCAACTATACTAAACGAAAAAGCCCTATAACTCGCAAAAAATGTTTAATTCAAGGAATTGTGCGCAAGAAAACAATAGAAATCGTATAGAGCCCAGCCGAGGTGCAAAGCACTGAGGTATATGACGCCCTAGGGCTACGTGCTAGGTGCGAAGCACCGAGGTTAATAAAACGGCAGATTTACGATTTTAAAACCAGATAATACCTACAGCTTTTTGGGAGAGGGAGGGGCACAGCCGAGGTGCGAAGCACCGAGGTATAATATAAACAATAAGGCCAAGGAAGCTCAAACATTCTGAGGTGGAGTTTGTGACTTGATCTTCCCATGTAAGCTTCCTAAATAACGCTTGGGTTTATTGCGACGGTAATGCCAACTTCAGTAGACCAACTTCAGAAGGAAGTCCAGAAGTCGCACAATTTTCTAAATAATTCTTAGGTTTACTGTGACTGCGACAGTGGTGCCAAGTCAAGTGAACAAAACAGACTCAGAAATCGAGAAAAGTGTAAACTTCAAAAAACGAAAATCTTCAAGGTAGTTCCAACATGCTGTAATTTTAGGCACATGTTTACCTTCCCATGACAACTTCCTGAAAGACGCCTAGGTTTATTGCGACAACAGTGTCAACTTCAATGAACGGAAAAACCTGAAAAAACAAGGTGGGGCGTCAACTTCAAAATAAAAAAGGAACATGACGGTTTATTGCGACAATAGTGCCAATTTTAGCGCTGCATTTCCATGACATCTTCTTGAATAACGCTTTGGTTTATTGCGACAATAGTGCCAATTTTAGCGCAGGGAAGCCAAATTTTATTTGGAGATGGAAGTTTTAGTTTGAATTAAAGAAAAAATCGATTTTGTGAAATTAGAAAATATATAAGACGCAACAACATTGTTGGGGGGCTGCAAAACAGACCGGCGGTATCCTTCTTCCAGAGGAATGTTTATTATACGGCTTTTATGCACCGAGCAGCATTAACCCACTCGCCGCCGGGACGTCAAAATACCAACGCAAACACACATACAAAGTTTTTACACACCGCGTTGCGAGAGCCATGTAGTTAAGATGCAAATTTTGTTTTGGTTAAGTATCTTATGTAAATTTCGGAGGCGGTGCGAAATGACGAGCAACAATTTAAACACAAAAAAGGGGGAGAAGTTACACATTGCGCCACTCTATACAACTTCTAAAAATTGCTCTTCGATTCGTACAAAAATATACTTGATTGCTACAAAAAATTATTATTGAATGTTTTTGAAAGGAAACTTTTTTTGAAGACCACCACCACACACAAAATATCTAAAAGTGTCAACGTGCTCATCAAGTGAAGGATGTATGGCAAAACGCACTCATGTTTTTTAAAAATATGTACTTTAGCTCGTCGCTTAGTACGAAAATAACTCTAGCTTTCAATTATACACACACAACTTAACTCAGGGATAATTTGGCGTGTTTTTTGCTTATTATTACTACGTTGTTTACTAGAGCGAGGTCCGGGCACGAAGAGTGGACAGATTAAGCTGCTGTTGAAATTTTCCATTTTCTGGAATTGGCACTTTTCGGCCTCGAGAAGCTCTCTGGTGTTGCCCTGCCCTCACCCTGCCGGCCCTCTTTCACGCACAGCCAGACAATTTCAAGCAAGCAGCCGCAAATTTGCACGCCCTGATTTATACCACGCTCGAAAAGCCTTATTTACTTTTCTCTGGCTTCAAATCGCGGCGCTTCTTTGCCCGCAGAGCTTTTTCAGTTTTCCGCGTTTATTTACTTCTCAATTATGTAGCGGCAGCAGCGTTTGACGTTTTTAAACCTGGCGCGTATGCGGCAGATTATTGCTGACTTTTCGTGGGAGAAAGTTTACCTTGCGGAGTTACTTAGCCGTGAGAAATTACATTAAACTCCCGGTAACATGCGAGAGTGAGATGGAGAGCGCTAGATGAGCACAGGGCATATAGTTTCAATCGGGTTTACGTCATGTGTGCGGTACATGCGGTATGGTGAACTTCTAATTGTATTATTAAAGTTCACGTGGATAATTTATGTATGCATGTATTAGAATTGGAGGAAATTTGAAAGCCAGAGCTTGTACAACTGAATATGATTTTTCTGTAAAGTCTGTATTTGGTTGAAAAGAAAAAAGTTTGTTGGCAGGCCTAAGCCAGAGAACTATTAACAGTTAAAAGTAGCCAAGGAGGATGAATGATGAAGGTTGTATTAAGGTTTTCGCGAAGGGAAGTCGCCAGCTCCATTCGCTCATTGGTAGGAGTAGTTGCAAATGGTATGTTCGGGAACAGTTGAGTTTCAAGAGGCAGTTTTCGAAGCCTTATCAAGGAAGTCATCACTCATCATGAAAATATAAAGTCATGAGCTTCAATTGACAGCATATCCGAGCTTTCTTGGAGATTTTCTTGCTTTGAAGTTGACACTCCTCGCGATTTCTATGTCTTTTTCGTCCACGAAAGTTGGCTCCTTTCTCGCAATAAACCTAAGGGTATTTTGGAAAGTTGTCATGGAAAGAAAAAGTAAGAGCTTCAGACTACAGTTTGTTCGAGCTTTCTTAGGATTTTCCTGCGTTGAAGTTGATACTCTTTTCAATCTTTCAATCAATGGCTTTCCATTTGCTGGTTGGCACGACTGTCGCAATGAACATGAACGTCACTGAAGAAGTTGTCATAGGAAAACAAAACCATAAACCTCAATTTACAGTGTTTTTGAGCTTTCTTGGGATTTTCGCGCTT
This sequence comes from Anaspis maculata, assembly GCA_949128115.1. Classification (NCBI taxonomy): domain Eukaryota; kingdom Metazoa; phylum Arthropoda; class Insecta; order Coleoptera; family Scraptiidae; genus Anaspis; species Anaspis maculata. The sequence goes on along the minus strand of OX421964.1, from coordinate 11,536,495 downwards.
CAAGGATGATACTCTCCACGATTTCCAGGGATTTTTGGTTACTGGAGCCAATACTACTGGCTCAATAAACTCGAGCGTTATTGAGGAAGTTGTCTGAGAAAAATGAAACCACAGCCTTACAGTATGTATGAGCTTTTATAGGGATTTTTGCACTTCGAAGTTGAACGCTCTAGCAATTTTAGGGACTTTTTCGTTCACTAAAACTGGCATTACTGTCACAAAGTCCTAAGCTTATTCAGAAAGTTGCCATAGAAAGATCAAATCACGGACTTCAACTCACAGCATGTTCCAGTTTTCTTGGGGGTTTTCGTGTTTTGAAGTTGACATTCTTCGCCATTTCTGGAACTTTTTCGTTCACTGAAGTTGGCACTACTCTTACAATAATTCTCGTCATTTAGGTAGGTGACGTGAAAAGATTAGAACATGGTTTTCAACTTTTTGTGCTCGAGCTTTCTTGGGGTTTTTGTGCCTGAATGAACACTCCATGATTTCTAGGGCTTTTTGGTTTTGCTGAAGTTGGCACTACTGTCGCAATAAATCAAACCGATAAATCTGACCAGTATTGAGGAAGTATCAATGGAAAAGTGAAGTCTTAAGTTTCACACTCCAGTATGTTCGAGCTTTGTTGGAGATTTTCATAGTTTTAAGTTGACAATCTTTGCAATCCTTGAAGTTTTCTTGTTTACTGAAGTAGTGGTAGTATCGCAATAAATCGGAGCGTTATTTAGGAAGTTAGAGTTTGAATTTCAACAAAAATTTCCAAGTTTGAGGGTGGATTCTGAAACTGAGTCGGAAATCTCTTCAGAATTGCTAAATTGAAGTGTAAATTTTCCAGATCAGGAAGTTCTTAATTTAAAGGAGAAAGTTCTGTGTTAAAGGCTGAATTCACAAAACAAGGTTAAAGTTTTCGAGATAATCTCGAAGTTTTTTTATTTAGGACTCGGTCTTCGGCATAATGTCTGTATTTCCGTCCCGATATGAGCTAAGGTCTAAATTCCGTAATTGAGTCTGAACTTTCGGGACGACTCAGAAGCTCTGAAATATCATGGGAATTTCTGAGATAGTTCCATAATTTTCAGGGCTGAATTTCCAAGATCAGTTCGGAAACTCTTGAACTAATAACGGTGGAATTTTAAGATGAACTTTCTGAATTCTGAATGTCCCAGTTTTATTCTGAATTTCTGAGTTTTTTAGATAAGGTCAAAAACTCGTGAGTTATACACAGCCGAAAGCTCTGAGCTCTAGTCTGAATTTGTGAAATAATTTTAAAATTTCTCAGCCTGAATCTGAGTAATTCCAAGACTATCTCAGAGTTTTCGAACTTGAATGAGAAATTTTATATTTGATAAATGTAAAATTCAAAGTTTACAAAACTAAATTTCGAAAGAATTCGGAATTATTGGAATATCTCCGGGAGATTTCAAGTCTGAACAACCAAAACAAATTATAATCCCCGAGATAATCTCAAGGCCTCCGATATAAAGTTGACAACTCTTGAGTTTGATAAAACCGGTAATTCTGAAATGAAGCCTTGATTTCCAAATTGAACTCACAATTTTCAAGTTCAATGACCAGAATCCATCAAAAGAAATCTCGAGTTAGCCATCAACTGGTTCAATATTTTGGTGGAACCCAAGGGCAGTGGCAGCAAATCCGACTGATAGCCCAGGCAGAACAGGTTTCAACTCGGAATAAATTAAGGAAAATCTGGAAATTTAAGGATCCCTTCAGAATTTCATGAGGAACAACATACTAAAAGTCCCCATCTATCGGAGGTTTGGCATTTTTTCTGTTGAAGGTCGAAGGTACAAGGAGTTACCATTTTTGAAATCGTTGCTTTTTCCATACTTTTTTAATTGGACCTCATATTTTCAAGGTCGAGGAACCCATTAAAATAAGTTTCCAGAAAGTGTAAAGCACCAGTGGCGTACCAGACGACTGCGAAGGGGCCGAGGTGCAATTTTTGACAAAGTCTCATGATAAACCGTGACTAACACCTTTTTTGACATATTTGAGATCATTTCCAACTAAATCGCACTCTCTGATTCGAAAAATGAGTATAAAATCTTGATAGAGACGTGTTTAAACCGGTTTTATCAGAAAAAAACATGATTTTCCCCCCTCAAATCTGACGTTTTGTAGCTCCAGTTCTATCAGTGTCCAATGTATTCACAACCATGATTTTGATTTAGACAGTTAGTTTGGACTATTTCGCACTTGAGTATCATTTTCTGATTTCTTTTCTTGTTTTTACAAAGTCACGGAGTTATTTTGTTCCTTGAGATGTACCATGTCAAAGCTTGACTTGATAAAACGTGCTATTTCACAGGAAAAACTAGGCTACGATCAGAATGTAGCTTTTATTTGGTTTTTTTTATTCATTTTAAGGCATGAAAATAGTTTTCTCTATCGACAAAACGGAAAAAAACTGAAATCGGAGCCGTATTTTAGTCATGACATCAGTTTTCCTCCGACAATGCGAGCTTTCGAAAATTAATTTCTACGTGATGCACGTTTTGGAACAAAATTACCGTGTGACTTACTTAGTAACAGCGACAGAAACTTCTAGTTATGGAATTCATCCAATAAATAGTTCAATTGAACAATCTATGTCAAGATTGTCATAATGGGTGTTTTGAACCACGATGGAAATGGAGCTACAAAACGACAAATTCATAATCGAAACTTCGCGTATCTTCGCGAAATTTTTTTCCGCATTTTCGGAAGAAAAATGATGTCATGACTAAAATACGGCTCCGATTTTTGTTTCTCTCATTTTGCTTGATAGGGAAAACTATGTTCATGCCATAAAATGATTAAAGTATCAATTCAAAGCTACAATCTGATCGTAGCCCAATTTTTCTTGTGAAATAGCACATTTCGTCAAATCAAACTCTAGCATGATACATCTCAAGAAACAAAATCACCCCGTGACTTTTTAAAAACAGGGAAAAAATCAGCGAATGATATTTGTGTGTAAAATTGTCCAAACCAACTGTTCAAATCAAAATCATAGTTAGAAATACATTGGACACTGATGGACAAAGCATCAAATTTGAGAATAAAAAAATCATGTTTCTTTCTGATATAACTGGTTTGAACACGTCTCTATCAGAATTTCACACCTACTTGTGGAATCGGAATGTGCGATTTGACAAGAAATGATACCAAACATGTCAAAAAAGCTGTTAGTCACAGTTTACCATACGACTTTATGAAAAATCGCACTTTGGCCACTTCGCAGCCGTCTGGTACGCCACTGATGCATTATACTTTCTGGTAACCATTGCATTGGGTTCCTCGACCTTGAAAATATGAAGTCCAATGGAAAAATCCCCAAAAAATACCAACTTTCAAAATGGTAACTTCTTGTACTTTCGACCTCCCACAGAAAAAAAATACCAAGCCTCGGACAGATGGGGTATGTTGTTCTCCATCAAATTCTGAAGCGAACCTCAGATTTTCAGATTTTCCTCAATTTATTCCGGGTTTCATCAAAATTTTGCATTTCTTTCCTGGGCTATGAAGCTGCTGTTTGAATTTTCGTTCCAATCAAACTCGCAGTTATCTCCATTTTTTTTTTTCAAGTTCAGTTTTAAATTTCGCAAATCGACTTACCCAACGCCGTGGAGGTGGGTCCTCCCATCCAGTTGCTGGACCAATCCGGCGTGCCCAGATTCTGACGTTGCTGCGCCAGCAGGCGCACGGTGAGGGCGTAGGTCACCAGCATCACCAAAAGTGGAATGTAAAAGCATATGATGGATCCGATGAACTTGTACAAGGGATCCGGGATCTGACACGTCCCGTCTATTATTAGCGATCCCTGGTCCTGTACAAACACACAAAGCAAAGGTGCAGATAAAAATTTAAAATCGCGGGAGTGTTTTTGCTCCCGTTCTGGGTGCGTGTTATTGCCTTTCTTTCGGAGCGTGTTGTTCTTCCCCTTATAGAACGTATTTTCTCCCCTTCTAAAGCGTTGGTGATACAAAAAACATTTTTTTTTTGCCTAATCTGGACTTGCGATTGGAAAGTTCGAGACGAAGTTAAGGAAGCTCAGGGGAAACTCAGCAGAGGAACTTACTTTGGAATACATGAGGCTGAGCGGCAGGCTCATCGCTATCGACAGCAGCCAGACGAAAACGATCTTGAGCGTCACCCTCCGCCTGGATTTGTTCCTGCCGAACTTCATCGGGTAGCTGAGGGACAGGTACCGGTCCACGCTTATCGTGCACAGGTGCATTATCGAAGCGGTGCAGAACAGGACGTCGAGGCATATCCAAGCCAGGCAGTAGATGGAAGGCAGCGGGAAGTACCCTGGAATTAACGATTTATATACCCGATTAATTCAACTCGAATCCGCTCTCGCCCGGTATTTCTACTGGATGGTGGATGGCATTACTGTAGCGCTCTCTCTGAGTATCCGCCTGCCGAATTCATGGATTCGTATAATATAAATTCAACGATCTGTGATGCGCGACTCGTGAACTTTTCTCCGTGAAAACAAAGACGTTTGGATTTCAATCCGCTTATTATGCCGCATTTCTCGAGATGCCGATGGCTGTGCGACATTACCATACGCACCATTCCATTCGCAACCATCATTTCGCAGAAATTCAAAAGACTGGTGGTGCTGCATAATTTCTGCTCTTTATGTTTGCGAATGTGTGTGTGTGCCAGTGTGGTTTTAAAGGAGACGTTTCTTTTCTGCTCTTATTGGAAACTAAACGAAATTCGATACGATACAACAAGACAAGTTGTCGAACCGCCGCGTTCGCCGCTCCTATGTTCCTATCTCCAGTCTCTCGGATGTCCCGGAGGACCGGCACAGACTTCGTCTATAATTTGAAGCGCTCTCAGATCGCCAAGGCGGATTATAATCCAATTGTTACAGGGTCGGGTTGTATGGTTCAGAGAGCTGCATTTGCCAGAGTGCAATTATAAACTCGTTACGGTGACGTTATTGCTGGTTATTGGCGGCATTATTGTTTGCTGAAGGAAAGTGATAACTGGAGGTATAAGCTCTGCAGATACCGGCTCTTTGCACACAAAGCAAGCTGTTATTTCTGATGACGAAAGCTAGTGTTGTGATTGTTTCGTTGTTGAAATCATCAAGAGCAAAAGTGCTTTTTTCTTTGATCTTGACTTTTTTGAGAGTTCAAATGATTAGTCGAAGGCTTCTTGGCAGGTTTCAGACGCTATTTTCCGTGCCCTGCTAGAGATCGACTACCTATACGGAAGCAAATGAACGCTTTTATGCCTCCAGAAATATCTTTGGAATTGCTGGACAACGACTGTTACAATTTTTGTCAAAAAATCGCTTGAAAATCGCTCAAATTTTGGTTACACCCAAAGTCGCCAGAAACTCGTTACAACTTTTTGTAGACGACAATGATTATTGCCAAGAAATCAGCAGATAATCGACAGCAATTTCTCAAATTGCAAAAAAAAGAAAACAGAATAATTGCAAAAATTAATCGGCTGTGCTCGTCGGCGACAATTTTTCCTAGAAAACAGCCGAAAGATCGCTGATTTTGCTCGGCAACGACAGTTTCTGCCAGAACAATGTTCAACGACAATTATCATCAAGAAATTACCAAAAAATTGACAAAATTGCTTGTCAATTGCCCCAAAAATGTTCAAGATAGCACAAAAACGTCGGTCATTGCCAAAAAAGCTCGACGATAATGGTTGCTAAAAGAAGTCGCGAAAATTGCTGAAATTGTTCGACAATGATTTGCTTGACAACGACCCGAAATTTCCAGAATTGTTTATAAGCGACAGTTATTATTGCCAAAAAATCTAAAGAAAATCGCCAGCATTTCTCGACAATGATAATCATTGCCAAAGAAATTGCCTAAACTTTTGCCTAAGTTGTTCGATAGCGACACTTTTTGCCCAAACGATTGCCGACGTTGCTGGACGATCACCATTATTTCTGAATCATTTCATATCAGATTGCCAGAAATCGACAGCATTGCTTGACAACGACAAATTTAAAAAAAATAAATTGCCACACTTATCCAACTACGACGGTTATTGCAAAAATATTGTATGATAGCGACACTTGTCGCAAAACAAAAAAAATGTCAGCATTTTTGGACAATCATTATTACTGCTATCAGATCGTCAGAAAATCAACAACATTGGTCAACAACGACAATTATTGCTGTCAAAAAATTGTCAAAAATGTTTGGCGTCAACAATTTTTGTCGATGATTGCTCGACCATGACTCATTGCCAAAAAAAATTGCCAACATTGTTCGACAACAATAATTATTTTTGTCAGTATTGCTCGACGACACGTATTGCCAAAGAAATTCACAAAATATTCTTGCTAGAAAATTTTGCAGCAATGATATAATTGCTTGCTCAACAATGCAACTATTGCTACAAAATTGCTCAACAAACTTCAGTATCGCCATTGGATTGCCGTAAAATCGACAAAATTTCTCGACAAGGAATAATTGCTAAAGAAATTACTAACATTGCTCGACAACTATGATTAATGCCAAACAAAAATCGTCAGAAAACTTCGTGTCAGAGAAAAAAACAAGAAAAACAGTAAGATGGAGTTGAAAAAGCCAGAATTAGTCAAAATAGTTATTTACGCAACAAGTAATACGGGTCATTTTATAGCTCCAGTCTTGTCTGAAACAATAGTTTGTTATAAAAACTGAGAGAAAGTGCTTCCCTCGGTGCTTTACACCTCTGTTACGGCCAGATCTGCTACTAAGCGTTCACGCCCCTGATACATGGATAACTGGCATGTATTTCCAGTGTAAAAGTTGTCCGTGGCGTTGCCATTTTGAACACCTCCCTCGGTGCTTCGCACCTCGGCTGCGTCCCTCCGCCCCCAAAAAGTTGTATTTTTTTTTCTTCATAAAACTCGGTGCTGTGCACCTCCCACGTGACCCTCAATCGTCATGTACCTCGGTGCTTCGCACCTCGGCTGCGCTATGTACAGTTTTGCCTCCCATTAAACATAAAAAAGTCGGTATGCCTTGACAACCCTCGAGTCTTACTTTTTTGCCCTTGGACGTCATATACCTCGGTGCTTCGCACTTCGGCTGCGCTTGATACAGCTCCGCCTCTCATTAAAAATAAGACGATATGTGTGCCTTGACAACCGTCAAGTATTTTTTCTTTGCCATCAATCATTTTTCTCTCACTTTTTTTTACGCACCTCTCATATTTTTCTTGCGCATCTGTCACTTTTCTTCTTGCGCATATGTCACGTTTGTCTTGCGCATCTGTCACTTTTTGATGCCCTCCAGTCGTACTTGTTTTCCACACTTTTCTTGTTTTTTTTTTGTTTCACGGCTTCCTTTTCTGTCACTTGGTATTGGCAATATTTGCGCAACAGTTATTTGTGTACCTAGCACAGTACCGAGGTCGTAAAAATTATATTTCAGACATAATTTCAATTGAGTGGCAATGGATCAGATAAGGCTCAGGAAGAGCTTGTAGCCGATGGTGGCGATAAAAATGTCTTCAAGGGGCCGTATTCATATCCCACTTTTAAGCTAAAAGCGCATTTAGAGGTACGCTTTTAGGGGCTATCCAGTTATATTTCATTTTGCAAAAATACATATTTCAATCGAGCGGCCATATGTAATTGTAATATGTAATTTGGAACACTCAAATGTAAATGGATAGCCCCTAAAAGCGTCCCTTCTAAATGCGCTTTTAACTTGCAAGGGGGATATGAATACGGCCCATGGTGGGCTGTGAAATTGAAAACAAGTGCCAACCAGTGGCAGAAAAAGTGACAGATGGGTACACAAAAGAGACATTTCACCACGGCATACTGAATCAGTCAAATCAATCAAAATCAAACGGAAAACAAGCGTCAGGCACAAACAGAATTTTATAATCTATGTATCTGGGATGATTCGGTTTTCACTTCATTTGATTGGCTGGAAATCTGAAGAGGCAAAAAAAGACCACTTTTATAGCCTTGGTGCATTAAAATTACTTTGTTTCATTTATTGATAACCGTATTCACACTGTCTTGAATAATTGAATATTGATAACCCTACTCACACAAATATCGGTCTCGTCTATTTCTTCGTCTGTCTGCCTGCCTGTCTGTCTTTCTGTCTGTTGGTCATGTTTATCTGTTGCCTTTATTGCCATACGTTATACTCTTGAACATTTAAAGTAATCTTGACCAAATGGGGTAATTGCCAAGTACGGTCCGAGCACTGTATGGCAAAGCAAAATTAACTTTTCGTCGGTATCCCTCAGCATAAAATGTCACGGTCAAAAAAATTACAAGCAAGTTTTTTGTTTACCGAACTGGCTTTGTGACAACTCATTTTAAGCCCTTTCAAACCTGTAGATATATGAGATGTTTGACAGTACTGTGTTGATTTGTTATCTGTCAGAAGTAACAAGCTGTCAGAAGTGACAGCCGTCAAATGTGACAAACTTTCAGAACTTTCACATTTGAAAGTAAGTGCTTGACTCACGAACCTGTAGTATAGCTGGACTGCTAATTCCCCAGATTCCCCCAACAAATTATGACCCCTCCTCTGGAGGTCGCCATCTTATTATGCACCGGTACATGACCGGTACCCAAAATGTTTGGTAGCGGCCTCGAGAGTGGCTTTCAATATTCAACGGAGCAGTTTTATGTATTGATGACCATGACTATACACTCTATTTTATGAATATATGATTTTAGTGTATATTAATGTCATTTTCAGCTAAATTTGTTACCGATCTTTGAAGATTAGCAAGAGTTTACCGTTATTACATAGAACGTTTGAGGTTCACTGGAATAATTTTCGCTCGGTGACAGTCGGTGCTTGGCTGTCAGTGCCGCGCTATCTTGATCTGGGATAATATCCTGATTTCTGGTTTTGATTTCCGCGGCTTGTACCTATATCCCGTTCACTTTTTATTTTCAGTAGAATGACTTTTTGTATCAAAAATAAAGTGACAAGATGGGGGGCTACGGCCACGGCTGATGGCACCTGCAAAGTTTTGGATCGAAACTATCAGCGGCCGTTAGCTGTATCTCTCCAGCGCTCCAGCTTGTCACTTTATTTTTGCTCCAAAAAGTCATTCTACTGAAAATAAAAAGTGAACGGGATATACCTAGGTAAACTCGTAGAATCAGACCGGTGCCGTGGCAGGTGATGCCAACCCTTGAAAACAAAAACCCAACGTCCACATAATCTCATGGCAGCGCCCGCCTGGCGTCATTTCCCCCCCTGTTATCATCAGTCCAGCTCTATTACAGGTTCGTGGCTTGACTCGAAAGGTACCGAGCGAATTTCGACCAAATTTGCTCAAAGGCAAACACTGACTATCAGGGGGAACAGGGATCAGATAACCGTGAGTTGCGTCAGAAGAGCGCAGCCGAGGTGCGAAGCACCGAGGTCGAGACCAGGGTATACGAAACAGCAAGGGTCATTATCACATTTATTGTCGCACGTTTTGCTTTCCTTTCGGGTAATATGCAAGCTTGGTCTGAGTACTCCATGACAAAATCATTTTTCTCATCCTCTAATCTGTCAACAGAAGTGTCACTGTCAGTAAAATGACAGGTGAGTTTTTGTTCACCGAATCTCGCCTTGTGACGGCTCATTTTGAAGCCCTTGCAAATCTGTATCCAGAATTTTTGGAAAAACTGTACAATCTGTCACCTGTCAAAAGTGATAAGCTGTCAGAACTAGGTTGATAGTATCAAGCAGATTTCAACCAAATTTGGCTGATGACAGCGACACCCACCGAGGACTCGATGTAATGCGGAAAGCTTCGGTGAATACCAGGGACAAGGGGTAATGTGGCCAGATAAACAGATAGCCACGAGTCTCATCCTGATGCGCAGCCGAGGTGCGAAGCACCGAGGTGCTTCGGACAGCAAGGGCTGTTTCTGCATTCATTGTCACAATGTGAAAGTTCTAAAGTTCTGAAGTAAAACGTGTCATGTTTTACTTTAGAACTGTTCTCGGGCGATGCAAGTCAAGTCTTTGCACTGCATGACAAAGGAAGCGATTCTTACTGCCAATAGACATGTCACTGTCAAAAAATAACGTGTTGGTTTTTCATCTGCCAAACTGGCTTTGTGATGGCTCACTTTGAAGCTCTTGCAAATCTGTGTTCAGTGTTTGAAAAGATTTTTCAATCTGTCGTCACTTGTCAAAAGTGACAAGCTGTCATAACTTCCACATTCAATAACTTTGAAATGTCGATCAGATTTTAGCAAATTTGGCTGACGGCAGCAGTAGCCACCGAGGACTCGATGCAATGCGGAAAGTTTCGGTGAATACCAGAGGAAATATTGAACAGATAGCTGCAAGTCTCTCTGTGAGGCGCAGCCGAGGTGCGAAGCACCGAGGTATATGACACAGCAAGGGGCTATGAAGAGCTGTTTGAGTGTGAAGTTTTGGTAGCGATTCTGAAGATATTATTGAAACAAAACGGTTTGTCGCCTAGTTGGATGGTGAGGTGCGGTAGGCAACCTTTCTAGCCAGAAGTATCTGTGGAGCTGGCACTGGGAGACCTCCATAAAATAGTCGGCGGCATTCATTTTCAACTGCAAATTTCAATTTGCTCGAATTGCCAACACCACCACCGCACGAATTTCATCAAGCATTAAATCTTCATAACGTGCTGAGCTCACGCGGGCTGCTCTCCGTCCCAGTTCTACATAAATACGAGAAAATCTCCAGCACCATTTGCGGAACGCTCAGCTCTCCGGTCATCTTTTTGAATTTATGATTTGGACCATTTACATAATCGCCCGGTAGTAAATTTTCTCGACAGCACGCGGAAAATTGCCATGTGTGTATGCGTGTGCCCGCGTAAATTGGCATAAATTCTTGATGCGAACGCCTAGCATTTCCTTGACCTTTTCACGCGTGTATCAACACCTGGCTTGTTTCAGATGCAGCATGACCGCGAAGAGAAATTCCTTCGCTTTCCGCATTTCTCACTTTCCAACCCCTGACCCCTGCAGCTCACTTTCGCCTGACCTGATTCACACTTGCACTGAAACCAGTCTCTTGCTAGAAGACAACCATAGAACAACCATTTCTGATTAAATATCAATAGCCAGAAGTTGAACCAAGCAAAAAATCTGTAGAGAAACTACATCAAATATCGCAACAAACACGCACAATGGCAATTTTTGTGCAAAACATTCTATTGCTTCTCATTTTAACAGCTTGATACTCTTGCTGGCGCTTGTCAAATCGATATAAATAGTTATAGATGACACTTTTCGTCCTCTTCAGAAGTGATCGCAAGAAGTTTGATATATCCACTCTTCGTACGAAATTGCGAAAGGCATACCTACAGCAAAAAATCAAGAGGACCGACATTTTGTCAGCTAGAGCGGAGGGAGATCATAACGTCGCTTCGTGACGCGACTGGAAATGGCGTAATGAATTCAGGCTCCGGGATTTCCCACGGCGTGTCCCGCCTGGACGCTCCCTGCACATTTCCCACCCGCTGTATGTTTTTCCCCTGGATGTCGGTGCCCGTGTCCGACAGGAATTCCTCCTCCCGCCCGTCGCTGGATTCGATGAAATCAATTTGTTCCGACTTCCACGCGACGATGTTTTTATGCTCCGTCAAATCTTCCTATGCGGGGCATAATGGCAGTCACAATTCTACACCAAGACCCACAATTCTACAATCTCAGTAATTCCAAGAGGTCTTAGTGTTTGCATAAACTATAGTCATGTTGTTGAGTCAACGCCAAGAGATTTCGTATTCGCACCCATACAATAGATGCCACCCCCCAAAGCGTCGCGGGTTCACGAATCGATTCCGAAGGGGCTAGGTTTTTCTCGGTATAGAAACGCTACACACACAATTTAGGGGTTGTTAGAACGTGTGGGTGGTATAAATGCCAATTAATTATCTTACTACCAGTGTATACACAAATAAACGCGCGGGATTTCGCGTATTAGTGGTATTTCTACGAAAAGGCGGTGCCTGGTATAGGTATAGCTACAGTTCCAAAAACGGAAATTGGATTTTTCTCAACCTTCGTACACGCAAATTAGAATAAGGAGAGTTCAAGTGGGTGGGTGTAAATGTCTATAGAGAGAGAGACAAAATAGTATAGACGGAATGTGTAGAGAGAGAAAATGTGTAAGCGTTTCGTTCAAGGTAATTGCAATGTTTGGTCAAGACCTCTGTTAACAATGCCCTCCTTTTCCGCAAACAAGCAAACTCCTGGACTTGATATTGTATCTCTGGTGTTGTTGGAGGCGTCCGGTGGCAAACACGCAGCGCGCAGTGCTCTCTGGCACGGATCCAAAGGGAATTCTATCGCGCCTGGATGGTGATGGGCGCTGTGCATACCGCTTGTGTCGCTAGCAGTGGCCAATGTCCGGTCGACGCTGTCTTTCCAAACGTTAATTAATTGCTTTAGTTCTTGCTACTTTGGGTTGTTACGACAAGAAATTAGCTCTGTTTCCTTTCGTATAATTGAACGGCGTCGAGCTCGTGTAGCTGGAGGACCGCGAATTTGTACCATAAACTAAGCTTTAATTGAAAAATTGGTCTTTGTTGAAAAGGCCACCGCAACGGCTGAGTAGTTTCGAAAAAGGCGAAAGATTTCGTCATAGTGCAGCCTTATTGCTTGACAATAACGGAAATTATTATCTAAACATTTTTGAGAACCGTTAATACTGACAAGAACAGTTGCAGTTATGTTATAGTCAAAAAATCGCCAGGAAGTCGCAAAGATTGCTTGACTACACTTACTGGCTTGAGAAATGCAAAAATGCCCAATATTTCTCGATGGCAACAATAAGTATCAATCACCAGTCGGGGAGGTACGAAGTTTCCGGGGGAAAAAACAAAGCCAAGGCACCTGATAAAGGTAAATCAATGATGATAATATGTAACCCACGAGTTATAAGTGAATGATGAGTTGAAAAACCATTACCAAGAAATTGACAAGATTGCTTGACAACAACAAAAATCTACACTAGAAAATCTGCACGATGATTGTTTGCCGAACAATCCGAAAATCGCTACAATTGCTTGACAGTGGCAAAATTATCAGAAAAAATTGCAAACAGTGCTCGACAACATTGGTAATTTATTGTCAATAAATATGTCGAAAATCACCACGATCGCTTGACAACAACAGAAAGGTTTGCCCAACAATCACTGAAAAATGGTCAAGTTTGAGAAGGGCAGTAATCGTTCTAGTAAAAAAAATGCCATAATTGCTTGACAACAACATTTATTCAAAAAGAAACTACAGAAAACCGGCCAGGATTTTTTGACAGCGACAGTAATTGCTAAACACCAGGAAATCGCAAGATTGCTTGATTACAATTTTTTTTTATCAAATTCGACAAAAAATTGTCAAGATTGGTCAAGCAAAACTGTGATGATTGTCGAAAAAAAACACCAGAAAATTGCCAGAATTGTTCGACAATGACATTTTTTTGCAAAAAATCGTCAGAATATCAAGTAGATTGCTTGACAACAACAGATGTCTGAATCGATAGAAAAGTGGTAAGATTGGTCCAACAAAACAGTAATTATTCTCAGAAAGATCACTAGCAAATTGCCAAAATTGTTCGAAAATTACAATTGTTTCCAGAAAAAATCGCCAGTAAAGCGACAAGATTGTTCGACAACAGAAATGATTCGCAAAAAAAAATCACCAGTAAATCTTAACGATTGTTGTTCGGCAACAAGATAAGCTGTCAAAAATCATCAGAAAATCAGCAAAATTGCTCGACAATTATCATTATTTTCAAAAAAAATCGACAGCATTGCTCAACAGCAACAGGAATGTTTGAAAAAAATCACTGGAAAATTTTCAAGATTGACAACAACAGCAGTAATTATTACAGTGAAAAAAATAGCCAAAAAGCGGCGAAATTGCTCGTCAACGACATTTACTTGAAGAAAAAAAACACAAAAAACGGCCAGGAGATATTGATAGCGACAATAGTTGCCGAATATCAGAAAATGGCTAAGATTGTTCGACAACGACAGAATATCATCAAAATCGTCAGAAAGTTGGTGGGATTGATCAATTTCACAGTAATTCTTGTCAAAATATCGCAGAAAATTGCCGAAATTGCTCGACATTGACAGCAATTGCCAAAATGTCGACAACATTGCTGAAATTGCTCGACATTGACAGCAATTGCCAAAATGTCAAAAAAAATGCCAGAAAATCGACACAATGATTGTTTTGACAGCAGTAGTTATTATTGTCAAAAAATCCCAGAAAATCTCCAAAATAATTCGACAATGACAATAATTGCAAAAAAGATCGCCAGAAAGTCAACATTAGTGTCACAACTGAAATGATGGACAAAAAATCGGAACATGAAACATTTTTTGTCGATAGTAATGATTTATTATTTTCGAAAGATCACCAAAGTATCGGCTGGATATCGCGAAAATTCCTCGATAATGACAATAAGTGCCAAATGAATCGCCAAGATTGCTCGAGAAAAATTGCAATTCATCTAAAGTCGACAGAAAGTTGCCGAAACTGTTGTGACAACAGTTGTTGTGGCGGGGGATAAGTGACGGTTGGCAGCCAAAAGTGAAAAATGACAAAGAGACAAGAAAAAAGTGACACTCGACGGGTGTCAAGGCACGCAGATTTTTTTTTTGATAATTGTACGGAGCGTAGCCAAGGTGCGAAGCACCGAGGTCCATAAAACGACAAGGTTCACGAGCAGCCCTTACAATAAAGTTGATTTTGCACAGCGGACTTGAAAGTAGATACATTTCCACTTTTAGCTTATCTCAAACCATATTGCACTAGTTAGTTGTGTAGTTGTTTAGCTAATCAAGGCAGACTGAACGTTATTAGAATATTATGTCAAAATGAGAGCTTTACTAGACTCAATTGAATGATTGCAGAATTCATTATTCAGCTGATCTGAAATCATGTGTCAACTGCTAAGCTAATCAAGGCGGGCTGAAAATTTCATCATTTCGTCGTATTCTTGAGCGTTTTTGCACCTCATTGGATCAAAATTATAATAAAACACTATACTTGAGCAAAAAAAAATTCGCACTCCAGACGCGCAGTGGGCGTGATTTCGCTTTATATGCGCGAATATAAAAAGAGTCCCTGGCACATCGCCTTCTCCCGATTCACTCAGCCAACGGGAGGTATATTATATCTGCCAGTATAGTGGTGAGATGCCCATCTGCTCCCCAAAGACTTGAAAGGTTTTTCCCTTTGCCGTGCGTGCGTCATCTTGTCTATTGAAAATAAATAAAGAATCCTTTGGCGTATGCACTTCAATTGATGTCAAAAGGTTCGGGTCGGTGGCAGTGATGGCGTGACGGTTGGCAGAGGTACATTATGATGACTTTGCGCGTCGTCACAATTTGGACATCTCACAACCGTTGAGTGCATAACTGAAAATACGAACCGAAGTGCTTGAAAACCGTATGCATATACAGGACGGTGCGTCAGCTAGAACATGTTTATGTCCCCCTCAGACGACAGTTTCAAAGCAACCAAGTTTGGTTTTCAATTGAAATGAAGCCAGGATTTTGAGGGGAGGGGGTTGGTACGTGGTCTAGTTTCAAAAAAAGTGCAGTTTCAGCTGAGCGAGTTGGAAGAATTTGAAAATTTGTGATCGGCAAAACCAAATACTTTCAAACTCTTGTAACCCGCCAAGCGCAACATCGCCCCCTCCTCTCGAAACAAAATTCAAGATGCAGGCTTTCTTGCCCACCCCAAAGTTCAGGCCGCCGCTTCATCAAAACTGTTTTGCTTCGACATTTTCTTTGAAATTCGCCCTGGTTTTAGTCGGCGTACACCCCCCCCCCCCCCTGTAGTGGCATATTGCATTCCGGAATGTATGCCACAACATCGCCATCGATCCAGAAACGCCACCAGCCTCTCTCGCCGTCTGCTGGAGAATATTGGCGCGCTGGTGGTAAATGCATTTGGCGCGTTCGAAATACCGGAGCTTATCGCTTTTGAATATAAAAGAGAGGAGCGCATAGCATGTTATCGGATTTGCGTGTGTGTGTGTGTGTGTAGGAGAGTGGAGAGGCACCTTGAGGGGTTTCGCTGCGTTGCGGTTCTGACAGCTGATGTTACAATATGGCCTGCACGTTTTGTTACTCAGCATCTAGTCACGCATCTTTTTCTTATTGTTAAATTTTTGCTTAATTTTCGAATTGAATGAACCCACTCAATGCGTACACCGTTGCGTTGTGCACAAATCAAATTGAAGACGCAGCGAAGTTTTGTAAAAAAGGGAAACGGAGGAGTAGAGCGCAAAGAAGCCACTCCACAATTTCTGTTCGTCTCAGCAAAGCAGAGTAGCACTTCGATATACAAGGGGGTCATAACCGCACCGCATCGCACCACCACCACCACCACCACCCAAAAGGCAACAGATCTTGTGTGTGTGTGTGTGTGTGTGTGTGCGGGTGGCGCGCAACTCTCCTCTCGAGAACCGCTGATTTTCAAATTATACGCCCAGCTTGCAGCAACCGCATCATACCAATTGACCTTTCCATCACATCTAGTTCTGAAAATCGTTGCACAAGGATCCCTCAAGGCCATAAATATACCATGCCCTTCACTTTCATGTTCCCGGATCCCCGAGCTCTACTTTAAAAATGATGGAATGTGAAATTCAATATTCTCTTTCCATATGCGTTCCGTCTTCCGTCTTTCCATTTTTCTCATCCCGCGCGCTTCTAGATTATAATCCGTCAGTAATTTTTTTTTTATATCCCGCATAGACTCACCGGCGTCAGCATTCCGTCGGCCGAAATTATCAGCGGAAAACATGCGGGATTTAGTTATTTCGATCAGAGTCGACGTAGCTCTTTTAGAGTTGAAACTAATCACAGTAATAGCTTCATTTCTATAGACGACAAGGCTCCTTTTATCATCCAAAAGGCTCCTTCACAACTGCTGTCCGAAATGCCACGAAACGTACTAGGTATTACTAAAGTGTAGCCTGCGAATTTGCCTGTTCGGAATCCAGTAGAACAAGCCTGGAGCAAGATTTTTGGTAAGTTGTAGACGAGGCAAGATCCATCAGAAACTTCAGAACAGTAAGGAATGCCATTTTAGGGGAATGGCAAGAATATCCTCCGAGACGGTGTTGAAAACCTCATTAGTAGTAAATGGAGAAGAGCAAAAGCTTGTAGGAGAGCAAGATGAGATGATACACCATACTAGCATTGTAGGAAACATGAATGGTCTTCAAGATTGTTGTTTTTTTTCTTTGACCGACCCGGGCTTTGAGTGAAGCCGTCCAATAGCCCCGCTTTACGGGATCTGAAATTGGCCCCCGAAGGAACAAAAGCTATATTCCTGCTTGGAGAATTTCAACCAATGCAATAATACCACTCACGCGGGTGAGTGTACACGAGCAAAATTGGAATATTTCATATCACCCCACGATTCCCACCTGTTGTGAAATACATACCGGCATGCAGCTATACAATGCAGCAATTCCGTCCTGTGAACGGCTCCAATTGCGCGAAATTGCAAATATCGAATTGATTAGTTCGCATCACGTCAAAATGAATAATGCCTTGGCAGACGGGATTTCCAGCCCTTCACGGTTCAGCGGGGTAATTCGACGATGCTTCTTCGCAGTCAATATTTGCGCAACAGAGCGACGAGTGCCCTTGTGCTGCTGCTGCTGCTGCTGCTCCAACCCCACCACCAATTTCACCGAGGAAGAACTCTTTGAAAATCGCAACTAATTTGATCCTCGCAGCTAATTTGACGCGCTCTCGCAGATAGTACCGGAAAACTCCTCCACCAAACCTTTAGACCGGACCGAGCGAGGGCCCGAGACACAAAGTTCAAGTTCATGAAAAGTTTGGAATCATAGACAACGCCCAAAACTAATTATAAATGGGCGCGCGGTCACTTGTCTTCCATCATCATCATCATCATCATCATCCGTATATGGGGCCCAGAGAAAGGGGCCATGTGCATTGTGCGTGGTGGTAGTGCTCCTAACTTTGTGCGTCTACACTCTCTATGCCACAGTTTGAATCTATGAGAGTTTGGGTATTAGTTTTGGGTAGAGCAGGGCGGACCCGGGCGGGCATCATCGCCGTCTTCCGAGCTGATGGCTCTTTGAGAAACAATTATAGACTTTTGCGCGCGCACACACACACATAGCCGCAAGTTTGCAGAATCTTTCATCGAATCCGACAGAGAGTAAAGCGCGAATCTGGGAGAGCTTCGAGAGTTTACTGCTTGAAACTTTCTAGTCTGTGCGTATACTAGTTGTGATCACGTAATCGTACATTCCTGCGCTTTCTTGCATAGTTACTGGTTTACATATGTATTGATTTTACTTTTGAAACTGGAAAGGCAACTCGGAAGCCACTTGCTACCAACAAGCAACAGGTCAAGCAACAATCATCACAGCTGTTAGTAATTCGTTTCATACTCTATGGACCTCGGTGCTCCGCACCTCGTTTCTGGTCTTTTTCCAGCTATTGTATGCCTCAGTGCTTCGCACCTCGTTCTTGATCAGTTTTGAAATATCACAAGCCTTGGTGCTTCGCACCTCGGCTGCAGGAAAAATCAAGAAAACCAATCGCAGTCATACCCACAGCGTTATCATTAATCAAAGGCTAAAACGCATCCACATTGTATACTTCAAAACGGGTTATATGGCGCCCAACGTAGGGCAAAAACCATCCCTGTTCACAAAAGGTGCTGGAAAGTTTACCAAACCATGTAGAATGTTGATTTTTCCACAAGCTAATCAACTTTATTCCAAAAAGTGTCTGTTTTACGGAATTACGGCATTACTAAGTTGCTTGGCTTCAGGTGGTGGCCCAGAAGCCCCAGAACACATGCGCTTCATCTTTACCAGAAATGTTTGAAGATACTCACCTTGAAAGTAAGTTGTGTCTTTGGCATTACAGTAGCTGTTCATGACTCAAGCGAGCTTTTCTGAGTTATTGTATACCTCGGTGCTCCGCACCTCGGCTGCGCTTGAACAGTGGCAGTTTTGGTACTTCATGGACTATATCGGAAGTCAAAAGCTAAAACCTATCAAAATAATAATGTTCCCCGAACGTAGCAAACGGCGCCCAACGTGGAGCCAAAAGCTGTACACGCTCACAGAAGGTGCCAAAAGGATACACAACCATGTCAGTTGGGTTTTTTCACAAGCATTACTAAGTTGCTTCTGACGTGAAGTAGTGAAGAAGTAGTAGTGGCAGCTTGATATTCAAGTGTCCCAGATCACAAGCGCTCATTTTTTTTACTAGAAGATGTTAAAAACACTCGTTGTGTCTTTGGCATTAGACCAGCGGTGTTGTGACCCGACACCTCGTTTTTTTGCACCTCGTTCCTGGTCGATTTTGCAATATTACAGGCCTCGGTACTTCGCTTCTCGGCTGCGGGAAAACGAAGAAAAACAATGGCTCTACTGTCATACACACAGCGTTATTATCAGTCAAAAGCTAAAACCTATCCAAATTGTATTCTTCAAAACGGATCAAATGGCGCCCACCGTGGGACAAAAAGCTGTCCCTGTTCACGAAGAGTGCTGAAAAGTGTAGTCAACTATGTGGGATGTTGATTTTTTCACAAGCTAACGTAATTTTATTCCAAAAAGTGCCCGTTTTCCGGAATTGAGCCACTACTAAGTTGCTTGGCTTCAGGTGGTGGCCCAGAAGCCCCAGAACACATGCGCTTTCTCTTTTCCAGGAATGTTTGAAGATACTCACCTTGAAAGTAAGCTGTGTCTTTGGCATTATAACAGCTGTTCATGACTCCAGCGATCGCTGTTTCCTGAGCTAATGTATATCTCGGTGCTTCGCACCTCAGCTGCAAAAAAACATTGTCATGAGCCACTGGCTCAAAGCATTCACCTTGGCCCCCCTAATTTCTCAATTTGGTTTGAAAAAGACCTGTTTTGTGAGTCAAAAGCTCAAACGTATAACAATAATTATGTACTTAGCACGTATCAAATGGCGCCCAACGTGGGACCAAAAACTATATCCGCTCAAAAAAGGTGCTGAAAGGGTACGCAACTAAGTAAGTTGTTGAATTTTCCATCAGCTAAAATAGTTTCAATCCTAAAAGTGTCTCTTTTCCGGACTCTTTTCTTTTCCTTAAAAGTATTATTGAGTTGCTTTACTCAGATAATGACAGCTTGATTATTCAAGTGTCTCAGAACACAATTGCTTCTTTCTTCTGGAAATGCTTGGAAATGCTCACCTTGAAAGTAAGCTGTGTTTTTGGCATCAGACCAGCGGTGTTGTGACCCGACACCTCGTTTTTTCGCACCTTGTTCATGGTCTTCTCCGAGCTCTTTCATTCCTCAGCGTGTCGCATCTAGTTTTGCGCTCTTTTCAGCTATCGTGTACCTCAGTACTTTGCACCTCGTTCTTGCTTATTTCTGAGCCAACGATCAGCTTGTAGAAGGGCTATACGAGTTGGAGGCTCCAAGTTTTTTTATGGAGGTTCCTTTTGCAGGTTTTTAGAGCAACTTGAGGTGGTTGTTGTCTTGGCTAAATTTTGGGTACCCTAGAGTCCAATAATGATTGAACTGCACGCAGTCTTCCTTCACAATGTTATTTATTTTATTCTGACCGGTTTCGAAGGTCTCTGGCCCTTCTTCGTCAGAGTGTAAAGCAAAAATGTATAAAAGGATGGTATAAATAAAGTTTGTTTGTGTAAATGGTTTCAAATTCTTGAGATCTTGAAGAATTTGAAACCATTTACACAAACAAACTTTATTTATACCATCCTTTTATACATTTTTGCTTTACACTCTGACGAAGAAGGGCCAGAGACCTTCGAAACCGGTCAGAATAAAATAAATAACATTGTGAAGGAAGACTGCGTGCAGTTCAATCATTTATAATCCATATATCCTTCTGTGAGATGGCGGATCCTTTCCTGAAACCCTAGAGTCCGCCGCGCCGTTACAGGAATCCGCATCATGATCAATTGTTGTCTCGCCTAAATTTCAGCCAAAACAACAACCACCTCAAGTAGGTTAAAACGTGCAAAATGAACATTCATAAGAAAATACATGGGATTTTGGCCCTGTCCTCCTTAAACTCTCCACGACTTGTTTGAAGCACGAGTCTGATCCTCTGTTGGAGGAAATGTACTGGGTGATCTACCAAGATTTCGCCCCCTCCCCCCAGTTCGAATTTTTCCCGTTGGAATAAATTGGTGTGGAGAGAAATTTTATGTCTGCACTCAAAAGAATGAAAAGTCGCATCTTTTTCAATATTTAAATACAGGGTGTCGAAAAAATTGGAAGTTTTTTTGAAACACCCTGTATACTATAAGATACAAAAAATGTTGGTGTCCAAATTTGAATTCGACGGGAAAAATGGTTGGGAAAAGTTTCTTTGCTCACCAATTTATCCCAATGGAAAAAAAATTTACAGGGGGAGGGGGGAATCTTGGTGGATCACTCTGTACACCTCAGGCGTAAGTAGATTCGGCGCTTCCACCAAGTGTCACGAAAAGGTTTGAAGGGTAAGCATGAGATTCGGCGCTTCCACCATGCGTCACGAAAATGTCTGGAGGCTCTTTTCCGTGAGTCCTGGAAGGGCTGGAGGTTCATTCACTGCATCGCGTAAAATAGGCTCTTTTAAATTGAAATGCAAAAGTGCAAACGTCAGATCAATCAGCCGAATCACCAGATCATATGCCGTGTTTACATAAAACCCAGCACGGGCTTCGCTTCTGCGATTTCGCACTTCTCTTGAAACACATCCTGTTAGTTTTTTTTGTGAAGGCATAGTCTCAGATGTGTTTCTCAATGTCTCTCTGGCCCTTTTGTCTTAAACTTTTGTGAACTGCAACCTATTTACAGGCGGCAGCCGAGGTGCGAAGCACCGAGGTATATTACGAGGAGTAAGGTACTGACGAGGTGCGAAGCACCGAGGTGTAGGAATCAATGTAAGCTGTTTCGAAGTGCATACTGGCTACATTCATGTAAAGAGAGGCGCAATGCGAAGCGAGGTACGAAACACCGAGGAATGTAGCAATACAGCTGTGGACGACGCTCAAATTCAATAATTTCCGTCAAGTCTAAAAACATCTAATCAAATAAATTCCATAATTTTTTATTTATTTCGAGCATGCTGAAAAGGGACAGGGCCGATCACCTGGTGCCCTTCGCTTTTCCGTTCGGTCTTTTGTCATTTGACTTATTATTATCGGTTTGTCACAGCCTCCGAATAACGGAGGAATCATTAAGAAAAAATCAGTCATTACACTGTCATGCCAAAAACTTCATTAGAAGTCAAAAGCTGACACGTTATAGGATGATTCACTCCAAAACGTGTTATCAAATGGCGCCCAACGTGGGACCAAATATTGCCAGTGCTCACAAGATACCTAGACTATTCAAGTATCCTTGCAGAAGATTCGATAATTAGATACGCCATTGCCTGGTATCAACTGGTTGAACTGAAGCTCGGTTCGCTGTTTTCCAACCACGTGTCAGCGCGAACCATCATCAAGCTTTAAAACGAATAAAGTGACCGGAACGTTTCCAGTAACGCAAGGTTTCGTGTTCGGTAAACACCCCGAGGTTTATCTTTGACATTGAACTTTGTTGGCGACTGGGAAATTGCATGCCGTTGCACATAAAGCGCATAATGTACCCATCACTTGGAGACTCGTGTGGGTGTGTGTGTGTGTGCGGTTTATTAAAAAAATAACGACGGGTCGTCCACACACACGCTTGCAAAAAAAAGCAACGTAATTTTGCTTGCTCCTTTTCACCTTTCCGATGCCCGTAGGTAGGACCTCTGTCGCTCTCTAGCCAGCTCTAAGTATAAACATCCTCGGTTTCATAATTTAAGACCCGAACCCTACTGAAATAGAAATACGCACACACACAAATTCTCTCGCATAAACATAGACACCCGTTGAATAATTGAACGTCCCACTTTGCCCACTAATGAACTTAGCTCTTTATTCCTGTCTCAATTTCTTCCTGTACCTATCTATTACTGTATTTCTCTATTTCTGTATAGCTCTTTTGTTTCTCGCTTCAATCTTAGCTAAATGTTCTCAGAGTTATTTCAAATTCATAAACTAGAAACGTTTCACGAAGCCAACTAAAAAAAAGAGATGTGATATTGTTTCGTGATTTAGTATGGCGTTGCATGCAGCGCAGTAAATGTTTTCATCGGCAGAGTTGGGTAATTCATGCACGCCAACTATAGATAACAGGAACCACGATAATACGCATCAACTACCCCATTGTGTTTCAACTACGTCTATCACTGCGATACTGCCAATGCTTCACGTTCAGTTGTCTAATACTTTTTTCTTTTTTTCCAGGTATGTGCTTTCTGATGTATACAACGCACCCCCTTAATGTACCGGCGCTCGTAAGTATACGCATTAGTCTTTTAGTGAGATTGTTCAATTCAATTATTTCTTATTTGCTTTCGCGGCTCCTTAATTCCATTCATTACGGTGTGTACGGGGGATTTACATACAAATTGGCGGGTGCTGCGCGCGTTTCGGAAAACTCTCTTTCCCGCACGACGCGCTCGCTCGCATCAAAAACGACGCAATCTGATTTTGAGGGATCCCGACGAGCACAGGCTGGTAGCTAGCGCAGTCGGCGCATCAGGTCCCGCGCGCGCCGTCGAGCGCTAACGGCTATAAAATTGTTGCTAATTAAGGTCTTTAGGGAATGATGATGATGGTGGAAACAGGGGCGGGGGGAAGGGTGACGGACCGGAGGGGCGAGCAACATGAATTTTTAATGATTGACGACAGAGCGCCATTCAAACCCTCGACGCGCATATTTTTTTATCAAGTATCATAATTAGCGAGGGACGCGAGCGAGGTGGAATATAACCCGAATTCAAATCCGGTCGTAAATTTGACATATTTAATCTTGATTACGCGGAGGGCATATTTGCCGCCAAGTCTGCGTGGGCCACGGAATCGATAATCCTCTGCCTCAAAATGAGAATAATTGTAACACTGGAGCTTGAGGTTCCGCAGTTTTCCTGTAGTTCAAACTTGCTAGTTATCGTAAGCTCCAACGCGCTAGTCTGCAAGCTGGCTCTTTTAACCGATTCAGTCATAACAGAGAGTGATGATCAGTAACTACTGTAAAGTTGACACCTTCCAAGTAATGTCGTAGTTTCTCCATACTCCACATGACGCTGAGACACTCGAGTTCAGTGGTGGAATAGTTACGTTCCGCCCGCGATAGAGAACCACCTGTGCGCTGATGCGGCTGGCTGTAAAACATGCGGTACAATAAAATCTGGGCACGGCTTCACTGCATCTCGTTCGGCTCCAGAAAAGTCTCTTCAACCATACCCGATCAAAACCAAGCTATGTTTTTTGCACCAGCCCCGTCGATCGAGCTGCGATCGTTGCAAAGTCGTGAATAAACCTGCGACACACGTAGCGCAATTCAAGAAACTCCGTAAATCCTTAGTGTTGCGCAGGGTTGGAACTCTCAGATTGGCCCCCACTTCGGATTGATCCACTTTAGATGCACTCACTCTTGGTCCAGTGCGATCCACCACATAACTAATTTATTTTAGCGAAAGTCGACAAGAACAACGTTTGTCAAGCCTGCCGAGCACAAACGCGGACAAAGCTACAAGATGAGACTCAAAATCTGGCGACACAATAATGATGTCGTCAAGGTAGCAAAAGACAGAATCAGATCAGTCGTTGCTAGGCGGCCGGAGCAGTGCTCGGCCCGAAGGGAATTCGACGGAAATGGGACAACGGACCACGACTTGGCACCGTGAAAGCATCATTTCCGCATTTTCTTGTTGTCTTCTTACAGACCTCCAGCAGTTTTTCATAAAGAAAAGCACGGCCAAGTCGATCTCTAGCTCGAGGCTTTGCTTCGCTCGAACGTGGGTTCCAGCGCCGCGGTTTGAAACGATACACCTCTCTCTACAAGCTTTTCTCATTAAATCTGAAACCTCAAGCAAAAAAACGCAATTAAGCCTCCCACTCGTTTCTTTTTCCCCTTTCATGGGACACGCCTCGGGGCCATTTCCATTTTTAGCATTCTTACGGAAGCGTACGCACCTAGGGAAAACGCAGATAGACAGAGAGACAGAACAAAGGGCAAACCCGAAAGTGCGAATCTCATTACTCAAATGGAGCAGCAGGTAGGTTAGCCGAGAAATCCCACGGAGAAAAGAATAACGAAAGCCACCGCACTATGTAAATTGCTGGTGTGCGAGAGTCTAGACGTATTTATAGCGCGCGTCCATCTATCCTTGTATCCATGTTTAACAAAACTGTCATAATATTACCAAACTAAACACAATGCAGCTCGCGCGCGCGCTAACGATAACAAATACACGAGTAGATTGATACAAACCCCGGTTATGTGTTGCTTGAATCGGTTAACTCAACAAATCGATTCGAGTCTAGACGGCACAAAAACTAAGGCAAACACCGAAAAAAAGTACGTTAGAAAAAGAAGTGGACTCGACGGCGAAAAGTTTTTCAAGATGTACCAATAACACAAGACGAAAAAAATTGGTAACACAACAAGAAGCTGTTTACGCGCGCACACACACACACATGCCTACCTAGCCAAAACAACCCCGAAAACATCCAAAGCTTGCCCGTACAAGGCACCGGAGAGCTTTCCCTATTGATCGCGCGACCATCATTCAAATTACGTCGACCGTTAATTGAGAGAGAAGAGCGCGCGAGCGAAACGCGGAGGGCTTATTCAGACCCTTCGGATTTTTTTCGAAAATCGCCCCGTGATGGCGGCAACATCAAAAACCCTAATTTAGCTAATGGGAGGGGGCTCGAGGCTTTGGCTCGTTACAGCCAGGAGCTTATTTTTTCGTGCATGCGTGTGTATGTAGCGAGCATCTATGTAGCGAGCCCATCAGTCCTGAATTTGAGCAAAGTTTGCCGGCTTCTAACAAGACGCATCCGTCTTTCTCCCAGTAACAAGGTAGAGACTCCAAAACATGCAAAAAAGCATCGTTTCTACCAATTATGCCACTCGCCGACCATCAGCCGTTTGGATTTTAAAAACTCGACAAAACACTACAAAATGACATATGCGTTTCGTTCACAATGAACAGGGCCCAAGTACCTATTTCCCTGAAACAAAAAATGCTACGATTCTCCTAGCCACCTGTCCACCATCAGTCGCTTCGGTTCGTGGCTGATTTCAAGCGCCCTGCAAAACGGGTCCTCACGACGTTATCACTGATTTGCAAGCCGACGATTGACTGTTCTGAAATGCTCGATCAATTGCGCGGTGCACGCTACGTAACTTCGTTTGATACCAAGTCAGCTTGCTGGCAAATTCCAGTAACACGTGAGTCACGCGAAAAGACTGCGTTCGCGGTCCAAGGCCGTTGAATGCTCCATTTCCGTCGTATGCCATTCGGGCTGAGTAATGTTCCGCTTGACAACGATTGACAGGTCTGATTTTCTGCTGCTGTCTTGACGACATAATCATTTTATCGCCAGATTTTGAATCTCGTATTGTAGCTCTCTCCGCAATGTTAAGGCGCTTGTTTTCGGCAGGTCCGACAAATTATGCTGATTAGTGTTGTTTTTGTCGACATTCGCTGAAGTACTTTGGTTATAGGGTAGACTGCACTGGGCTAGGAGTGGATACATCGCGAAGTGGAAGCCATTTTGAGTTTCTACCCCGCGTAACACAAACTTATGCGGAGTTTCTTAGGTCTCGCTACGTGGTATCATGAATTTGTCCATGACTTTGCGACGGTTTCACTAAGGTTTGGGCAAAGCTAACTTATCACACATTCAACTCTGTCGAAGAGGAACAAATAAGCCACGATTCAATTACAACGACAGTATTTGTTCCTATTCGTCTCCTAACAGGTCTCCCATTTCTTCATCAGGACTAGTAATGGTTCAGTAAAGGTTCAGTCGACCAGTAATGTATCCCTTATTTGCTTGCTCATCTTGAATCTAGATTAGTGATAGGCACTATCGATAAATTTTACTATCAAATGATCGACTATCGGATGACTGAAACTATCGAATGATTCATTAAAATTCATTCATTCACATGAATCTGTTGAATTCATTCATGTACTATTGAATCATTCATTCATTCATCGATTCATTCATTCATCCATTCATCCATTCATTCTTTTATTTCATTTCCAATCCATTCATCAATTTGATTCAATTATTCAACTGAAACATTACAAAATATAAACTCGCAAATTTCAGACTGATTCAAATTTATTTATTGTTATTCACGAAACGAAACCTCGTTATCAACCATTAGTTTCGGAATTGAATTGTCAAGGTAGGTTCTAGGTAGAGGTACTATAGGATTATATCATAAGAACTAGGACTGAGCACTTTGTGGTCAGTTGTCATTGTCGTAAATCGTAGGTAATTTTTGCAACTTGATGGACTTGACTGAAGCCACATGTCATTCAACGTAGTACTACTTACTGATATCGCAAAAATCACTCTGTGCAAAAGTCTAAGTTATAAATGCACATAACAACTTGAATGCACCGACGGCTATGAATGATGTTAGCGCGCCGTGGAAAAAACAAAAACTCCTTTCGTCAATTTCATCCGTGTCGACGAGCAATAAAAGTCCGTTTGAGTTTTGGGAAAGACATGCACTCACTTACCCATAATAATCAATAATTCAATACATTATAAAATTGTACATCTCATAATTCATTCCAAAAGATCGACTGAAAATCAAATTGTTCCATTGATTCATTGCTGCTTCCATAGAACATGAAAAACTGATAATTATACATAGGTATAACAAAAGTTTTAAATACAAGTAAGAATTCATCCATTCATTCGTTCATCAATTAATTCTGTTTCACATTCAAAATTATTCAGTTCATCTGTTAAATCCACTTGTATATTGAATCATCCATCCATTTATTCGTTCATCCATTCATTCGTCCGTTCATTCATCCATCAGTTTGTTTATTCATTCATCCATTCGTTCGTTCATTCGTTTATTCATTCGTTCATTCATTAGTTCATTCATCCGTTCATTCATTCATTCATTCGTTCATTCATTTATTCGATCATTCATTATTCGTTCATTCATCCGTTCATTCGTTCATTTATTCATTCGTTCATTCATTCATTTGAACGTGCAATCGAATTATTCGATATCTGACAACTATCGAATAATTCGATAGTGCCCATCACTAATCTAGATTACTTCTGGCTGAGTTTAAATAATCCCTGTTCTAGCACAGCGACTATTTTCATCCCGATTTCCAATAAGTTTCTCCCAGAATTAACCTCACAACTTCAGCGTATAAACACCCACGAATATAGCCTTCAATGATTGCGAAACATTGGAAACTTCCCTTGCACACCTTATGTTTACCTATTAGCGCTGATTAATCCGTCGACAACACACGTGTGTGGACAATTCCCTTTAGTAGATGCTTTATTGCGTCGCTTGTGCGTTCCAGGTGTGGTTTCTACTTTGTAGTAGCTCCGGCAAAAACCTCTTGTGCGAAACATCAGAGAATTTGTATATTCTAGTAAACACACAAGAAAATAATCATCACGGGAATTTCCAAAATTTCGTTATTATACCGCAGATACCGGGCTTTTACGACCGTCACTTAGCAAACGGAGCAGCGACCAATTGATCTCTTCTAATTTACTGTCTTGTTAACGACCGCGGTTGAAAGATGATGAGGTCGTAAACTCTGATGATGCGGGCTATAGATAGAAAATGCAACTTTGCCTGCGCGGGCTCTTTCACAACTCGCATTTCAGAAGCGTGTGGAAACGACAGGTAAATTTAGCGGCCTACGTTATTTTGTCTGAGCTACAATTTGACATGATCGTCACATTTTTACAGTCGAGAACTTGGGGACTCATCACGTCTCGAAAAGACGTGACAACCTGTTTTTCCCCCAGAGGAGTCTTGCGTACGTTATGACGCAAACAAAGCCAAGTTCTTTTCTTTTCGTTATCTCTGAGACGAGCATGCAGAAACAAACAATAAGGAAAAGCGAAACAAACTCCGATCTTGTATCAATTTAATTAATGGAGCATGTAGATGTATACAAAAAAACCTTCGATACAACGGGAAAAACTTTCTACACAATGAAGTTAGAGTAACCGGTACCCACCCACGCTTACAAGGGAATGGATACATCGAAAGTCAAATGTCGAAACAATTACTTGCTTCGTTAAAGCAAGCCTGGCGGCGGTTTGAAATGTCAACTTTTGGTGGTGATGATAACGAAACATCTCGGAGCAACTGAAGGTTTCTGGAACAACTGAAGTATTGCGAAGCAGCTGAAGGAACAAGGAACGATTCTTGAGCAAATGAACTTTGAGTACACTGGCAAACGAAACTCGCACGCGGGAATCAATAATTCGACTTGCGGGTTGAGTGTAGCTTACTTTGCGCTACCGCCAAAAAAAAAAATTACTCCCGCACTGTATCTGCGGGGTGTGAGCCAGAGATTACCAGTAAATTGCCCGTCTCAGTCGTTGTGATCCCGCTCATCCGTCTCGCAGAATGTGTTTGCGGTTGCTGTCTATCACTCCATGTGTGCCAGACACTCCTCCACCCCCACACACCACACACCACACGACCGAGATTTCGCGCGCGCCTTCATAAATCTCTCCTTCCTTTCCCCCATCAGCGATAGTAGTAGTCGTAGTAGTAGTCCCCTTTCTTGCACTTATGTGTCGCGAGCTACACGAGCGATGCGGACGGAAGCTTATTATACGCGAATTCTGGCACTAATCTCTCTCCCTCCTATATACTCCAGAATAGCGAACGCTCCGGCTCTTTACCTTCAAATCGATCCGACTCGAACACAGGACACTACACAGGACATAACGAACGACTTCGTCCTCATTTCCATTCATGCCCGGGCGTCTCTCATAACCGGAATGCATGTTGTGTCGAGCCCGCCACTTATACTTGACATGATTTACGATCACGTTTGTGCCGAAAAGAACAGTTGCTTCGCGCAAAAAGCTTGCAGTGGATCTGCACGGGGTCTTTCAGTTGCCAACTCCACAAGCAAATTTGTCTTTTGAGATTCAGGCTACGTTATTGCTTTTCCAGGGTACATTTATCCTTTTTTTTTTTGCTACATTTGGTCTTAGATTGTTACAAGGTGATACTGGCATGAGGCATCGCGAGCACACAAGATGTGAGTGTGGTGCAAGGAAGCTTTCAATTTGGGGAAGAAGAGAGTAAACATGTAGTGGATGGAACTTGGCGGATTGGGACGATTTATGACTCATGACGTCTTGTGCCATTGGAGGGTCTTATATTGTTACAAGGTGATACTGGCATAAGGCATCGTGAGTCACAAAAGATGTGAGTGTGGTGCAAGGAAGCTCTCAATTTGGGGAAGAAGAGAGTATACATGTAGTGGATGGAACTTGGCGGATTGGGACGATTTATGACTCATGACGTCTTGTGCCATTGGAGGATCTTATATTGTTACAAGGTGATACTGGCATAAGGCATCGCGAGTCACAAAAGATGTGAGTGTGGTGCAAGGAAGCTCTCAATTTGGGGAAGAAGAGAGTATACATGTAGTGGATGCAACTTGGCGGATTGGGACGATTTATGAATCATGACGTCTTGTGCCATTGGAGGATCTTATATTGTTACAAGGTGATACTGGCATAAGGCATCGCGAGTCACAAAAGATGTGAATGTGGTGCAAGGAAGCTCTCAATTTGGGGAAGAAGAGAGTAAACATGTAGTGGATGGAACTCGGCGGATTGGGACGATTTATGACTCATGACGTCTTGTGCCATTGGAGGATCTTATATTGTTACAAGGTGATACTGGCATAAGGCATCGCGAGTCACAAAAGATGTGAATGTGGTGCAAGGAAGCTCTCAATTTGGGGAAGAAGATAGTAAACATGTAGTGGATGGAACTCGGCGGATTGGGACGATTTATGACTCATGACGTCTTGTGCCATTGGAGGATCTTATATTGTTACAAGGTGATACTGGCATAAGGCATCGCGAGTCACAAAAGATGTGAGTGTGGTGCAAGGAAGCTCTCAATTTGGGGAAGAAGAGAGTATACATGTAGTGGATGGAACTTGGCGGATTGGGACGATTTATGAATCATGACGTCTTGTGCCATAGGAGGATCTTATATTGTTACAAGGTGATACTGGCATAAGGCATCGCGAGTCACAAAAGATGTGAATGTGGTGCAAGGAAGCTCTCAATTTGGGGAAGAAGAGAGTAAACATGTAGTGGATGGAACTCGGCGGATTGGGACGATTTATGACTCATGACGTCTTGTGCCATTGGAGGATCTTATATTGTTACAAGGTGATACTGGCATAACGCATCGCGAGTCACAAAAGATGTGAGTGTGGTGCAAGGAAGCTCTCAATTTGGGGAAGAAGAGAGTAAACATGTAGTGGATGGAACTCGGCGGATTGGGACGATTTATGACTCATGACGTCTTGTGCCATTGGAGGATCTTATATTGTTACAAGGTGATACTGTCATAAGGCATCGCGAGTCACAAAAGATGTGAGTGTGGTGCAAGGAAGCTCTCAATTTGGGGAAGAAGAGAGTAAACATGTAGTGGATGGAACTCGGCGGATTGGGACGATTTATGACTCATGACGTCTTGTGCCATTGGAGCCAAGTGAGAGATAAGAGCAGAGATAAGAGCTAATCAGCATATTGCAACTTGAAACTGTTCAAGTTCAGTGTTTCTGCATTTTCATTGATCTAGAATTTGTGATGAAAAACAAGCGATCCTTATTTTTTCTTTCTATTCGATATTTCAATCCTTCAAGTTTGACAAAAATTGAGACACCATCATCAAATATTGATTATAACCGTATCACACTACACAATTTTTGGAACAATCTGCCAAAATAGTGTCAAAAAAACAACCATTTTGACAGATTGTTCCAAAAATTGTACAAGACATTGTGTAGTGTAATACAGCTACTGAGCTAATAATACTAAAACTTTGACTCGTCTACCACTAAGTGAAAAACATATATTTCACTCTATTTCAGCTATGTAAGACCTGGGAATTGCTTTTCTTGCTGGGATTGATGATGTCATAACAACAGGAGCTTGAGTTTGAATTATTTGGTATTTTGATTCCTAGTAAGTGCTAAAATTTATGAACCGCCAACAGGTTTACATGATTTAATTTCAAATCCATTGTCCGCTGAGCATGCCTCTTGGGAGTTTCACGTGTTATTCAATATTATTGTGCTACTTCGAAACTGTTGTTATTCGTCAGGGTCGACAAGGAAGCATAAATGACTTGTCAGGGTCGACAAGGAAGCAAAAATGGAGATAATCAATCGTCTGCTCAACCAGTTGGTCGTCGTTTCGCGATACTCAGTTTTCGCCGACATTTTCGTAACGAAACAAGAGCTATTGGAACCTCGCAAGTTTTGCGACTCTTTACGTCAATGAGCTGTTGAATTTTTCGTCTTCTTCAGGAAAAATTTGCTTAAAAAAATGATTGCTTTTTAAATCCTCAAAGGCTTCTAGTAGGGGGAGTCATGGCGCAAATGGCGCTCAACGTGGGGCCGAAGATCATAGGATCGCATGTAGGTGCATTCATTTGACTCGGGATGTGGGAGAACCCGTACTTCAAAAACCAAGCGTTTCTAATTTCTCGAAATAGTTTGAAGAAGACCTGTTTAGACAGCGAAAGTTGTGTATCCGACATTTAACCACTAGCTGTTTTGTACTCCATAGACGACATCGTTAGTCGAAAATTTGAACGTATTTAAATATTGATGTACTTCAGAACGTATCAAATGGCGCCCAACGTGGGACCAGAAACTGTCTCCGCTCACAGAAGGTGCTAAAATGGTACGCAACTGTGAAGAATGTATGTTCTCTTGAGTAAGAATAGTTAAGGTGGGATCAAAATGCAGAAAAGCCCCAGCTGATGGGCTGCATCGGAGAGTGGTCATGCACTGGCCGTGCCCCTTTGGGTGTTTACTTGCTTGGAACATGTGTTGAATCTTCTGATGGATCTAGTGTACACCTCAGGCGAGGGCACTGATATGAACTGCAACATGTATACGGGCGGCAGCCGAGGTGCGAAGCACCGAGGTATATCACGAGGAAAAAGGCATTAACGAGGTGCGAAGCACCGAGGTGTAAGAATTGTCGAGTATCATGAAAATCGGCCCCAAGTTGCATACTGGCTACATTCATGTAGGTATTACAGGCACAAAGGGACTGTGCGAAGCACCGAGGGATGTCGAGCTTCACAACTAAAGCTATGAACGATGTTCAACTACAGTAATTTCCTTCGATTTTCATCAAATCCAAAACGTCTAATCGAGTAAAATTGCTGAAAAAGTTACATTTTGGCCCTGGTATCTTACGTATCCTCCAAAAAAAAAAACTACAATGAGCTTCAAGGTTAACTTCATGTACCGAGCTTCAAGTAGACTTCATATTGGCATAAAAGAGCTAACGTTGAGGCTTGAAAGCGATGTGACCTAAGCTTTCCACGCCCAAGAGCAGTGGATATTTGGAGTTTTGCAGACTTGAAGTCCACTTTATCTTCTGGTTTGAAATGTCAAGATATTTTCAGAAACTTAATGAAACGAGCTTTAAGACAAACTCCATGTTGGCATCAAAGAGCAAACGTTGATGAGGCAATGAAGCGAGGTGAGCTTAACTTCCAAGAGCTTGAAGCAGTAGACATTCGGAGCTTTGCAACTTGAAGTCGACTTTGGCAGACCGACTTGAAAGATCAAGACATTCTTCCAGAAAACTTCTTGAAGCTAGCTTCACTGTAACCTCTCATCGACTTGAAAGATCAAACGTTGAGGCTGTGAAGCGATGTGAACTAAGCTTTCTACAACTCGAAGTAGTAGATATTTGAAGCACTCTGCACATTTGAGGTCTACTTTGGGAGACCGACTTGGAATGTCAAGGTATCCTTCAAAACACTTCATGAAGTGAGCTTCAAGGCAAACTTTATGGAGCGAGCTTCAAGGTCAACTCTACGTCGACATAATCGAGCAGCCCTTGAGAGGCCATGAAGCGATGTGAGCGAAGTTTTCTTGAAGCAGTTGCAGACATTTGTAGCTCTGCAGACTCAAAGCTATTGTCGGCAGACCGTCTTGGAATCCCAAAGCATTCCTCAAGAAAACTTCAAAACAAATCAGCTAGGGAATAGTCTACGAAGCGAACTGCCGACGAAGCCATGTGAAGAGTAACGGAAAATTTTGGAATCTCGAAGCGGTAAAGATTTGTTACTTTCCAGACTTGTGAGTACACTTTGACGCTACAATAGCTGGGGCTTCAAATTATTGCGAAATCAGCGATGTCTTCATCGAGCATTATTGCGAAATCAACACTAGAAACGAACAAGGTTTCAGCAAGTAGCTTCAATACACCGTTTCGACCAGTGGAGACAATGAGACTTGACGAGACTTCTTACTGTTATTTCACTCCAGAGAAAACTTGACGCGACGCCACATCACCCCCGTTCGTGACGCCGCTAATCCTAACGTCCTGAAACATTTACGGTTTCAAATATTCAGGCCAGACCCCACCGGACACGCTTAATAGGGATCCGCAGTTCGGTTCTTCTCCCGGCAGGTCCCAGGTGAAATATTCACACGCCTCCTCCTTCCTCCGTGGGTCTACTCCATCGTCTCACTCCCCCTTTATGCCCCCTCCTCACGAACAACAAGGCATTCCGAAGTGATTTATGGCGAAGCTCGTGCTCCCGGCTACATTTTTATACGAAGAAGCTCAAGGCGTGCGTAGACAACACTCTGCGTGGGTCGCATAAATCCTTCCAACGACGTTATCTGTCTCGTTATCTTGCCGCCGTGGTATGATGGTTAAGGAACAACACGTGTTCTCGGAAGAAAAAAGTAATTGGGATTCCTGGGAAACGCCGTTCCGTCGGTCGCGCAGTATACTTCATAGAATCGTAACTCAGAAAGGATTTTCTAATAAATAAATCCAAAAATAGAAGGGATTTTCAAATAAAGACAGCATCGAGTTTTATTGAATCGTGTAGCTCACCTCTGACCAGTGTTAAAATTCCGAGGGGCATGACCAAGATGGCGACCATCAAGTCGGTGATGGCCAGGGACATGAGGAAGTAGTTGGTGACGTTTTGAAGACGGCGTTCCCAGCAGATCGCCAAGCACACCAGGATGTTGCCGGCTGCGGTGCCGACTGCCAGGATCAGAGCCGACAAAGCCCACCAATTGCTGTTGAGGTCTTCGAGGTCGAGGGTGGAGTTCGTGGCGTTGTTCCTCAGGAAACCGGAAGTGTTGTAGAAGATTATGGTGGCCTTGTGGTAGACCTTGACGTCATCATCTGCCATGCTTTGGGTGGCTCTTGGATCTGAAAACAACACGAAAAACTCAACTTGGGGTGTCTGGTACTTTTATGAACTAGCTCAACATGGCTCGATTTATAACAGCAAGACTTGAGATCACTTGTATTGAAATTTGACCAGAAACGTCCAGAAAACCAGCCCTGATTTTTATCTAGAAAAAATCACGAGACCGAAGCTCGATTTGGCTTACGCAATCGAAAAAAAGGCTTTGCAGTTTTGTCTTGGCATACTGGAATAGCTTCGTTGCGAATCGTCTTGCAACGAGCTACATAGCTGGAAAATGTGGAAATTGATCGGTTCGCGTGCGTTATTTTCGTTTCCCCTTTGCAATTTCCCAGAGCTATTTCTCACATCATTACCAGCGATTAATTTTCATTATTTTTTCTTTCTCACGCTCCACGTTGTGACCTTTCAAATTTGTTTCTACCAGTACTCGATGACGGGGATTATTAATGGCCCGTTTCAACGCACACACCATACCGGAGAGGTTGTTACGAGTTTCGGCTGTTACAAATTCCTTTTTTGGCGGATGGCTCTGAAAAATCGCCCTGAAGGAGCAATTTAGTTCCATCGTGCATGTGTCGTGTTCTATTTTTGAGAGAGAACAGAACAGGCGACACAGCAAAAAAAACATTGACCGGACCTGTCCATAGCGGTTAGTTTGTTGCACGGAGGCTAGGCCACCGGCATATAGCCAAAAGAGATTGCATCGTTTTACGATTTTTCAGTCATTTATAGTCTCACCGGGAGAGACCGCGTTACGGGTCACGAACTGAAATTCAATTTTCCATCCTTGCTCTCTTTTCATCACTCCACCTATTTCCCTCCCGTCCGTTCTTATGATACTTTTTGTGTGTGATTGGTGCCCAGCGTGATGGCATTTACGATCTAGTTCCTAGTGTGTGTATACGTGGCAAAAGAGACAATGTTGCGTCCAATTTTGGACTCGAGTTTCCAGGGGTTTATTGCTCAGAAAGATACGTATATGAAGGAGTTGAGTTGCACAAGGCAGGCTTTATTCATTTTCAGGACCGGCTTGAGACTACAGAATTGCTGGAGTTCAAGCTATAAAAACGCTGGCTGTTGCCACTATTTTCGCTGCTTCGTTATGGCATTTGTTGTGTGCAATAAACTTGGAAAAATTGAACAGGAAGAGATCGAATTGTAGCATGGGTAAGTTGCTAAAAAAGCTAGTGTGACTACCGTGCCGGGGGCTCCGAAAGCCGTTTTAGTATGCATGAACCCATGGAAGAAAAAAATAGGAACAAGAATAAATAGAGTCGAAGGAAATATTTTAAAAAACTAGAATTTTGTTTGTGGTAACTGACCAAGAAACCTACCGTGCCGGGAGCCCTGGCGACGCAAAAGGTGTTTTCATGTTGGTAAAAGTAAGTCTTCGTGTTGATCGAAGTAACGGAAAAGAAGAAAACTTCGAAAAGGAAAAAATTGCCACCGGGCAGATTTGAACCCGGTACACGCTGTTTGCAAACGAACAACTTCTATCCATCCAAACACATCTCACTCCTCGGTATAATAATTACCCTGGTTGAAAATTTTCTCAGCGCTCAATAAATTCCTTCTCAGTTCAGCAAAGCTCAGGTTAATGTTAATATGCCGATAAGCCGATAATGTTAATGTCGATAAGCAACTCGCGCTCTTATTGGTCAAAATTTTGATCTTTTTTGGGCCACTAGCCCTAAATTTCATCATAGTAGTGGTTTTAAGCGGCATTTGGCAGAATTCGGGTGATTTTTATCTACCCAATATCAGTTGCTATCTGAAGACATTTTGGCACAATGTCTCTGGTTCAAATTAACATTTTGACAGGATTAGAATGATTTTCAACTTTTTCAAGTGACACCTTGACAGATTTTGGTGCCTGAGCAATTGAGGTTTTGAGTAGTTTTGGTGGTTTCAAGTAATGGTCAAGCAGTGTAAGCAGTAAGTTTCAGTTGCTTTAGGGTGATTATTTGGCAGCTTTGAATGGTTTGTCTTTTCGAATGACATTTCGACAGAATCTGCTGGTAGTTGAACAGTTTTTTTTCTTTTTTTTTTTCGTTCTCAAATGACGTTTTGTACCATTTTGCTGGTTTCAAGTGATGCGACTGGTTTTGGCATGGTTCTAAGTGATGTTCGAGGAAGTAGCGATCGAAATATTTTTTTGCCAAATTCCAGTTATTTTTCAATAAGTAACATTTTGGCAGTTTATCACACCGATTTTTATGTTTTTGTAGTGGTTCAACCGATTTGATTTGCTGTTCTATTTGACGGATAGGTATTTGACGTACTGGTGATATTTCGACAACTTGAAGGATGCAATTTTGATAAAAATGTATGGAATTGTGTTTCTTGGCATATTTCTAGGGTTTGAGCTTTGATATTTTGCAAGATTGCTTTGATATTGTATAGTGATATTATGACCTATTTGAGACCTTGGCTATACTCTTATAACAGATTATAAATTAGTCTGGTAAGATTATTGATATTCCGACATGTTTCAAGATGATTTCCATAGATTTTGTTAGTTCAGAGTTTTTTTTCTGATATGTTCCATGAATTTTGGCAGTGATATTTTGAGAAAATTCTGTAGATTGTAGATAGATTCAAATACTGTATTTTGCACACTGATTCTGTTGATTTGATTTGATTCTGTCACTCAGTCAATCGATATTCGACATGATTTGGATATTTAGACATAGAACCGATTTGTGTGTTGTTTCAGGTCATCTGGGCATATTCCAAGCTTTTTTGTCACATTCACATTATTCACATTTTTTGACGTATTTTATTGGTTCTAGTGACATTCTGACTGATTCGATCAGGTATTTCTGGTCACATTTTGATATATTTTAGTGGAGGCAGTATTTATGCAAATTTTAATAAAAGTTCAGAAGTGATAGCGGAACCCTTTTTTGTACTTTGACATGATTGTCATTTTGACAGATTTCAGTGATTCTACGTAACAT
Source organism: Anaspis maculata (assembly GCA_949128115.1). NCBI lineage: Eukaryota > Metazoa > Arthropoda > Insecta > Coleoptera > Scraptiidae > Anaspis > Anaspis maculata. Next base: position 11,498,220 of record OX421964.1, on the reverse strand, counting down.
TTTGACAGATTCAACCATTTTTCATCACATTTTGATAGATTCATTCATTTTTAGTCCCGTTAAGATATATCCAAGTGTTTTGCAACATTCATGCAGATTTTCATGGTTGGAAGCGATACGAAAACCATGTTTTATACATTGCCTTGCCATTTCAACAGATCTCTGGCTTTTCTGGTCACATTGTTAAAATTCTAGTAATTTCAATCATAGTTGCACATAATAAAAGCTTCGAGTAATGCGGTAGGTAACCGATTTTTCTATTTTACCATGTCATTTGGACAGTTTTCTGGCTTTTCGGGTCACATTTTGACAGATTTCTTTTTTTTTTTTTCACAAACTCGATTACTTCTGATCACATTTTGATGAATTCTATAATTTCTAGTCAAATTTTGATATATTCAAGTGTTTTGGAAGATGTTTGCAGATTTTAATAGTTTGAAGCGATACAGGAATACATTTTTGTACTTTATCATGTCATTTTGACAGATTACATACTTGTTACATTTTGATTTATAGTCATTCGAATTTTTTTTGCAGATGATTAAAATTCTCAGTGATAAGGAACCTATTTTTATAACTTTGTCATATCGATTATGACAAATTTTAGACTTTTCTTGTCACATTTTAACTGACTTTCTTGATTTCACGTAGCATCTTGTTCAGTTTTCACTGTTGTGTTTTGTACTTTTCCACGTCTTCTTGACAGAAGGCTTTTGAAAGACGTTTGTAGTTTGAACAAATATCTTGTCAGATTTTCACGTTTCCAATTGATATATTGACAGATTTCACTGATTTGTGGTGAGAATTTTGACATGTTTTTAAATATTTCCAAAATATTTGTTTTCAGATTTTGATGTTTTCAGTTGATTGCTTCAGTTTTTTCAGAAATGTTTCAAATAAAATTTTGACAAATTCAGTGCTTCCAGTTGATTTTTGGACAGATTCCAGAATTTTCTTGTCACATTTTGATGGATTCTAGCCATTTGAAATATTTTTGCAGATAATAAAAATTTTGAGCGACTCTGGAACCGGTTTTTGTACTTTGTCATGTCATTTTGACGGATTTCAGGCTTTCCTGCTCACATTTTGACAGATTTTTTTCATTCCACGTGAAATCTTGACAGGTGAAGAGAGAACGGGTGTGTACTTTTCCATGTGTATTTGACAGATCTAAGGCTATTGACAGGCTTTTATGGTTTTGGAAAAATATCTTGCCAAATTTTTACTTTTTCAATTGGTATTTTGACAGATTTGGTCATGTTCCAATAATTGATATTTTGTCCGAAGTTGCCGTGCGTCTAAGCATTACATCTTTCCACAGACTTCTATGGTTAAAATATTTTCACATTTTTAAATTGTTTTGAATGAAATTTTGGCATATTTAAATCGTTTTTAGATGCAATTTTAACAGGTGTCAATCATTTAAAATGCGATTTTGACAGTTTACAGTGGTTCAAAGGCAATTCTGACAGGTATTAATCGTTACCAATATGTTTGACAAGTGTCAATCGTTTCATCATCGTATCAGTCGTTTCGAATGCCATTTTGATAGTCACAGTAGCTTCAGGCGTGGTATTTTGAAAGGATTCGGTGTTTTCCATTGATTTTTGTAGTTCACAGAGTGGTTGAAATTTGCCAAGTTTCAGCTGTTTACTTCTTCAGTGACATATTGTCAAATTTCACTGATGCGATGTGAAAATGTTTACTTTTTCCAATATTTGAAAAGTATTTTGTACCAGATTTTGGTGTTTTCACTTGATCGCTCCGATTTTCTTAGCGATGTTTCAGAGGAAATTATGACAGATTTACTGCTTTCAGTTGATGTTGAAACAGATCTTTGGTGGTTTTCGAAACATTTTCAGTTTCGACAATTTCTTACACCATTTATGGTCCAAAGAGAAAATAAAGATTCAATAATTTATCATTTATTTATTATCTTGAGTATTTTTGTTTCAACATTTTGACTCATTTTTCGTCGGTTTATATTTGATATTTTCACGATTTCCATAGTTTTGGAGGCGATGTTGTAAGTGGTTGCTATGTTTCTTTGAGGTTTCATTTGTTCCAGAGTTGTTTTGACAGATTTTAACAAATTTTGGCGGCCCAAGCTGCTTTTTGAGAGATCTTGATGGTTCTTTGTAATGTTTTCCGCGTTTTTGCGATTCAACTGTTTACTTTTGACCAGATCGCACAGTGTCTCAATTATTGCTCTTTTTGGCAATTCAAGCGTCGCCTTGGCAAGGTTTTTCTGGTTAGAAATGTCATATAATTAGATTTTGAGTATTTCCACTTAGTTCTTTGACGAATTTTGAGTATTTTCAATTGAATTTTGACGAATTGGCGCAGTTTAAAAAAATATTTTGTCACATTTCAGGGTTGTTTCTCACGTGAAACTTGAACTGATTTTGGAAGTATTTTCGAAATTTCTATTTTGACAAGTTTGAATGCTTTGAAATGCAATTTTAACAGATTTTAATGGTTTCTAGCAATATTATGACTTATTCAAGTTTCCTCGATGTGCTATTGCGACCGATATTTGCTTTTTTGCAAGAAACTTCTTGGAACTTTTCAATCGACATTTTGGTAGGTCTTCGTAATTTGAAACATACTTTTGTCAGACTCAATTTTTTTTCAATTGATATTTTGACTAGTCGGAGCAGTTTTATTGCATGTTTTGGTTCCGGTATTTTTCATATTTTGACGGATTCCAACGCCAAAATCAACATTTTGACCCATTTCATTGTAATGAATCGGATTTTTGTGGGGCGGTTTTGATGAGCATTTTGTCAGATTTCTGTACTTAGGTGAATCAAAATAATTTAACATCCATCGAAGTCATGTCAACTCAACTTAATTATAGAGTATTTTGGTTGGATTGTTATGGTATTTTGGTGAGCCTTCAACTAAAACATTCTAGGCGATTCATTATAGAATAGCAAGGAAGTACTGAAATAACTTAGAGGGAAACCTTCGGAACGATTCGAGAATTCGAAAAATTCGAAGAACCTTCGCCGCAGTTGGTACAGAAAAGCATTTTGCTAGCGCGTGTGCATCTCATCAGAATACTTTGCTTCACGCGCTCGTACGATGTGCGTATGTCTATAGTATGAAATTAAAATATTTACGAAAAAATCTTTTGTGCTTGTCACTTCAATTAATCGAACATTTCAATCGCCACGTAAATATTTACCGGCCAACGATTTGTCTAATCCGGTGCGTGTATGTGTGTGCGCGCTTATGGCTATTTTCGTATTTTCCATAGAATTTATGGCGAAACACCTTTCGAAAAAATTAACATAAAGTGTTGCGTTCTAATTTTCTATTTATTCAAACACTTGTTTGGGTTCGTATTATTTTCACAGCCTTTAGTTTTATTTTTCTTTAGAGAAAGAGAGCTTCATATTTTTAGAGAAAATCGTTTCCAAATTTCTGATTATCGCTTTCCAATTAATTTTTATGTGCGTTCTGGTACCGGCACCTCGGCAAAAGCAGACGTTTGCAGTTTACGACTCGTGCACAGAAGCGGCAGTCAAAATAAATTTTCAAAGATAAGATATAAAAAATTGTTATTTCAAATCTATAAAAAGCTCGACTTGTGCTGAAAAATTCAAAATGTGATTCGCTCATGCGGCATTGTGATTGAGCTCATTGGACGTATGTACAAGTTTTCATTTTTTGAAAAAAGCTTCACAACTCTCCGGCTCTAAATTGGAATTATTATTGTTGTTTCGTGATTTTAGGGGAAATTGCACGTTATCATGATTTATTTGCTTTAGCTCTGGCTGTTTGCAATCCAATCATTTCAAGTCCAACATATCGGGGCGAATATGTGTTTGTGCTGTAATTTGTGTCGGTATGGTGCACTTTTGTGTTTCCAATCGTATTGACGAGGATTAAAAAGCTTTACACTTTTTTTTTTCCTGGTAATGAATCCCACTATCAATTTGAAATCGTCATTAACTTCATGCGTGAACTTCTCTCGTCAAAAGTTGAGGGTGAGCCAAAATTTGCTCCGATTTCGAGTGAGGATATCTCTGGCAAAAAATATCTGGTTTGGGAAAAGCTGATGGCGCCTAAAAGGGCTTTCTTTCGGCTGCAAGACGCTACGTCGACTAACAACTAACAACATGATTGACTGAAGGGTTCATCATTTTGAAAGTTCTTCAAGCTTTTTGGAAAAAAAATTGATCTCTTGCCCAGCTTTGGAAAGCAGCTATTCCCAAAAATTGTTTGACTTTTGGTCGTATTTTATCGAGTTCTTGATTTTTTCTGGACATTTGTATAGAAAACTTTATCCTCTACAACTTTGATCCCTGACAATTTCTGTACAGTATCTGTCACCGTTATCTCTGCGTCCAGGAAGAAAGAAAAATGTATGCAGTTTTAGGGTTTTTATTTTGCTAATGATGAACGTTTTGATTTTTTTTCTCTTCGTCGTTTTCCATTAACCGGGTACAGGGTCCATGTACAGGGTGTTTGCAAACTTGAGGTAGAAAATTGAACCGCAGTTAGGGAAATACTCCAAAAGTGCCAGAAAAATGTTGAAAAAAATGTTTCATTTTTATTTTTGGGAATATGGAGGGTCGAAAGGTGGTCCTTCGACCCCTCCCATTTTCGTTATTTTGAAAGATTTTTGGGAACTCTTTCCAATAGACCAGAAATCTTTTTTTTTTCAACCTTTGAATGTGTCTTGTAATTTTATTTAGTGAACAGGGTGAGTCATGAATTGCAAAAATTCGTTTTTTCTCGAAAATACCCGTGAAAGGTTCTAGAATTTATAAAACTGATGTAGAACAACAAATAACACAAATAGGTCCCATATGAAATTTTCTGCATGCATGTTTGAAGAAAACTAGATTTTCAGGATTTACGACTCACCCTGTATAGTATAAATAAAATTACAAAACACATTCAAAGGTTCAAAAACATTGCTTTTTGATCTCTTGAAAACAGTTTACTAAAATCTTCCAAAATCACGAAAATAGAGGGGGTCGAAAGACCACCTTTTGACCCTCCATATTTTCAAAAATAAAAACCCTAAATTGAGTTCAACATTTTTCTGATACTTTTGAAGAATTTCCGTAACTGCGGTTCAATTTTCTACCCCATGTTTGCAAACATCCTGTATTCTCTACAGTATCAAGTTTCCGAAGGAATTTGTCTTCACGATTTTGAAATGAGCACAACACTGTTAAAATATTTCTCATCCACTGAAACTCCGCTTTACATCTCACCGCTACAAAGTTCATGAGATACCCATTTAGTCCAGTTTTCACTACTCTTTTTTTTATGTACAATTCACTTTTCACGCTTCGGCGAGCGGAAAGTAGTTATTTACGCCCGCTCAACGGCAATTGTAAACTTTCAAACACCAATTGAACTTGAAAGCCGGCCCAATTTCAAGACAAGTCGTGGGAAAAGTCTATTTTTAAGTGGTCGGGATTTGTATTACTATGTACTCAAACTCAATAAAACATTAATAGGAAAGAGCTCATTTCAATACTGTATGAGGGAAGTTTTATTTCCAGCTGCGATCAATCCACTTTTTTTTATTGAAAGAAAAAGAAACAAAACCGATTTTCCCGAGCAATGCGAAGAAACTTTTCTCTATACGCTTCCGGCAGTTGAGAGTCACCGAGTTATACGACGCTTCCAGTTTTTCAAGTTGTGCCCAGATGTAGGAAAACTTCATAACGCTTTTATGAAGTTTGCAAAAATAAATAAAAAACTTTTCAAAAAACTATACAGGTTGATCCTGGAAGGTACGATCAAAACAGTGCTAGGTTTAAAATAATGAAAAAAACTGTTCGACCCAAATTTTTGAATGTATAGTGTCAAATTAAAAAAATATATTGGAAATTCTGGTGACATAATTCCGAATAGAAATATCAACTACTGGGTGCGTACTAGATTTTCATTCGGTATATTATACAGTTGAACACTGTGAAATGACCAACCGAATGGTTTGGAGGCATTTGAAAAAAAAAATTATTTGATATTTATTTTTCATAATTCTCTGTCACCAAACAATTCCCTGAAATATTTTGAAATAACGAAATTGAAAGGGCTCGAAAGACCAACCTTGAACCTTCATGGCTTTAAAAATTAAAGCCAAAAACAGGTTCAAATTTTTTCTAAGGCTTCGTAAGAGATTGCATATTTCGTATCACTGTTTCTGGTGCGACATTTGGAGATCACCCTGTGTAAGTCGGAAAAAAATTTCATTATTTTTTTTTGTGGGCTTCATAAGAAGATCCAAATACCGAAGTAATGTTTTGATCCGACTTTTGGGATCACTCTGTAGAAAACTCGAAAAATTATTCAGCCGGTGGTTGCCCCAGAGAAAATTACAATTACCAATTATTTATTTCGTAAAAATAATCGTCTTCCAATTGCTGCACATTTTTATTTTGTGTTGCACTTTTTCCCTGTTAGTTTTAAAAGTTTTTTTTAATACACCAAAACACTAGCTACACCTGAAAATTTCCCATGTAACAATTATTATTTTCTAATTTTTCACAACAATTACTGATGATTTTTTAATATGAATTTTTTTTTTTCGAAAACAAACACTCAAGTATTTTTCGAGTCGTTTTTTAACACTGGAAGTATTTTTTCGGAATATAATTGCCCAACAATGATAATTATTGAGGTAGGTTTTGAGACTTATTCCGGCGCGCGGCACCTGTCGCGCGTGGTTTCGACGTCCGCGTGCCTCATCCTGTGGGGCGTCGCGACGCGTCCTCCCGACGCGGCGTCATGTGTGTCACTAGATAACCGGTGCGAAGGCATCGAAGGCGGTTCTGATCGGACCGGCGGCTGCGGCGCGTCGTCGTCGGAGGCAGCGGCGGCCGGCGTCGAAAAAGCGAACGGCGGCGGCGGCCCGCGAATCTGAAAACGGCGGCGGCGGCGACTCTTGGATCTTTCCTTTGAAGTTTTTTTTTTCTGCGTGACGAGGAAGAATTTGTGCAAACTTTTATTAGATTAGTCTGCACTTCAACAACAAGCACTTTAATAACAAGCACGCTCTTGTTTCTTTGTCATCCGAGCCTAGTGAGGTGAATAACAGAAAAAAGCCGAGCTCGAATATCACAAGTGGGCGAAGTTCATTCGGGTAGTGACAAAGCGGCCCGTGTGGCAACCGTTTAATTATTCTGTTTTGTACATTTGATCGGTCAAAATTGTGCGTCTCGCTACTTAATCGGCGAAGAAGGTTCAAAGGCTTGCCACTTTTTCACAAATATTTTTTTTCAAAATTGCTCGTCAAGCTCGGTTTACACTATAAAAATTATAACTATAATAGTAGCGGCGAGGCTTGTACTTAACAAGTTCAATCTGCGTTTGCTATTCAAGCCTAGTAGTAAGAAAGCCAGAAAAACCGAGTGAGAATATCACGATATGACGAAGTACATCCCGATAGTGATAACGCGTTCCGTGTGGCAACCGTTCGTTTAAAAAAAAAAGTTGTTATTGAAACTTGTTCAGTCGAAATCGTGCGTTCCACTTAATAGCCTCAGTGTAAATGAAGCTTCAGAGCGTTTCCCAATTTCCATGAGTGTGATTTTGTTCAAATTGCAAATCAAGCTTGGTTTACACTATGAAAATTGCGATTATGACGACCGAGTGTTTGTATTCCATCAACAAGTACACTTTACATTGCGATTTTGGCGTTTGGCGTTATTGAAACTTGTTCAGTCGAAATCGTGCGTTCCACTTAATAGCCTCAGTGTAAATGAAGCTTCAGAGCGTTTCCCAATTTCCATGAGTGTGATTTTGTTCAAATTGCAAATCAAGCTTGGTTTACACTATGAAAATTGCGATTATGACGACCGAGTGTTTGTATTCCATCAACAAGTACACTTTACATTGCGATTTTGGCGTTTCGAACAAAAAGGTAAAAACTTAGAATATCACGAGACGGCCCCGTAGCACAGGTGGTCGTGCATCAGCCTGTGGTACGGTTGGTCCTATGTTCGATTCTTAGTCATGTCTAGACGTTTTGTGCTGTCCACAATTTGCGCCAATTAAGGTTTTTTCAAGTGTACAAAAATTAAATAAAAACGCGAATAACTCCTCTGGCGTTGAACAAGCCGATCTGAAGAAAAACAAACTTTTAAACTTTTCAAAATATCACGATTCACGGGTCAGTGCAGTTCATTCCGGTGGTGATGGAGCGTCCCGAGTTTTCACCGTCCGTATACCAAAAACATTTTTTCCAACAGTACTCAGTTTTTGCCTAATCGCGTTAATATCAACAAAGCTTGAGATGAATTAGAGCTATGCATCACTCTCACGAGTATTTTTCTCTATTAATATGCCTAATAAGCCTGGTTTACTCTATAAAAAATCCAATTATGGCTGCCCTGCATGTATTTTATCAATACCTAAATTTCCTGTTCTGTCAGTTTGGTCTTGAGACACAAATAACAAGAGAAAACCAACGCTGAGTTTTGCAAGTCAGTGAGGCTCATCCCGGCAGTGATGTAGCGTACCGTGTGTTAACTGTCCGTATATTAGAATCTTATTGATTTGAAACCCAGTCAGTGAAAATTATACTCCAAGTCGCGTTGATTCAAATGAAGCTTGAAAGCTAGATTAGCCGGTCTTCCACAAGTAATGCTTCTTAATAAAATTGCTCGTTAAGCTCGGTTTGCACCAGAACAATTGAGATTATGGTTGCAGCGTGTTTGTACTTTATGAACTAGTACAAGTCGCTTCTTCAGGTTGGAATTAAAAACAAAAACAAAAAGTGAAGAAAAACTCAAATACACGAGTCGGTCAGGTTCATTCCAGTAGTGATAAGGCGTGCCGTGTGGTAACTGTCCCTGTACAAGGAACATTACAGTTTTCAAACTAAGTTGAAATTGTACGTTTCCCTAGAATCTGAAGCCAATTTTTTATTCTATGAAAATAATCGTCTTCCAATTGCTGCACATTTTTGTTTAGTGTTGCACTTTTTCCCTATAATTTCTAAAGTTTTTTTTAATACACCAAAACACTAGCTACACCTGAAAATTTCCCATGTAACAATTATTATTTTCCAATTTTTCACAACAATTACTGATGATTTTTCAATATTAATTTTTTTTTTCGAAAACAAACACTCAATTATTTGTGTATTTGTCTTTTTTACAAGTTTTTATTGTCGGTTTGCACTACAAAGATACCTATTATGACGGCCGTGAGTTCCTTCTTCATCAACAAGTGCACTTTATCTCGTCATTTTGGCACTAGACAAAAATAACAAACAATAGACAAGAATAACAGAAAAACAGCTAGTCGGAATATTACGAGTCACTGTAGTTCATCTCGGTAGTGATGACGCGTTCCGTGTGGTAACCGTTCCTACACGAAAACCATTGTTTTTGGAAATTTCTTGGTAAAAAGTGTTCGTTTCGTCGCGTCAGTACTTCGGGTACCGCATAGCTTGAGATAAAGTATACATTTTCTCAAATTTTCAGTTTTTTTTCATTATTTTCGGTTTGCACCACAAAAATCGCGATTAAGACGGCCGTGCGTTTCTATTCCATCAACAAGTGCACTTTACCCCGTCATTTTGGCACTAGACAAAAATAACAGGAATAATAGACAAGAATAACAGTCACTGTAGTTCATTCCGGTGGTGATAACGTGTTCCGTGTTGTGACCATCCGTATCCGAAAATCATTGTTTTTTCACCCTTTCGATTCAGAATTGTACGTTTAATCGCAAAACAGCGTTCAAGATGAAGTTTTAGCTTTTCTCAACTTTCACCGAGTATTATCGAATAAATCTGCTCATCAAGCCCGATTTACATCAGTAAAAATTGTGGCCATGGCGATCTTTGTACCTTGTTCACACCAAGTAGGTACCTCTTCGTTATTTCGGTGTAAAGACGAATGTGATATGAAAAAACTGAGTTCAAATATCACGAATCAGTGATACTCATCCTGGTAATTATGTAGTCCTCCGCGTCGTAGCTGTCCTTATACGGGGAACATTGCAGTTTGAAAACTCGGTCAAAATTTTGCTTCTCGCTGAAACGCGCTAGTGTGAACAAAGCTTCAGATATAATATATTTTTACCCAAGTTTCACTGATTTCGTCGTGCTACGGGCTATGCAAGGGTCAATAACTAACGCAAATTTCATGTTATACTGTAAGTTGCGCGCCGCGCCGTCTACACTCGACTAAGCACACTCCGCCTTTACGTTATTTGAACAGGGGCAGGAATAGCAGGAGAATCTCGACTAAGACATCAATTCAAACATCATGAGTTGAATACATTTGTTCTGGTAGTGACGGAGCATTACGTGTAGTAACCGTCCGAATACAAGTATTGTTTTTTTTTCCAGAATGGTCCCGCCTTTTTCACGCAACTTTTGTTCAAGTTCATAGCTTTACCTTAGTTGAACGAGTTCTCTTGACGAAATCTCAATAGGCTCGATTTATACTACGCAAACTTGGTATCTCGTCATTTCTCTATACCTTTATCTCGTCATTTCTCTAGACTTTTTTGACTACCTGCACTTCATATCACCAGGAACTGCCTCTTTATTGCTCCAGCAGGAACGAACGTAACAAAAAAAAAAAACAATATAATGATTCGTGACATTCATCCCGGTAGTGATGGAGCGTTCCGTGTGGTATACGTCCGTGCACAACGAACGCCAAATTTTTTTGTCAATATCGTCCCACTTGCTTCATTTGATTGTAATTGCTCAAATACGGTATGTCACCACACGTATGCTCCATCGCGACCTAGATAAGTGTCGCTTATTCGCACAGTTATTCGCAGAGCTTTATTCATTTCGCGACGTGTCAACGAATCGTACCGCGTCGTTCCGTATTTCGCCTGGTGAAATTGCTCTGTTTTGCAAGGAAAAAACGCTATGACTTTATAAGAAAAACGCATAAAAGGAAAAAAACTGAGCCTAATAGCAAGAGTTTTTGAAACTCATCCCGGTAGTGATGGCGGGCTCCTTGTGGTATTTGTTAGTATACAACAACCACTTTTTTTTCCAGTTCCGTTCAATTCAAGCTTGCTTTGCCGTGATTGCTCAAGTACGGACTGTCACCACACTTCTGGTCCATCACGACCAGGTGATAAATATCGTTTACTCTCCAAGCTTGGTAGCAGAAAACGTTTTTTTTTAATGCCTTGCTCAAGCCTCCTTGCAGCACCGCTGTTGGGTGGGTATCCAAGGTGTTCGCTGGGAAATGACCGGAATCGAATACAACAGCCGAATGAACCACTTGAACGGCTGAAAGTCAAAGGAAAAATAATACGGCCGCAGCAGAGAGAGAATTGGGGTGCGTGTGGGGCAGGCCCGGCGTATACAGGCCCCCGGGTCGTATATACCGACGCCGACGTCGGGTAGGTTAAGGACGCTAACTCGGTTAAGCGTCGAGAGGGGGAGAAGAGAGGCAGGCGTCCCGTTCCGTGCCTGCCAGCCAGCCCCTGCATCGTATATACTCTCTGGAAATGAATGGGAAACGGGACCTTTCGTGCGCGTTCAGCGAGATTATGCCCGTAAATAAAAAATGCGGGCGTTCTCTGTCTGAAAGCGGGCCCGATGCGTCCTCTCTCGAAAACGTGCCGTCTTCCTGACTTTTTTTTCGGTCGGTCGGGTCGCGGTTGTTTAGAGCTTTTACGGGTTTTGCATAATGTACTCCCCGTTTCCACATGCTGTGAACTGCCACACACTCGCCGGGTAAAAATCTCGGCGTTTTTGCAGGTCAATTATGCAACGGGAAAGAAAAAGACGGCTGTAGTGATGCCGACAGCGTCTTGTTTGTGTGTGCTATTTATAAATCTTTCAGCAGCAGCAGCAGCAGAGATAGATCGGACAGAAATCTCGAAGGGTAATAATGACTCTTCACGTAAATTGAGATAAACAACACTAACGAAGCAGGCCTTGTCGCGAAGCTTCTGGAAACTATGTCAGCACTCGTTAATTTTGCGTCAGCACTCGTTAATTTTGCCAAACAGAGCTTGGGGAACAGCATAATAGCAGAGCTTGGTAAATGAAGGTGATCCAGGATGTGCTCATTCTGTTTTGTATTCATTCCTTCAATGAAGTGAGGCTTTTACTGGAAGCGGAAGCCTGCAACGCTTTGGTTTCAAAAGAATCTGATGTGTTACCCGAAGCAGCTCATTAGATTCTGAAAGGTGTTGCCAGGAAAAGCGTGCTGGTCAATTACCGCTGAATAAGCGTGTAAGTACGTTATTACATACAAACATGCTTTGTTTCGATACCCATCTTCTATTTGTACAGCCCGAATGTGTAGTATAATTTTATATAAGAAAGTTTTAGTCTGAGACTAACTCAACGCAAATTGCAACATTGGTGTCAGAAGTGGGATTTTGATACGATCAGCTCCTCTTCTTTCGATAATACTTGGACCCCAAAAATAGCCTAGGATCAAGTGACACAAGTCTGTAATACGTATAGTTGGCAACTGCACTTGCTCCGTTACGCTCCATTCATACAATAATTGATAACTATAAATAACAAGCTGTAACGACCGATTTGAATGCTCAATAAACTGGGCATCCGAATTGATTTCAGCTTCTCATGCCAACTCCCATCAAACTCTTTAAATAAATAAAAATACTTTCTTGCTGTGCTCGCGAAATAATTCATGCCGCTGCTGTGAGCTTTCGCTTTGAACTTCGCCCGAGGAAATATACTTCTACTTGAAAAAAGCTTTAAGCGAAAAAAACTTGTAACGAACAAAAACACAAGAAGTTGAAAGCTCGCCCGTAAAACTCGTAGGTATTATCTATTTTCCAAGTATTGTGTTGCTGTTTCGAAGAATTGAATCTCCTTGTTCGGAAAAAGTGAACACAATACGCCGTACCTATATTCACTCAGCTATAAAACATTCATTACGTTTGAAACTGCTATCAGTATTGTAGTCTGTGAGTTTTTCTATGAAAAATGTAACTAAAGAATACAGAGAAAAGGCGGGACGCTTTTAGCAAGTTACGTGAATTTTATGCTACGAAATTTGGTGATTGCAGTAATGGTTTTATCGAAAAAGCACTTTCACAGAGTTTTCAGCGCTGTTAAAAAGCTCTGCAAATTAACCATTATAATCCGTCGTAAGCGATTAGCAAAGCCGTGTGCTGATTTCGTGAGATTAGGCTCAGTGCTTCGCTGGATTTATTGCTCGATTAGATTTATTGTTTAATTGGATAATAAGTACTTTCCAGAAACGCGATACATTCCACGTCTTCTGCTATAAATTTGTAATGCCCCGACAAAATTGTGTTTTTCTCGAAATCTTGGCAGGAATCCGGGTCGTGATAAAGCATACGTGTGGTGACCGTTCGCATTTTAGTAATCACAACCAAACTTAGCTTCGGTGGAATACAATTGGAAATTAAGATATTGGTTGTAAACAAACGGATACCACACGGGACGCTTCATCACTACCAGGGTGAATTCCACCACTCTTGCTGCTAGGCTCCGTTCTTCTCACGTTTGCTCCATCAAATCACGACTTCCATCAAAACATAACGATTAGTCATGTTGCGACAGGTCGCGTATCAAACTGAGCTCGTTAGGACTGGTCACATGCAATCAAAATGTTTTTTTATGTTACAAAACGCACATGCTCGTCGCTAATTATCCGGTAAGCGACAGTTATCCATGTCGTGATGAAGCATATGTGTGGTGACCGTTCGCATTTCAGCAATTACAACTAGTTTATACTCACGTTTGTTTTTTATTGTTCCAGAACACCTGAGCAATGCCCGAGCGTGGTGAGCCTGCTGGCCGAGAGCTACAACCCCCACGTCAGGTACGGAGCCGCCATGGCACTGGGCATCGCCTGCGCCGGCACGGGCCTCCGGGAGGCCATCGCCCTCCTGGAACCGATGGTCCTGTTCGATCCCGTCAACTTCGTCCGTCAGGGCGCCCTCATAGCCTCGGCCATGATCCTGATCCAGCAGACCGAGCAGACCTGCCCCAAGGTCAGCTTTTTCCGCCAGACCTACGCCTCTGTCATCTCCAACAAGCACGAGGACGTCATGGCCAAGTTCGGCGCCATCCTGGCCCAGGGCATCATCGACGCCGGCGGCAGGAACGTCACCCTGAGTCTCCAGTCGCGAACGGGACACACCAACATGGTCGCCGTCGTCGGCACCCTGGTCTTCACCCAGTACTGGTACTGGTTCCCCCTGAGCCACTGCCTGGCGCTCGCTTTCACGCCCACCTGCGTGATCTGTCTGAACGGACAGTTGAAGGTAAATAAACTTCGATTGCTCGAACCAATCATGAATCAGTCATCCGTAAAAAGTCCATGCCCCCTCCGCTGGCATGAGGCATCCCCAGTAAAAGTGTAAGAGTGAGGTGCGAAGGGACTTATCGCCGTGTAAATTCCGCTCTGAAAGAATCAGTTGTTTAATCTGATCAAAACCTGCGAGTACTAAGCGCGTTTACTTTGCGTCTAACAAGGCAAAGGGTCGGGCCTCCACCATGTCACAACTGTAAGTTTGACTTCAAAAAGGCGACTTTGTCCGATCGATTCGAAAACGGTTTCAAATTGTTGATAATAGTCCAAATAATCTATCAATTTTCCCCTTCTATGCCTCAATCCCCAGTTATCATCACTTGACTGTGGAGAAGACGACTTCGTTGGTAAATTGTCAAATATTTAATCGGCAAATCTTTCGCACTTCACTCTAGCACTCTTTCCGTGGCGATGCCTTGTGCCAGCGGAAAAAGGCATCCCTTCGTGACAATGCCAAGGCAAATTGTAAATTCTAATGTTTTTTCCAGATGCCAAAGCTGGAACTGAAGTCAAACGCCAAGCCGAGTCTCTACGCCTACCCGGCTGCGCTCGAAGAAAAGAAACGCGAAGAACGCGAAAAAGTCACCACTGCCGTGCTCAGCATCGCAGCCAGACAGCGCAGACGTGACCACGAGCGCAAGCACAGAGAAGAAAAAATGGAGGTCGATGAAGACAAAGACGACAAGAAGGACGACAAAAAAGACGACGACAAGAAGAAGCCCGAAAAAGACGACAAGAAGACCGGAGCCGTGACTTTATCCACGACAGCCGCCGCCGCCACCGCCTCTGAAGACAAAGCGAAAGCAGCCGCGGCCGCAGCTGCAGACAAGGGAGAGAAGAAAGAAGGAACCAAGGAGGGAGCCGAGAAGGCGACCGAAAAGGCAACCGAAAAAGGCGCCGAAAAATCGACCGAAAAGGGAGCCGAAAAGGCAGCCGAGAAGGAAGCCGAAAAGAAGAAGGAACCCGAACCGAACTTTGAGATCCTCAACAATCCGGCGAGGTGCATGAGGCAGCAGCTGAAGGTGGTGACGATGAACGAAAACAGCCAGTACGTGCCGCTCAAGGACGTGTCGATCGGCGGCATCGTGATGGTGAGGAACCTGAAGCCGGGCGAGGAGGAGCTGGTCGAGGCCGTGGCGGCGTTCGGGCCGAAGGGCGACGACGAGAAGGAGCCGGAGCCGCCAGAGCCGTTCGAGTGGCTCGAAGATTGAATCTTCTCTAGCGTTTAGAAATTTATTGTAACTCCTTACCGCTTAATGTTGTACTAACCGCCAGGAATCTAGGCGATTGTAATCAATAAAATTAAATAAAGTATTAATAAACAGATGTCTTAGGTGGAATTATTGTCCATAGTTATGTACTGGCGAGGTCTGAAACTAAGAGGACGGGAGGCAGCAGCTGAAGGCCCGATCATTTTTTGCGTTCTGCTTACCGTAGCGATCCGATATGTGTCACATGAGTACTACTGATCAGAGAATAAGCAATGGAGTTTCCGGGGCGGATGGTCAAAAACACAGGTTTTACCTTTTCCACTCCTGCTGATGGAGTTGGAGCGGATTTTTCTGGGGCATGGCCCAGAGGACGGCGAGAGAAGGCCGCTAATGACCTTCTCTAGGCACAAGCCGTAAAACAAGAGTGCCGGTTAGCTGTCAGGTAAAGCTGGGTCGTAAACTGAAATTGTGTGTAACTGGAACGGAGTCGGCTGGGCAGTGAAACACAGATTCAACGTGTAATCAGGTTTACTGAACCAAAAACAAAGAAATAATGAAATACCAACGGCAGTTGTTGGCAATAATAGCCGAGCTGAAGGCTCATTATAAAAATATAAAATTGGCAGCAGGCCCTAAAAGCTAGAATGAGAGTGATATAAAGAAAAGGGGTACTCAACCGAGTCCCCTGAAGAAGGTGAAGCCCTGCTGGTACGCTCTGCTGTCTCCAGGCCGGTTCGAACATCGGACACCCGGCTCGTGACGGCTCGATGTCTGGAGTGAAACCCAAGTTCCGGCAGCTTTGTATTGCAAGCTTGAGATGGTGGTGGGGCACCAGTCCACAGCTGATCTGGGCTTGATAGCTGGTATGGTGTGGACGCCGAGCGAGCGTAGGTCCGTCAAGAAGGGCTCCGATGGCCGGTTCTAGGACAATTCGTCGCAAAAGGAACGACACTTCATGATGCGTGGCCGGACAATCAACACATAGGGGCTCATCAGGGCTCCAAACTACACATGAGGACAAAAGGTAGCCCGATAGAGCTCCGAAGCCACGGAAAAAAGCAAAGGGGCTCAGCAGGGCTTCAAACTACATTGAGGACATAAGGGGGCCTAATGGAGCTCTCTATAACAAAACAAGGCAAGAGGGGGCTCACTGTAGTAGTCTATAGTACTGAGAGTTAAGAAAAAACATAAGTGGGTTAATTAAGGCCCTAAACTATACTTGAGGACACAAGCGAGGGCTTGATAAAGCTCCGAACATCACAACATGAAAGCACAAGGTGCCTATTAATGCACCAAAAGTCAAGGGAAGTGTCATGCAATGTCAGCAGGGCTTTAAAACACGTTGAAGAAACAAGGGGGTCCAATGAAGTTTGCTTGAATTCAGATCGCTGGCTGTGAAAAAACATAAGGGGGCTATTTGGGGCTCCAAACTACCCTTTCGGACATAAGGGGGCCGATAGGGCTTCGAATATCACATGGAAGCACAAGGAAATCACTAATGCTCCGAAAGACACAGAAAAAAGTGAAGGCTTAGCGGCAGGGTTGGCAAAAACCCATATATTAAGAAAAAGTGGGTGGGTTTTTGGGTTTTTGTGTTTTTGTTGGGTTTTTGGGTTATTGATGGGTTTTTGTGTGGCGCCATCTATATTTTGTTGTGAAAATTGCCTATCTGTGAAATCAATGACAGTTGCAACCGATGAACGACAGGCCTCTGCAAATCGGAAGCGAGTTTGTACGACAGCCACTTTGATGGCTCACCTGTATTCTTCGAAGTTGGGGCTGATAACTGTTACACAAAAACTTTCCCGGGTCACCCTCTTCAAAACTTTTCTTAGGCCTAGAACTCGTTTGAGACGACACATTAGGTTTGTTCGCGTCGCATGAACCTTCTGCACTTTTCTGCCCTAAGTGCACTTTACCGTTCGCGTCGCAGAAAAAGTACAGTTTGGTGGTGTTCGCGTCGCCGAAAAAGTTCTCAGTGCCAGAAAAAAGTGCTGCACCTTCTACACCCAGTCGGAGGGTGGTGCCAAAAGTTCAGAACCCAGAAAGTTTGCCATTTATGACATTTGGATGATTTAGCGCCTGATTTGACGTTAGCTTCTGTCTGTACGATGGACTTGTGGAAAGTTGCTGAAGAAGGAGACTTCGTATATTTTGGCGATCAAAGAAGAAAGATCCACCAAGAAGTGGAATGACTTGTTCTACATAATTTTTATTTGCCTTCTTCATGGTGTTGAAATATAACGTCCGTCCGTAAAAAATGTCTGTTTCTCTGTCATCGTCCTCGTCGGTGGAAAGTTGCTGAAGAAGGAGACTTCGTATATCTTGGCGATCAAAGAAGAAAGATCCACCAAGAAGTGGAGAGACTTGTTCTACATAATTTTTATTTGCCTTCTTCATTGTGTTGAAATATAACGTCCGTCCGTAAAAATGTCTGTTTCTCTGTCATCATCCTCGTCGGAAGAAGCTATGTTGTGTGTAATCAGTCCAAACATCATCATAAGAGCGTTTCGGTTCTGCTTGGCGATTGCTTCGCTCTTGGCAGTCTTGGCACAGCTCTTGGCTTTGCTCGACATTTTACAAATGAATTCTGAAGCTATCACTCAGAATTCGGAAAGTATCAACACTGTCAACTATCAACTATCAAATCTGGTTCTACAAGATTTATTGCACTAAACCGTTCGCGTCGATTTGGTGTTTTAATCTGCACCAACTACACCTCGTACATGTACTTCAAGGTTCATATGAACTTTTGGGTGCCAAAGGTTCATGCGACGCGAACAAACCTAATATGGGAGCATTGAGAGTACTAAGAACTGAAAAAAAACACATTTCATAAGGATTTTTGTGTGGGTTTTTGTCAGGGTTTTTGTGTGGGTTTTTGATAAAAATCCAATGTGGGTTTTTGTGTCAAAAACCCGGTGGGTTTCTCAAGTGGGTTTTATTCCGTGCCATCCCTGCTTAGCGGGGTCTCAAGAGACGTCGAAAAAACAATGGGAGCCCACGACGGATCACTAGGGCCTCTAACAGCTCAAAAATGCACAAGGGAAGGTCACTGGAATTCTGAAGGCTACAAAAAAGGGGGCTTATCAGGGTTCCAAACGATACATGAGGGCACTAGGGAACCCGATAGAACTCCGAAAGCCACGGAAAAATGCTATAGGGGGCTCAGAAGGGCTTCAAAAGACGTTAATGGAACAAGAAGGACCTTAGAGGGCAACAAGGGGGCTCACTGATATTCTCAAAGCTACGGAAAGAATAAGGGGGCTCATCAGGGCTCTGAACGATACATGAGGAAACAAGGGGCCGGATGGAGCTCCGTAAGCCACGGAAAAATGCAATGGTGCTCAGCCGGACTTCAAAAGACATTGAAGAAACAAGGGGGCTCTTGGAGGGCTACTGGGGCCCCTAACAACGCAAGAAGGCCCAAGGGGGCTTCCTGGATTTCTGAAAGCTACGCAAAGAATAAAAGGTCTCATCAGGGCTCCAAACGATACATGAGGACACAAGGGGGCCCGATAGAGCTCCGTTCAGAAGGCTTTAAAAAACGTTGAAGAGACAAGAGGGTCCTCAGAGGGCAACTAGGGTAACAAGGGGGCTCACTGGAATTCTGAAAGCCACGAAAAGCATGAGGAGGCTCATCAGGGCTCCAAACAATACATTAGGGCACAAGAGGGGTCCGATGGAGCTCCATAACCCACGGAGAAATGCTAGGGGACTCAGCAGGATTTCAAATGATGAAGACGACACAATGGAGCCCGACGGAGTTCTGTTTAACAAAAGAAGGCAAAAGGGGCCTGTCTCTGGGCTTACTGATACCCTGAAAGCCATGAAAAAACATGACGGGGCTAATTAAAACTACACCTGCAGACACAGGGGGGGGGGGCAACAAGGGTCGGAATATTATATGAAGACACAAGAGACTTACTAATGCTCCGACCGATAGGGCTCCGAATGGCATGACGGCACAAGGGTGCTTAGTGCTCCGAAAGTAACGGAAAATACAAGGGGACTCAGCAGGTCTTTGAATTAAACTAAAGACCCAAGAAGGGGGCCCAATGGAGCTCTGGATAACAGAAAATGATGAAAGAGGGCTTCATGGAATTCTGAAAGCTATGACGGCACTTGAGGACGCAAGGGGGCCCGATGGGAGGCTGAATATCACATGAAGGCACAAGGGCTTCACTAGTGCTCCGAAAGCCTCGGAAAAATAAAAGGGGGCTTTGATTACATTTTGAGAAACAAAGGGGCCCGGTAGGGCTCCGGATATGACATGATGGCACAACGCTCCTTGCTGCTCCGGAAGTCACAGGAAATACAAGGGGGCATAGCAGGGCTTCAAATCACACTGGAGTCCAGTGGGGCTCTTGATAACACAAGTTTGCAAAATGGGGGTTTCTGGAATTCTGAAAGCTATTAAAAACATGAGGGTCATTAGGGCTCAAAATTACACTTGAGGGCGTAAGGAGCCCGATAGCCCGATCACTCTAAAAGACTTACGAGGGAAATTCGATGAAATTACGTTGAATAAGGTTTGTGAAGAAAATAAACAGAAAGAGATGGTTACGAGTATGAAGATTTATGGAGATTTGAGGCGCATTGATTGAAAATTTTGCTCTGCAGGAAAAAAAAAGAACTTATTGTCACAGCACAATCAACCCCCGTAGTAGTATAGCTAGGCCGGTTCCAGGCCACTTCAAGGTCATCTGCAGTAGCGCCACCTACCGGCGCGCAGAGGAACTAACATTACCGACATTTACAGAAACCTGCATTACCGGCACTTACAGGAATCTACTTATATTTACAGGAACCTGTATTACCGGCATTTATAGGAATCTACCGACATTCACAGGAACCTGCATTACCGGCATTTACAGGAATCTACCGATATTTACAGGAACCCGCATTACTGGCGTTTACAGTAATCTATTGATAGTGGCAGTAGCGCAATCTCCCAGTACAACTGCGAAGCTCCATTTAGCATAGATACAAACCTATATTGCCAACATCTGTTAGCACAGATGCGAACCCGCATTACCATTAAATTTGGGAATTTATTACAAGGTGTACATCTGGTTGCATAGCTCTCCTCCTCCTCTCAAATTCAGCATAATCAGAGGTGTAATCAGGATGGTGGGGGAAAAAAGACAAATGTAAACAATTACTGCTTTATTGGTGTATGGCTATATACATGTAAGAAAATCTATGAAATTATACGAATGAAATATTTAATAATAATTATTTATACATTATACTGTACGAACTGTAAGTAATTGAGCCTTTAGTTCTTTTTCGCACTTGATGCACGCCTCCAATAAGGCCTCGGAATGAAGAAGTTGGATAGAATCGTCAAGCTGCAGTTGAGTACGCAGAAATTCTGTGAAATCATCAGGATGTCCATTGAACTGATGGCAGAAATCGAAAAATAGATTCTGCCTAGCTGTAGCATCATATAGGTAAAGAGGGAGGGTAGGGTTGCTTTCAGCTACCGTGTTTCGGTTACTTCAAGGTCAAGTCTTAGGCACAACTATCTCTGGGTCAAAAAATTAAAGTAGTGCGCATGCATACTAGTAAAACAGCGCATCCACTCAACTTCACTCTTCCAAAATGTATGGGAAAGGTTGATATGAAGAGAAATACACATTAGCTGTTATTGGTTAAAGTTTTATTTGGTTCAGATTAAACATTTTTATGCATACTTATTTTGATACACACAGAACAAGCCCTGATGTGTGGTCGGAGGCAAACTTACGTATGAGTTAATAGAAAGTTATTGCGTAAAATTGCGCAATAGTTGAGAAAAGTCTAGAGTATTGTTACTGAATGACACAACTGTTTAGGGAATTGTTTACCAGGTCACGTGATGATTCATTGTATTTTAAGGTTGGTGTTGCAACATTTTACGCAATAACTTCTGGACTTGTTCATGTTAGCACTTTCGTTGTTCTGGAACCTTGTTGGCTTTCTCTAGAATTTTTTTCGAGGCAAACACTTATTGCATCACATGTTGCAACACCAACCTTAAAATACAATGAATCATCACGTGACCTGGTAAACAATTCCCTAAACAGTTGTGTCATTCAGTAACAATACTCTAGACTTTTCTCAACTATTGCGCAATTTTACGCAATAACTTTCTATTAACTCATACGTAAGTTTGCCTCCGACCACACATCAGGGCTTGTTCTGTGTGTATCAAAATAAGTATGCATAAAAATGTTTAATCTGAACCAAATAAAACTTTAACCAATAACAGCTAATGTGTATTCCTCTTCATATCAACCTTTCCCATACATTTTGGAAGAGTGAAGTTGAGTGGATGCGCTGTTTTACTAGTATGCATGCGCACTACTTTAATTTTTTGACCCAGAGATGGTTGTGCCTAAGACTTGACCTTGAAGTAACCGAAACACGGTAGCTGAAAGCAACCCTACCCTCCCTCTTTACCTATATGATGCTACAGCTAGGCAGAATCTATTTTTCGATTTCTGCCATCAGTTCAATGGACATCCTGATGATTTCACAGAATTTCTGCGTACTCAACTGCAGCTTGACGATTCTATCCAACTTCTTCATTCCGAGGCCTTATTGGAGGCGTGCATCAAGTGCGAAAAAGAACTAAAGGCTCAATTACTTACAGTTCGTACAGTATAATGTATAAATAATTATTATTAAATATTTCATTCGTATAATTTCATAGATTTTCTTACATGTATATAGCTATACACCAATAAAGCAGTAATTGTTTACATTTGTCTTTTTTCCCCCACCATCCTGATTACACCTCTGATTATGCTGAATTTGAGAGGAGGAGGAGAGCTATGCAACCAGATGTACACCTTGTAATAAATTCCCAAATTTAATGGTAATGCGGGTTCGCATCTGTGCTAACAGATGTTGGCAATATAGGTTTGTATCTATGCTAAATGGAGCTTCGCAGTTGTACCGGGAGATTGCGCTACTGCCA
Source organism: Anaspis maculata (assembly GCA_949128115.1). Lineage (NCBI taxonomy): Eukaryota > Metazoa > Arthropoda > Insecta > Coleoptera > Scraptiidae > Anaspis > Anaspis maculata. The sequence goes on along the minus strand of OX421964.1, from coordinate 11,475,763 downwards.
CTATCAATAGATTACTGTAAACGCCAGTAATGCGGGTTCCTGTAAATATCGGTAGATTCCTGTAAATGCCGGTAATGCAGGTTCCTGTGAATGTCGGTAGATTCCTATAAATGCCGGTAATACAGGTTCCTGTAAATATAAGTAGATTCCTGTAAGTGCCGGTAATGCAGGTTTCTGTAAATGTCGGTAATGTTAGTTCCTCTGCGCGCCGGTAGGTGGCGCTACTGCAGATGACCTTGAAGTGGCCTGGAACCGGCCTAGCTATACTACTCCCCGTCTTTTCGAAGCATCTCCTTTAAGGGTTTGTGAACCATTTATTTTGGAATTAGTCCATCCGCTAGGTACTATTCAGTATTTTTTTAGAGGTCGAAAAGGTTTTTTTTGGAATTCCAATCAGTTAAGGTCCACAGAATCAGATTTTTTTGGTGGCAACGCTCAAAAGTGGTGCACTCCACCCTGTGCACCCCCATGGGGGCCAGCCCCCAGTTGATCGAATTTCAGTTCTGTAACTCGGAGGATCGACACAGAATTACAAAAAATTCAGGATGTCATGAAAAAACTCCCTTGAAAGTCATCCACAATGAAGATACAGCCCTTCAAGTTTCAAAAAAGGCGATTTCCGTGGAGGTACAATTTCCACAATTTTCAACCGATTTTGCTGAAAATTTGGCTAGGCCCCTTTGTAACAAGCATCTAGAAGGGGGAATTTCATTTTCTGGATAAACTGTTCAGTGGCGGAGCAACTGGAAATTTTGACATAATGCCGTCCCTCCTCATTTCTCAAGTCCCTGGTCAACTTGTGACCCTGAAACTTTCACTATGTATCGAATACATTGTTCAGCTACGATGTTCCAAAAAAAAACAAAAAAATTGAACACAATTTTGTATATAAAAAGAATACTAGGATATTTAGCTAAAAAAAATTAAAGCAAATCCCCCTCTTCTATATTCAACATTAAACCCAGAAACCAGCTCTGATTCTAATCGTAACATCGTACCTGAACAATATATTCAATACATAGTTAAAGTTTCAGAGTTCAAAGTTGACCAGGGACTTGAGAAATGAGGAGGGACTGCATTATGTCAAAATTTCCAGTTGCTCCGCCACTGGACAATTTATCCAGAAAATGAAATTCCCCCTTCTATATGCTTGTTACAGAGGGGCCTAGCCAAATTTTCACCAAAATCGGTTGAAAATTGTGGAAATTGTACCTTCACGGAAATCGCCTTTTTTGAAACTTGAAGGGCTGTATCGTAGTTGTGGATGACTTTTGAGGGAGTTTTTTCATGACATCCCTAATTTTTTGTAATTCTGTGTCGATCCTCCGAATTACAGAACTGAAATTCGATCAACTGGGGGCTGGCCCCCATGGGGGTGCACAGGGTGACCGCACCACTTTCGAGCGTTGCCACCAAAAAAATCTGATTCTGTGGACCTTAACTGATTGGAATTACAAAAAAAACCTTTTCGACCTCTAAAAAAATACAGAATAGTACCTAGCGGATGGACTAAATGGTCTTGTGCCGATACTTGGGTGTTATGAAGTTTTGCTGTGACCCAAGGAGCTAAATTTGGTCGCCAAAAGTTACCAACATCAGCTTTTTGAAGAGAACTCCTGTCGGAAACTTTCAAAGGAAAGCGACAGTCCTATTGATCCGTAAAAAATGTGAGCGTACTTTGCGTGATTCCTTTTGTGTCTGGCTTCAAAACGATTAACAAAATTGTTGAAAAGTGTTTCAGCACTGCAAAGGTTGTAGCTGGACCTTACGAAGAGGGCATCAATACATTATAAAAATGTTTTGGGACAAGGGTGTTATCGGAAGCTTTGGAAATTCATGTCACCTCCAAAACTTGTTGAAGTTCCTCAACAATGGAGGTCTTGGACTCTCATTAGAACAGAAGGGTGAAGGGTATGAATCTATTCAGAGAGATTTTTTTAGATATTGGGAGAGATGCAAAATTAACCGTTTAGACAATCCTAGTTATTCTAAAAATTTGAAAAAAACCGAAGCCAAATTTTTATCACGACATTTTTGACTGATAATCTTAAAAATTGAATAATTTCCGTTCGGGATCAGCTACGATTTTGTTGAATGCATTTCTGTGCTCCCCAGAACCTCTGTTACAAGGTCTCATTGACAGTTTTTGGTGACAATTTTGTTAAACTCATTTCTACTTGAGGACACCTGTGTCCAGGAACGCGCGCGAAACCCAACCGTTACAAGGTGTTCGTTTGAAAAGTTGTCACCCTTGATTTCTCGCCGCCAAAATTGTTCACAAGAGAACGCCGAAGCAGGTCGATCTTTCTTTTGAAGGGAAGATTGAAAGTTTCAAAAAGCACAAGATCTATGGCTGATGAATGAGTAATGAGTTGTCTATGAGTATTGCGTCTCTTGTTGTTCGTTCTGTAGAATGACGGTTGCATGAATCATTTGATCATTCAGTTGATGGATGAGTGAATCGTTGGATCAAACAGCAAAAAAAAACAGAAGACCGAATTATTGGTAGATTGGAAGATTCGTGGACCGTTAAATCAATGGATTGACGGATAGACATGGCAGTGGATCGACGCTAAGCGTCTATGTGTCGAAAGACCAAAACCACAATAGATCAGAAGACAAAAATATCGAAAAAATATGAAGTCGGATGATTGAAATTGGAAAAAACGCAAGATCTATGGTTGATGAAAATCTATGGCTCCACGGATCTCGGTATCTATGAATCAGTGTTCTCTATAGAACGACGGTTGCATGGTCCGATAGGTCGTTCAACTGATGGATCAGTGATCGATAGATCAAATTATCAAAATAAAACGTAAGCGCAAAAAATCGATAGAATAAAGGATTCATGCATCGACGGATCAATTTATTGACAGATATACGTGTTAATGGCACTGTTAATGACACGAAGAAATTCAAACACTAAATTCTTGATTTTAATGTTTATTGCGTGAGGAATGAATATGTACAATGAAAATGGACTGTATGAAAGATTTTATTCCGCTATTGCTGTCTGGTAGGTGATGACGAGGTTTTTTAAAACTGCAACAAGGGATAAGAACGATAAAAATGGGGTTGCACTAGGAATGGAATGCGACAGACTCACTTTGTGATGTGCGTTTCGATAAGTCATCCTCGACGAACAATCGCCAGCACCAGAAGGAAATGGATGCGCCCAACGCGGTCTCATATGCAGGACCGATGAGGCTTGCTCTTGCTCCTTGCAGTGGAATCCGAAGGGGGCTCCTGGCTGGTTTATGTTCTCGAACAACAGCAACGACGAATTCGTAAAATGAACGACAGCGCAACGGAGACAATAGGCCTGGGCTTCGAGTGCCCCGATAGTGACGACGAAAATGGGTGAAGACAACGTTTTTCCTGCGAAGTTGCAGGTCCATGCAGGTGCGTGATGCGTGTTCTGTCTTCTGTCTGTCGTCTATCTTGACAGTGTTGACACACAATGCTACCAACTCAACAAGGGCGCTGTCGCGGGAAAGGACGTGACAGGAGAGTTGCAGTATTAAAACTGGCGGCACAATTTGAAAACTAAGGGGATGGAACATACCGCCCACCAAAATAGCTTGGAAAGGTATTTTTAACTTGAACATAACAAAAATGAAAAAGAAACAAACAGGAAATTCTTTTAATTGGTTGATACCAATACTTCCAAACAAAACTCTAATTTTTAATCACCTTGCAGGGGCAAGGGACAAAGTTTGACCAAAGGGCGCTTGAATTCGCCTTGAACGGTTTTGACAGAGGCAACGCGGCATATACCATCTTTTCCTGGGAAAAGCTGGGTTACGCGCCCAAGTCTCCAGTGGAGAGGTGGTGCTGAATCGTCCTGGATAAGAACCAAGGCACCGACCTTATTAGGGGAGAGTGACTTGTTTTGAGCCCATTTGCTCCTTTGGTAGTGGTTATGCAAATATTCTGAATGCCAGCGCTTCCAGAAACTTTGCAACATATGTTGTATCAATTGCCAACGTGATAACCGCGACATACTCAAATGTGACATGTCCTGAGCTGGGGCTGCGGTCAACGGTTCGGTGGTCAAAAAATGACCTGGTGTCAACGCGGATAAATCGTTAGGATCACTACTCAGGGGGGTCAATGGTCGCGAGTTCAGAATCGCCTCGATCTGAGTCAGAACCGTGTACAGTTCCTCATAAGAAAGGATTTGGGTGCCGATGACGCGAAACAAATGAGTTTTGACTGACTTCACGCCGGCCTCGAAAATGCCTCCGAAATGAGGGCTTGACGGAGGGTTGAAATGCCACGTGATGGCTTCAACTTCAGCGACATTCTGCATGATCTTGGACAATTCCCGATTAGCGCCCACAAAGTTAGTGCCACAATCGCTGTATATGTGGGAAACGCGACCTCGGCGCGCGACAAAACGACGCAAGGCGGCCAGGAAAGCATCCGTCGTCAGGTCTGAGGTCAGTTCGAGATGAAGTGCTCGAGTGGCTAAACATACGAATAAGCAAAGATAGGCCTTGGATGTGCCAGAACCACGAATTCGTTTATGGGAAACTGTGAATGGACCCGCGTAATCCACCCCCACGCAACTGAAAGGCTTGACGGCGTTTACGCGAACGGCGGGTAGATCACCCATTTGAGGAGCCAGAGGACGAGGATTGACTCTGAAACAGCGGTAGCATTTAGACAAGTAATGTCTGACAGAGCGACGACTCGATAAAACCCAAAAATTTTGCTGAATCAGATGAATGGTCGTATTGACTCCTGGATGCAAATGCTCCTCATGAACGGAACGAACAATTAGCTCAGTCAAACGATGAACGCGCGGCAACAATGCGGGGTGTTGGGTAGCGTACGATAAATTGCTATTTTTGAGGCGACCCCCAACTCGCAACATCCCATTTGAATCCAGAAAGGGTGATAATTTCGACAACCACTTTGAACAAGGTTTATTGGAGGCTAGGAGATTTATTTCCTTGGAAAACACCTCTCGTTGAACAAACTTGACGAGGACTAGCAACGCCTCATGAAGTTCAAGGGCAGACAGGGCTCCAGAACGCTTCTCGCCTTGACGACAGTTCGAGATGAATCGAAGGCAGTAGGCCATAATGCCCTGAATTCTGCGCAGTGAAGAAAATCGATCCAGCAACGCAAGAAGGAAGCTGTGATCAACCTGAGCAACAAGAGCAATTTTTCTCTCCTCCACCACACAATCTGGAGGAACGGAAGGATTTCCAAAAGTTGGCCAAGCCGATGGAGGATGCATGAGCCAAGAGGGTCCCGCCCACCAAAGCGACGATGACAAAATCTCGCTCGGAAACAGGCCACGCGAACCCAGGTCGGCCGGGTTTTCGGCAGAACGAACATGATGCCAATTCTCAGGGTGAACAATGTCCTGAATGTGAGAGACCCGATTTGAGACGAATGTCTTCCAGCGGTATGGAAATGAACGTATCCAGGAAAGAGCTACTGTGGAGTCGCTCCAAGCAAAAGTCTCTTCAATTGTAATAAGATTCTTGAAGGTGTCGATAACGAATTTAACCAAATTGGAGACCAGCACAGCAGCGCAAAGTTCCAAACGAGGGATCGAAAGTTTTTTCAAAGGCGCCACCTTCGATTTTGCCATGACAAAATGGATGGATATTTCACCCGTCGAAGTAACACATCGAAAGTAGACCACTCCAGCATAGCCCAATTCCGACGCATCGCAAAATGCGTGCAATTGACAGGAAATAACATCACTGGGAAACAACAAGCGAGGGATTCGAACGGATGAAAGGAGAGGCAGTTCGACCTTATAACGCATCCATTGAGAAATAACATCATCGGGAGGAACAGCATCCCAATCTAGACCCAGAACCCACAGATGCTGGATCATATGTTTGGCGAAAAAGGTAATAGGACACAAAAAACCGATTGGATCATAAATTCGTGCCACTTCGGACAATATGGATCTTTTGGTGCATAGAGAGTCCTTAGGGTTGACTTGGAAGGTGAAAACGTCTGAATTAAAATGCCACTGTAGGCCCAGAATTTTCAGCGATGAATCAGATTCATCGACAAAAGTTAAATTGCTGACCTGACGATGCTCGGAGGGTATGTCTTCTAGAAGAAGAGGGCTATTGCTAGCCCATTTTCGCAATTCAAAGCATCCATGAGCCAGCAAAGTGATGACCTGAGACTTCAAGAGCTCAGCCTCGGGCAACGAGTCGGCACAGCAAACGATATCATCGACGTAAAGTGAATTTCGTATCAGATCAGCAGCCAGTGGAAGTTGCGTCTCATAAAGTTCTGCTAGATGATGGAGAACACGGATGGCCAGAAAGGGAGCCGATGAAACACCGTAGGTAACCGTGTTTAGTTGGAAGGTTTGGATAGGTTGCGACGGGGAAAAACGAAATCGAATCAATTGATACTTACGATGCTCAGGATGGACTAAAATCTGGCGGTACATCTGACGAATATCGCAAGAGAATGCGATAGGCTTCGAACGAAAACGAAGGAGCAACGACACGATGTCAGACTGTAGTTTCGGACCGATAAAGAGTGTGTCGTTGAGCGAAAGATGATTGATGTCCTTAGCGGATGCGTCAAAGACAACTCGAATCTTCGAAGCAGGCAAATCGGATTTGAAGATGCCATGATGAGGAATGTAGTAAGAATCGGGTTCTTCAAATTCTGACGAGAGTGGAGTCATGTGGTTCGACTGTAGATAGTCTTTCATAAAATCCATGTACAAATCATGCAGCGAACGGTCACGAGACAGGCGTCGTTCCAAAGCAAGAAATCGTCGATCGGCAAGAGCACGCGAGTTCTCAAAGGACGGCTGCGAAACCTTGAAGGGCAGTCTGACTCCAAAGCGACCCTCAGGCAAACGAAAGACGCCCTTTCGGAAGGATTCCTCAACAAGGACATCCTCATGAGATTTGGCAGATGGTTTCAACGGAGGCTCTTCGACTTCCCAAAACCGTTGAAGCGAGGAATTAATTGACGATTGCAAAGTGGAGGCAAAAAACGATCGAATGGCCACAGGAGGAGCATCAATGGGACCCACGAGGATGGAGTCGAAAACGGTCGGGATAACTGCCGGTTGGCCAGAACCACAACTTGAGGAGTCGCCAGTGACGATAGAAGGGTACAAATCAGCTCCTAGCAGCAACTCAATAGGGCGTGGACGATACCACTCTGGATCCGCAACGGTGACTTCGGCGATGTGGCCAACTGAAGTCGGATCTACAGGTGCACCAGGTAAGTTCCCACAAATTTGTGGAATGACAACGAATTCCGCATCAACGGATTGATTAGGCGGGTGACAAGAACGAAGAGTAGCGAAAGAGGTGCCCAGAGATTCGGATGATAATTGACCTAACCCCACGATAGGGATGGAGGTACGCGATCGAGGCAACGAGAGGCGAGATGCCAAAGAATTGACGACAAAAGAAGCTTGGGAGCCGCTATCGATGAGAGCTCGAGCCTTATGAAAATTACCGAAACGATCTTTGATCTCCAAGACAACCGTGGCCAACAACACCTGAGAGCGATGAGAATGAATGTTTCCCGCCACACAAGTCACCGGAGGTGGATCGTTTGAAGTCTCTGGTGATGACTTCGGACCACTGGGACCGGTGCCTGGAGATGGCTGACTTGGTCTGGAAGTGGATTGGGATTTCGACAAAAAATGAAGCAAAGTGTGATGTCGTTTGTGGCACTGACGACAAGAAAAACGGGAGTTGCAATTTCCAAGAAGGTGCCCAGAGTTCAAGCAATTAATTCACAAGTTCGAACGTTTGACCGTATTAAATCGGTCCGAAGGCGAAAGTTCCAAAAAGTCAGGACACGAACCCAACGAATGCGACCCCGAACACAAGTCACACACCGAAACAGGAGGCGAAGGAGTTTTAACAAGCATACTTGTACGAGGAGGAGGCGATTTCGATTTAGAAAAATTGCCATAAGTTGACTTGATGGGATTGTGATGAGGGACTGAGTCCAACACGCGACATTGTGAGGCCAAGAATTCGTCCAACATTTTGAACGTTGGAATGGTGTCTTTCAAAGACCGATGCTCCGACTCAAAGACTCGACGAGTTTCAGAATCCAATTTGTCGAATAAGAGATTGAAAAACAAAAAATCTTCCAGATTATCAGCCAACTCGAGTGCCTTGAGGGCTTCCATGTTTTCCTTGAACGAAGAAAACAAGTGTCGTAAATCCTTAACCGATTCCTTATTTATTTTGGAAAGATTTCTGATATTAAACCAATATTCCGATGCAAGCTTTCTCTGATCATTGTATCTAGAAACGAGTGTATCATACGCAATCTAATAATTAGCATCTGTCAGCTTCAAGGATTTCACAAGTTTGAGCGGTTCACCAGATAACGAGCTCAAAAGGTATTGAAATTTGTCAATTGGAGCCAAATTCGGATTATCATGAATGGCGTTATCGAAGAACTGTATAAAGGTAGTCCATTCAGCAAAATTGCCGTTAAATGACCTCAAAAAGATCTTTGGCAAGCGAATTGCTTGCGCTGTAGGCGAATTCGGACGTGGATTCGACGAACTAGAGGTCGCAAGCACGGGCAAAGACGAATCATAGAGCTCTTCGACATGGTAAAGCATAGATTCGAAATCCTTACGAATCACAGATTCGGCCGCCCAATCTGCATTCTGTTGAGTCGACAAGTACGATAAAATCTGCGTGTCATACTCCTCGAACCGCTGACGAATTTCAGCAACGCGCTTGTACCGCACACTGAACAAACCATTCAATGTTTTATCATTCTGAGCAGCCTGGGCAATCTCAGAAGTCCCAGTTAACTGATCAATACAACGTTGGCGCAATACACGGGCTTCCCTACATTTGGCAGCCATCTTTACAACGAATCAAGACGGCTCACAAAAACAAAACGTGATTCGCGAAAAATTGGCTGCGAGTAGCGACACGAAATTGACAATTCGAAAAAGCAAACTGATTGGAAACGCGAGCCAAATACAGGAGTTCAGAACAATATGACCCACCCGAGTAGTACCCGCTACAATGTTATGACTCAAAGTGAGTGCGACTCCGTCTGCAAATGAGCACCCTGTATAATTGAGAATACGGGTAATTGATTATCAACCGTGACCCCAAATCAAAACAAACAATACTTGCGAAACGGTTGGCAATCGAAAACAACAAACAAAAAACTGAAAAGTGAGACACGGGGGGGCAAGCGGGTGGTGAATCAACCGCTCGCAACGAAAACAAGCTTGACAATGATCAAAACGCCAAGCCAGCAATAGCGAAATACGAAGCTAATCCGAAGAGCCTTTCTTTATCCGGCTCGAAGGACCAAAATGTTAACGACACGAAGAAATTCAAACACTAAATTCTTGATTTTAATGTTTATTGCGTGAGGAATGAATATGTACAATGAAAATGGACTGTATGAAAGATTTTATTCCGCTATTGCTGTCTGGTAGGTGATGACGAGGTTTTTTAAAACTGCAACAAGGGATAAGAACGATAAAAATGGGGTTGCACTAGGAATGGAATGCGACAGACTCACTTTGTGATGTGCGTTTCAATAAGTCATCCTCGACGAACAATCGCCAGCACCAGAAGGAGATGGATGCGCCCAACGCGGTCTCATATGCAGGACCGATGAGGCTTGCTCTTGCTCCTTGCAGTGGAATCCGAAGGGGGCTCCTGGCTGGTTTATGTTCTCGGACAACAGCAACGACGAATTCGTAAAATGAACGACAGCGCAACGGAGACAATAGGCCTGGGCTTCGAGTGCCCCGATAGTGACGACGAAAATGGGTGCAGACAACGTTTTTCCTGCGAAGTTGCAGGTCCATGCAGGTGCGTGATGCGTGTTCTGTCTTCTGTCTGTCGTCTATCTTGACAGTGTTGACACACAATGCTACCAACTCAACAAGGGCGCTGTCGCGGGAAAGGACGTGACAGGAGAGTTGCAGTATTAAAACTGGCGGCACAATTTGAAAACTAAGGGGATGGAACAGGCACAAAAAATCAAAATCCATGAAAGAACAAAAAATTGATTGATGAAAAAAGCGAGAAGTTGAAAAAAACGAACGATCATACCAAAAGATCTATTGATCAGTAACACATTGATCTCCTATCATGTCAACTTTTATATGCAATAGCGGCTTGTTCCACCAGGTAAGTAAGTACTGCAAGGAGCACTAAGCTGAACACGTTCGAGCTTCACTGTGCGGTCTCTATGTGGGCAAATCCACTCGAGACTCGACCTCAAAATTCATAAACTGCATAGCTGCAGCACACTTGATCTCCACCGGCAGTATGCAATGATAATTCTCGATGGCAATCCCCGTGTGTGTGTCCCGGATTAAATCAGAGAGAGAGAGCTGACGTTTGGTAGCACCTATACGGAACACGGAATGCAGTTGAAGGGGCAAAGAGAAATTGGGTGCGAGGCCGATGGGCCGGGGGAAAGGGAGAAAAGTGACATTTACATAGAGGATCGAAACCCCGAGCTCATGTTCGCCGGCAGTTATGAGCTTCACATGTGACATATTCGCCGTGGCAATTTGCCATTGCCACTCCACCGCACCGGCGGATGTACCACCGGAGGTACATCTACTTATATTCTCGTTAACGTCATGTCACCCAGATAGCGGCCCTATTCCTTCCTGCTCCCGAACGCCAATTGCAAATTACTTTACGAGAGATGTGCATGTGCAGCGCGGGGCTAGGCTGTGTGCCTTCAGTTTCAGAGCCCATTAGGTGCCTACCCATCACTTGCCTGTGCCGGTGCGCTGACGTCAACGATTAAAGCTCGGAACAACCCGCAACCAGTGTACTGGGTGGTCCGAAAAGCACTCATTAGATCGTTTAGGACTTTTATTTTCTGAATTTCAAGAATTAAAATGGCAACAGAAACGCCAAAGAATCCAGCTGGGAAACTCGCAAGGCAGAATTTGAAGCTAAAAGTAGAAGTGAAGATGGCGCACGAAGTTGCAGATAAAACATGTGTCACAGAAACGAGATAGTGGAACAAAAGTTTGAGATAATGAAGAACAAACTCAAAATAAGGAATGTAGAGGATACGAAAGGTCACTCCAACAACGACCTGACATATATGAAGCGACACACGCAAAAGCAGCGAGGAGATAAGTCAGAACAAATAAGGAACAAAAGACATGAGGTAGCAGTGGCGTAGCAGCGACTTACGATAGATGAAGAAGCGTGGAATTGGAATAATGAGAAAATACTGTGCAAGGTTCAAAAAAGTGAACAGCGATTGATAAGTCTACAGATAACGAAGAGGCGAAACACTGGAACATGGAAAATGGTGAAGTGGAATATAGCAAATGAAAATAGGAATGCTGGAATAGAACAAGGCAGAACACCCGTGAATTTGAAAGAAAACATCGAGGAATTCCCGATTCCAATAACAGAAAACAACTGAAAATGTTTTTTTAGGGTTGGTTGGATACTATCGCAAATTCATAAAAAAAACTTCGCAAAAATTACGAATCAACGGTTCGGCAGCTATCGTATCAGAACGGTTCCTCTGCATCGTTGAATAGCTTTCCCTCCCGAATAGGAGAACGGGCCGGGAAAGTAGAAGAGGATAAAGTTCAATTTTGAACTGTAGCCGGTATAAACCAGAAAGAATACAGCTTCTGAGAATACATTGAGACATTTGATATGGTAAGAATTATGGAAACAGGTGGAAGAGTAAGTTTGGATTGCTTGAAGGAGACCATCAAATGGATTCAGATGGAAACGTGAGACAGCTGTAGAAGAGAACCGAAAAGAAAGAGCTCAAGACCGAATAATAACCGGAGTTAGGCAACATATCGAGAAGAGAAGAGAGAAAACAGACACACCCAACTTAGTAAGAAGGAAGGTGGGAATCAGACAAAAAATACAATAAAATGATAACGGTCTATTATACAAGCATGAAAAAATATGAGAAACTACATTAACGAGAAGATTAGCGAGCTACAAAAAGGAATGTTTTATTGATTGAAGGGGATTTGAACGCAAGAATTTGCTTCATTGCTTGCTTTTTCACCAGTCTGCATGACCTGAGTCACCCTGGCGCCAAAGCTGCAGAAAAATTGGTTTGTCAACGTTTTGTTAGGCCCAAAATTTGTAAAGATTGCCGAAGCTGGACTCGAGCATGCCTACCTTGCCAACGCTCCAAAGTAACTCGGCATGTGCATGCATGCCCCTGTTGGCACTTTTGCCCTGCCTTCAGAGCGATTTGCCCACGTCCACATAGACATCATTGGTCTCTTACTCGTCTCGTGTGGTTTCAAGATTGCTTTACCGCCATAGACAGATAGATACACTCATGCGCTAGGCTAGAAAAACCACTGCTTATCACCCAAACGCAAACGGCATTTGTGAGCGTCTCCATCGTCAGCTCAAAGCTGCACCAATGTACCATGTCAACCCCTAGACTGCGGTAAGCGTACGTTTACGCAATTCGGCACCAAATATCAATGACGACCAGGCAAAGAAATGGGACAAGAGAAACAAGGAATAAAGGACGAGACACGGAAAAACATGACAACCAGAAAGAAGAAGTCATCAATAATATCAAAATTGTATTCTGGAATGTAGCGGGAATGTTTAGTAATAAAGATGAAGAACTTTAGGAGTATTTGAAAGGCCTTGATGTCATAAGTCTGACGGAAACCTGGATAGAGCAATTTAAAGTTGCAAAGATAGAAAATAAACAGCCAAAGAAATATGTCTGGAAGCACCAATACGCAAAGAGAGAAAGGAGTATGGGAAGAGCAATGGGAGGAATATCGACGGGAATCAGAAAAAACTTGAGTGAGGTGGAATTAAGTGGAAGCGATGACTATGCGGATGGCATGCAGGAAACAAGAATCATAGTAGGAAGCGAAATCTTCAGGATAGTAGCAGTTTATAATAGAACAAACATGAAGGAATGCAGAGACAACTTGGAAAAATACGTGGAAGAGCTACAAGAAGAGAATTTGATAATCGGTGGAGATTTCAATGCCCGAACAGCAAGTTGGGGCGGATGGTACGAATATAGCGAGGAAGAGCAGAAAGAAAGTCAAAAGATCGGATAATCAACATTGAAGGAAAAGCACTGGTAGAGTTCACGGAGGATAGAGGCTGGAATATGTTGAACAGCAACTTGGAAGGTGATGCATAGGGGAAACATACATATATTGGAACCAGGGGAGAATCAGTTATAGATTATGCTATAGTGAATGCCGAAGCTGTAAAAAAAGTGACAAATTTCAAGGTTGACAGCAGAACCGAATGAGACCATCAACCATTGAATGTCACACTCAAAGTGGAAACAAAAAAAATACCAGAGAGGCGAGGAAAATGAAAGCAAGAATAATAGAGAATTGGAATGAGATTGGTATAATGAAGTATAAGGAAAGATTGTCCAGAGCCAAATTTGAAAATAAGAAAGATATACAAGATGAATTAAACGAGCTAATAGGGATAATGGATAAGGCAATAATGGAGGAGATATTGAGGGAGACAAAACAAACCGCGGGATGGAATGTGGGGAGAAATGAATGGTGGGATAAGGAATGCAGAACATAGAAAATCGAAGTAAGAAAGCTATTGAGAAAGTGGAAGAAGGCAACTATAACAGAAGAAGATTATTTACAAGAACTGAATTTCTACAAAAAAATGTGCAAAGATAAAAAATCGGCTAACGAAAAAAAGACAGAGGTAAACCTCAAAAATATAAAGACTGAAGGAGAAGCGTGGAAATTCATTAACAAAGAACGTAAAACCAGACAGAATTAACGAAGAAATGAAAATAGAAGACTGGAGACGACACTTCATGAGCTTGTTAGAAGGAAAAGAAACCTCCAGTCAGGATATCCGAGATGAGCAGATAGAAAGAGTGGAAGAGGTTGAGGTAATGAGCAGGGAAGAGGTGGAAGTTCAGATATCAGGACTAAAGAGAAAAAAAGCACCAGGATCAGATGGAATGAATAATGAGGCATGGTTGTACGGAACGAAAGAGATTACTAATCAATTGACAAAACTACTAAACAGAGTTTGGAATGGAGCAGGGGTACCAAAGAGCTGGAGAGAAAGAGTGATAATATGTCCGATTTTCAAGAAAAGAGATACTAGACAAAAAAAGATCTTACCAGATGGACAGGCGGGGTTCAGAAGGGGAAGGTGTACGATCGATAACATCTATGTGCTAAACTGCGTCAACGAGAAGGAGCTGTTGAAGCCGGGAAGAAGGGTGATAACGTTTTTTGCAGACCTTAAAGCGGCATTCGACAACGTGGAAAGGACGAAACTATGGAAACAGATGAGAAAAATTGCAATAGAAAGTAAGCTGGTTGGCAGAATAGAAGAAATTTACCGGGAAACAGTAAACATAGTGAGAGCAGGAGAAGAGGAAACGATTCAATTCTGGACAGAAAAAGGACTGAGACAAGGATGTCCATTGAGTCCGACTTTGTTTTCGGTTTACACTGCTGATCTGGAGGAAGTGTTACGAATGGAACAGGATCGAGGAGTGCTGGTAGGAAGTAGAAAAATATGGTCATTGGCATATGCAGACGACATAGTTCTCTCAGCTACCAAAGAAGAAGAGATGAGGCAGATGATGGAGAGATTCAGGAGATATTTGAACAAAAGTCAACATGAACTCAATGTGGAAAAATCAGAAATTATGATATTCAAAAAAGAACGTGGAAAGAAGAATAAAGAAGTTTGGAAATGGAATGAAGATTCAGCTGAAGAAGTAAAAGAGTTTAAATATCTGGGATACAACTTGCAGAAAAACAACGGAACCGAAGCGCATATCAGAGAAACATGCAAGAAAGCAAACAAAGCCATGTGTCAAGTATGGGGGATAGGTGAAAGAAAATTCAAATATGCATACCGCTTGAAATTGATGATGTTCGACTCACTTGTTGAAAGCATTATGCTGTATGAAGTAGAAATCTGGGGATGAAAAGAACGAGAAAAAGTGGAAGGACTGCAGATCAAGTACTTGAAATGGATTTTGGGACTGCAAAGGAATACGTCAAGCTACATTGTGTTGGAAGAAACGAAAAGGGACTTAATGAGAATAGAGATGGGAAAAGGAGGAGTAAAGTTTGAAGAGAAAATATGGCAATTGAGCGAGTGTGCGATACTGAAGGAGGCAGCGCGCAAGTCAAGAGAAAGTAGGGTCAAGACAGCAACATGCCAACATGGATGAAGGATGTAAGGCAATATTATAGAGGAATGGAGCAAGTCTGGAATGGGCAGACATGAAGGTTGGGATAGGAGAAAGTATGATGAAGGATTATTGTAGAAAGTTAAAAATGTCTCTTCACTTGTATAATATTTTATTTTGCTCGACGCGTTTCGAAACTTTTATTTATAGTTTCATTTTCAAGAGCAAGTAAATGGTGAATTGATATAAAATGTAAAAAGTCATGAGTAAATGTCAGAATTTGATTAGGTATTTATTGTGAATAATTTCGATTACTTGACGGAAACAAAAAAGGGAGTGAAATCGATGAATTGAAATGTATTTGTTCATTTAAACAAAAAAAAGTAAAAGCAATCCAAATTTATGTTCAAATGAACAAATACATTTCAATTCATCGATTTTACTCCTTTTTTTGTTTCCGTCAAGTAATCGAAATTATCCACAATAAATACCTATACAAAGTACCAGCCATGTCTCTATCGTTATTCAATTGTTATCATAATTTTGTCAGATATTTCAAATTCTGACATTTACTCATGACTTTTTACATTTTATATCAATTCACCATTTACTTGCTCTTGAAAATGAAACTATAAATAAGAGTTTCGAAACGCGTCGAGCAAAATAAAATATTATACAAGTGAAGAGACATTTTTAACTTTCTACAATAATTTACAAATACTTCACATACATTATGGAGAACTTTATCAGAAGATATATGATGAAGGAATTGAAGAGCAGGGATATGGAAGTGCAAAAGCAACTGCAGAGGTCAAGAATAGACAGCGCAAGATACTGCGCAATATATAAGAATATTATGGCGACAGATTTACCCAAATACTTTACAAGTACAACATGTAGAGCAGGAATTAAGATTATTACAAGATACAGATGTGGAAATGGTACTTTGGGCAATCAATTTTGAAGAAAGGAAGAGGACAGGAAGTGAAGAATATGCGAAATTGATGAAGTGACAATAACCCACCTGAAAGGAACCTGTGAAAAAATTTTGAGGGACGGAAGAACGGAAAAGGAGATACTAAGAGAGGACGGAAGAGGTCTGGCATGGATGAGAAGAGTGGAGGAAGAAAGAAAAAAGAAGAAAATACGACCTGTTGAGTTTTCAATAAGTTGTAAGATTATTTTTTGAATTGTAATGATAGGATAATAGTTGTGTGTGTTATGGCGGCAGCCATTCAAAGCTGTAAAACAGGAATTAATAAATTGAATCATTGATTGTATTGTTCCAAAATCGTCGTTAAAACCACGGAACGAGCCACAGAACAACCACAAGGTAACGCCTGAGCATTGTTACGTTCAAATTTTTGTACGAACGATAGTTCGCTCCAATACACACCACCAGTTGCGCCTGTGCCAATTCTTGGTTACTTCTGGTGAGATTTAAGAATTTTGGTGTTGCCACCACCCGTTTCATGTGTGACGTGCAGGCTTGTGTTTTTCAGTGAAATTTTTCGGCGATAAGCGCAAGCTATATAAATCGTTTCGAGCGAGAAACTTTTTTTTTTCTGTCGCCGAATTCGTACTAACATGCTGCACGAGTAGAAAACGGCCGCCGACCGCCTCGGCTCATCTTCTACAGGTAAATAAAGCACTGCTTGCATGCAGAATGGCAAATCGTGGTGAATTCGTCACTAGGGGCTCTCTTCCGGCGCTATTGCTCATTTTCCGTCGCTATTTTCCACGTTCCACCGCCGCTGAAGTTCAATCGTCAGCCGTGCTCGCTGCCGAACTTACGCCGCCACTTGCATTGTCGGCTACTGAATCAAAGTTGAGTGGTTTTATTATATATCGATGAGCCAAACTTCCCGCCTCGGCGAGAATTCAAAGAGCCGGTGAGCGCTCGTGTCAATAGAGGCAAGAATTGCAACCGCCACCAAAACGTCATATCAACGGACTGTCAATGCCATAGCCTAGAAAAACCAGAAGTGACACTCGACTGTTGTTTTCTTGCGTGTTCTAGTGTTCAATTTATGTATAATTGTCTAGCCTCGCTACTGAAATGTGCCGGATCGCCGCCTTGGATCCCGTCAGTGTTATTTATTTTTCATTGTGCCACGCGTTGTGTATGTGCCGATCCGTTTCTGTTGTTTGTCCCCCAGGTCCACGGCCCCGACGGTTGAAGAGTTCCTCAGGCCAACATCACCAGGCGTCGGCCAAGCCTACGTCAGGCCTGGGCGCCCTGTTATTTTGAATTACCGACAACTTTTCGGATGAGCTAGCAGAACTTCCGGGAACCACGGGCCGACACCAGGAACATCCGTCGAAGGTCCGGTGGCCTGGTGGAGGCGGCAGGAATGGAGACTTCAGGACCTCGGCAACGCACGTCGGCCACAGGGAAGTCCTTTTCCATTTTTCTGCTACTTGCGAGAAAGCTAAAAGTCACGTTGATCTGGCATGTTTGAAGCTGCGTTTTGAATTTGATTGTTATATTGCGGTGGCCTTATGCCTCGTCTCCACTTGGAAAAGTCTTCAACTCTCTCCAGTTTAGTTTGTCAGCGGCCCTCCGCCAGTATTGTTTGTGTTTTGAAACGAGAAGCTTCATTTCTCGTATCTTCACCCTGGACCGGTGGGCGCTTTTGTTATTGTGTTCCCATTTCATTAATTTTTCGTGTGTAAATTACACGATTTGTACAATGCACTTGTTCTCGTTCACTTGTATGTTCCTTCCGCACAGTATTCAAGTTTGAATGCGGTTGTTGCACGGAGCGGACTCCTCCGGTCCGCATCCGCATGGATTAAAACGTTTGAGTTTAATCCCGCAATAACATGTTCCCGTAAACTACGGCTAGTTGGTCTTTCCTTATGGTGGAGTAGTTCATTTCTCCTTCGTCAAGTGTCTTTGATGCATATGAAATGATAAGGTCTGAACTTATAGGATCTTGTGACAAAATCGCACCAGTTGCTTGATTTCTTGCGTACAAGTGAGTACTGTAGAGTATCCTGGTCACGGCACCACATCTGTAGTGTATCCCTCTTTTTGATGTTGGCAGTGATCGTCGTTGTTCCTTCTCATCCCCACGTCGTTTACCTTTTACCTACGTTGTGTGAGTTCTTACTCGAGATGAGAATGTGTCCTTGGGGATGAGGTTTGATTCTTGAATGAAACGCGAATGAAATGCAAGCAAAATGAATCTTAATTGAAAATCAATTTGCAAAGTTTTAAATGAATTCGTTTCTTTTCTCAATACACTTCACAACAAGAAATTGACAGTGATAAAATGACACAACATTAATGGGAAACAATGAAACACAAACAAGTGAAACAAGAAAAACCATTACAAATTATTTAGACAATGCAGGAATTTACAACAATAACATGATCACAAAATCAGATTAACAAAACAAAACAAGAAATCATGAAACAGGTTAAACTGTCAATTTAATCGCAAAGGAAAAGTGACGTATTCGCTGGCAGGCACACATGGGAAGAACACGTCAGAGAAACCCCTGCGTATAGCCTGGTTGATTACTGAAAAAAAATCCCTTCACAAATGATCTGAATAAAAGTCAAGTGTGAATGAGTCATGATGAAATGACAGAGAAGTCACTTCAGTGATGCATTGAACAAGTCAGCGTGAATCGGTGCTTGAACCTCTTTGAAACGTTTGTTTCGTTTACAAGTTATTCACATAACAACAGAAGGAAACTCGCTCGCTTACGCTTTGAAAAAAACTTTAGCTCAGCAATTAATTCTACACTTTACAAACAAAAGAAGTCAAATTGATAGATAAGTAAACAATAAATAAACGATCGGTAAACAAGTAGATAGATCAACAAGAAACAAATGATAAGTAATGGTGTAGATGAATAAACAAGAGACAGGTGACAGATGAATAAGTAGAGAAGTTGAAGTTGGTCATACTTTTAGTAAGCAATTGAAAGAAAGTATCTATAACGCATTTGCCTGAAATTCCCCAGAAGTTACCCATCACAAACCCCACAGATACATACTTACATACAAAACAGAACAATGGTTAGTAAACAGTAATCACATACAGTAAGTAACAGTAAATACAAGAAAATCGACTCGAGCCAACCTGTGGCCCTCTCTTTGTTGTTATACATAATTCCCCCCCCCCCCCAAATAAGAAAAGGTTAGTAGATTCAACAAGGCAGATTCATACAAGTGGTGAACCCCCCCCCTCAGGACACGGAGAAGTCTCCTTTCCTCCATTTACTTCCAGGTATAACCCGACAATGAACAATGGAATGTGAATGATCATCAAAAGTACTGTTCTCTACTTAGCGGCTGATTTAAGCGTAGCAGAGTTTTCTTTTGTCATCTTACTGTTTGTGACGTAACTTGTGGGGAGAAACAATAATGAAACCTCGAAATACGCGCGACAGCGCAGTTCGGAGGCCACGTCATGAGTTCACAAAGTGCACACCCACTATATTACGGCCTTCGCCGTCAACATTGAGATCATTTGGGAGTAGATAAATTACACAAAATTCAAAGCAGTGCAAAGCATCTTGATTTTAAAGGGGAAAAAACCGAGGGTTATGCAATCTCGTTGAGAACAAAGAGTTTTGGGTTATGTACAATAGTTTTGCGGAAAAAATATGTATCGAAATGCATGATTTGGTGGGTGGGTGGAAGCCAAAGTTACGGTACAATAATCCAAGAAAAACCGACCTTAAATACGTGAAAATGACGCACCCCGGAGCACTAAAAATCACGTCTTCCTTACCATAGCTGATACTCTTCTCTCTGTCTGCGGCTACCGCTCGCGCGCCAGCCTGACGCAGCGCCTATTTTTCCCTTCAGGTCGCTGAAGGCGGCACTCAGTTTTTTTTCTATGTGGAGAGCAAGGCGTGGGTTCTTAAAGTTTTCACAAAGACTGCCACAACTAAATTTATATTTCAAAAGGCGCCAATCGGGCGTGTGGCTAGTTCAGATGGTTGGAATTGATATATTCCCGATTTTTACACAATTCCCGTGTTGTGTGAAACACGGCTGTACGCTCTACAGATGGTTGTAACTCGAACGCACTCGAGAGCTGTCAAACAGCTGACGGGTGACGTCTTCGAAGTGTCAAAAAAACAAGAGTAGTTAATGGTAAATAAATGTAGCTGAATTATGGAAAATATGAATTAAACTAGGCAAATCGGGAGAATAATTGGAGTATATTCGACGTAATTGACACGGAATTATCGAAAGGTATGTGCAATGTAAAATAGTAACAAATAAAAATATGATACTGACTTCTTGCTAAATTTCAGCCCGAGCCTCCTCGGCCAGTGAAAACGTGCTTCACAGGGCACAGGCAAGACGTGAGGATGTTGGCAGAGGTGTTGAATGCCTACTGCTCTTCAAACGCGAAACCCCAGGAAAACTACCCCCCAGCGTGTCTGGTTCCGACAAGGTTTTGTCGAATAATTGAACGTTTGCCTAACCTAACCTATAATACCTTGGATCCAAGTTAAAAGGTTTCGGGGCGCTCACTTGATTAAGTGATATTCTTAAAAACAAAACAACAACGCTAAATGGGCAACTTAAACTTAGGGATGCGGAAGAACTAGAACATCTCACGTGACCCCTGGTGCAGCGCGAAGTCGTCTTCCACCGGTCCGGGTACGTGGCTTGACTCGCAGATGACGTGCAGCACTCTGGCACAAGGTGGACGAAGGCGTGCTGGTTGAGCTTCAGCGAAGATGGTACTAGCAGCCAAAATCGAAGGAGTTGACCGCAGCGAGTTAGCTTATCGGCTTCGATGGTCACCGGTGAAAACAGCGTACATCATATGGAAATTCGTCGGCAGCGTAACTGGTTGATACGAAGGACGGAGAGAGAACGTGGAAAACGTAGATAACGTACGAAAACGTAGATGTAGCGGTATAAACGTGGATGATCCCAGATAAAGCTAAAATTTTAGGTTCGGCAACTTTTTGACTTTAAAATCGAACTTTCTAACTCACCCTTTTCAGGTTATTCTTATGGCACACAAGAGGTGCGAAAAGACAGGAGGAGGCAACATGAAACAAATGGGGGCTCTCAGGCCTGCCCTTCAACGGAGAAACGGAACAATTTGTCTCCCACAATACTAACTGTCACTCTTCTTTTCTTGAATTGAATTCCCTTATCAGTAAAGTTCTCTATCATGTCGTTTCTTTTGCCGTTTCCTCTCTCATCTGTACCGCGATAATTCAAATAATTCACTGCTTTATTGACCACTCTCTTCAGGTTTTATATGGAATTTTGCAAACTTTAAATAAATTTTTATGTGAAAAAAATGTAGGAATTTTAATTGCTACAATCTCCCTCTCCCATCGGCAAACGCTACGAACGTCAACCACCGTACCTACTTCAGGTACCAACGTACAAACAAAACAAAGGGGGAATACCACAGTACGGATAATGGGAGCTCAAAATTTGAATATTGAAATAACTAGCCAAGGTTTTGTTTGGCTCAGACCTAGTTCCTTATGGAGTTCAATATGTCCTAGATAGTGGATCTCTTTTTGGGAAACTCCGATCTATTCAACTGAACTGTTCAAATGGGCTCTCCGAAGTCTATTGAATTCTTTGCGGAATCTGATAACATGTTCCTGAAGGGAAGAGGATAAAATTATGATGTCGTCCAGGTAAACGGAGCAGGTTACGTTTCGGACACTCATAAAAATGTTGTCCGTCCATAGCGCGCTGAAAAGTTAAGGGTGCATATTCCAGACTATTTGGCACTATTTGAAATGATAGTGTTCGTTTTTCACACTAAGAGCTGTTTTTCGCCAAGTTCCATTTCAATTTGGTGAAAACCACTAGAAAGGTCAAGGCAAGTAAATTATCAGCTTCTCATCGAGTATTTGGGCGATGTTTGATGAAGGATACCGATCATCTATAGTATTTTTGTTCAAAGATCGGCTGTCTAGGACTAAACGCCATTCACGCTTGTTTGCTGCATCCGGTTTTTCCAAACAAACCAGATTTAGCAATAAAGGGAAAACTTGAGTGTTCAATGATTCATAGATAGATAGATAGATAGAATCATTTATTTGTTCAAGATGAAGACAGGCTTACATCATAAAATGCCTTTTTGGAGGCGTTGAACGTGTCAGTAAAGATAATTAAATAAATAAATTAACAAATATAGGCAACATCACAAACAGTACATATTAAAATCGTTAACAGAAAAAAAATCGTCGACATCATAATAGGCATTTGCAACTAGCGTTCTATATATACAATTTCTAAAACTATTGTCAGGCAGGTCACGAATAACAGCTGGTTTGTGATTATAAATTTTTGTGGCCATGAATTAAACATTTTTTTGTAGGTAGGCATAACTATATTTACAAATAACAAGATCTTTTTTGTTTCGGGTGTCATGTGCATGCGAAAGTGTGTTGAAAAGGTCCATATTCTTTCTTACAAACATTATACAGTGGTAAATATAAATACAAGGTAGAGTAAGTATACCTCTATGTACGAAATGCTGTTTTCAACTTTCCCTGTTTTTCAATTTCGAAATGTTTCTGATGCATTTTTGTTGTAGGCGAAATACTCGAACAGCCTCCCCAGATGCACCCCAGAAAACCACACCGTAGCTGATCCGAGAATCTACATATGCATAGTATGCTTGAAGAGAAGCCTGCACCCCAACGAAACGGCTTATCATACCCAACGCATAGGCATAACTCCCCACCCTGGTGACAAGGCTGTCAATGTGGTGTGTCCAGTCCAGCCTGGAATCTATGTATATCCCAAGAAACTTCACACAATCTACGGCCTCAAGGTGACCTCTGCCATACTTAACACGAAGGTTTCTATCGCTTTGGTGGAATCCAAATTCGATCATCTGAGTCTTTGCGACGTTCATTAAAAGATTATTCTTCTTAAACCAGCCCTCGAGAGTTTCTAGAGTATAAATGATTTTCTGCTCTAAGGAGTTGCTATCTCCTCCATCGCTCAGGACAACTGATGTATCGTCAGCAAACTGAAGCACTTTTTCTTGCAGGACTGATGAAAGGTCATTTGTGTAGACAATGTACAGCAACGGTCCAAGAATCGATCCCTGGGGTACGCCTCTTATCACTGCAAGTATGCGTGATCTCACATATACTCCATTCTCGTCCTGTTCCGCAACATATTGAGTGCGATTCGAGAGATAACTTTTTATCAAATCAAGTGCAATTCCTCTTACTCCATACTTCATAAGTTTTTGTATAAGTATTCCATGCTCCACACTATCGAATGCCTTCGATAAGTCCAAACAAAGTGCAGCGGTGTTGTTTTTCACATTCATAGAGTGCATTATGTCGGTCAAAGCAATGTACACGGCTCTAATTGTGGATTTCCCTTTTCTAAAACCATTTTGATTTTCATTTATGATATTTTTCTTTTCAAAAAAATCCAGTAGTCTGTTTGATATGACTTTCTCGAAGACCTTACTGAAGCTATTCAAAACGGCAATTGGTCTGTAATTTCCAATGTCGCCCTTTTCACCTTTCTTGTAGACAGGCTTGATCTTGGCACACTTTAAACCATCAGGAAAAACTCCTGTTGAAAGAACAATATTGAGTATATGGCATAATGGTTCAGCCACATACGGTGCAATGCGCTTAATCAATTTGATAGGAATTTCATCATCTCCCACTGCTGATGTGTTTCTCAATGACGTGATTATGGTACAAATTTCTTTTGGAGTTACAGGTTGTAAAAAATATTGAGTTTGGGTTTTGCGGTATATGGCCCACATCATCACTGTTACATATTCTAGGACAAATATTCGCAAAATAATCGTTTACATAGTTCAAAATTGATTTCGCCGTTCCAGTATGGTTGATCCCCATATTTTCTATAATGGTTTTCTTATTATTCGTTCTACCAGTGTATTGACCAATCAATTTCCACATAGCTTGACCCTTGTTATTAGCAGTGCTCAAGTAACTCTCATCTGCCATTTTTTTTGGCAGAGATGATCACTTTTTTCAATATGCTGCAGTATCTCTTATAGTAATCGACTGACACTTCGCCTTGATTCTTCGATATATATAATTTTCTCTTCTTTTTGCAAGATTCTCTTATCCCGTGAGTTATCCAAGATTTTCTTTTGACATTAGTCTTCACAAGTTTAGGTACAAAAATGATTTGGAACAGATTTACTATCTTTGACAAGAACGCCTCATAAGCCTTGTTGCTGTCTGTCTCCACGATATACACGTCATCCCATACAAACCGTGATACCTCATACGTAAATTGTTCTAATTTACCCCCAGAATAAACACGTATATATTTTTTCTCCCTCGAGTGGGTCCGAGTCTCCAGATCAAGCCTTATGAATTGACCATAATGGTCAGACAGTGCCATATTTATTACTTCACCCTTTAGTGATTCATCGAAGCTGACAAAAATGTTATCAATAAGCGATACGGAAGTAGTCGTTACTCTTGTGGGATCCATTATAGTCTGCGTAAAATTATGTTCTCTAAGAATATCCTTAAAACTACTCGCTATGTGGGTCGATTTTAAAAGACATACATTAAAGTCGCCACAGATAATTTTTTTGTGTTTGATAAACTTTTTGTTGATATTATCTAAAATTAAATTCAGTCTCTTGAAGAACTTATCTACACAGCCCACCGGCGACCTGTACACACATAAAATCACAATTTTGTTTACTCCGTCTAACGCACATGCACACTCAATTTCATAGTCTTCGCTAAATTGTTTCAGATCATAACACTCCATGCATCCCAGTCCATTCGCCGCAAACACACAGCTTCCTCCATGGGATCCCGTAGAACGAGAATACGAGGCCGCCAGACTATAGCCTTCAATACCTAGGAGACTCAGCTCGCCATCACTACACCAGTGCTCAGTGAAACACAGGACCCTCGGTGCAACTTCCATCTCGTTTATCGCCAGTTCGATGTCCAGTGTTTTGTTTTTCAAAGACTGAATGTTTTGGTGCAACAAATAAATGTTATTTTCACATGAAGTTTTTGATGTTTTTTCCAACCGATGAATCGCTGTGGACAAAGGTGCAGCCCTGGTCATCCCCATGGCAACTCCTCTCTCAGCTACGCCCTCAAGATGGTTCGGGCGAGCCGTGACACCAGCATTCCTGTCATTGTCCAGATCTTCCCTTGTTGTCACCTGAGCCTCGAAAAAAGGTGAATCTCTTTACCAGGACACCCTGAGGCCAGTTTGAACTTTTATACAGTTCATCTTTGAGACTCATGTCACCTCCCACCTTGAAAGCAGTGCTTCTAGCATCTTCACGCCTGGGCAGCTGCTCAACGATGAAGTCGTGGCCGTCAAACTTCTTATTCAGAAATTGTTCGATCTGTGCTGGTGTCGTTTCATGGTTTACTCTTCCAACGTACATCCAAACTCTGCGTACAGCAGCCGAAAACGATGCTCCGGGCTCAGCTTCAGACGTCATCACACAATCTCCAACAATTTTTGGACGATTGGAACGTTTCTCTGGATTACTGATTGTGTTCTTCTTGATACCTGGTGCAATGTCATCCCGTTTTTGATTCGGTATTCTTCTTTGTGTGCTATTGCCTTGGAGTGGCGTCTCATTATTTCTTCTGTCTTCATCGGAATGGTGTTCACTTTTTGATGCACTTCTCAAGTTTTTCGCCTTTGGTGTGGGGTTCAGGTTCAAATCCTGGTTTTGATTTTTTGTTAGGGTTTGTATGATTGACTTTTGCTCGTCAATCCTGTCCTCTAGCTGGGTAACCATTTTCTCCAAAAGTTCGTTTTCTCTTCGGTTGAACCTTGCGTCCTCAGATTCAATTTCACACCGTTTAACCTCCTCCACAGGAGCAGCGCTGAAATGGGTATTGATAGAGTTTTTAAATTTTTCGAATAATGCTGCACTCATTCCGGCTACACTTTCGAAGTTTACACATTTTTGTAAAATTATAGATTGCAATTCATCCTTGTTCAGGCGTTTTAGGAGAGACGTAAAAGTCGACACATCCATCTCTGCCGCCATCTTGATGCGCGATTCCTTGGTCAAGCATGTCAGAATTTTTTTTATTGACTTCCTCCTTGTGCAGTTGTGCACGTTAGGGTTGCTCTGACTCTTTGTGTATATGAGTTGATCGTCTTTTAGCTTTATCGATGCTTAGCAAATTTTTTCACTCATACGCGAAGACACCTTGCAGGGCACTCCATCGTTAACAAAATTAATATCCTGAATCAAATTACCAACAACTGAAACATTCCGAGTATGATCATTCATTGATTTATATATATTTGATCTGAACAATTTATTATCTTGTTGCAGGCAGTGGCAAACGACGAAGAAGGTGGTTGAGTTTTCTTACGATAATCGTCTCCTGAACAGAGATGTATATATTTTTCAGCCCAAATCACTCTAAATGAGCTTAGAACAAGAATGAGCAAAGCGCTTTGTTTTGAAATTCACGGTTTTTCTCTGGTACATAAAGTATCCAAGCACCCAAGAATAACTGAATCAAGCTCAACGTCGCCGCATTCTTGCGTTGCGTCTCTTGGTTAGACAGAAATTGCATTACGCCCTCAAGTAACTTTGTCGAAGACTGCGCTTCCAGCAGTTAGTTGCTAACTCACTCACCAATGCAAATCTGGTTTTATTCCTTCGAGCTGACGCGCGCTGAAGGAATAATTAGCACACGCATGCAGACAGCAGTGAGGGTATTACGTAATAATGACGGCAACGGCACCTCTGTTGACGAGTTACCCAATTCCGACCGAATCCCCAATGAAATCACCCATACCGCGCTACAATTTCTATTTATTTATACGAATCATCGTCGAATCAAAGGCCCGCAAGCCCTTTGAAACAAATAATGAAATCGCTGTGCGGATACTCGAGCTTTCGAAACAACTTCTGATGGCTTTGGCTTCTCTGTTCCGCACGACGACGCGACGGCATCAATTTTAGATGGTTTCGCTGCTGAAAAACGCCACCGATCGGGGCTTTAAAGCGCGCGAGAGGAAACTGTTGAATTTTGGAAGTTCTCATCAGCGGAATTGCGGAAGCTATTTCTGGTCGTGTGATCCGTGCGAATGGGAGACGTGGACGGCGCGTGGGAAGCTTGACGCGGTGACCCTTTGAGGGTTCAAGCGCGGCGAGAACTTTTGACGCCCGCCGCCCACGGCGCTCCATACCATTTTTCCTACAGGGGTGTGAATGGCGAGCGTGTGCGTAATCCCATTAAAAATGAATAATCAGCGCCAAGAAGCAGGTTGTCGGGTTTTTGTGGTCGGTGGGTGCTCACGTACCTACGAGCATATACCCTGATTATTGCGCGCTCGTGTGCAAACCCTCGAGATTATGCGTTCGCTCATCCAGACAGATACGAGCAATAAATCATCAAAAACCTAGTAGGTACCTAGTGAGATTGTACTCTCAAGTTTTTTTTTATCAAGGCAAAGCCGAAACAGTGCGGCCAATTAGCCGCAAGATACGAATTTAAATATTGAGAGAGTGGAGAAGAGTGCTCGAAGGCCAGAACCGACGGACTGGAAAAAAACAGTTATTGCACGGAGTATAGGGATTTATTTTTAGAAAACAAGCGCTTTATTTGGAATACACGTCAGCCGAGGAACGGCAATCAGACAATCCGCCTCCGGCCTCCGGGTGCTCAACTGCCGTCCTGCTGCGGTTTCAGTGCTTTTCCGTACACGGGGTGGTCCTGCCGCTTTTTGTTTTCGCAAGATCGTAAAAAAGTCAAGTCACTGTTTGATAATGACCACGCAAAGAAAGTATAGTCAGTTACTCACAATGGCGGCTCTTCAGATTGTTACGTCGTTGCCTGCTTCTGTCTGCTTCTTGATACTTCGACCGATTAGGCCAGTCCAATTCTGCCCAGAGGCTATTCTGCCCCGCCGTTTTAGTTCCTAGCATTTGGGAGTTTCGTTATGTTGCTGTGGCTGCCCTGGCAAACGAATCCCGCGTGTCTGTCTCTAAGATTCAGGTATTTTCGCCCGACAAATTTCCACCCGACAGAATGTTCGCCCGACAGATTCTCCATTGTTGAACGTTTGGTATCACTGAGTGGAAAAGCATTAAATGTATGTGGCAACAGGGCTTCAGTTGGGTACGTGGCCGTGAATGGGCCGTGTCCCCCTGGCACGTAGTGTTGTGTTGACGGTGTTGGACGAGCCAGCCAACACGGATTTTTTATTTTCCGGGCCAACCAAGAAAGTTGCAGACATTGCATCATGTTCGCCCGACACTATTTCGAATTGGAATCCTTCATGCCCAATTGCACAAAAATTGGTATATTAAATTTAAGTTGAGTTCGATGTACGACGAGTACCGATACACACGTGTGTCTTCACTGATAACGATTTTTCGAGTAAATCACCGTCCAAAAATCAGTTTCTTCAACCGAAACAGCAAAAGGGCGATCCACGGGACCGCCTGGACCAGCTTGGTGAGCTCGCAAATCCCAAATCAGTCACTTCACAGCAATACGTTCCAGAACAATAACAAACATCACATTTCATTTAATTCCCTTATCACCACAGAACCATAAGAAACCTACCGCTCACAAAAACCATCAACAGGCGCTTGGCGCTGCCACACCCTAATCAATCCTACGACAAAAATGCAATCATTTACTTTTCCAAAGGTAAAACCATAAAACATCACCTGAATAAACCCATATAACAATGAATCTCCCACCATCAAATTCACCACAAAGACCAAACCAACCAGTTTCATATGCAAATGCCGCTAGATCAAAACCTCAGCCTAATCTCCCAAAAAGAGACCAAGCTATTGTCTTCGACATATCCAACGACGAACTTCGTCTCACAGACTACGTTACGGCAGTCGGGAGCATAACCGGACCAAAGAATATCATCTCAGCTTCACGAATTTCAAACAACAGAATATGCATCTACCTAACTAACACTAAACTAGTAGAAGAACTTGTCTCCCAACAACAAACACTATATATTCAAGATAAAACATTCAAAATTCGCAAACTCGTAACACCTGCTAAAAGACTGATAATCTCGAATGTGCACAGCGCAATACCACATGAACTAATCGAGACTGCTATTCGTAATAAAGGGTTCAGACCAGTTTCCCCAATAACGACCTTACGAGCCGGAATCCAAGGAGACGAATACAATCACGTAGAGAGTTTTCGCCGCCAAGTGTTTATTGCCCCACCAGAAGACGACTTAGAACTACCCTCATCCATACTTATGTCATTCGAAGAAACCACCTTCAGAATTTTCTTATGTTTCGATGAACTTACTTGTTTTCTCTGCAAAACCCCAGGACATGTAGCCAGCAAATGCCCTCACCCACCTTCAATAGAATCTGAGAGACAATCATCCAGGCGCTCATCAACTGACTCAATTGCACAATCAGCAACCAACGATGAAACTGACGACATTGAAGAAATATCAGATGACGAAATACCCCTATCTCACACAATCACTACAGAAGCCACAGTACACAAACCCCAAAACCAACCTAGTACAGCACAAAAGCGCCAAGCACCGACGAATTCCGAAATTTCCTCAGACATCTCCAGCATCGAAGACATAAACCAAACAGCGCAATCATCTCAAACCAAAGTAACAGACCGAGTAACAGACCCTTTTAGACAACCCAATCTACCACCAAAACCAAACAAGAACAAAAACTCAACACAAACACACAAAAAACCAAAAATCGGCAAATCAAGAGAGACAAGTCCAAACCGAGATCAAATCCTTAAAAAATCTTCATCCACGGAATCGATAACAACCAATATTGACGATATACTCGAACCAATCGGAAATGAAATCAAAATAAACCCAAAAAAATACACCATCTCTTATGACAACTTCAAGAGCTTTATCGAAAACGCCATACAAAGCAAGAACATCACCTCGGAAGCATTAAGATACACTGACAACATCGATCTATTACTGAATATGATAGACGACACCTACGACAAACTAACCAGCAGATCAATGAAGAACCGCTTCACAAGAATAAAAAATAAAATCAAGAGCCAATCTTTTGACACACAACCAAAGCCAACCCAATCAGACACAGAAGAAAACCAACCATAAAATTCAAAGTACTACAATGGAACTGTAACGGGTTTATTACCCGATACGAATACTTACAAAAACTCCTTCGAGACCACGACCCTGACATCTTAGCCATACAGGAAACACACTTCAAACCCAACAAAACATTCAATCTTCGCAACTACGAAATTTTCCGCCTAGATCGAAGAAACGAAGAGCACGCAAGCGGAGGTGTTGCCATCCTCGTTCACAATAGAAACACAGCAGAAGAAGTACCCCTTATCACGAACATGGAAGCCGTAGCAGTCAAAATTACTAATAAAAACCACCTCACAATTTGCAACATCTACATCGCCCCCAATAAAAAATTCAAAGATGAAGACATACGACACATAATTGAACAACTACAACAACCGTTCATACTAACAGGAGACTTTAATGCACACAACATTCTCTGGGGCTCAGAGCACACCGATACCAGAGGCCGCATCATAGAAAAAGTAACAAATGACGACAACATCATCCTCCTCAACAACACCCAACCAACCCATTTCTGCTCTGCTTCTGGGAAATTAACAAACATTGATTTGACATTTTCGGACCCCGTAACAGCAGCAAACTTTATCTGGGACCCCTTGCCCGATCTCTACGGTTCCGATCACT
Organism: Anaspis maculata; assembly: GCA_949128115.1. Classification (NCBI taxonomy): domain Eukaryota; kingdom Metazoa; phylum Arthropoda; class Insecta; order Coleoptera; family Scraptiidae; genus Anaspis; species Anaspis maculata. The sequence goes on along the minus strand of OX421964.1, from coordinate 11,444,910 downwards.
TCCCAATTGAAATCAAAACACAACTCGATCACCACCCAATGACCAACAACACAACTCCAAAATGGAACCTTAAAAAAGCCAACTGGTCGATGTTTCAAGAACTTTTGAAATTCCAAAACCATGATGAACCCTCTCCATCTACCAATATAGCGACATACTGATTGACGAATTCACCACACTTATCACTACAGCAGCAGAAGCAAGCATCCCAAAACACAAACCAATAACCAAAACAAAACCCGTACCTTGGTGGAACATGGAATGCGAGAACACCATCAAAGAAAAGAAAAAAGCGTTCAACAAATTCAAAAAACACTCGACACTCGAAAATCTAATTGAATTCAAAAAAAGAAGAGCTGTCGCACAAAGAACCATCAAAGAAAGCAAAAGAAAATCCTGGCAAGATTACGTATCTTGTATTAGCAGCTCTACACCACTCACTGAGGTCTGGAGTAAAATCAAGAGAGTAAGAGGCTCCCACCACTACCACACAATTTCAGCACTAGAAACAAACGGAATCACAGTCACAGACCACCAAGACATTGCAAATACCATGGGGAAGACCTTCGAAGACACATTCAGTGAAGTAGGGGATATAAGGGCGCGGAGTCAGGAGTGGGGGGAGCAACCTTGACCTTGACGGGTCATTCACCTGACCTTGACAGGTCATTCACCTTGACGGGTCATTCACCTGACCTTGACAGGTCATTCACCTGACCATGACGGGTCATTCACCTTGACGGTCATTCACCTGACCTTGACAGGTCATTCAGCTCAAAAGGTCGTTCACCTTAACCTTGACAGAGGTCATTCATCTCAACCTTCACCGACCATTGACCTTCAACAGGTTTATTCACCTTGACCGGCTCTGACCTTGATACATAAAGTGGTGGGGAAGTGGTAGGGATGGAATAGATATATTGAAGATCATCAGCAGTGTGGTTCAGTTATCATCATGGAGAAGTCCAATAGCAAGTCACCTTCGGGTTATTTACCTTTGATAAATGAAACAACGCATTTTTTGAATAAATCAAAACGCAAATACATCAGTGTCGGTTTGAGTATTGAGCGACAGTTTACTCCACTAGTGAGATTGTGTGGTAATAATCAATGTGTCAACTTTGAGGAAGAAGATTGGATTGAGTTCCAGGAAATTTTCGATCTTCTTCTCGATTACTTACAGCTACAATCCCCTTCAAACAAACCGATGCCTCTACTACTGAAAAACATCAGCATCCACTTCACTGAAGTAAACAACGTTCGAGTTATTCAAATTATAAACGAACATCAACATGTTTTTTTGGCACGAGAAACAGCTACAGAATGGCGCGGCATATGTGAAATCATCAGCAATCGATTGAACATCCTCAAACATCAGGAATTTAAAAATTTCTACTTCGACTTGCTAAGAGGTGTGAGAAAGCTGAGTGGTGATTTAATTTCAAATATATACTGTGTGTTGACTCCTTTGTTGCAAACTAATTCTGAGAATGCAAATTGTTTATTGTTCATGTTACATCACTGTCCAGTTGTAGTACGCATGGACTATGAAAACCTAAAATTTCAGTAGACAATTTAAGAAGAGTTGTGACTAATATAAGTGAAGAATGCGAATATCTATCATTTAACGCATCTCACAGCCTCAACAAACAAAATGCATTGATAGTTAATAGTTTAGGTTATAATTTATGTTTTGCTTATCTTAAATCTAGAATAAGAATAAAATATCTTTGTGAGCAGTTCAACTGCGATAGTTATAGAAAATATTTATACATGTTAAAACCATATCTATCTAATGATCTAATTATACTTCATAAATTGTATTAAAATCTATGCTCTAAAATAAATTGAAACGAAATGGATTTAGTATTTATTTATATTCCCCCATTCAAAGATTAACATCATTATTCTCATGGTTCTTCGATTATCACAAGGTGAAGCTTAGAAGTGGGGGTGAATAAATCCTTATATTATCAACAAGCAGTAACAGTGCAATGTCGCTTGTTGAAGGAGATGGTTTAGTAAACGAGATAATAAACAAGCTACCATTCGAACTTCACATCCCAGGATATCAGTACCTTGGACCTGGCACTCAGTTGCATAAACGCTTGCAACGTGGGGATCCTGGTATAAACAAACTGGATCAGGCTGCCAGAGACCATGATATAGCCTATTCTAAAGAAAAAAAGCTAAGTGCCCGTCATATATCTGACAAGATTCTAGAGAATCGGGCTTGGGAAAGAGTGAAATCAAAGGATGCATCACTTGGGGAAAAAACAACTGCCTGGTTCATCACTAACATCATGAAAGCCAAACGTAAATTGGGAATGGGGTTGGAAAAAGTGGAAAGTGCAATTAGAAAGAAAAAAAAGAAGAGAAGAAGAAGAAGAAAGAAGAAGAAGCTGAAGAAAAAAAAGATTTGAGGAGTTTAAAACTCCTACTCTATAAATTGTACTAGTACCTAGCTAAAATAAAAGAATAGTAAAATGTAAAAAATGTATTTATTTCTTCCGCATCCGTTACATCAGTAATACTACATAATATTGCAAACTTAGATTTGCTTGATTTGTTTTGTGAACGCATTGTAGGTGAATCTCCGGTCATGTAGAATCAAGGCATAGGCTGCCGTATTTGCAGGAACTACATCTTTGGTGTCGAATTCTATCCGAAGAACCACTGAATTGGAAAGACTTTCTCTTTGATTTGAAAAATCTATGACAATCATGGGAGAATCCTTAAATTCATCGGTGTTGAGTGCAGGATGTGATGAATCATGATAATAATAGGACTTTTGGAAATTCAAATATAACTGATACAATGCTGCATAACAATTGCTTCCAAAATCTATATTTAAATTTGAGTACGGTTTTCGTTGAGAATTTAGATAAACTCGAATATTTTGAAAACTGATGTGGTCAAATTTGCTCATGTCCTTGTTAAACTTTTTCTCACGATCTGTTTGGAACATTAAGATAACGTATCTGGGAGCTTCGCTTGCAGTGGTTGTTTTGATGGGCCACGTATGACTTCTGGTTTGGGGTACCGATGGTAAATAGTGCATTTCCCATGAACGGAAAGCAACTGCGGTGTCAACATTTTTTCCAATGTATTTTGTGAGCGCCAATTCTCGAGCAAGATTAGGTGTGATGTGGGGTACATTCCAATAAATTTTGTCGAATGCAATCGTAGGTTCAGCCCCGGCGGTAATATTTAAAACTGCATCATGATCTGTATTGCTTCTTATAAGTACGAGTTCCTGCCTCACGTTTAACATAATTTTCTTATAATCTTCTGCAAAACCCAGCAACGTGCTGAGTGGTACGCAAATATTGAATTTTCCATGATATTTATCAGTAAAGTCTTTACCCCACCCAGAATTTTCCAATCCTTTAAGATCATTTTCTGTAAATGAGCAGTAACCTTTAATAGTTGCTGCCAGTCCCGGCTTTATAGTAGAATCGACCGGTATACCGTTGACTTCATAACGAATTTCGCTCAAACAGTGTGCGAAAAAATTATTTACCAATTTAGTATCTTTACTGACGGACCCATCTTTAGCCAAAACTCTTCCTTCTACATAAATATGACTTTGAGACGGTAACGTGCACAAATCTTCGGCAATTGGAATTCGTATTTCATCATTGTTGTTGAATTTTTGGGTGTACGCTTGATGCTCATGATAATCCCATGAAATAATGGAATCATCAGAGATCACTTTTTCTGTTATGTTTAATACATCGACCATTATCCTTGACTGATTGTAACCAACTGATGTTATTCAAAATTATTTTTATATTAATACTACAAATCCTAAAGATTTTAAAAATTTACGATTCGTTTGAGTTAAAGTCATGATTTTAGGGCAATGTTTAGGTCGGTGAGAAATTACTTTAAAAATAATACCCATCACGTTTCAGGTGTAGTCCTACACTAACGACTTCTTCCCCAAAACTGACCAAATCACCGTCTTGGTCCAATATTTTAATGCTCACATCTGAAATTATATTGGTTGTGATTGGTAGATAAATAATATTTCTCGGTACTTCAATTATTTTATATCCAGGTGGAACGCGAGGGAAAAATTGGTGAATGTAGTGAACAACTTGACCGTTATGATAGGATCCTGTGGCAATATTACAATCTATGCATATAGAATTAATTTTCAAAATATTGCTTTGATGTGAAGATTGGTGAGTTAGATTAGATGGTTCAAGTTTTTCGCGATTAAATCCCAAGAGCGGTCCGATGGAATTTTCTACGTTAAAATCAACGGTTTCCGAACAGCGTAAATGTGTCTTCAGCGTATTGTTGTTGCCAAATAATTCGAAAAGGGGATTATTAAATTTTTTCTCTTCCATAGCTTTAATAACATAATCGGTTATATCGCTAATTTCATAGGCTCCGACGGGTATAGCAAGTTTTGTTTTTCCAATCATGATTACATTGTTTTCTGAGGTAACGTTGGCGATAGAATTAAATGACTCAAAATCAGTCAAACCTATCACGTATGTTTCGTTTTTGGGTAATACAATGGGTGGGGTAAATTTAGACGTCAATACGGAACTTTTTCCAGACAAAGTAAAAAAATTTGACATTTTGTTGCCACAAAAGTCAAGACTCAACTGACAGAATTTATTGATGTGAATTCAGATATAGAAATTTTAGACATAAATGCCCACATTCATAAGAATTAAAATCTTGATATCTGTTATAGTTGTAAATTATGTTAGGGCTACCAACCCTCCGAAAATATTTGATAACCTCTAGAGGAGGTTTCAAATTGCCCATACTATCAAAATATTTTATAGTTTTTCCGTTAATGACAAAGGCTGTCCAATGCGTTCCAGGATTGTTTTTATCATCCAAATTGAGAATTGCACACTCGTTTTTACGGGGTTTTGATGGAAGGTTGTTGCGCATGTAGACACCGCGAAAATTGGCAATTTGTAACACCTTTGCAAAATATTTCAAGTCCAAGTCTGTTAGAGCACGTGGTGGTAGCTTTATTGGTAGTTTTTTTTATATGGAGCAAGATAAAGTCCCAATCCTTTCTTATGCGATTTCACACGTAAACCTTTCCCCAGCGCTATAGACTCCATGGTTTGATTATGTCTGTGGGATTCTTTGAGTTGCTCGGCAGCACTTTTCGCATCGTTGACTGCCTTGGCAATTCCTGCAGCTCCACCACTTAAAGCCCCCAGGGCAGACAATGCAGCAAAAATTGGAATGAGTGGGAGGAAACCACCAACCTTTGGTATGGGAATGATGCGTTGCTTGGGATGTAAGACTTTTCTATTGTTCATAGAACGCAGTGCGTCTTGAACCGAAGCCAACAAATCGGTATTCGGTTTACCTCGGAGGCGTTTTCGAACTGCAGCAACTGCTTTTTTAAAACTAAAAACACCACCAGTACGTTTTTTTCCGCGATGTTTTCTCCGTCTTGGCTTAACTCTACCATTCATCTTTGAAGCACCCATCTCTATAAATTAACGAACTTTGTGCAGATAATTTGCTCATCACACTTATTTATATACTTTTTGACCGAGAGTACCAGAGGATTGCGCCATCTTTGTGAAAACAATAAACCTCGATCTATTGCAACTTTTTATTCATAGCAGTAATAATAAATTTACAATTTTTGGAATATTTTTCATGTTCCCTCAATGGTAAATCATCATGTTTCCATTTGAATACTTCAATTCGGCAGAAAGGACAAGCCACCATATCTCCATATTTTGTGTAAAAGAATCCCGCAAACGCTAAAGATTCTGGTGTTAACGAGCCTTTCCAGTTGATAAAGGTTTTCAGTCGATTGGAATATGAATACAACTCAGTAGTATGGTCTTCGAGACACATGGTGTATGATGTGTGTTTGTTCGTGAAATGTTGTTTATTTTTTGCATCAAATCTTTTATTTAGAAACCTTGAACGCTGTGGTAGGGATAACCTTGAGATACACAAGTTCAAACAATCTCGAGCTATTGGTAGGGATTATGGTGGGGAGATTGTTATAAAACTATAAGTACTGAACTGCAGGTACTAAACACATGATGTGCGACGTGAACTGGAAGTTTGTGCGTGATTGCATCAGAGATGCACGTTCTCAGTTGTATGATTTGCGACTAGAATTTTTGGAGGATGCCGTTATTAGATATTGTGACGTTGATGAACAGAAACTAAACTTTGATGAAACTATAAGACATCGTCAAGGAGAAGAATACTGCACAAAATATCTTGAAAACAAGATATCCCTGCTTCGTTTGCATAAATTGCTGTCGGGAATAAACTTATCAACATTTTTGAAAGAAGTGGAGCAGTTCATACCTAAAGAAGAAGAAGAAGAAGAAGAAGAAGAAGAAGAAGAAGAAGAAGAAGAAGAAGAAGATGAAGAAGAAGAAGAAGATGAAGAAGATTAATCCTGAACCGCAAGAAACATCTAATCCATCAACCTGGGAAGAATTATACATCAAACTATTAATACCAGAAGTGCAGTGTGACATGCAAAGTATTGAAGCTGTTTATTCGGAACTGATGCAGCTGGAACAAAACTATATGCATGAAGCCGTCTATGGGATGGATCGACTATTCAGCTCTCAGTATTGTTATGAACAAGCCTTAACATTTGGGAAAGCAGCAAAATTGTGTTGTTTATATATTGATGGCGAGATCTGTTTTATATGTTTTTATAAACAAATGTGTACACTTGACTTGTCAGACTATGTACCAAAATATTTAATACCACCAAATTAAATCATGTAATGTGTAGCAGTGAAAATAAAAAAACTTGTATGAAACATTTCGTTTTATTCCATTTTAAAATGATCATGTAAAAAAAATACATTAGATAAAGCGCAAACAGATGGTGTACTTTTATGATAAAAGCATGTTGGTTCATCGGTTGTAATTGCAGGTTGATCAGCGAGCTGAATGATTGGTGTCTTGGTGAATTTTTGTAAATATTCAGCTTTCTCCATCCCTTTAACATAGACCATATCTTCAAAGCTCGTCACTTGTGCAACAATATCACCAAAACGATGAAGTGGGGTGTAACCTGAATCCCATGGAATCTGGTGATGGTGATTCATTACCCAGTGAGCTTCTTTTTGTTGCTTCAGTGGTAAGTGATCCAGCGGGAATGGTGATTTGAACACGAAATGAGCAATTCGCTGCCCATCATATGCAGCCAACTCTTTGGCTATATATGTATTTTTACAGCTTTTAAAACATTGCACGTCAAGAACTAGCATGTTGCTGCACCTCTGGGTACTTGTGTGATGGAGTTTATTCGTCACCATCCGATATCATAAAGTTTGTCAGCATGATAAGTAGGTGAACAGTATGTAGTTGTTGTTGTGGGGGAGATGTAGTCATTACTGAAGGTATTTGAAAGTAGATTTGTAATATAAAGTTCACCTAAACTTTTTTCCAGCAAAAGCTTTCAAGTAAACTAACAAAATTGTAACAAACATTATTTATTATAATCATGTAAACAGTTACAAAATATCTTGTATATATCAAGAATACATACATAATACTGAAGGTATTTGAAGGTAGATTTGTAATATAAAGTTCACCCAAACTTTTTTCCAGCAAAAGCTTTGAAGTAAACTAACAAAATTGTAACAAACATTATTTATTATAATCATGTAAACAGTTACAAAATATCTTGTATATATCAAGAATACATACATAATACCTGAAGGTATTTGAAGCTAGATTTGTAATATAAAGTTCACCTAAACTTTTTTCCAACAAAAGCTTTCAAGTAAACTAACAAAATTGTAACAAACATTATTTATTATAATCATGTAAACAGTTACAAAATATCTTGTATATATATATCAAGAATACATACATAATACAACATACAAAGCGTTATACAATGCACATTAAAAGTAAACTTTAAAAATTGAGTAAGACTATGATCTAGAGTAGCTCTTCACACATGCGTAGCAATAAATTTAAATTTTGATCTACTATGCTATCACAATGCCCTAAAGCATATGTGCTCATAGAATTGTTCTTTTTTATTCTTTTGTTATCCGTACAGCTCAAAGCAAGTTTATATTGTAACTGAGTGTATACCGTGTGTAATTTTGATTTGAAAGTAACAGCCTTGCAAAATTTAGGCACATCATTCAAAACTGCATTTTTATAATCTTGCGGTTTAATTTTTTTTACAGCGGCATAAGGAACTCCTTTTGCTTTTTTCTTGAATTTATCTTTCAACTTTAAATCTCCATCTACCACTATCATATATGTCTTTGCACAAAGACCTAAGAACTGTTTAATATACTTATTAGCATACTCGTCTTTCATCAAGCCGATTGTCGGTGGTGAAATTGGAATACCGTGAGGGTTATCTGAACTTAAATTGCTCGTGTCAAATTTGTGGTTGTATTTTGCAATGTCCTGGTACACGTCAGGTGTAAAAATTTCCAAAATTAAGCTGTCTGTATCGGTATACAATAGTTTCACATTGTCTTTGTACAAAGGTTTTATGAAATCATATAAAAAGCTGTATATTATTGATTTTGCGATTTCCAAAATACAAAATCCTACATAAAGAGGACGATTATAAAATACTTTAGTCGTCTTCATCTTGATGGCACACAATGATTCAGAAAAAACTGTGACACTTTCAAAACTAGGTTTTGCAATTAAACTACCAGCTCCACATCGCTTCCGCTGATTTTCCCAATGAGTTACCAGGTGCATAACAAGCCTTTTGTCCAAATTTTCCAAAAATTTTCCAAAAATACTATTTATCATGAGCTTGAAAAAGTTTTTCTCAAAATCAGTTAAAGCTGCATTTCTAAGTCTCGTGTTTAAATCCACATACGTTTTCAGCCATGGTGATTGCTTGAACATTAAAACTCTGTGAACCTTCTTCAAAATCAAACCGTGTAGCATAGCTTGTTTCAACGTCCTATAGTGTACAACATATTTAGTTTTATCAAATAAATTTGGAATTAATTTTGGAACATTTGAGTTTTCAGGTTTCATGGTTTGCGGAAGAAAAGGTAGACAATTGTGTGACTCGTGTAGACTTTTGGGGTACTCTATATCTATTTCAAATACATATCCTGTATCTGACGTATCAGAAATGTCTACAATGTCCAATTTCTCAATTTCCTCCCAATCAAGCCATCTAAAACCTCCGGTAGGTAAAAATTCCGATTGACTTTTCCCATACAGATTGGTTGCATCTAAATACAAAATATATGATTCTGGTTTGGAAGCATCATAATCAGTTAAAAATTTATTGTTAGCGGTGGCCTCTCTTTTACAACAAAGAGAAACCCCTCCTCTGATGGAATTTTTGAAAAAATGAATCATTTCTAAATCTGTTAAAAGTTCTAGCTCAATTCCGGTTTTTTTAAGCATAGCAGCCCAACTTAGAGAGGGACTTGTGAAAAACTGACATGGGTCTAGTTTATATGTTTCTAGACACACTTTTCTGAAATTTTCAAATATGTCTGTCAAAAGAAGAACATCTGAAGTCAAATAAAGTTCTGAATATTCACCTAAGGTGTTACATTCAAACACATTCCAGACAGTGACTGCTCTGGAATAATCTTCATCGGTGATTGTTTCCCCCGTGAGTTGATTGGTAAATTTATCTTTGGATGGTAATTCCATATCATCCAATTTATTCAAATTATCAACATATGAATAGGGGAAAACACCTTTTTGTCGAATCAAATTAAATTTGTCATTGTCACGAAAATACTTTTTTACTGTTAAACATTGATCAGATGTTAAATTTTTAGATAATTCATCAAGTGATGATGACATAAACCTAAAAGAGTCTAGAAATCTCAATTTCAGATAAACATCTTCTACGCCAGAATCTGCTTTTTGTCTTGTGTCCACCAAAATATGTTTTGAAAAAGAAATATATTTTTCAGTACTTGTTGGAATGACGTCTACTTTTTCCTTTTCTAGACACAGAGTTTTGATAAACAAATGGCTGTCATAGCCGCTGAGGTTATGAAAAAAAACTGGTATGAAATTGGGGATTTTATAATTTAAGTTGCAAGCCATGTGAGCCGCCCCACGAAATTTTGCACTGACGTGACAGTGATCCCTTATCTTAACCTCGTTTTCCTTGAAAGATTTATCACAAATATGACATGTTTTTGAATTCTGGAATTCTATTTCTTGCTGAGGTGTAATATTCATTGGTTTTACATGTTTTAGATGGGAATCATAAAGTCTGTGAATGTCTGCTTCTAATCTTTCAATGAATGTTCGAGAACAATCTGCACCTTGATATTTTTCAAATTTTGACAACTCATCATCAAAGGAACATTTTATGTAATATGCGAAAGCATATGGAATATGTTCTTGAACATTCACCGTATAAGAGTTGGCATCGCTTGGAAACGCAGTTTGAATTGGACGAAGGTATGATTCAAAATCCGCAAAGACTGTAAAAGGTAGAACTAACTGTTTTTCAAAATTTTCGAACTTCAAAATATTTTCAGGAATACTTTCACCAAATTTATTAATTTTCAAGTTAACACTAGGTAGTTGCACACAAACAAAATCACAATCATGCATCATATGTTTTTTCAATTTGTTAGAGCTTGTGAAGTATTGGATACACCCGTCACAAAAATGTTTAGTGGCATGATGATTAGATAACTGTTTAGAGACAAGTTTAGAAAAATCTCGTATCCATGTATAATGCTGATTACCATGATCATCATCAATTAACAAAAGATTTATATGTACAAGTTGCTTACATTTGGTATAATGTAGAGGCCCAACAATCTGATACTGAATTTTACCATCGACATAAAATTTTTCTAGACCATACACATTGACAGATAGGTTGTGGTTGGATTCAAATTTTGGTATATCACTAAGTTTCATAGGGAATTCAAGTCCCTCCATGTTAAAAAAATCGGAAAAGTATGGATACGCATGTGTACCTGATGGATCACCCTTTGGGGGGAAAAGAGAAGCCATGATGCTCCAGAGGAAGCAAAACTGGTCTGCATTTCTCACGTTCACCACAGCATTTCTTCGTTTGATGTCCACAGGCAAATCGATGAACGAAGAACCTCGAAGCGGACTGTATTTGTTAATATTAAGCTCCAAATACGCGATGTCTTGTAGACTCCAGCCTGCAAAATCAATACTACATATGCGGTTTATCTTTTTTTTATAAACTTACCACTATCCCGCTCCAAAAATTCGGTTAATTTCTCATTCAGCACTTGGATGAGGTTTTTATAATACTGCTCCAAATCGGTCGATTTTGTGATAATAACATTTTTTGTGCGAAAAGATTTTATATCAGCGATGTCCTTGGTTTGTAAAAAATAGTTCCCAAATAATTCTGTGTTTACTTTGATTGTGATTAATTTATCGAGTTGTTCTTTAATTAACTGATGAAATTTTGGCCAAATGTCATTCATAAATTCTCGAACAATTATGTGTTGCCTTCCAGATGTTATTCTGTACGATACAATTCGGCTCTTGAATGCAGTATGCATCATTTGCACGTGATCATCCAATGGAGTGCAGCAGTTGTTTTTATGTTTGACAGTATTTTGGTGGGTGTGGAAGTCGCTAACGTTTATTTTGCATTCATCACAAAAACGTGCATCTAAAATTAACATTTGAATTAATTTATGAGCTCTCAAGTCAAGCGTTGATTGCCTTACCTGCTTTTCGAACTTGTTTGACCGGTCGACTACAAGTTTGCTTCAGGTGGCGCTTCAAATTAAATCTCGAAGAAAATGTTTTTGCACAAACACTGCAGTGGTCTGGTGTAAGCTCGTCAGTAAAGTTCGTCTGTAATGTAATGTGTTCAATCTTAATTTTTCCTCATTTTTTAAGTTTCGAGAGTTCCGCGTTTTGTAAATAAATTACCATATTTAATTGTTTGACCTGCCTCTCCAAATTTCGTAAGTATCTTAAATTTTGTGCTCTTGCTTTCGAAATTTTCAAAATTTTATTTAAATTAGCCGTTTGCCGTCTTTCCTCCGCTTCAACGCATTGTACCAAAAGATTATCATCCTCATCATCCATGGAAATTGAAATTTGATTAATTGATGATGAGGGTTCCACTCGCGTTTCACATCTCTCCTCCGATTCAACGTTTTGACTCTCTTTAGTCAAAATTAAATTTTGGGTAATTGGTGATTGGATTGAAAAATCAAAATCAAAATCGATATCTTTAATATCCCACTCAATTGCTCCCGACGGTTGAAGCAATTGGCTAATTGGGATATTTTCAACCCCTTGAGAATCCGGAATGTCAGTCAAGTCAATCACGTCTTCGTTCGTTTTTTCAAGCACCAGTCCAAATGGACTGGGCTTTCCCCAATTCTCAAGGTATTGTTTCAGCATTGAAGCGTCTGACGGGGCAGGAAAAACATAATGGCTTAATATTTTTACCTTGTTTTGTCGCTGTTCGTTAGAGCTTTCACCATTTTCACTATTAGCAGTATTCATTTTTATAAATTCACAAACAACACACACGAAGATCTGCTTTGAAGCGCAGTGGTGGAGGTAATGACGCTTCCAAGCAGCATGTCTTCTTATGAAGACGGCTTCTCCCACCTCCTTCAGGATTGAATGAACTTTGAAGGCTAAGCTGAAACCTGTTGAGACAAGAGTTCTGGATGTACTTAAGAGAGGTTATTTGAATTCAAACAGCTTTTCAAGGTTAGAGCACACTCGAGCGAGATAAAGGTGAATATACTTTAGATAAGGTTATTTAAATTCAAACAGCTTTTCAAGGTTAGACCAGGCTCGAGCGAGGCGAGACAGGGAGAGATATGGTGAGATAGATTGGACAGGTTATTTCAATTAAAATGCTTATTTAAAAAATATGATTTATTTAAACTTTATATTACAAGATTCTTTCTATTAATCCAAGATGGTTCCTTTATTCCTAACCACTTCACAAAAATATCAGGTCCTTTGCGTTGAAGAATGCGTTCAACTAAATATGCGTCTGGATGTTTCACTAATTGAAGTTCTGATGAGTAAAATCCTCCTAATATTTCTTCATCCTTCTCGTCTTTCAACATATAGTGTCGGGGGTTAGTCTCCTTAATCTTAACAACAGTGAATATTTCATTAGACCAGTTTGGACGATATCCTTTAGAAAAGGCTTCCCTATGCTTGCTTATTCGTACTTTATCTCCAACTCGAAACTTAGGTTTTCTAACATCCACAGTCTTTATGAAACTATATGAATCATTCAAAATTTTCTTCTCGTTGCTTTTATTGACATCCTCTGGTTTGAAGCCAGTTGTTCTATGTTTCGTTTCATTATATTTTTTGACAATTTTCGGTAATAAGTTTAGCCACTTGTAATTGCCTTGTAAACTGAACTGTCGAAACATTAGGCTTTTGAGGGTCCTATTGACCCTTTCTACGACACAAGCTTTCATTGTCGAATACGTGCTGTAATGATTGATGTTATGTTTTTTTAATAACTCTTTCACACTTTGATTATAGAATTCTGTACCGGAGTCCGATTGAAGATGGGTCGGGGTAAATGTTTTGAAGATTTTCTTAAGTGCATTAGCTACATCCGACCCGGTTTTGCGTTTAATAGGTATCGCCCAAACATATTTAGAGAACACATTGATTGCAACGAGTATATATCTATAACCCTTGTTGACTCTTGCATACGGTATCATTTCCACGAGATCGCATTGTAGCAAATCACCTAATCCCTTCACTATCACTCGTCTGCGTTTAAAGTTTTTTCGAGCTGGTCTATGCAATTCATCAACAATGTCTTTTTTCACCGACATTATTTTTTACATTTAAATACAAGAGTTGCAACTAGCGTTGATGGTCTTTTAACACTATTGGAATAGAATGAAAATTTGAATCGTCTTTCGTACGGAACTTTTTTGATATCTTCGTAAAAAGTTAGTGTGTTGGTTATTGGATTGAGCGTTACAACCCCCACCTTTGCAGTTATGCTTGCGTCAACGAGTTCAACCACTTCAAAAGGAATTTCATAATTGTTGAAACCAGAAATATTGTATAATTTATATAAAAAGTATTTTTTGTCTGGATCTGTAAATCCTAGGGTATTACTAAAAAAATTCAGTGTTACATAAAAATATTGATCTGTAGTAGTTTGATGATGTGATATCTTTTGTTCTAAGTTTTTAATTGCTTTTTCCGAGTCATCACTCTTTTTCTTATGCACCAGTGATCTGCCAAACTTGTCAATCATGTTAACTGTCTCTGATATGACTGCGTGTTGATTGAGCTTTCACTTCATTTTATAATGCGTGATTGTTTGAGTTCTTGAATTATATGTAACACTTCATTGCCCACTGCTGTATTGCCAGCATGCTGTGCAGCAATCAACAATCTCAATCTGTTGACCAATTTATTTGGGTTTTTCCATGGGATGAATTCTACTTCTTTATTATTCAAATGAAGAAATGCTCCTGCACCTGACTTGGTACGTGAGCGTTTGTTTAGAGATGTGGGTGTTGTGAAACGTCGCGGTGTCATGTCTGGTTGAGATAAAATTCGTTTTACTATGGAATACTTTCTTCCACCGTTTCCGGCTAGGCGATGTGTAGGATCATAGTGTTGTCTAGCCGCACTAGAGAGTTCCATAATTGCTTTATAATTTCTTTCGTCTTCGAGTGTATAGTTTCCAGGTTCCTTCTTAAAGAGGAACTCATACAGACCAGGTGTTCCTTTATATGTCACACCATCAATTTTAATATCATCACCAATAAACTGTACGCTTTTGTTACCAATAGAGAATTTTTCTGTAGAGCGATCTAGTCGAATTCCATATTGATGATCAAATTGGTTTTCAGTATCTCCAATCATATTCCTGATATATTCTTTAGCTAAACCACTATACTGCTCTAAATATTCATTCATTACTTCTTCATGTTTGGATATTTCATGCAATGACACATATTGATCATCTTCCTGAGTTTCCACATCGCTGGTAACAGCATCATCATCATCATCGTTGGCAAAAACATCCTCCGAGAATGAAGGAGCACTTTTGCGACCGGGGAACTTTTCTTTGTAACTGATTTCACTTTTTACTTCATTTTTTACTTCATTTTTTACTTCATTTTTTACAGGTGTTGTGGGGGTTTTTCTTTCTAATTTGAAATTACTTAATAGATCTTTCAAGGGTTGTGTGATAGGTGCTAAATTTTTTTCACGTTCAAAAGTCATGCGTGTTATATCGGAACGTAAGCCACGAAGTTTTCTTCTAACTGCTGCACGACTCTTGATCAATTGGCGTGCTATCTGTTCATTCATTTTAATAAACTGCTTCCGGCGAGGTTGTTACTTAGATGTCTGTTATAAAACAATCTAGTCCTATGCGATACCTTCCGTTATTTATAGGCGAATCTTTATCAATTGTTAGAAACCCATAGGGCTCCCGCCAACACAATGAACATATCTCCCTAAACCGTTCTTTGCTCATGTCCGGTGTGACGTGATTATTAATTACATGATCCAAATTTAGTGTGTCTTGTTTAAAAAGGACAATAAAGTTTCCATTGTCTCTTATCAATCTTTTCGGTACAGATGAATAAGACTGTGAAAGATAGAAACAGTCAATATTTCTATGTCTGCCAAAACTAAAGTAGTCTCTGATAATATTTTGATTGCAAGATATGACATCATCAAAAATTATAACTGAATTCTCATTTGCTTGATTTGGTGGTATAACATCTGCTCCATCTTCGAATTCAAAAAATCCAATTTCTTTAATTGGTTTTAGAATTTTTTTTAAGTGCAAATATTTAGGTTGGAAGAGCGTTTTGCAGTATAAATAAATATTCTGGAATCGTAAACCATTCGGATGCTCTAACAAACTTAACATCAAATTTGTCTTGCCACAACCGCTCCCACCAACAACCAAACCTCGTTTACAGCCACCTAAGAGTGCACCATGTTTATTGAAATTTTGAGTACTTGAAACAAGTGCGTCATAGTTTGTAACAGGCAACACCAGGTTCTGCTTTTCTGATTTCATATTCTCAACTGAGTGGAATCACTAGGAATTATATATATATATATATATGTATATGAAACGCGCATGTTGTGTAAAGTGCAGTCGCACCACCACCACCACCACCACCACCACCACCACCACCACCACCACCACCACCACCACCACCACCACCACCACCACCACCAATTTTTTTTTTTCGTTTTTTTGCTTTTTTTCTTTGATTAGGTTTTTTTTCCTTTTTTTGTTTTTTTATATTTTTATTTTCCAGTTTTTGCAGCTGCTCCTACTCTTTCTCCCACCTTTCAATACCTTACCTGCGAGCACCATAGCCCCACACCTCAGTTTACCTGAAACAGTGAAACTAGCAACTTGCAATGGCGTCATCAGTTCAAGTAGAAGAAAGTTGGGATGATTGTGATTACACAACATATACCCCGAATCCACCCAGCAATATCATAAAAACGCAACCTCCAGGGCTTACAAAAGCACAAAAAAAACGGTGGCGGGAGGAACAGAGAGAGATCCATGCAAAATGGGTTGAAGGTACTTATAAAATTACTTCTGTCATTATTAGTTAATTATTGCTTATTGAAGTTCTTTTAGTTATTCCACAGTTTGTTTAATTTTGTATTACTGAATAAATATTTGTAAAATGTGAGGTAATTTATTAAAATTGATAAGGAATATATATATAACTTCAATAACCTATAAGTACCTACTGCAATTTCACTGCAAGCATGGAGTTATTTAGTTTTCACATAAAACTAATCCTCATTGATTCCAGATACTATGAATATACCACCAGTGGTATCACCAGCAGCAGCATCGGTAGCAGCAGTTGCACCGCAGCAAAAAGAAGAAGAAGAAGAAGAAGAAGAAAACTGGGACACATGTGATGCTCCCACTTACATCCCAAATCCGCCACCATACATCATAAAAACACAACCTCCTGGGCTTACAAAAGCACAAAGAAAACGGTGGCGGGAAGAACAACGTGAGATCCATGCAAAGTGGGAAGCTGGAAGGTACTTACTAGAACTATTTACTTTTGTTGTTATTAGACATTATATATAATTGTGATCACACTCATTATATTATTATTGGTTCCAGATACTAAATATACGGGGCAGCAGCAGCAGCAGCAGCAGCAGCAATAAAAGAATATATTATACTTTCACTTATTGCGATAATAAAATTTATTTGAAAGTAATATTTGTCTTTATTATGCTAAACATAATATATTTGTGCTAAACAAACTAAGCTGATTTGAGCTTATATAGACCCGCACTATGATCTGTGGAGGTGTGAATGAGTTATTAAGACCGAGGTTAATGAGCTCTCAAGGTTGAGAGGATATCAAAGTGGTTGAGCGGTCAAGGTAAATGACTTCTTGAAGAGTCAATGGTTGATCATGGTCAACGACCTCTCGAAGAGTCAATGGCCGGTCAAGGTGGATAAACCTGTTGAAGGTTAATGGTCGGTCAAGGTTGAGATGAATGACCTCTGTCAAGGTTAAGGTGAACGACCTTTTGAGCTGAATGACCTGTCAAGGTCAGGTGAATGACCGTCCAGGTGAATGACCTGTCAAGGTCAGGTGAATGACCTGTCAAGGTCAGGTGAATGACCCATCAAGGTGAATGACCTGTCAAGGTCAGCTGAATGACCCGTCAAGGTCAAGGTTGCTCCCCCCACTCCTGACTCCGCGCCCTTATATCCCCTACTCAGTGACAACCAGTACACTCCTGAATTTCTACACCACAAAAACTTGACAGAAACAGAAGCCCGACAACAATATATGACAACAACATCAACGACTCAATCAACAACCCTTTCTCCCTTTGGGAACTCCAGTCTGCTTTAAACTCTTGCAAAAACACCAGTCCTGGTCCAGACAACATACCCTTCCAGCTAATAAAAAACCTTCCTTCAGAAACTCAGCACTACCTCCTCAAGCTATACAACCTCATCTGGACACACCACGTCTTCCCAGAATCATGGAAAAAAGCAACTATCACTCCAATCTTGAAACCTGGAAAAAAGAAAACAGACCCAGCAAACTACAGACCAATTGCCCTCACCTCCTGCATATGCAAAACCCTAGAAAAGATGATAAACAAACGACTGCTATGGTACCTCGAAGACAAACAACTTATCTCTGCGGCTCAAAGTGGCTTCAGACAGCACCGCAGCACAACAGACCAACTAGTCAATCTACAAACCGAAATCATAAACGCATTTAAAGAAAAACAACACCTGACAGCAATCTTTTTCGACCTACAAAAAGCCTATGATACTGCTTGGAAATATAACATCTTGAAAACCATGAAAAGCTACGGTCTAAACGGAAACATCATATACTATGTGGAAAACTTTCTAACCGACAGATCTTTTAAAGTGAAGCTAAACGGAATCTTATCTACAACTTTCCAACAAAAAAATGGCGTACCCCAAGGGGCAGTCCTAAGCACTACACTTTTCCTTATAGCTATAGACAGCGTCACAAAACAAATTCAACCACCCATAATGACATCTCTCTACGTTGACGATCTTTGCATCTACTACAGGGGAAAAAATGAAAAAACTACACAAGATTTACTCCAAAAAGCACTTACAAAATTGGAAGATTGGTCTACACATACAGGATTCCGCTTTTCACCAGAAAAAACTGAATGTATAAGATTCGACAGACTGAACAACTACACACCCCCAGACCTATTTTTACATGGGACAAAAATCCCCACCGTCCAAGAAGTAAAATTCTTAGGAGTAACGTTCGACAGAAGACTAACATGGAAATCGCACATCTCTCAACTGAAGAATGAATGCTCGAAAAGGCTTAATATAATGAAAACTCTCTCAAACCTTGACTGGGGTAGCGACAGAAGCACTTTGATAGTCCTTTACAAATCACTCATTCTATCTAAAATCAACTACAGCAGTATAGTGTACGGATCAGCAAAACCAAAGATCCTACAGTCATTGAACAGCACTCAAAACTCAGCCTTTCGACTTGCTACCGGAGCCTTCAGAACAAGTCCAATCAACCGACTACAAAGCCTGGTGAACGAGCCCCCACTTGACATCGTGAGAAGCAAAACGTTACTCATTTATGCACACAAAGTCCACTGCGATAAGAGGCACCCAGCGTATAAGTCTTTCTACCCAATCTCGGCAAAACCCTCCCAAATAAAAAACTGCCCCCCGTCACTAGACACCCAACTCCACAGGTCTTTAATCGAATACCAGTTACAAATCCCAAACATAACACCATACCCAAAACATCCACATGCCCCCTGGACAACTCCTCAACCCACTATAAACCTTGAGCTCACCAAATTTACCAAAGAAGACACACACCCACAAATACTCAAACAAGAAGCCACAGAAGCTCTACACAAATACGCAGACTACAAGGAAACCTATACCGATGCCTCCAAGAGTGACGAATCCGTTGGATCAGCATTCGTTACCTATAATCACAAATCAGGAAACAAACTCTCACCATCCAACAGCATATACACAGGAGAACTGTTCGCGATCCTCCAAGCTCTAAAATACATATCAACCTCAGAAGACCAACTACACATCATAATCTCAGACTCCCTCAGCTCAATGCATGGCATCCAACAACCCTACAGCAGAAACACCATCATCAATAGAATCCACAAGAAACTGTACCACCTGAGCGAACAAGGGAAGTCAATACAATTCTTATGGGTCCCATCCCATGTTGGAATCGAAGGCAACGAGGAAGCGGATCAAGAAGCAAACACCAGCGCCTCCACGGGAACCCTCCATCTTATCACAACTCTCGAAGACACCATAAACTTAATCAAAAAGAATGTAGCAACCAAGTGGAACTCCATCAAAATACCAATCACTACCACAGTTTTATCTAATCGAAGGTATAGCTACTATCGAAGGCATGACGTCATACAAAACCGATTGAGAATAGGTCATACCCGCCTCACACACTCGTTTCTGATGGAAAAAACAGAACCACCAGTCTGCGAACTCTGCAACACCAGAACGACCGTACAACACATTCTAACAGATTGTTTGAAGTATCAACGAGAACGAGAAAAAGCCCACCTACCAGGACCAACAGAAGATATTTTTGCAGACCCTAACAAAATCATAGAATTTGTCAAATTATCTAAATTAGAAACACTCATTTAACGTGTATTATATTATACAATTATCATAGAATACGAATAGCACAGTACCAAGGTACTAATAATCCAGGTGATTGATGTATCTTTAAAAGTCAATTAAAAAAAAAAAAAAAAAAAAAAAAAAAAAAATTAAGTTTGGTGAGTACCAAATACGGAATCAAATGTTCAAAACCGAAATAAAATGCAAATCCTATTACTTCAAGGAAAGAACATGATGGGAATACAGCATAATAGCTTACATTTATTTGTTTACCGAGACAAACTTGGGCTAGCACACTTTTCGCTTAATTCCGGTGCAGTGTGTTCTACAAGCCAAAATAAAGGCTGTCCCACTTGGTTTTGGTGTCTTGGAGCTATATTTTGTATTCTCATCATCATCCTTCCTTGATCATCCTGAGCATTTATAAGTTCATGGGCCACTTGGAGAAATGCTTGTTATATCTTCAAAACCGATGCATCAATAAGCCTTTCTTTGTTGCAGGTGACTTAACACTAACATTTTGGAAAACACAAAGCCGACAATGGAGCTATTAGCCAAGATGTGAGAATTCGGCCTGACCAGCGTGTTTGCTGAGCCCTCAGTCCCTACAACACCAGGATAATAAGCAGTAATCAACATGCATTGACAACATCTTTGCAATGACATGAGTGGAAACAAAGTGGAAAGGAATGAAGACAACATGGAACCTCCCATCTCTGGCCATCTATCTGGCACAAGCCATACAAATCAAGACCACTGTGTATAATAAACAACAGCTGACAACAACAATAAGAGAAATGTATTGGAACAAACCTGGCCACAACACTTCATTAAGCCAATAACTTGGGTACCATATATGGATGGAACAACAACAGCAACATCTGAAGAATCATTCACCAGGTTTCAAGTCCAAATTCAACTCAAACACTACCTAAGAAATCAGAAAGCAACCACCACACATTCTATTGTTATCCGAGAGGTGGCAGCAAAAGAGACTTTGAAAATGGTTGAAGGCATGAAGTCATCACATTACAATAATAAGGATGTATATGCATCAGTACAGACTTGTTGGAAGTCAGTGCCGTAACTAGGGCGTGGCGAAGGTGGCATTTGCCACAGGCGCAAAAATTGTAGGGGCGCAAAATTTAGCTTTTACTAAATTTTTTCAATTTATATTATAAATTTTTACCTCAACCTATATTTACGTCTACCCACAACTTCATTAACTTTATAAATAAAAAAAAATAAAAGGCGACTTTTTCTATCACGTTTCCATGACAAGATTCAAAACAGCCATAGAATGCATAAAATTAAAAAGCACGGCGCTGCAAGAAGTAGCATGCTGAGGATGAGGCACCGCTCGCGCTCGGCGCCCTCCGCCAGCGCCGCCGCCGAATCAGTCCGAGATGGGGCCTCTCTATATCCTACAAAATTTGTTTCAGCTCTCGTCAAGTTAAACTGAAGCTTGTCGAGTCGTATTTGCGCTCTTCTGTCGGCCACGAAAGATTAACGAAGATATTTATACTTCCAATCGATAAAACAGCTACGTTGAGCTTGAATTTTGTGAAATTATAGACATATTTCCCGAATCTGAATCTAGAAAAGTTCAGCTTGGTGGTCCATTTTTTTTTTGATGAAATTTATTTTCAGTTACTTAGGTATTTGAAACAGGGTAGCAACGTGCATCTTTTTTTATTTCCATTCTAAATATTGTTACAAGCGGCGATTCCGTGCATACTGGTAAACACGCGATCTTTTTGGATTCTTCCATCCATTAGATCGCAGTGTACAAGTGCGGAGTTTTCTTGTGCATTCCAGAGCGTGCGTGTACGTAAAACTAAATGGGGAGATTCCAACGCTCGATGAAGACACATCTGTTCATTTGGCGACGGCGTGCAAAATGGAATGGAATGCAAAGTGGTAGCGAGCGGATTAAAAGCGAGTAATAATCACAAAGATATTCCCAAGTAAATAATTGTTGGCGTGTATTTATTGTAGTACGCAGTAATAAACAGTGTGTGTTTTAAACAATCGTCTTAATTATATTTGAACCCGTACGCGAAATACGTACCAATATTTTGTCAATAAGTTGACAAGTTTTGTTTTGTTGTTCAATTTTTATCTTTGTCATCCCATCCTATCCTATAGGTACTACTGGTATTTTGTTATTTTTTGTTGAAGACTTTTTTTGTGTAAAAACATCAATAATTTGTCTCGATGTTTTTATTTCTGGGTTGGGAAGCTCGACTGCAAAAGGATGGACGGCCGGGGTTTGTGAAATTTTTCTAGGAGCCGAATGAGTTTATTATTGATTTCACCAGTTTTTTATGATAGACTTTGGAAACATGATCATCATCTTATTGGCCATTTTTAATTTTTTTCATAGATAATTGTGTTCCTATTACGATCGAAAATTCGGAGGGGGGAGAAAATGAAAACTCTCAGCTAAATTGGAGATTATTATTAGCATTATTATTATTATCTGGGAAAAATTTCGCCTGCGGCGCTCTGAAGAGGCCTGGACCCTTTGGGATGTTTCTTTTGTTGGGGCGCACAATTGCTACATTGCCACAGGCGCCAACAACCCTAGTTACGGCACTGTTGGAAGTAGATGAATGGTTCGAGGCAAACAGGCTGAAACTCAATCAAGGGAAAACACAATACCTTACTTTTGAAATCAAAGGTACCACTCAAAACGCCTTAAATTTCTTTGGACTGCACCTACAACAAAATCTGAAATGGTTGGCCCACATCAATAGACCAAGCACAACTCTGTCCTCAGCCATTTTTTCCATTCGAAGACTGAAGCTAATAGGAACCAGAGAAGCTGCCCTTACAGCGTAACATGCAAATTTTCATAGCATTGTGACATGAAATCTTGCTGTGGGGAGTTTCTCCGAAAATATACAAGATCCTCATATTGCTGAAGAGTGTAGTCAAGACTAGATGCAAAAAATGTAGGAGATTCGGTAGCAGGAAGCTGCTTTCATAGTTGAAGCTGTTGACAAAAAATGAAGAAAAATTATGTACCTACCCAATCAACTTGAAAAAAAACTTGAAAGTTTGTTAACTGACTGCAGGTTCCACCAAAAGCTTGATAAGCGACTTTAATCTGAGTTAGATGTTATGACACAGCCAATAGCATGGCCAGTTTTAGCAACTAACTCAGATTAAAGTTGAGTCTCTCATAAACTTTTAGCTGAACCAGCGGTGAGGGAGTTTATAACAAGATAGACGAATTTCTAAGTGACAGATTTACTGTTACGCCTGAGTCCTAAAGCTGTGATTGTTCTATATCTATATATTATCTACTTATATTTTATGTTATACTTTATTATATTTATTTTATTTTGACGTGCTAAAAACAAATTGTATTTTGTTCTGAAAAGCTTAAACTTAAATATATATTGCTATCATCCTGTAATTTTTTTCTTGAAGTACTTAACTGGGTGTTAGCGCGGTACACATAAAGACGGCAGCCTTCCGATGAAGGCTGCATTAAAACAATAACTCTTGGATTAGGAAAGCAGCAAGCGACAGTCAGAAATAAAACTCACAACAACAATCAAAAACTTTAATGCAAAACAAAAAAAAAACACAAACAGACAGAATTACAAAACAATAAAAAAAAAAAACAATGTGAATTGAATGAAATGAAAAATCCGAGTGGTTCTGATCGGGGGCAGGTTCGCTGGCGCCGAGTGGCGTCCTGAAAACGAGACGAACTGCACTGAAGGTATACACCCCGGCAAACGGGAATAAACGGTAAATGGTAAAAACAATGGAAAATATGGAACTTACGGGATCTTATTCGGTGGCGGCGTCGTCCTGGCGGAGTCCGAAGGCGGCGTCGTGGTGGATGGCCGTTCCGGTGGTGGATTTCCCGTTGAAATGCACGAGTGCCCGTGTTCGTCACCAAAATGGCGGACGAACGACTCGATCCCGTCCGAAACTGGAGCTTTGTGTGCGGCTGGCTGGTCCAAACCGCTCCCCGGTGAAAGCGGTGAAAACTGCCGCTTTCTGGACTTGGAGATGATGCAGAGATCCTCCAGGAGTCACTATCGGACGCGATGGGCCTTGGATGGGCTTCTGGTCGAGTACGAATGTACGCCGATGGCACGACAAGATGGCCGCGAGAACGATGACAAAAAAAGGACGGCGTGGCTTCCGGCTCGACGTACGTAGATCGACCCCGCTTCGAACGAAGCGGCAAGAACACGAGCGGAAGGAAAGCCGAAGAATGCCGAAGACGGCCGAAGAAAGCGCTGGAGCTCGGTCACGCTTGCGCCTGACAGCCAAGTGCCAGGCACACCGAACAGGGGATGAGGGGTGAGGATTTGGACAACACAGGGATATTTTGGGTTGCATACCCTCAGTGCACACGAATGCAGTTTTCAATGAACGGGGCCGAGACACTGGGTTTGCATTTTATTCCACGTTATAAATTTGATAGAATTTGATAACAGCTTTGTGATATCGGACATTTAGATGATTTATCTGGGATCCGATATATGTTAAAAGAGTCTTCTTTTAGTCTCTTGCGTCACATCCTTAAATCAAATAAAAAAAGATATAGCGCTCTGCCTACTATAGCCATTCTCAATTCTCATTTACCTGCGGTCCTCGGGGCGCAGGTTCATCTAGGGCCCGATCGATAAGCGCTCCCGGTTAAACAGCCAATTGAACCAGTGGTTATTTAGTCTATAACTTATTGTTTTTCAGGAAGACGTGGAGCGCATATTTTCTAGTAAACGATCGGCGCCCTTGAGCCTTTGTTTTCAACAGAAATTTATCGTTGAGGTCAATTTGAAAAGAGAAAGGATGGCTCCGAAATTTTGATTTTCTTTTTGTTTGGAATGTTTCGTTTTGATAGATGTTGAAAAAATGCATTTCCATGGTTTATTCTGATAGGTAACATTTCACCCCCATGGAGAGGAAGAGAGGGTTCTGTACAAAAGCAGAAATAGCAAACAATTCCATTTTAGTTTGGAATAACTTTTTTTGAAAGATTATTATTGCTACTGTGCACGAATCCTACTGTGGGATAGATTGGACATGACATATAGCCATAAACCATCATCGATCATTATCATGTCTCAGCCAGATTCCATACATCATACATTGACCAAACCTCCCGCATGTTGATTTTTTCTATTAGGTATTCTATGGTCCGGCACTATTTAGTCTGTAGTGACTTTCAAAGTTCTGTCCTGTCCTAAAGTGTTCATCAAGTTTTGTGGAATACACAGGTGTCCCAGAAATAGCGCATCAACTCTCCAGTCGTACGTTGTAGCGGACCTTCCAGGGAACTTTACCAAGACTCAGCTGTCAACTGGTTGGCGTTTTTTCGCTAATGCTGTTAGGTATATAGTGGTGGCTACTGAAGAAAATGATGCCCAAGCGCGGCGGTGCTGAAGAAAATGGAATGACAATGCCCAACGCAGCAGCAAGGTGAAAGTATCTTCAATATTTCTCCCTCAAAAATTGAGATGGAAACTCAATTTTTTTTATATGGTGTACTGAGTGTGTTAGAAAATGTAATACAGTCTTTCAATTATGTAAAAAAAATACTTTTCTTTCTTGGTGACTTTTTCCAAAAAAATAAGCATATATTCAATTTTCTACGTCTCTCAAAATTATAAAACAGTTGAAATTTTTTTTGGTTGACAAAAAATGTCCCAGTATTGTAGCGAAAATCGTCAACTGGTTGGCGGTTTTTCGCTAATGCTGTTGGGAATAGTGGTGGCCACTGAAGAAAATGATGCTCAAGCGCGGTGGTACTGAAGAAAATGGAATGACAATGCCCACTGCAGCAGCAGGGTAAAAGTACCTTCAATATCCACGTTTACCATCACCGTACATCACTTCAGCGCACACATGAGAACGCATACCTGCAGAGCGCGGTAATTTCAATTTTGACGCACGAAGTGTCACTGTCAATGGCAACTGTCAATCAATAATCGAAATGTAAACAAACAACAAACATAACCTCCTAACCATTCAACATTTGATATTGTTCAGAATGAAATGTTACGTGCCGTATGGCATAAAGACGCAGAAAAGATTCAGGTGATAAGAAACACAACGAGCTGCAAGGCGATCGACGAAACAAGAGCGTTATTTGGTTAGATCTGTCGAGACGTCAAATCGACGTCAAGCGCTGTCAGCTGAAATTTGCGTGACATTACACACGCACACCGTATTACAGTGTTGTCAACTTGTTGCCGTGATATAGATATGGCAACGTCCTACTTTCACAGGTATGCGCAGAAGCCTTTCGGGAAACGTGGATTTCACCCTCAAAAATTAAGATGAATTTTTTTTTATACGGTGTACTTTCTTGTATACAGAGTGGTCCATCCTAGCGTAATTATCCCATAGCGGTCTTACCCTCGGTCTTACCGTTCAAGTAGAAAAAAAGATGTAAGAAAAAAGTTACATATGGTTTTAATGAGACCTACATGGCCTAAAACTATTTTCGGCTATCAGGTGCTCTATTCTAATGGAATTAACAAAGAGTCAATTTTTTTAAATGGAAACATCAGATATTTTTTGCATTTTCGTGTTCAGCTTTTTCAATTGTCTTATGCCTGTATTTTGTTTTTAAATTGTATGGCAGTACTAGCAACTAAAAATTAAAAACTGAAAAAATCGCATTTTCACAGTTTGCTTGAAAAAATTCACAAAAAATGAAAGTTTTTATTTTCAAAGTATCATAACTCATTTTTTTCAAATGGTCTCTACCACATTTAAACTTCATACACTTTTCGAAATACATAATCGGAAGAGAATAATCATAAGAGAGTACATAATCCATTTGGAGTATTCTAAGGGGGAAATGGGGGGCTTTAAAAATTGTGAAAAAATCTTTTTCAGGGAGAGAATTCAATTTCCGTCAATTTGATGTATTACAAAGTGGGTATTGACATTTTAAAATTTTGAGGTCAGGTGGGGGGAGCGAAGGGGTAAATTTGGGTGGCACTTTTTTTATAGAAAATTTTCTCTTTCGATGCTGTGCAGGATGCCGTTTACTGTATTGAAGGGAAATGGAGGTCAAGAATATTAACTTGGACACTCAGAGAATTTTAGGAAGAACAGGGGGTGGGGTTGAAAAATTTCAAAATATTTTTTTCAGAAAGAGAATTCAATTCTCTTAATTTGATGTATCGCAAGGTAGGTGGGTGTCATTTGAAATTTCAAAGTTGGGGTGAGTGGGGGCGAGGGGGCTTAAGATATAAATTCTCCAATGTATGTTTTAGATGTCCCCCTCGATATAAAAATCGACCTGTTTTTGCTCAAAGACATTTGCAATAGGAATCGGGAGATATTGCAGGTGGATAGTTTTCAAATGATCACCCGGTATGAATTTGATCTAAGGCACTGAAGATTATTGCATAGCTTTGGAAGCTTTTGGAGTCTGCTTTATGATATTGATTTTTGAATTCGGTAATGAATTTCATTACTTTTTGTTGGTTTTCGGTTAATATTCCAATTATTTTAGAGTAATCATTCCCCAACTGTTTTGACAATGATATTTGTGAGTTAACGTGTTTGACAATTCTGTTTTGGTTATTTTCTAACGTTCTCAAAGCCTTTTCATACCTTTCGCCGTCATCTGCATCTAGGGTTCCCGTAAACCATTTGTTTAGAGTACCTACGAAATAAATAGTCATCTTTTTGTTCTTTGGGGTGAATTATAAAATATTGATTGATTTGCGATCGATTTCATCGATAAGAGGTTTTAAATGATTGTAAATATTTGGTAAGCTTTCAAAATCTTTGTAGTGATCTTGGGAGACCTTTGTGAAAGCGTTGTGTTCAAATCTAGATAGCATTGTTCAATATTGGCAATTTCTACAGTGAGCATGCTTAAATTAACGTAATGTAAGAATACGTGTTTACTACTAATTATGCTTGCTAAACCTAACTTAAATGGTAGAATTCCAGGGGAATCGTTTAGGGGTATAATTCTAATCTCTTGAGCTACAGCTAGGGATATTTGGGTCAATAGGAGGGTCTTCATTTTGTTGTCTCTGTAACAAAGACTGACTTTTCATTAGTTTTCTCGTTTTTTTTTCAATAATTTTTTTATGCACTGTTTGTTTTGAAAGTTCGGCTTTGATTCCTGCGTTTTTAATCAATTTCGTTTTCTTGAATTTCGGTTTGATTTTTGTTCGGCCGTTTGTTTTTATGTAAACGTCTGTGTTTTCCTGACATTCGATGGGGTCTTCACGTTGCTCATTGATTTTATTGATATTCTTTTCTGTTACTGCTTGATTCTGGTTGTGAATTTTCTCGTAAAGTGCACGTGTCCTTTCTGAGTGATTATTTATATAGTCATTGGCAATTACTTCGTCTGTAGTGTCAAATGGGTCTGAACTGTCTGTGTGTCCATTGATGATGGTAAATGGGGTTTGTTTGGTCACTGAGTGAAATGAGTTATTGTAAGCCAAATTGCATATAGCATCAACTGTTCTGTGGAACTTTGTTCATGAATTTCTCGCAAACATCGAATGTGTTCGATAAGGGTGGAATGTACTCTCTTTCTCTCTATCGGACTGTTACTATTGGAATTGTAAGGTGTAGTCAAGTGAAATCGGATTTTGTGTAATTTAGTCAAGTCCTTAAGGTGGTATTGTTGAATTCCGTTCCTCCGTCAGTTTACTATACTTTTTGGAATGCCATGGTGGGAGATGAATTGAATTAATTTGTCAACAATATTGATGGCGTTTGCGCTATTAACTGGGTATGCTTGGCAATATCTCGAAAAGGTGTCAATGATGGTAAGAAATTTTTGATTTGCAATGTGAAATATATCCATAATAAATAGTTTCAAATGGTTTTGAACTTGTTGGACTGATACTGATATTGAATTTAATTTTGGCTGGGTTTCTGTCATATTTGGCGGTTTGGCAAATGTCGCAATTGTTTATGTATCGTTCGATATCTTGTTTCATTTTTGGCCAATAGTACGTTCGTTCTAAAGCTAGTTCTGTTTCGTTGATCCCTCTGTGGCAGGTCTTTGTCTCGTGATGGTATCGAATTTTGTTTTCTTGGTCTTCTTGTATTTTGACATCTTCTAGGAATATACCGGGTGTTTATAAACGTCTGTGATCGCGGCAGGCTTTGGTCAGGCCAAAAGTCGCAGTGAAAGGCACGATTTGAAAGAGTGATAGGAGATTCCAAAGGCGATATGATAACAAACGTTTATAAACACCCGGTATTTGACTGCACAAATTTGAAAGATGAATTTTTAAAGGTTTCTTGAACCATGTTGCAAAGGATTGGTTGTAAGTTTAAAGTTTTTAGAAGAATACAGTATGTCTCTATAGGGTCAATGTACTCTTTGATGGAGTTATTTCTGCCTGTAAATTTTGAAAAGGTCATTCTTTCTCTGTTTTCAAATGGTTTAGATTTGATGACGTACTTTTTAGTGGTTTTTTCGTTTATGGACAGTATTATTTGGTTGTTGTAGAAGTTAAACGGTTTTTCTGTTATCGAAATGGTTAGTATGGGATTTTCAGCTGAGCTGTGTACAGTTTCGTTTGTATCGGGGTCAGGTAATTGGTTTTTGTCATTTGTCAGAGCGTCCAAGTAGTCGTCTAATTGGGTCGGTGTCGGTGAATCGTTCGGTTCTTCGATATTTTCGTTGAAATATTGGAGAATGTTGTCGTCTACTTCTCCTGGGTTTGCCATGACGGATTCGTTCTCAATGGCATTCAGTTCGATTATTGATGGTGCATCTGCGTTCGTATTAGCTTTGCCCTTTTTATAAATCACTTGGTAATCGAATTCTCCTAATTTAGGTCTCCAGCGGACCAACCGAGAATTGGGGTCTTTTATTGAAAATAGCCAATGTAAGGGCCTGTGATCTGTAATGATAGTAAATTTGTTCCTGTATAACGTATGGTCCGAAAGTTTTGGGAAATTGTTCAAAGCTAATAACTTTTTCTGAATAGTCTTTATTTTTTAACTTGATCTTGCAAAAATTAACATCATATATCACAATAACCAATTGATATTCAACAAATTGATAATGGACCATTATCTTAGATAGATCTCAATTTTCTTCTGCCATGTTCCATAATTTTCTGTATCAATTTCTCCAATGCGAAATTCTCTAATGTTATTGAAAAATGCGACGCCGTAATTGGTCTTCATTTCCAGCTTCACATCGCTTGTCGTATACAATCCTGCTCAATACTTACCAAAAATCTTATATTGGTCGAGCTTGCGGTACATTGGGAGGCAGGAGCTCAGAGGAATTAATCCTGTTGTTGTCCAGAGAATGATCGAACATGCAGAAGAAAACTGAGAGCCATAAAAAATAATGGCTCATCTTCAATATGTTAAATATGAATTTGGTATTGTTAAAGATGATGCTGGTTCTTGCAATATCAAGTTTCAAAACTAAAACTATCCAAAAAAAGTTATTAGCTTTTAAAACAATTCCCAAAACTTTTGGACCATACGTTATATAGGGCCTGAAAAGCTTTATGGCATAACATAATTGCACTAGTTGCAAGTAGTTCTTTCTCTACTGTACTGTAGTTCAATTCAGCGGGGTTGAGAGTTCGTGAGGCGTACGCAATAGGCAAGTCCTGTCCAACAGGTCCCTGAGATAATATAGCTCCGATAGCTACGTTGGATGCGTCTGTTGTTATATTGAACGGTTTTTCGAAGTCGGGGTATTGGGGGATTGGGTCATTCGTCAGGATGTTTTTGCAAAGGTTGAAGGCATCAACAAATTTTTTGTCATGTTCGATTTTCATCCCTTTCTTCAAGCATTGAGTAAAGGGCTTTGTGATCTTGGCAAAATCTTTGATAAAACGTCTGTGATATCCCAATAGGCCTAAAAATGATTTGATCTCTCGAACAGTTTTAGGTATAGGGAAATTTGAATCAATATGATTTTCCTGGGATTTGTTTCAATTCCTTCGGGTGTTATAATGTGCCCTAAGAACCCTACTTCTTTTCTCAGGAATTCACTTTTGTTTATTTGAATTTTCAAATTATATTCTCGGAATTTTTTAAAGACTGACTTCAAATTTGCAATATGTTCATCTGAAGAGGCTGAGAAGATGATTACATCGTTCATATAGACAAGGGCAACCTTGTTCTGCAGATCTCGTAATACATTAGTTAAGAAATTACTATTTTTTTTATCTTGGTCTGTGTGATTTTGAATTTCAGTCAAGGCATATCCAGATTTTGAAGTAGTGAGTGTTTCAGGTATGCGACAATTTTGAAAATCGTCATTTTCAAGTATGATGACGTCTCCAGAGTGTACGTCTACAGGTATTTCAATTTTGAGAATTTCTTTTACGTTTACTGTAATTTGGAATGGTTTTTGTGTGACTTTTTGTCGGTATTTGATATCGATTGTGGTGTGATTATTATACATTTGATTATTGGTGAAATCTAAATAGAATCCAAGTCTTTTGATGTCGTTGAACGCTATAATTCCATCAAAGTAGGTATTCGTGAAAATTGAACAAATAAAAGATGGTGCATTCATTTGTCTGAAATTCTGTGAATAAAGGTATATCAGCTTTGAATCTGCACGTTGATTCACCGTTGCAGGTTTTTATTGAGAAAGGGTCAAGATAAATCGTTTGTTTCTCTGGAATTTTTGGGTTTAAAATTGATTTTATTGATTCCGTATCGATTAGTAGTTTGATAGGTGGATTAGAAATCTGAATGTAAGGTGAAGTGTTGTCGTCGATATTCGTATTCGATTCTATGTATAAGAGCATGATTGGGTTTTGGTGGTAAGTCGGGTGTAAATGTTATATGTTCTGGTTGAATAGGCTCTCTGAGTAAAAATTTACGTCATTTGCGGCAAATTGCGTATGGAGAGCATTCGGATTGTCTTCGAATGGAATTGCACTGTTTTCAAGGTTTGCAGGTGGGTGTTCTAACACAGCTTATGTAACTTGGTCGTCGACACAAGAATAAGCGGACATCTCATTGTTCACTCCATACCGGTTTTGTGTATCGTAATATGATTCCTAATCCTAATGATAAGGATAAGCGCTGGCCTCTTCATAGTAGTTACTCGTATCAAAGTGTACCGCATTTTCAGGTTCTATGTTAAACAATTAATTCCTCTGAAACCCAATTTGTTTGTGGTGATTGATTCTGTCTATTACTGAAATTTTGTTGAAATGTGGGTCCTTGGATTGACGGGACTCTCGAGGTTGTTGACATCGGTGTTGGCTCTTCCAAAGGTACTTGGCCGGTTGGTTTGAAAAGGTTTTTCGGTGGTCCGAAAACTTGTTTGTTGGTCAAAAATCTTTGAGGTTGTGGATTTTGTCTGAACCTCATGTTAATTATTCCCGTAAATTTTGAAAATTATTGGGGTTTGAATATTGGTAATTTTGTGACACAATAATTGTCTTTGATTTTGTGACACAAATTGTCTTTGATTTTGTGCGAATTGCGGTTGAAAATTTTGGAAATATTGAGGTCTGGTTGACATAATATGAGGTTGGTTGAATTTTTGTTTCTGGAAATTATTGTTTGTCAACTGATTCTGTTGTCTTTGAGCGTACAAGAAATGTCCTTCTTCGATTGAAAAGGAAATGGCTTGTTTGAGACTGTTGGGTTGTCTTAGACGTATCATGTCTTGCATTCTACCTGTGAGTCCGCGAATAAATGTTTTCAGTGCGAGTTCGTCGTAGTGGTTTAATTTCAAAACCGCTTCGTTCTGGGGTAGGTTTAAGGACGCTAATTTAGTTGCAACGAGACTTCGCGCTTTTTGGATTCGTTCGCCGATAGCATGGGGCGATTCATTTTTGTATTTTTTCATTATCAGTATCACTAGATCCTGTACAAGGCAATCAATATCTCTCTGATCTTTTTCTCAAAAGATCTTTAATCTTGGCCAAGTTCTTATTTCTGGTCTTGCACCAACAAGCATAAGAGCGCGACCGTTTAATTTTCCAATAACGGCTCGTATTAAAAATTGATAAATCGGATGGATCGTCTGCTGCTTGACGATTAGTGTAGGTAAGTATTTATCAAATATGTACAGCGATCAATGAAGACCTCAAGAACGGTCTCCGTTAAATGGAGGGATAGTATCAATGTACAGTTTTAACAATTGGTGATTAACTGCCTTGTTTTCTTCTTCTATTTCTAATAATTCCTCTACTGGATTTTCTTCTTGAACTAAATCTGGATTTATATTAATATCGTCAAATCCTCTAATCAGATCTTTTATTCCATTCATCAATTGATGTTATTCTAATTATTACGTAGGTACTTATATTATTGATTTCTAAACTACTGATTATTTTCCGATTGTAACCTTCAGGGTTCGTGGAGGGAATGAGTTAAGTAAGGATTTGGCTCCTACCTTTTGCTCTGCTTTCCTTCTCGGCTCTTAACTCTGTTTGATGTCCTCGATGGACTGGATGGGTAGGTTGCTCTTAGTGCCGAAACGGACGGATTTTTACAAGTCCACGCTCGAATAATCACCAACACGAATTTTCGGCAGTTTTTTTTTTCGAAAACGTAACTTCAGTGGCTTTCCGGCATTAAGAATCTGCACGACTGCGCCAGATAAGTTTTTCTGTTCGAAAAACGAGTTTTTAAAAAGCAATGTCTTTATCAAACCCAAGTTACAACTGCTCATGTGGAGCTCCAGGATAACAATAATTATGGTTTTAAAATGAAGTCTGAGGACACTACGTGTAGATAAGAGAAATGTAATACAATAGTTGCGGAGACTGCTTGATCGTCATATTGTCTGCTACTCATGGAATGTAACTTGCGTCCACGTTTTGCCTATCAAGTGGTTTTCGAATTTGTGCAGGTCGAAACCAAAAAACCCCGTGTTTTTCGGACTTAATTTGTCAACGCTGTACCGTGAAAGGTATTGGAAGCCAGAATTAGCCTTTGTTTAGCCGATTGAAGAAGCACGACCACACATGGTCTATCAAAAACGAAAGCGACCGACACCTGAGGTAACGTGAAAACGATTTGGTCCTTTTTTTGTCATCTTTTTGGATTGGATTCGACACTAAGCTGAGTGAATTAATACAGGTTTCTACAATCTAGTTTTAACTACCAGTTTCTACGAGTTAGATTTTCTACCAACAAGATTTCTACGAACTAGTCTTTACTATCGAGATTTCTACTGTTGAGTTTCAACCATCCAGTTTTCAACCTACTCTTTCAGAGTCTGTAGATTTTGCCAGCAAGTCCTCGTCATCGTCATCCACGGACCAGGGAGATTCCCGAAACGTTACATCGAGTATAGGCGAGATCCCGTCTACCAGGAAGCACTCCATCTCCCAAGCGGCTCTTTGAAATAATCGTCTCAGGGTGGGGCCCGTTTCGGTTTGTGGATGCACGGACGCCTTCTCCAGCGATTTTGAGCCTAGGCGACCGAGGCAAACGTTCGTTCGCCCCCCTGTAAAGCTCATCGTACGTTAACTGTCGATCGCGGCACGTTTGAAGCTCTTCTAAAAGTTGCTTTGAAGACTGAAGAACGTTGGCAAATTCGTCCGACGTGCAGCCACGTCGAAATCAATCAGTAAAAGTAGCTACGCAGCGAAACGAATAGAATCGGTCCTTAAACTGCGTTCTGGGTAAGGGCTAAAAGCTGCGTTTTTGAAGATTCGTTCATAAAAATTTCTTGGTTGTGTCGCTAACGAGACGTAGCTGAGGTTCCAGTTGAGTTTCATAGTATTGGTCATTATTTCTTGCTTGTGATCATGCTTTTTGATGTTCAGCTCTAGTGGATAGTGCACACCATTTTATTGCCAGAATTGTTCAACAGTACATGACTGCTTTTTTGTCAAAATTGCGTCAAGTGGAGTTGATTAATTTGACTTACATATTTAGCAGAGCTTTTCTTGAGTAATGGACCTTTATTGCGGTGAGCTCGCTTACAAGCTGGATTCTGAGCGGGATTTTGAGCGGAACTCGATAGGACACTGGATTTGTCTTGTACTTGTTATTATGCCGATAAATTTGATTTGATAATTCAATTTTATTGTCTAGTTTGCTTTATGTCTGTGATATTCTCAAGTCTATTATTGGCGTAGTAATATGTTGTTATTATTATCTCAGACACGAGACACGAAATTGGAAAATAATTGGAAGCTTTCCTGAAGTAAATTGGGAGCTTCTCTGAGGTAGGTACCTAAATTAGAAGCTTTCACACGCGTCTATTTTTCTCAATGCATAAACTTGAGACATATTTTACTTTGACATAGACAGAACGAGGCACAGGGATCCGTGACAGATTGGCCGGGAATTAAAAGCAAAACTTTGGCTGTTTACCCAGGTAATTAACCGGTTTAAACTTGTTTATAACTTTTAACATTATTCAACCAGAAACTTTTAGGTTTCGGTGAGGGTGGTAGTGATGGCGGTGGAGCATTGCTATTAAGAAGCGCACACGCCATCACACATACACACAGACACACGAACACAACTCCGGAAGTTTCTCAAAACACGAGTTTTACAAATGGCCAGAGCGCTGCCAGTGACGGCGTTCCGCAAGTTTTTTTCTCATCGCCTTGCAGCAAGAGCACCAATTTGCAGATTACGTTGTTGCTTGCTGCTTCTATCCGCAAGCAATCTGGCCGGCTACCTGCAAAGCAACATGTGTTGTTTATTTGCACGGCGGTGTAAACTTAACGCTGTATCGATCGCGTTAATTAAAATTAACCGCTTTTGTTGAGCATGTTGGATAGGGTATTAGTGCAAAGTCTGTATATTCTCTCATCAAAATCTAATTTTGCATTCCGGCTGGCACACGTTGTTTTTTTTTGCGGCGCGACCGCAAAGGCACATGGTTTGTCTTTTATTTCTGCGACTGAAGGAATCCAATTAAAAAGCACGCGCGCACCGCGGGCATTTTTTAATCTGATGATGGAATCTCGCATAATAATTACAGCGACGGTTCTTTTTTGTTCGGTCGCTGGAACGCGTCATGAATCGCTTTCGTTCTTAATGTCGGCAAGCAGGTGCAGTTTCTTAAAATTTTGTTGATGTATCTCTCGAGTCGATGGGTCAGGAGAACGAAATATTGGCGAGTGAAGGAATGAAAGAGTGAAATGTTGAAAAAGCAGAAGACGAAAGGATCTGCGATTGAAACAGCTAACAATTTGATGAGCGAAAGATCAAAATCGTTTGATCGTTTGATCAGTGAATCGACGGATCAAAAGAACAAAAATCAAAACAGCAAGAGATCGAAAAAAGCTTAAGATAGAAAGATCCATGGTGAATCGACGAGTCAATGGATTGCAAGACCGGAAGAGTGATGGTGAAGCTGTAACGTTTTGAGTCGGCTTTCTGTTGTTCTTGATGGATAAGCCGCCAGAATCTATGACAGCTGGTTTGCGACTCTGTTCTCTTGATCTACCGATCTTTTACTCTCACAATTTTTCGCCATGGATCTTTAATCTTCAGTCTAGGTGTTTCATTAGTCGAGAAAAAATTGCAGGTTAGAGACAAATCAACCTAATTAATTTAAAGTAATTTCGACGTTGAGGCAGTCAACCAGTTCTGGCAAAAAAGTGATTCGCACTAGATACCTACTAACCAGAGTTGAGCACAAAGAGCAAGATCACATTCACAAGTAAGAAACAATGGGTTATAACGCAAAGCTCAACCGAAACTTTCACTAGGTACGCTTCATTATCGACACAACCATGCACAGCTTTTGGCCTTTACCCAGAGCTCAGTTTCAGGACCGATCCTATTCGATTTCAGTGCTCAGCTACATTTATTGATTATTCTCAACGTGGCTCCACGCCGGACGTAATTTTGACGTAAAGGAATTCTACCCAGCCCGAGGGTGAACGCCATAATGCGAAGTTACCAGCAAGTAACCATATCATCACCGAAATCAAATGGAATTTAACTAAGAACCTCGCTAAGAACGCAAAAGTCAACAGAAACTGTTTGCACACAGCATTGTCGACATAACTTCGAAATTTCGGAGGCAAACCTACAAAAACACTGCTTTTATTGCTTACTCAGAGCTCGGTTATGAGACCGAATCTATTCAATTTCTCTACTCAGCCGCTTTCAATTTCGATATGCTTGCATGCGTCTACCAGCGTTCTGCTGTCTTCAGAGCAATTTCGGCACGAGGGAATATTTCAAGTTCGAGCTAAACATAAAGAGGGAGAATCATTAGCCATAGCAAGTAACTGGAAAAATTCAACTTCGATCTTTGAAAAGATCCGAAAGATCTTTGCTGCGTCTTATCATTTATACAAGCGCGAAAAGGGGACTTTTCACCGTTCAATTCATGGATCCGCGGACCCTTCAACTTCCAATCTTTCGGATTTTCGAATGCATCTAGGTATTGAATCTTCGACCCATCAGTTCTTTGATCTCTCCTTTCGGCTTCTCGCTCATTCGAACTTTCGATGCACTGATCCACTGATCTTTTGGTTTTAAATCTTTTGGTTTTTCAATATTTCGACCATGATTTTCCCAATATTTGCTTTCTTTGGGTCTTTCAATCCACTGATCTTCTGATTTCTTGAAGCTTTTTCTTTCACTATTATTATTGTTATTATATTTCATCATGTTAACTGTGGTAGTTTGGGGCTGGGGGCGGTAGATTAAACACCTTTTTTCACGATTTTCGAATAACAACTTTATTACTCTTTCGCCCAACACGCCTCGCTACCAAATGCCCTCCTCTGCCGCAGGCCTCTCCCCACCTTACAGATTCTATTAGATGGCGCGCCCTCACGCTCTTCCCATCTTAACTAGGCTTAAGGACGGAGTCAAATTAGTAAAATGAGGCGTTGTGGAATCAATCCGTCTGAGTTTATTCCTTGACAGAAGTTTATCATGCAGGTTTTCTTGCAAAGCTACAAGGATATACTTTGGTTTGAGCCTATGGATATTTTCAAAATCCAAAAAAAATTCAATTTAAAAAAAAAATAATTTTGGGATAGAAAATCTCAAATATTCCCGTCAGGGATTGCCCATCTATGAATGCCGACTTGCCACTGTGGTCCGGGTGAAGGATGTGAGGCTGATGAGCTAATGTTGAAATATTTTGGAATCAAAGTGCGAAATCGACGCAGAACGGTTTATGTATGAGCGACCAGCAGTTTTTCGTGTCGGCGCTGGGATTGCTACCTGTCGCCGGGGATGTTGCGACGGGAACAAGAAAGCCACTTTATCCTCCGCGTATAGCCAGCAGCCGTTTTCCCCGTCGTAGTTGGTGGTCCGCTGAAGTTGGGAGAGCCGGAGCTGCCCCTGCCTTGCGCCAGGGTAGCACCAAGGCTATCACCTCCGTGGCGATGGCTTTCTCATCTGGTATCAGGTGACGTCAAATCCAATTTTATCAGTGACGGATCGATCATGTGCCGGAGAATTGTGGTACAGTCCAGTTGCCCGTTGTAGTGCTCAAAATTAATCCAAGCCGCAACTTACCTCACCAGCATTCAGCGTCGGACTGGCAAATTTTGGCCTACCGGGCAAAGAATGGAAGTGGCATCGAAAGCGAAGGGGTGTCTGAAGAGCTCGCCTCCCAGTTAGCTCCGCAGACGTTTTTTTTTTAATAATATTAATAATAATAAGCAAAAAAATTGGTTGTCACCCCCTAACTTTCTCGACCTGTGTCCAGGAACCTATGGAAATTTTTGTTCAAAACATCGCTTCGGGTGGAAAGTTGGAATAGAGAGAAAGATTAAATTTGCAGGAAATTTGAAGTATTTGGAAGAAAATTTGAATTTTCCGGGAAAACCTCAAATCTTATTGCAAATCATCTTATCGTAAAAATCGTCAATCAAAAGGTTTCCCAGAGAAGCTGTCAAGGAAAACCCAGGCCGGTTTAACGTTTTCAACCGGAGAGTTTCCGGAAAATTGGAAAAAAATTGTTGGAAAATGTTCAACAACCAGTTACTTCTTGTTTAAAGAAAAATGGTGAAAGCTGTTCGTGGGAGGAAAAGCTGGAAAATTTGCACTTTTCCCAGACGGAAAACTCGAAAACCATGGGTCCGATTCCAAAAGTTTTTCCTCCAAAAATTATCTCCATTTTTTCTCCATCTTCCATTTCCAACAAGTCTGCACCTGAAATGAATATTTCGTGGGGCTCACCGCATATCGAAGTTTGCACTACATTTTTCTCAAATTCACGGAATGTACAAATTTCATTTTTAAAAAATCACCGTCGGAAAACCGGAGCCGTGTCGAGTTTGAAAATAAGTCTGCACGACGCCCAATCCAATCTACTTCCAATAACAGTGTAATTTTCCGAAACAAGTCGGGCCCCGAGCAGGAACCAATTTTTGAGTAGAGTCCTGCATCAAAAGCGAGTCGCCCTGTAGTACAAGAAAGATAGATTTCAACCTCGGAAAAAATATGGACGTCCTGAAAATTTGATATTTTGTTCAGAATTGAGTGCTCTACAACATATCCAAAATCGCCAAAAATCGCACCCGGGGGTTTTGAGTTATTGGAGGGGGGGTAAAAAATTGCAGGTAAAAATGGAGGGGATGGAACCCCTCAATCCATTGGATGCAAATACATTATAGTTTGACGTATCATATCCCATTGATACTATTTTGGCACAAAAAGTGTCCATCATTGTTGAAGGGGAGTAGTGGGGGGGCGAAGCTCTGCTAGGTGGTCCATTTTGTTTTTCTGGCCATGTGGAACCGATCACGACAAGTTTGGTATCTTTTCCGACTAAATTCAATCTCCTGAACTCATATTCGATGTGTAAATTCGGATGAAAACAAGTTTGAACAAGTTAACTGGAGAAAACTTGTTTTTTCTTTGACAATTTTGACGAATTTTTGTTCAACTGTTGGAGGCGTTCATTTTTAGAAAATTTTCAGGGACCATCGAATTGAAGTGTATTCTCCAAAAAAATCATTCACTTGATGTATAATTTTGTTTCTCGAGTTTAAAAAATCGATTTGAACTTGAGCCAGCGCAGCGCGTCGTCTACTACTGACCAGAACACACAGCATGCACTTTTAAATGAAAACACCTCAAGCTATTGAAGAATAAACAACTCATATTTAAAAATTGTAGGATCTGTGGAGAATTGAATTTCCTATAACATAAACAAAATCACAATAAATCGCACTGCAGGGTTTTGAGTTATTTAAGGGGAGAGGTAACAGTTTTAGAGTATGAATCCTGTCAAAGTGTTATCCTCCTCCTCGAATAACTCAAAATCCTGCATTGCGATTCATGGCGATCTTGTTCATGTTATAGGGAATTCAGTTCTGCACAAATACTCCAATTTTCAAAGATGAGTTGTTATTCCTTCAATAGTTTGAGGTGTTTTCATTTAAAGGTGCATGCTGTAGTGTTCTGATCAGTAGTAGACGACGCGCCGCGCCAGCTCAAGTTCAAATAGATTTTTCAAACTCGAGAAACAAAATTATACATCGGGTGGATGATTTTTGTGGGGAATACACTTTAATTTGATGGTACCTGAAAATTTTCTGAAAATAAACACCTCCAACAGTAAAAAAAAAAATTGTCAAAATTGTCGAAGAAAAAACAAGTTTTCTCAAGTTAACTTGTTCAAACTTGTTTTTATCCAAATTTACACATCGGATACGAGTTCAGGAGATTGAATTTAGTCGTTTAAAGATACCAAACTTGTCGTGATTGGTTCTACATGGCCAGAAAAACAAAATGGACCACCTATAGCAGAGCTTCGTCCCCCCACTCCTCCCCTTCAACAATGATGAACACTTTTTGTGCCGAAATGGTATCAAGGGGATATGATACGTCGAACTATAATGTATTCGCATCCAATGGATTGACGGGTTCTATCCCCTCCATTTTTACCTGCAATTTTTTACCCCCCCCCCCCCCCCCCCCTCCAATAACTCAAAACCCCCGGGTGCGATTTTTGGCGATTTTGGATATGTTGTAGAGCACTCAATTCTGAACAGAATATCAAATTTTCATGACGTCCATATTTATTCCGAGGTTTTGCTGATTTTTTTACTATTTTTCCTGTACTACTGGTCAAAACACGGGCGACAGGCTCTCTCGGGTAATAACGGCTTGAAGAAATTTTGAAAACTCGAATTGCCCGACTAGAAAATGGTAGAAAACTGCAACTGCAGACTTAATTTGACTATTTTATTTTGTTGCTTTCTGCCAAATTTGGTTCCAATCCATGTAATAGATTTTGAATAATTAAATGGTAAACTTTTGAACTTTGACATTTTTTGTTATTTGACAGATGACAGATATGGCAATATTTCCAACTGTTCAGTTTGAAGTTTTTTCAACTGTCCAACTGTTTCTTGTGAAAACATTGATTTTGTGCAAATTTTTTTCAAGTGTGGATAATTTGGCCTCCAAACTGGGCATTGGCCTACCGGGCATTTGCCCGGTTGCCCGGTGGGCCAGTCCGACACTGCCAGCATTTACTCATGTATTGTTTTTAAAGTGTAATAACGTGGAGACCCTCCAGTTTCTAGGCGTTTCGAGTCACCTTATTAGCTTTAGCGTGCCACGAATTCGTCGCCAGTTGTTCAGTTTTGGATTTTCTATTTCTTTTGAGTGAAAACTCAATGTGCCAATGTTTCCAAATG
Source organism: Anaspis maculata (assembly GCA_949128115.1). Lineage (NCBI taxonomy): Eukaryota > Metazoa > Arthropoda > Insecta > Coleoptera > Scraptiidae > Anaspis > Anaspis maculata. The sequence goes on along the minus strand of OX421964.1, from coordinate 11,403,207 downwards.
CGACTTTTCCATATTCCCTCACCGACGCCAGGCCGAAGGTGAAAAGTCTCTCTTTTCCTTTACACCGGCCTACCCTCGACCGTACCCGAACTAACCACTCCAGGGCCGGGTCATTACCCCTGGAGGGCATAGCCAGTAGCCACCCCTCCGGGCCCGAAAGTACCACTCCACCGAGATGCTAACGGTAGTAATCTCTCGATACTTCGATAATTCATCGATCTTTCGACTTTTCCGTCTTTCTGACTCTCGGTTCCACTATCTTTTGATCCGTTGATCTTGAGCAGAATCACTCAATATTCTACTCTTTCCAAGTCAACAATTATACGAGACTCTTTTAATTTTTCTGATTTTTCATTTCAATTTTTGCATTTTTTAGACTATCGCTCTTTTGAACCATTATCTCTACGATCCGTCAATAATTCAGTCTCTTGAGTTCTCAACCTATTTCCCAACAATCTATCAATCATTCAAACTTTGGGCCTTCTCTACTTCTGATCTCTCGGTCTCTTGGCTTTTCTGTCTTTGAATCTTTCTCGATCCATGGATCTTTCAATGGATCGATTGAAGAGTTAATCACTCTTCAACATTCATTGCACAACAGCAATTCGTCCGTTGGATCATTTGCTTCAGGTTTTCTCTTTTCTTTCGAATCCAACACCAAAATTTTACGTGACAGCTAATATATGACAGTAGTTGGCATTCAACAAGTGAATTTTAAAAGTTGTCGTCTACTTTTTGTACCAAAGTTGGTACCTGTCACGTTGGTATCAATATTTCTGGAGATATCACTAAAAGATCACGCAATAAGATGAAATCGGGATTTTTTTCGAGCCGAAATCCTACGGAGTTGCCTTTTCCTTCCAGTCCGCTCCTGGCCGGCATCATAGGCCGGCATCGGCAGTGGTACGTCGAATAGGGCTGGTCGAGGGGCTGGTAGATGGGAAAAAAACGTGAGTGCATGACCATAGTCACCCTCGGAAGAAGTGAAACTTCTATAGATATGAATCAATCAGCAAACAACGTTCGAAGAGGTGTTCTTTTCGTACTCCCGCTCCGCTCCTTCACGGTTTGTATCATCTTGTTTTTCTTATTATCAATCTTATTATCATTATTATTATTAGTCACTCAAAGGGCAGAGTACTTTCGACATGATTTTTTCACGATTGGACTTCTTTTATTTCTTTTCTCGCTGCGCTCGGCGCTTAAACTCCCATTCTCCGTCACATGAAGTCTCACTCATACCCCTAATACAATAAATATCTATCTTCATCAATAATATTCTCCACAAATAATTATGCAAATGTGACATCGTGACGGATTTTCTCACTATACGATTTTCCCGGTTATATTACAGCACGGTGGGAACTGTATTCTGGCAGGCACACCATGGCAATCTAATAATCTCCACAAAGTATAAGAATGTCGTTTGGAAAACTCGATCCGGTATTGATTTTAATTGAAAAAATATAAAATACATAGGTATTTACATAGGTATGTAGGTAGGTACCTCGTGAATGTGATTTAAGGTAACTACGTGGTTCTAGAGTTCGTACGATATTATCTTCTCCAATCAAAATAAGGCCGTAGGTTAAATTGAAATATTGACAGAATTGATATGATTTTTTCCATTTATGTGCTCGCCACCGTACTTAGTTTTAGAATGTCACATTTAATTGAGGTGAAATCAAACCATTCAAAAAATTAACAAAGAATAATGTCAAAAATCAATTTCCAAACATAAAAACTTGATTATCAAACCAGTATGATATCATCGCTTCGCTATACAATCAGCTGACATCTAGAACATTAAGCAACTGTTTCAGCCTCAATTGTCGAAGATTCTTTTTCCCCCTCTGGGCTTTAATCATCCACCCCTGCTTTTCTGCTTAATAGGTACGTACATAGGTACCTGAAAGTTGTGTCCACATTTGGGTGTGCAGCATTCGATTTTATTTTTGAATTGTAAACGTCCGTTGAAGAATATACCCAGGACCGGGCCTGGCCTATTTGCCGCTCCCTCACCGGCAGTGGAGAGCCCCACCAAATGCGGGAATGAAAAGAATCCTCCGAAATTCAACTTCATTATTATATTACCGCCCCTATGACTTGCCGCCTGCCGTACTCGCCTGCGCGCCGTAACGCACTGCACGCCTGCTAGGCCCGGTCCTGAATATACCTCCCTATGCCTATAATAAATCACATCCGCTCGAATCTATCCAAGCCAAGTCGAGAGCCATTCTTGTCGGGCCAACAGTACGACAACACGGAGAGCAGTCCAGTGTCGGCGATTAGTAAAAAATAGAACCGAACGCGGCGAACGCTGCAACAGCTTATTCTTTCATTTCCTGGGACGACGCTGGTCACCCCAAGGTCAGACAAGACAACGTTACAGCACATCGTTACAGGCGTTCGTTACAACCACTGATGCTATGAACCAATTTCACACCCATGTGTGGTTCTGCGTTAGTGGTGTGTTGTGATCTAGGCGCGAGAATAGAAGTTTCACTTCAAAAAAGCAATGTTGACTTTCTCTGGGTGTGAAGCCGCTTCAAAAACCTCAATTGGAACAGGAACACGCTTATTATTGCCAGCGCCGTATCGTAAAAGCGCGCTCCTTATTCCTACCTTGTTTACGATGCGAAGCTCAACCGTTACAAGCTCTACTACTACTGCCTACTCGTATATCCGGCATTCGCACAGCTTTTATGGAACCGTGACGTGACATTTCCGATCCGTTTTGTTAATGCCCCTGCACGACACGGTATTTTCCCGAGTATTTTCCCTATTTCTGCCGCTGCATTTTCAGATAATACATGCCCAGGTATTATTTGCGTTGAGAGTGTGCCGACGGCGGCTTATACATAAATAAAGCTGAAAGGTCCTGCGCAAAATTCGGCTTACTGCGTTCTGGTCACATCGCCCCTGCTTCCATTATTAATGGCGGAGTTGTGATTCAAAAGAAAACTTTGCAATAATGCGGCGGGGCAAGGGAAACTTTGGCTTCAGTCACAGCTTTAGTGGAGAGCGGGCACGCGGTAAAAATAAGAATGGCGTGCGTGTGCTTCAAGCCCTCCGGACACGGAGTAAGCAATGTTTTTGCGACCTTTTAATTCGTAAAATGGAGTCGGCGATGAAAAACAACGAATGTATTTGTTGTGAGAAGAAACATAAATAACATTGTTGAAGCGGAAAGTTACCGGTCGGTAATGTGGTTAGCACGTGGGTTTCATGTTTGCGCTTATGTAATGCTGTGGTGGCAGTACTACGAAATCCATCTCATCTACTTATACTTGCCTCCCTGAATCATTTCTCGAACAGCCCCTATATTTTGATTTTTGTTTTCATTTATGGTGCTATGCCTCCTCTTTCATCCATGATGATTAAAATTGACTTTTACGACGATGACTTGCTCACTGCATCAGAATCTGTTGAATATTCAAGACGGATCAGGAAGAATCTAATAAACTTTTGTCAGGAAACGACAACATTACATCAGCAAAATTGATTTTTGATCCGTTGAGACTCGTTGGTTCAACCGTCATTATGGTCCAACTTATGGGAACTAACATGGGAATATTGACTGGATTAGGATGAGATTATTCCATTCCACTTACATACAGATTGGTTACAGTCCCAAAATCAGCTGCAGCTTTTGAATTCATTCAAAGTTCCAAGACATTTTGCTGGATCATCCTGATTCAATTGACAAATTGACCTTTGGTGCTTGCATCTATGTATATCCATTCAGTCGATTCAAGCAATACTTTATTGCGTGATCAAAACTTAGACGTTTTGACTCCCACGGACAGGAGTGAGTCTATTCCGTGCAATCACCATATTCACACTCAAGCTGTTAAGGTGGCACCTACAAGTGAACGAGACAAGTGCATTGTACATGTCGTGCATTTTACACACGGAAAAAAAATGAATTGAACACAATTCACAACAACGCCCGTCGGGCCAGGTACATGGCACGGGAAGAGAAGCTTCCCGTTTCAAAACGTAAACAATACCGGCATCAGGCCTCCTACGAACTAGCCTGGAGAGAGTAAACGACCTTTCCAGTTTAAAACGGGACATAAGACCACCGCATTGCCAATAAATAATTCGAATGCAACACTGTGCTGGATCTACTGGTTTCTAGCTCTCTAGTGAGTAGAATAGATTGGAAACAACTTCCCTGTGGCTGACGTATGATGCCGGAGTTCCTGGCGTCTCTGCCCTGCTGCATTCACCAGGTCGCCCGGCTCCCGACGGATTCCCCCTGGCGCACAGTGGTCCATTTCACGGATCTAGCTGGACAAAAATCGAAAAATACACTTATTCAAAATTGTTGGCGACCAATGTTTTTCAATGAGCAATAAACCAAAGCAACTAAATCGATTGGAAAGTTTCCTGGATATTTCGCCACTTACTTTTTGCGCGGGTTCGAAGTCAAGACAAAACAAGGTAAATAAAAAAGTCTTATCAGTTGACTTCATTTCACTACCAACCTACGGCAGTGTTTGAGTATTGGCAAAATTTCTGTTCTCAAGTATATCCAGACACAGGTAAATACTTTCAAATAGTATACTTGTTTTCCATCCTAACCTACTTTACCCTATACTGACAGCGATTTCTGTTTTACCCTGCAAGTTTTCGAACAGCTACATTTTTGCGTGGACGTACACTTCGATTCCTGTGGATTCCTGTGATAAGTTTGTATTCTTTTGAAAGCTTGTTTCTTGCTCTGTCAAACTGCATGACGTTTGGGTGCGTCGAGCTGCGTCCGAGTTTCGTATTTCAATTTTCAGACATGCATGTAATTTCTCGGCGTGATCTTTTCGAAGTGTGGGTGAACGAAAAGTACAAAGGGGCAAAGTATTTGCGGGTGTATTTACATGTACCTACTTCAGTTTTCTCAACAAGATGGTGTCGGAGTGGCTATTGAAGTAGCTGGTATAAAACGAATTGAAGATTTTGCATGCAAATCTTCTGAAATGAAAAATGGAACAAATTAATGTTCCAGAGACAAAATGAAATTTTTAAGAAGTCTTATCTTGAAGCAAAATCTTCAATTCTTTTTATGACAGCCACTTCAATAGCCTCTTCGACATCATCTTGTCCGAAAAACTGAAGCTTATGTATTTAGATACACTTACAAATATTTCGCTTCTTAATTTTTTTCGTTCACCACACTTCGAAAAAGTAACGCCGAGAAATTACATGCATGTCTGAAAATGGAGATACAAAACTCAGACGCAGCTCGACGCACCCAAACTTTGTGCAGTTTGACAGAGCAAGAAACAAGCTTTAAAATAAATGAAAACTCATCACAGAAATCCACAGCAATCGAAGTGTACGTCCACGCAAAAATGTAGCCATTCGAAAACTTGCAGGGTAAAACAGAAATCGCTGCCAATATAGGGTAAAGTGGGTTAGGATGGGAAACAAGTATATTATTTGAAAGTATTTACCTGTGTCTGGATATTCTTGAAAACAGAAATTTTGCCAATACTCAAACACTGCCGTAGGTTGGTAGTGAAATGAAGTCAACTGATAAGACTTTTTTATTTACCTTGTTTTGTCTTGACTTCGAACCCGCGCAAAAAGTAAGTGGCGAAATATCCAGGAAACTTTCCAATCGATTTAGTTGCTTTGGTTTATTGCTCATTGAAAAACATTGGTCGCCAACAATTTTGAATAAGTGTATTTTTCGATTTTTGTCCAGCTAGATCCGTGAAATGGACCACTGTGCGTCGTGTCGTTCCAATGGGGTGTGTTACACGATTTTTTTTATTCGTCATTCACGTTATGGGTAATGATCACTTCCTGCACACATGGTGTTATGATGTTTTCTGAGAAATAGGCGATGTAAATAGCAGTAGTAAAGATTTGTGACATCGTGGTATTACGCCGGTATATTTTGTTGCTACGATTTTTGATTTTTTTTTTCAAGTTGATTATTTCTCTCACGTGATCACACTATCTAAATCTACAATCTACTGATACTCCAAGATACTTATATCTGATTATAAAGAGATAAACCTTGTAAAATCATTTTGCAATTGCAAAACAAAAGGCTGCACAAATGTATTCAAAACTATATACACTGGAAGTGCATAACAAAACCACAAAGAACTACTACTACTACTACTACCAGTCCTACTCCGTCCGAAGTCTGTTTATCTGTCTGTCTGTCTGCCCGTTTGACTCCTGTGTGGATATCTGTCTGTTTGTGTGCCTGGCTGTCTGTGTGGTTATCTTCGTGAATGACCTCAGCTCATTTGATTTTTGTTGGAATCATTATTCCATTAGAATGCACTTGTTTCGTATAAAATTAGTATTACGTATCGTGGTACGATACGCGTTTGAGTGTCGAAAAGTAGCCAGTAAGAACTGTTGATGGGAAAAAAGTCATGGCATTTCAACTTTCTCGAATGGGTATGCTCCTACAAGCTCGCAGATCGATGATCTCAGGCAGTTAAATTTTGATATAGGAGTCAGTCAATTTTGTTTTTATTTTGTCAGTCCAATATGTCCTTGTACTTAAAAATAGTGATTGTGTGTCCGTTTGAGCTGAGAATTTCTCTCCAAACAAAATTGTTGATTGGTCTGTATGGCTTCCTGTATGGTCTTTTGTTTTGCCGACTTAGGACATTTCATCTTGATGATAGCGATTCCGCAAGATATACATGAGTCGGGTCCACAAACAGGCCTCATGCATAGTTCAACTTTATTCCGTTAAGTTCAGTTCTAATCAAACCATACAACTTTTTTCTTATGGTGCGATTATCTAAAAAAATACGTTCCATAAAGGCTCTGTTACGTTGTTATTACCCAGGCAACAGCCAATTGCCGACACAAATTTTTATCAGAGCGTTTATGGAATGTTATTGTTTACAGAATAGCACTATTTCATCTTTTTTTCTATCTTGAACCTGCCTGTACTCAAACACTACCGTAGTTTGGTAGTAGAAAGAACGCAACAGATAGGACTTTTTTCACTTAAGGTACCTTGTTTTATCTTATTTTAGAACCCACGCAAAAAGTAGGTGGCGAAGTATTTGGGGAGCTTTTCAATCAATTAAGTTATTTTGGTTCATTGGTTATCAGAAAACATTGGTCGTGATCAATTTGAAAAAAAAAAGTTTTTTTTATTTTTGTCCAGCTAGATTCGTGAAATGGACCACTGTGTGGCGTCGGCACGAAGGTCCCCTGAAGGCGGCTAGCGTCAGCGGGAGGGTGGTTTGCGGTGATTCCAGTGATGCCCATTGGCGGCGCAATCCGATGAAAAGCCGTGGAAATTTCAGGGCCACGCTGCAGGGAAACGGCGGTCAAGCTGTGATGGCAGTTTGCGGAAGCTTCCGGGCTATTTGTCAGAAAACTGCGGAAATTGTAGAGGCTTGTGGGTCCCTGAGAAAAAGAGATTAATCGTGGTCGTCAATCCACAGCACACAGCAGCCATCCTCACCTTGAGAAAACGAAACCGAGGCGGCCCGGCGGCCCTTCTTACTCGTACGTCATGTTACGTCGCAAAATGTTTACTAACAATATTAACATTCCTACCGCCAAATTTCAAATTCGATCTAGTAACTTTTATTGTAATTAGTGTTTCCCACGAGAGCGAGATTGTCTCGGTCTCGCTCTCGCACCGAGACCGAGAGCGAGACCGAGACGAGAGTGCCATGACCGAGACCGAGAACGAGACGAGATTACCATGACGAGAGTCTCGGTAAACCGAGAGTCTCGGTGTGCCATAACTAATGCGTATGATACGTAGAAATACATTCATTGGCCTTTTATTCTATTGATGGACTCTCTAATAATCACCTGATTATTTAAGGACAAATAAGAATCTCTGAATATGAAAATAGCCGAATTTGAAATTTGAGATGTAGGTAAGATTTCGGTGACTTTTTCTTTCTCACGTACCTGCACTCACCACTTCATCATCAACTACTATTCCACCAGAGGATGAAACTTTTTCGACCTCATCGAGCCGAGGCTGTTCGGGCTGTTGAGGTTTATTTGACATCGACAGTTTTTATCTTTGACAGTGCAAAACTAGAAAAGAGAAGCTTTATCTTTTCATACGTGATGCGCTGTGTAACAGAAGTCTCCACTATTCACTATTAGAGGTACTTTATACTTATGATAATATAAGTATTCCACTTTTTGGCCTGAAAGGCCCAGATGGGGATGTTCAGCCATAATTTTTATTACTCATTTTAGTGTGCAATCACAATAGAGCCGCACAGGAATTTTGTAGGTACAGTTTTCGAGCCCCGTTTTGTTGGGTTTTGTATTGATTTGGATAAATTTAAGGTGCTATGTACCGCTACATTTTATGAATGAAGAAAATGGATCAACAATGGATTGCGAAATAACGCAAGAAAGCCTCTATCCTTAATACTCAAGTGTTTTCTTGCCAAAAAATTGAAACCCAACCAACGAAACACGTGTCAAAAACTTTCTTTTATAGTCGTACGTGTCTTTCGTCTCTCTATTCAGCAGGTCGCACGGTCAGTTTATTTTTGGGTTTCATGACTTTCATGACAACAATCCAAGAGTACCTGCCCAAAAGTCCGGTCCACGAACTGAATGGAAAAAATCAAACAAATGTGACGAAAGCAGACTCGACATTCTTTTATTTTGAATGAGCAAATAAAAATGCTATTTTAATCGAGTATAAAATCTGTTTGATTTGCTGTCAGAAGCTGGCTATAGATTTCACCGTGTTTCACCGTGTTTCACCTTATAACCACTATTATTGCTTATGCAAATGAAATGCATTTGTTATATTTCACTCAAAAGCGATTCATTTACCATAACTAAATTTAAAAGATATTTTATGTATAACTGATGAGCCACATTCCTTCAAAACCAAGTTTTTAAAAAATAAAGGATCAGTCATAATGAAGGAAAATCAATTTTATCAACTTTTTCTTATACCTATTTGATTACTGAGTCATTTTTAAATTTGAGAATGCATAAAATCCCAAGATTGTCTTTTACGAAATCTAAATTTCTTAAGTAACCTATACCGTTACCTTCGTAAAAATTGCTCATCTAAAATTGACAAAAAATATCCATCTTGAAATTCATTCAATCTAGTACGTAACGATGAACAGAAATCAACTAGGATTTTATTCATTGTTCCTATGAATTTCGAATAAATGGAGAAAGAATAAAGTTCGCTCACTTAATAAATAGTCCATGTTGCTGAAATACCGTAAACTAAAATAAATAAAATATGAATTGCAATTTGCGCTATTTGTTCAAAAATAACCTGATATTTCTGAAAAGTCAATAATACAAACACCGAAGCCGAGAGTCTCGCCGAGAGTACGAGACCGAGAGCGAGACTACATGGTACGAGACCGAGACGAGAGTGGTCCATTTACGAGATTTACGAGACCGAGACCGACAGCGACCCACTCTCGCTCTCGTCTCGCCGAGAGTGAAACACTAATTGTAATGCTCAGAAGCTTCCTACCTTTTATCAGACATCTGAATAAAGTGTCACTTTTCCTCGAAACGTCTTCCTGGTCTGCTGTTGGGATTTCAATGGTAATCTGAGTGATCCGCTACCAAATAGCCGGTTTGTGGAAATCAATTACCCTTTTACATCCTTCCGCATGGTTATTTATCTTCCAGGCCAGTAGTTTGAGTTTGAGAGCGGTTTGAGAATACTGTTTGAGTTCCCATCAAAATTGAAAGACAGGCGACCAGAGCAGATTAGATCAGAGTTACTTTTTACGATCAATCAGCCCCTATCTACGTTATTTGATTTTACGGATCAACTTTCTTCACTACTATTCATCTTTACATCGTCAACCTTCACCCCTGATGTACTCCAAGCTCCAAGAATCCAAGTAGCACGGCGGAACTTTGGCACGCACCGGACCCATCCAGGGACGATTCCCATCGACGCAAACAGCTGGCGATCAGCTTCGGGCTCCGAGTGACGTCCCAAAGATCACCCCATGCAGTCCTTCGGACTTCGGAGCAGTCAGCAAGAATCAGTTTGGTGAGACACCCCTTAAGATACCGTGAGGTTTAGGCAATTTTATTTAATTATTCTATCCTTGGTAAATTGTGCACAATATACCTACTTATAGGTAGGGTGTGATTAATTAATTTTGACTTGCTGCGGCAGCGGTCTTAGGTAGTGTTCTCGTACACACGTCTACAGCTGATTTCATCAATTTCATTTATTATCTCAATATCTCCGTTACATCAATACGATTATTACATTTCATATAACATCATCTACGATACAATTATAACCTTTGCAAAGACGGCGAATATATCAACATCAAGTTTATTTCCTTGTTTTCTTTTTCTTCATTACAAATAACCTTTGTAGAAATCTGCATAGAGGTAAGGTTTTTAAGGCGAACCAGTCGCCGAAATTTTCGAAGCTCCAAGTGACGCAACCGCAGCTGGTTGGCGTCCAAACTTCACCACCCACCCCTAGCTCCGACTAGAGTTGCCGGCACAGTGACGTCACGGGGGCCCTCAGCCGTTGGCAGCAAATACCGTGACAGTCACCATTACTACGAAGTTGCCGACAGAAAAGAACAGTTTTTTGCCCGGAACCTCTTATACAATATGCTCGCACTTATAGGGTGATTGCATGAAATTTGTTCACCTGATCACTGGCAGGCAGCGCAAGGGTTGACAGTTATGTTTTGACGTGTGTTGTGGAATTGCATTGGGACACATAACAGGTGTAATGGTGTTAAGCATTTTTAGAATGATAGAATGATTAGAAATCACAATCTTGATCTCGTAAACGCCGAACAAAACAGTATGTGAACAAAACACGTGAAAATTACAGTATTGAATGAGGTTAGTCCGGTTGACGTTGACTCCAACATGGATGAAACTTGACAGATGACAATGACACTATTGACATTTTTCATAAACTCCCTCTTAATGCAATCACCCTATTGCTGACAAAAAACCACTCGAAAAAGAGACCACTATCGGCCGCAGGTGGGAAGGTATGGTAGTAGGGACTGCATTCCCTAGATGTCACCAGCAATGAGCACGCAAGAAGCGAGGGTGGGGCGCGCATGCAGCGAAGGTTCGCTCGTGCGAAAATTTCCAACCTAACACGTGACCGAACTCAACGAAATGAATGAGTGGCATTTCATCAAGTCACAGAAAAACCCTGCAGATCTTTTGTCCCGTGGTAGGAGCACCCCAGTTGTTGAGGAAGCGACACTCTGCCGCCATTTCTAACACAATCTTTGACGCTACACCCCATTCAGTCTGGCAACGACTCAAATAGTCTGGACACTGCCTAAATATTGTAACAGCGTTTCGTGCTGCTTCTTCGAAACCAAAAATCAAACCCGGGACTGGAACCGATTTTCAGAATTTTCCAACTTTTTAAAACTGCGTCTTGCCTTGGCTCACATTTTGCGACTTGCTTTTGTCTTACCGGACAATAATGATGTTCAGATTGGGGTCCCAGGCGCCAGAATTTAGTTTTCTGGTGTCCTAAGAGCTTGATAACGATTCGAGAGGAGCCATCACGTCGGGAAGGCGGCGCCGCTAAATCACAAAACAGGTCATAATATACACAAAAAAGACATGAAACGACACAATACCTAGGCCCGCTGAAATGCACGGAAGAATTTTTCGCCACTGTGAGGTTCTAACATTAGCTAATTCTTTGAACGTCATGTAAGACATATTTTCAACGAATACAGTGACGCAGCTGTCAGCGTGACAGCCAAATGACAGGACGGCGCGGCAGCAACGATAATATGGTAATTCGATTGCCCCCCCCCTTTAACCCCCCTACGTTGTGTATTTTCAACCCTTTTGTTTCTCGTTAATTAGTTTACCTCTTTCTTTGTTGACAAACCTTAGTTCTTCCTACGAGAGGACCAAATTAATCCATTTCTCACATAGAAACAAACAATTCAAATCACAAGTACCTTTATTTTATTTGATTAAATTTGAACAAACATAAGCCTTTTGCTTTTACTGAATATCATTGTCTGATTCTTCATTTCACCGCTTAATTAAACTAGATTCGTAACAATTACAATTTATTCTCTGAAATACATCATTGCCTTCTTCAGCAATAGTTTACACAATTTCAATAACAATTCAAACAGCATGGCAAATTCATTATTTGTGGAGTTCCCCTGTTAAAGGGTTATCAATTGAAAGAGTTAGATTGGAATGTTCACAGTTGCAATAATTCCCAGTTTTATCGGTTCCCAATTATTGTCATAATGTCGTCAGTTTAATACCATGCCTTTCAACTAGACATTGAGTTGTGAGCTTCTTTGCAGTTATGATGGGCATGAATTAACCCTTTGGGTCTTTGTTGGTAACGTCCTTTCAATAGACTTTTCGGAGAGAACTTTATTTCAGATCATGTATCAGGTAGCTTCAAATGACTTGACTTTTCAGATTTTGTGTGGGGAATTTCTCGCGCTTTGCATTTCCTAATTTCAACAAACCACGAACATCTTTTCAGACGGTTCGGATTAACTTCGTCCTGTCGTTAACTGCCTGTTGATTAATCCTTTTGGTCAGTTAAGTGTTGCTTTTGTTTGCCTTAGTTCATGGTGACATTTCACCCGGTTCTTTGTGAAGAGGGCGTCGGTTGAATAGGTTCCTGGCATCAAGAGAGGTTGCTTGTTTGGTCCGCAATGCCGCACCTGACTTTAACTCTTTCTTATTCGCGTCTAACTCTCACTTCTAATTCTTCTGAACTTGGAATTTTAACGCACTGACTAAAGCTCATACTTAAAAGGGTGACCCGCATAGAAAAGAAAAGCCACGTCAACTTGAAGCACCTTTACAGGTGGGGAAAGCCCAGGTAACTTACTTCTTGAAATTCGAATCAATCTGACATAGAGACGGTACTTGGGTTCCAACAGATGAACATTCATAATATAGATTTTACACCATTCAATTGAAGTGCGACTCTGATTTCACAATAATTCGTGCTTATAAATTTCTCAACACCTGCTACCTCAATTACTGGTTAAATCAATCAAATCAGTGATTTACTTGCCTTCTGATTTCACCGACGGTTTCACATCAGAAAACCCACAATCACTAAACCATAAATAACTTGATCAACAAATAATATTACAATAATAGCGGGAGCGCAAAGCACGGCGTCTTCTCTGTATTGCATTCACAGACCAACCACCCCTTGCGTGCCTTTTCTCGGCGTCGTCTCTCGGTCATTCCTACTCTCCTAATTTCGCCAGCTGTAGCTACGCTGTCATATTCAACTTAACTATTTCACTTTTAGGCTCGGCCAATCACCACAATAGCGACAACGATAATATAGCGACAACAGCTGGACGAAAATTCGGCCGAAAATGAATAAGTAACATCTTATCAAGTCACAGCAAAATCCTGCAGATCTCTTGTCTTGTAGTACGAGTCCCTCAATTATTCTGAAAGAAGCGGTAGGAAATTTGGTGGCACGGGCCATTATTTCTAACCACTATTCCAAACAAGGCGAAATGTAATCCCAGGCGAACCAAAAAAACACGAATTTTCACTCACCCAGAATGACACAAGGCACGCCCGGAAAAGTGTTTATTTCCTCCATGTGAAGTCGACAATTGCAGCAGGAGCAAAAAAATCGCACGTCGGCTAGTTTTATAGTGCAAATTTTTCTTTCGGAAAAACGGAGGAAAAACGGACAAAACCATCGGGCCCGACCCGTCGCGCGAATGGTACCACTGCAGTTACCCAGAGGGCAACAAGATAGAGAACGGGTGCTTTCCACCTAGCTCCAAGTTTGGTACACCTTCCATTTGCGCACGTGCGGGTTCCAAACGGTGCTTTCCATCTACGTGTTCTTACCTGGTTTTGTGCCGTCCGGTGGATCACCTAAAATTTTGTGCCGTCGGAAGGCACACCGGAAACGGATGCGACAAATGACGTACCGTCAGCGGTAATCCAGCACTCCGTTGTCATATGTCTCTCTCTGTGTCGTTTCATCCATGCATCCGTGTTTTATTTTATTTCTCTGCAGGGATAACGTACGATCGATTAAGATTTACGCTGCCATTTATTTATTTCTGAATGCCATAGTCATCTTTCGCCTCCAGACCAGAGATGTCGCGTCGGTCAACGATGCCGGTGCTTTCCATCTAGGTGTACTCAATCGTGGAACATGTTCCGTCTGGTGATATTTGTACCGTCTAGGTGGAAAGCACCCAACGCCGACTCTCTCGCTCTCAAACGGAATCGAGTTTCAGCGCCATCTATCGGACTTTCACATAGTGACTCTTGTTTTGACAGCAGAGTCCTGTAGTTTTTCATTACCGACATTTACCCGGTAAATTCAATTTTTTCATTATCCAGGTGTCCGTTCACGATAAGAATTTTTCATGACATTTTTATCTTACTTGATACTTTCTGGTCAAAATTTCGCATTTCTGAATGGCCTAAGGTAAAACAGCTATTCAGAAAATGTGAGATTTTGGCTCGAAGTATCACGTAAGTTGAAAATGTCATGAAAATATCTCAGCGTGGATGCATGGACACTTAATAATAATGAAGTTTAATTGATGCCTCGATTGATGCATTAACTTCGATACAATTTGAAGTTTTATGACTTTAGACATTTTCATAGCTAGAAAATCAAACATGATAAAACAGTATTAGATGCAGGTTTATTAGATGACAAAATAGCTTATTTAGCAGTAATTCATAACAAGATATTGTAATATCTAATTATAATTTATATTGGAACAAAAATAAATAATAGCTTTTTATAGATCCAGTAACGAAGATTCACAACTAATTCTGTTCAGTCAACTGAGGGTCGGTATACAATAAATAGAACAATAATTGTGAATACAGTGTCGGTACACAATAAATAGTTCAACAAAGATTGCAAATACAGTATCGCATGATGTCTTCTGTTGATGTAGGTACCAGAGAAATAGAGTATCTGAGAAGGTAAGAGCACAACAACATTTTGATTCTTCTATCATGAACACATCATAAAAACAGGAACGCTTAGATTAAAATATGCTCAGGTACCAGTAAGAAAAAATTCTCTTATCTTTTTGTCAGTAGAATAGTAGATAATTTTGAATTCGGTTATTGATGTTTTCAACAAACCTAATCATTTACAAGTAAGGTTAAAGTCACTTAAATCATTCACGTCATATTCTCTCAGTCCATTTGCTCAACCCATTCACTCTTTTACCCTCTTTTATGAACACTCCTTCAGACTCGAGGAGATCTTTTGCTTTGTTTGCTATTTGACAATGACAAGTCCTACCTTCTCAAACACTGGGTTTGTTTTGGCAAGCAATCATCTCTGTTGTTTGCTGTAGTTAGTACTGGTTAGTAAACAAACAGTTCTTAGCAATAACTTGCCCTTCCGCTAAAACATCCTTGCCTGATATTTTATGATTTGTTTTGATGTAAATTAACAAAATTATGTTAACTTCCGTGGCTCTTGCTCTACTTGTACTTGTGGGCTGGAGTCTTCAGAGTTCGAGGGACCAGCTGTGGCATCTGCTGCAGGCAGCTTTTTCAAATTTTCTATAAAAAAGGAAACATATTCAATAGCTTATTGTCATTGATTACAGCAATTCGTTACAAAATACCTCTCAATTTTTCCGGTCTCACATAAAAATATTCGGTGGCTTCTGGACGATTAAAGCAGTTTTTTTCCGTTGGCGCTGATGGTTCCCATCCTAGTCTAGAAAGAAATTCCACAATTTTTAGTAACTTCTTCATCGACAAAACACAGATAGCTATGAAATACACCTAATAGGTACGAAACCAAGCTCAGATTGGGGAAGGCAATAAGATGGGCTAGAATGGCACTCTCAGCATCACACAATCAGGATTTTTTAGGGTTCTAGTTTTTAAAATTGTTCACTTTGTAAATTTCTTATCTCAATGATATTGACTTAGCATAATTATCAAACATACCTGGTAACTCTAAAGTCGGAAGCAAAGACTTCCTTGAACGCCCTGATGAGTCCTCTATGCAAACCGGGTGGTTTCGCAGAAACGTCAAGTCTTCGGAACCCTGCTGTATCCTTTCATTGCTCATTTGCTGGATCCAAATTTGCCAAACATTTGGATCCGACGGTATTGCAAACCTGAGTTATGAATAAATCGATTAGTTTTCTTGTGACTACCGCACATAATAGAAAAATGGGCAATTTTCGCTATTTACCCAGTGCTTACCTAGGCGAAGTTCTATACTTACAACTTGGAACACAACAGGGTCGCAACGCAATCTCTTCACGTCCATTTTCACTAGAATTTTCACTTGTTCACTATTTAAAGTTCACAGAAAAAGCGGATGATGAATCTGTTTTTTTCGTTTTACGAGAAACATCGTAAATACTCGATGTTTCTCGATCTTTCCACCATTAGATCGCAGTGTAGAAGTCTGGAGCGATCTCGTGCATTCCAGAGCGTTCTTGTATGTGAACCCAATGGAGACTTGAACGTTCGATCAAGGCACATCAGTCCACTTTGGCGGAGGCGCAGATCCCAGAACACATGGAAAGCATACGGGTAACGTGTGCGATTATTCGGGAATGATCTAGAAACCGCATATGCCAGACCCTCATGGAATTTGCTGGAAGCAGACAGAAACTTCGGGAACATTATTCGGAGGCCTTATATAAGGCGTCAGCCGGGAGCTCGCGGTAGTAATGAATTAGATAGCGAGTGAAAACAAGCGAAGTCCCTGCGACATAATTCCAAGCGATAACTGTTGGCATTTATTGTAGTAGTAGTACACAGAAATAAACAGTGTGTGTTTTAAAAGTTCGTCTCAATTATATTCGAACCCGTACGCGAAATATCGTAACAATACGTTCCCGGGGTAGATATTTTCGAACCTAACAAGAAGCAAGGATGCCTGCTAGGATTTCGAAACACAAGACATACACAAATGGCGCACAATGGCGCCTTGGAATAACAGAAAAAGGCAAACGGCTTTATGCTCATCAAGGCTCCAAATAGCGCAAATTATGATTCCTTAAAGATATGGAGGTACGGTTGCGGCCAAAATAAAGTGGACGACAATGTCAACGAGTTGGCGTGCTGTCATGCGACGTTCAGGCCAGAATCCTGAGGAATCTGTCAACTGTCGTCCACTTTAAAAAGGCCGCAATAGTACTTACATGAGTACCAGATATCGCATCAGGTTTCATCAGCTAAGCTGTCTCCAGAAACGGAGGGATGTCCAGAAGCTAAGTCGTCTCACAGGCATCATTGTGAGACGACTTACTTACGTGCAGGTTCACTCTGCTACGGGTTCACTTCTTGGATATTCTAGGCACACTGATTTCCTGAACTCTTCTGGAAAGGGCTTTTCCATTCGCCTAGTCAGTCGTGCAGTTGGGGTAGGTAAGTTTTAGTACTATTTTCCACAATCCTATTCTATCGACTGCGCCAGTTAAAATCCGGTTTTTGAATTTTGTAGCAGAAAATCTCACTTCTGACACCTGCGAGACCTGGCGATTTGCTGCTTCGCAAACAAATTTCATAGGATGAATGACTAAAAGTCCATAATCTTCAAGTGGTGTTGAATGCACATCATAACTTCATATTCAGCCTTCAAACGATACCACAACTTTATTTTTTTGGAGCAACTTAATATAGTTTGGTCCAGTTTCAAGCTCACGTCCTTTACATGAAACCAATCTAGCCTGAAGATCAAAAGTCGAACTCGTGTGGGCGAAGAGTGCATTCCTACTTAATAGTGCTGCTTGCTCTCAGAAGCCAGCAATACTAGAGCTAACACAGCTTCCTGGCTGCGGGCGTCCGTTTCAACACTCAATGTCGTCGCAGCCGGAAACTTTTAATAAACCATCCGACGAGCGGCCGGACCACCCTTATTCCATTGAGTATGTCTGTGCGCTTGATGCAAAACTTCAAATGCTGTGCACACAAGTGCTTGCGGAGGCGATGCGAAAGGCAAGCGACGAAACGGCAAATGCCGCGCGCAATAATAACTGTGCCAGAGTTGAAACTGCATAATATGTGGCCTGCTTGGGAATACACAATTGTACATGGTACGATTTTGCACACACGTTTAGAGCGTTCTGTGTGTTTGTCTGCTCATGCGACGTGACGACCCTAGGGGGGCGATGCATGATGCAGATTTCATAATATACGTGCACATTTGGTGGCTCAACGGCAGAACGGCGGCTGCGGTCTATTACGAATTGCTAATCATCGGCGTAAATCTGCAGAGAGGCTCCGTTGCGTTCAACTTGTGCAGCTTGGCGAGCAGTCAATCGGCTTTTCGGACGCGTCCACACGAGCTCCGGCTTTGCTGCGCTTGATCCTCTGCTGATTGAGTATACGGTGGTCATTAAAAGCAAGTTCTCGATTCATACTTTGATTTGCCTATTTACCCTTTGTCGGACTAAGTGCAGATTGGTACCTATTTAAATTTCACGGTGCAGCTTCTTTTCGCGTGTAGCTTCTTCAAGCGCAAAAGTTTCGGCCATCAATGTCTTTCTTTCGACGATTCTTTATGTAGGTATTATAGAGGTACAGGCCTCCCACTACAATTAAATAGTCTGTATTTGAATCTCGGTTCGCTTGTCACATGGTAAATTCTGTCAAAGTAGGTCTCAAAAACTGATAACTTTATTGAAAGAATATACAAAATTCCAGGGAGTGAAAGGCGAATTCCTTATGATGAAGCCACGACTTGGACGGTTTTAATGGGACGGAGCTTCAAAGGAAATCCAGCATCGGCTTCTAGCGTACGAAGTGGAGGTGTAGCAATGCGGATATTATACCGCTCAAACTTACTATATTTATCTTGCCCAGATGTACCCCACGTCCATTATTTTGTTTGACAATTTTAAGTAGTCCTAAAAAGTTCACCTAAGCGACTTATAATAGCTGAATCCAATTAATGGTTTATTATAATGAGTTGAAGCCCAGACATAATGGCCTTGATCCAAATTTTGGATTTTTGTACCATTTGGTCCATCTCTCGTAAATTTGATGAGTTGTTGAGGCTACGCGACAGGAAGCTATATATTCAGCTCGCAAGATAAGGAAAACGCTTGACTTCTGTCTGGCGGAGATATTTGTTGGCGTGTATTCATTGTAATACGCAGAATTAAACAGTGTGTGTTTCAAATCGATCGTCTCAGTTATACTCGAACCCGTACGCGCAATATCGTAACAATATCTTAAATACTCACCTCGCTGGCGAGAAGTTTCCCCACAAGAATCTCCAACCGCAATTGGTCCATTCGAAGGCACGCGGACACTGCGTAGTTGAAATGGGCAGAATAAAACAAATCAGTCAGTCAGAGAACGGTAATCCGGCAGCCAAGAGCTAGAAGAATTGAATTAAATAAAATGTTTTTTTTAGTGGCGAGCATCGGTAGCTCGCCCCGCACTATACTAATAAGTTATGTGTGTGTGCTGATTATGTGAGGTCATCCTAGAGCGACCTGAAGAAAAACAACAATAAACCAGAAGCGCCGTGATTACACCACATGTTTGCACTCAAGGAAGGAGAAATTCGACCTACTGTTACGCACAAAAAGATTAATTTATTACCGGGTTGCGAAGAGGAGTGGAAGCAGTTGTCTTTTCAATTTAATTACACAAACACAATACATTACATTAACACACTTTTTGGTTAGGGGTAGGGGAATGTAAACATCGTTCTTCTCTCGATGACGTCGTGTGGTATTCCCCCTTTGTTTTGTTTATACGTTGGTACCTGAAGTAGGTACGGGCGTTGACGTTCGTAGCGTTTGCCGATGGGAGAGGGAGATGGCGCTGCGCTAGGCAAGCCGGCCGAGCCGCGGGCGGACAGAGAGAAGAGGGTCAGCTGTGGTGAAGAACACGTGATTTTAAGTGGTCCGGTGTGTGTCGTTTTCACGTATTTAAGGTCAGTTTTGCTTTGATTATTGTATCGTAATTCTGGCTTCCACCCACTCACCAAATCACGCATTTTGATACACATTTTGCCCCACAATTATTGTAAATAACACGACATCCTTTGTTCTCTTTGTTTTCAACGGGCTTGCATAACCCGCAGTTTTTCCGCTTTGAAATCAAGATGCTTCGCACTGCTTTGAATTTTGTGTCATTTATCTACTCCCAAATGATCTCAATGTTGACGGCAACAGCCGTAAATCTAGTGGGTGTGCTTTTTGTGCACTCATGACGTGACCTCAAGGCCGAGCTATCGCGCGTACTTCGAGGTTTCATTAATTGTTTCTTTCCACAAGTTACGTCACAAACAGTAAAATGACAAAAAGAAACTCTGCTACGCCCAAAAATCAGCCGCTAAGTAGAGAACAGTACTTTTGATGATTCATTCTCATTTCATTGTTCATTGCCAGGTTATACCTGAAAGTAAACGGAGGAAAGAAGACTTTCACGCTTCTCCGTGTCCTGGGGGGGGTCCACCTTCTCGTATGAATCTGCCTTGTTGAATCTACTAACATTTTATTATTTGGGGGGAATTATGTGATCTCTTTTGCAAAATGTTTAACGTGATCCCCTGTTGTTCCTACTTATGATGCGATTCTGTAAAGGATGGCATTCTGTAGATACGCTGTTATTTAAAAGAAATCCTGTCGGCTATTGGTTTGCCTAGTGTAACGGAGCATTTGTGGAATGTTGTTTTTGTTGGGAATCGCCACATTAGTTTCCCATCCTTTTGCCGCTGCTTCAGACTCGGGTTTGTTTCTTTTTACTGCCCTGATTCGACAGGCATATTTATTTATAAACATATTCGGTAGTATCACGGAATCTCACCAGGAATGTGTACGCTGAATGTTGGAACTCGAATGAAGTATGAAAGTGTTCAATGATTGTGGTTGCAATTCGCATTCCTCGATAATACCGACAATGTCAATTCACAAGCTCAACTGTAAATGTCACTTATCTTGCATTTAACGAAAATAAGTGTTCACCTTCGGTAACGAATGTAAACACACTAAATTTTGAAGGAGTGCTTTCACTTCTTTTTGCTTTACCCCGCTCTGATCAGTACCTTGGACGGACTGTCCGGCCCTCTCACCGGCAGGCAACTGAGTGGGTTGATCCCACGTGTGTACTCCATCGAAAATAGGCTTCATGAGAATTCCTTGTCCATCCCATCAGGATATCATTAAAGTACATCTGACTCCAAATTTATCTCTTCGATTCACGTTGGGGTTTCAATTCCAATTAAGTCGGCGACGAAGAGAGGGCCACAGGTTGGCTCGAGTCGTCGCACCCTTGCCTGTACTGTTTACTAACCATTCTTCTGTTTTGTATGTATGTTTCTGTGGGGTTTGTGATGGGTAACTGCTGGGGAATTTCGGGCGAATGCGTTATAGATACTTCTTTCTTCCAATTGCTTACAAAAAGTATGACCAACTTTAAGTTCTCTACTTATTCACCTCTCACCTGTTTCTTGTTTATTTATCCACCTATTTATCTCGCATTGGTTTCTTGTTTATTTATCTACCTGTTTATCTCTTATTTGTTTCTTGTTTATTTACCTACACCATTACTTATCATTTGTTTCTTGCTGATTTATTCACTTGTTTACTGATAACTTGTTTCTTGTTGATTTATGTACTTGTTTACCGATCATTTATTAATTGTTCACTAATCTATCAATTTGACTTCTTTTCTTTTGTTTGTAAATTGTAAAAAATTAATTGCTGAGCGTGAAGTTTCCTTTTGTTGTTACGTAAATAACTTGTAAAAGAAACAATCTTTCAAAGAGGTTCAAGCACCGCTTCACGCTGACTTGATCAATGCATTACTGGAGTGACTTTTCTGTCATTTCATCAAGACTCATTCACACTAAATTTTTGTTCAGATCATTTGGGAAGGGATTTTTCAGCAACCAACCAGGCTATACGCAGGGGTTTCTTTGACGTGCTCTTCCCCATGTGTGCCTGTCAGCGAATACGTCACTTTTCCCTTGCGATCAAATTGACAGTTTGACCTGTTTCATGATTTCTTGTTTTGCTTTGTTAATCTGATTTTGTGTTCATTCCATTGTTGTAAATTCCTGCATTGTCTAAATAATTTGTAATGATCATTCTTGTTTGTATTTTGTTGTTCTTCATTCATGTTTGTCATTTTATCACTGTCAATTCCTTGTTGTTAGGTGTTTTGAGAAAAGAAACAAATTCATCTAAAACTTTGCGATTGATTTTCAATAAACATTCATTTTGCTTGCATTTCATTCGCGTTTCATTCAAGAATCAAACCTCATCCCCCACGACACATTCTCATCTCGAGTAAGAACTCAACACAACGTAGGTAAAATGTAAACGACGTGGGGAAGGAAAAAACAACGACGATCACAGCCGAACATCGCAACGAGGATACACTACAGAATGGTGCCGTGAGACCAGGATGATGTCGAGAGTTGGGTACATTACAGTCGGGAGCTGGGAAAAAGGTATCTATACTGATAAGAGAAAATAGGTAGCCATTTTTTTGCAGATCGCATAATTTTGAGAAGTTGGGCATTTTACATTTTACCTTAGTCAATTTCTTCGTGTTGACCATTGAATCTTTGCTGAAGACGGTCTTTGTGGTTGACAAGGTAAATCACCGCTACGTCCACTCTGGATACTGAGAAAACCCACAACATAGTTCAGTCAAAATAGGTTTTAACCGGAAATAAATTCGGAAGTTGACAAAATTTGGTGGATCGATGCGGAATTTAACGTGGAATAACATACTGAAATTCCCGAAAATTCCAAGGCTTGGCTTTTTTTCTAGGGCCAATAAAAGAGCGCCATCCTTTGAAATTTTCGGTTTTTTCTGAATAACTTGTAAACTATCACTTTTAGAACACAAAAACCAGCGAAGCAAATGTAGCCCGTTAAATTCTCAAGAGATCAGTTTTAAATTTATTACTCTATGGTCAATAGCCTCGGAGATACAGCGTCTGCTAAGACGCAGTGAAAATTACTCAAAATTTATTTCCGGATTTTACGTAACAATTTGCATAATGTCAGTTCAGGGGCTGTAACGTGGACAGCAGATGTGCGGATTTTATTGTGTTTTACATTTTTGGAAAGCCAATTCAACTCTTTGTATCACACTTTTGTCTAGAAGTCGCCAACTCCAAAATGGTACTTTTCCTCGACCTCTGAAATTGATACTTAATTACTCGAAGAATCCCCAAAAATCGATTTTTTTCATAGCATGCCGTTTGCCCAATTTTTCAAGTAGAGCAAAACCATCCAGGGAATATATGAAGAATTGAATACCAAAAAAACAACATGTTCCGGAATCTTTTTCCCAGTGATGGTTCCAGAGTTTTATGAGTTGAAAGACTAAAACGACCTATTTGGACAAAAAACTGGGTGGTCCGACACTAACTGCTGAATACTGTACGGACCTTGCATTTGAGGTGTAAGATGTCACTTGGCAGACGTTGAAAGTACATAAGTATATTCAATACGTCTGCTAAGTGGCATTTTGCATCATCAAATGCAAAGTCCGTACAGTATTCAGCAGTTGGTGTCCAAACTACCTATCTTTCTTCCAAATAGATCGTTGTAGTCTTTCAATCCATATCACTCAGGAACCATCACTGGGAAAAAGATCCCGTTACATGTTATTTTTTTGGTATTCAATTATTCATATATTCCTTGGATGGTTTTGCCCTACTTAAAAAATTAGGCAAATGGCATGGTATGAAAAAAAATCGATTTTTGGGGATTCTTCGGGACATCAAGTATCGATTTCAAAAGTCGAGGAAAAGTACCAGTTTGAAGTTGGCGACTTCTAGACAAAAGTGTGATACCGAATGTTGAATTGGCTTTTCAAACACGTAAAACAGATTGAAATTCGCACATTTGCTGTCCACGTTGAACTGACACTATGCAAATTGTTACGTAAAATTTGGAAATAATTTTTGAGCAATTTTCACTGCGTTCCGGCAGACGCTGTATCTCAAAGGCTATTGATCAGAAAGTAATGAGTTTAGTACTGATCTCTTGGGAATTCAACGGGCTACATTTGCCTTGCGAGTATTGGTGTTCTAAAGGTAATAGTTTACAAGTTATTCAGAAAAAATCGAGAACTTTCAAGGATGGTGCTCTTTTATTGGTCCTAAAAAAAATCCAAGCCTTCGAATTTTCGGGAATTTCAGTATGTTATTCTACGTTGAATTCTGCATCGATCCACCAAATTTTGTCAACTTCCGAATTTATTTCCGGTTTGGACCGATTTTTGCTCAATTTGACTGGACTAACATCCGACGGGTTTTTGTATGTGGCTGGATAACACCCCCAGCATTGTGAACAACGATCTTACCACGACCAAATTCCACCCCTTTGACGAGCGTATCAGCTACAACTCCGTAGTCCTCATCGTGCAACCCGGACTCTTGAGTGTTGTGGTTTGGATAGCCGTCCTCTCGGACCACCATACCATCGCCGGGCACAATTACGTCCACCACGAGCAGCCAAATCAACACCAGCACTCCTAACCGCTTGGACCCACGCACCACCCTTAGAGACGGGATCCCAATCCAGTCTCTAGATAATTTCTTCGGCGGCGTAACACCGGCAGGCCAGCGGAGGCACATCACCTCGGGGGCGGCTGTAAGTCTTGTCTCCACTTCTAGCATTACTGGCGCAGTAGTCGTAGTTTCTATTTCTCGGTATATGTTTCGCGAACCGTGTCGCATCTAAAACACTTGAGCTCAGGTAATTTTAGGCAGTGTGACTCGTCCGTATCACCTACCCGGGGATCGTACCCTAATACGCGAGAAACTATTGTTACGATATTTCGCGTACGGGTTCGAATATAATTGAGACGAACTTTTAAAACACACACTGTTTATTTCTGCGTACTACTACTACAATAAATGCCAACAGTTATCGCTTGGAATTATGTCGCAGGGACTTCGCTTGTTTTCACTCGCTATCTAATTCATTACTGCCGCGAGCTCCCGGCTGACGCCTTATATAAGGCCTCCGAATAATGTTCCCGAAGTTTCTGTCTGCTTCCAGCAAATTCCATGAGGGTCTGGCATATGCGGTTTCTAGATCATTCCTGAATAATCGCACACGTTACCTGTATGCTTTCCATGTGTTCTGGGATCTGCGCCTCCGCCAAAGTGGACTGATGTGCCTTGATCGAACGTTCAAGTCTCCATTGGGTACACATACAAGAACGCTCTGGAATGCACGAGATCGCTCCAGACTTCTACACTGCGATCTAATGGTGGAAAGATCGAGAAACATCGAGTGTTTACCTATATGTACAAGATCGCCGCTCGTAACACTGCCCCCCTCTTAAGCCTGTTCGTCCCGAATAGGCTCATCGTTACTCCCGGAGTAACGTGCAAGGCGATCAAGGTGGACAACTTTCATCTTGGCTCTCGAGGCTCGCTGGATTCTGTACACGACGTCATTGATCCTCTTGACTACCGTGTACGGTCCTTCCCACGACGGATGCAACTTCGGAGACCTTCCCTTCTTTCGTTGAGGATTGTACAACCAGACCAAGTCGCCAGCCTGAAATCCCGTGGAGTTCGCCTTCAAGTCGTAACGGGTCTTCATTCGGTCGGTCGCGATTCGAATCCGGTTTCGAACCAACTCGTGGATGTCACACATTCTTTGCCTCAGGTCGTCGACGTATTCGGGGATGTCTTTCGGATCATTCTCCGGCGTGCCAAATTGAAAATCGCAGGGGAGGCGAAGCTCTCGGCCAAAAAGAACACGTGCTGGTGTTTCCCCTGTGGTGTCGTGAATGGCAGCGCGATACGCCATCAGAAAAATCGGCAGATGACGATCCCAGTCTCGCTGATGCTCGTCGACGACCTTTGACAGGTGCTGCTCCATCGTCCGGTTGAACCGTTCAACCATTCCGTCGGACCGTGGGTGAAGGGGCGTCGTCCTGGTCTTCTGTATTCCGAGTAGAGTACAGATACCTTGGAACACGTTGGACTCGAAGTTTCGTCCTTGGTCTAAGTGTAGCTCCAGAGGTACTCCGAAGCGGCTTATCAGATTGTCCACCAGCACCTTTGCCACTGTAGAAGCCTCTTGGTTGGGCAGAGCGTACGCTTCCGGCCACTTGCTGAAGTAGTCCATGGCAACCAGGATGTATTTGTTGCCATCTTCCGTTGTCGGGAACGGGCCAGCCACATCGATCGCGATGCGTTCAGAAGGAGCTCCAACATTGTACGTCTTCAGTTCCCCTCGGCTGCGAGTTCTTGGTCCTTTGCTGGCCGCACAAACCTCGCACTGGCGACACCATGTTTCCACGTCGTTCCGGCAGTTCACCCAGTAGAACCGCTCGCGCACCTTGGCCAACGTCTTGTTCACACCAAGGTGCCCTCCAGTGACGCCATCGTGCATCTCCTTCAGGACCTCTCTCACTCTCCTCTTGGGAAGCACCAGTTGAACCATCTCCTTTTTTCCATCAGGACTCTCCCAGACTCTTTTCAGCAGCCCATTCTCTATCCTCAGAGAATTCCACTGAGCCCAAAGAGCCTTGAATTCGGGCACTTCACCAGATATCTCGGCCCATTCCGGTCTGTCTTGGCCAAGTTCTTTCCTTTCAGCAAGCGTACCGATGGCTGGGTCCTCACGCTGCTCCTTCTTGAGCTCAGCCGTAGTCCAATTTCTCGGGGTGTCGAAAACGATTGCCTTGACTTCGACGTTCCCATTCTGCTGGTCTTGCCTCTTGCAGTGTTTACAATCTTCGTTGCATGGTCTTCGAGAAAGAGCATCCGCGTTGCCATGACTTCTTCCAGGGCGGTGTTGGACCTTGAAGTCATATTGTTGCAGTTTCTCGATCCACCGTGCCAACTGTCCCTCGGGATTCTTCAACTGCAGTAGCCATTTCAGGGCAGCGTGGTCAGTCCTCACCAAAAATTTCCGGCCATAGAGGTACTGGTGAAAGTGATCGACAGCTTTCACTATGGCCAGTAGCTCCCTACGCGTCACGCAGTAGTTCCTTTCAGGCTTGGACAACACCTTGCTGTAGTATTCCACTACTCGTTCTTGGCCCTGCTGGTGTTGTGACAGCACTGCTCCAATTCCGGTGTTGCTGGCATCAGTGTCCAAGATGTATTGTCCATGCAGTTGATGATATGCCAGGATGGGACTCGAACACAATGTAATCTTCAGAGTCTTGAATGAGTTTTCGCACTCCTTGGTCCACAGGAATGGCGCACGGTCTTCAGTCAGTTTGTGTAAAGGCTTAGCAATGTCAGCGAATTTTTCTACAAATCGTCTGTAGTAGGTGCATAAGCCCAAGAAACTTCTGACTTCATGCTGATTTCTTGGTCGCGGCCATTCTCGGACAGCATCCAGATTCGCTGGATCGGTTTCGATTCCTTCGGACGACACAACATGCCCCAAAAATTTGACTTGCTTCTGGAAGAGCACGCATTTCTTTGGGTTGAGCTTGAGATGTGCACCTCGAAGACGTCGAATTACCTCCCGGAGGTTCTTCAGGTGCTCCTCGAAGGTTCGACCGATGACCATCACGTCGTCGAGGTAGACTAGGCAAGTTTCCCACGTAAGACCTCGCAAGACACACTCCATTAGACGTTCAAACGTGGCAGGTGCGTTGCAAAGTCCAAACGGCATCACAGTAAACTGATAAAGGCCGCTCCCAGCGGAAAACGCCGTCTTCTCTTTGTCGTCGTTGTGGAGTCCCACTTGCCAGTAACCACTCTTCAGGTCAAGCGTCGAAAACCATCTCGATCCAGACAGCGTGCTCAAAGTGTCGTCAATCCGAGGAAGTGGATAGCTGTCTTTCTTCGTCACATCATTGAGTTTGCGGTAGTCTACGCAAAATCGTGTACTACCGTCTTTCTTCGTGACCAAAACAACCGGTGAAGACCATGGGCTCGTCGATTCTTCGATCACGCCTTCATCCAACATGTTTTTCAAGAGCTTCGACACCTCTTCTTGCTTCGCCAATGGTAGGCGCCGGGGAGCCTGTCGGATCGGTGCGGCGTTCTCAGTGTTAATCCGATGTTGGATCACGTTGGTCCTTCCGGTAGGGTTACCTTCCATGGCAAAGGCTGCAGCTTCTTCCTGGATGAATTGCGTCGCAAGCTCCTTCTCCTTGCCACTCAGATGTTTCCAGTCGGGCGAGAACATCTCCACTAGCTTTTTCTCTAAGAGCTTGGGAGTCGCAGCCTTTGTCGATATGTCTTCACAACGTGAGATCCACTCTACGGGTTCACACTTGCCCAGGGTCTCTCCTTCCTTGGTTGTTCTGCTCGTCTTGTTCGGGTTAATGACTCTGATCGGGATTTTTGTCTTGTCCATGTTGATTAATGTCTTAGCCATGATGCAGCTGGCAGCTGTGTCGGGTTCAGCAATGCCGGCGACATGTCCTCCAGGTTGTCTGTTCAGTGTTGCCCACACGATTTTCTCGGAGTTGGCGGCTACACGAACGGTTTCAGCCGAAAGTAGGCGGATTTCTTCAGCGGCCTTCATGGATGTTCTAAGCGCCAATTCCTCGTTCCCGATTTTCAACGTCCGCTGTCCAACATCCAGGATGAATCCGTACTTATCCATCAAGTCCAGGCCAAGTATGAAGTCGTCAACAATGTCAGCGACCAGGAACTTTTCTCGCAGAAGAAATCGTCCGAAGCGAATGCTTACTTCAGCTTCTCCGTGCAATGTAGCAGACTCTCCGGTAGCTGTAGTCAAACGAGCGCCGTCCCTCAGTGGCACAATGCGTTGCTGTCGAAGAATTCCTCGTCGAACGATTGACTTCGTGGCTCCCGTATCGATTACGAACACGCAATCGTCCTCGTCAAGCTTTCCACTGAGAAGAAGGCTATTGGGTGACTTCTGCAGCAGTGAGATGGAGTAACTCCTGGGGCATTGAGGACTGCGTGCCAGCGTGCGCCCCTTAGCGCTAGCTGGAATTAGTTTTTCCTGATAGCGTCTATCAGGGCTGGGAGTTCTCCGTCCCGGTGTGGACCGGTCACTTGAACTCGACCTTTGCCTGCAGTCTCGAAGCAGATGTCCCGGTTTTCTACAGCCGAAGCAACGCGGTCTTCCTCCAGCTTTTGGCTCGCCTTGGGGTCTGTTCCGAGACATGGCGCTAAGAAGTTCCTCAAACATCTCCTTCACCGATTTCTCGGAAGGATGTGATGCTCCGGATTCATCAAAGTTCACCTCTCTAAGACGATGAGGGCGCGATGCATCTTTAGCAGCCTCGATGCGAATAGCTTGGATGAGTGCGTCGCTGATGTTGGCTGGATTGCTGATCATGACCATCTGACGCAGATCTGGATCTCTTATTCCGCCCATGAAAGTTTCCTTGGCGATGTCGGCCAAAACATTCGCTGGATGGGCTGGATAGGCCAGGTGAACCAGCCTCAGGACTTCGGATTCGAATTCCTGAAGGCTTTCTCCGCTCTTTTGTGTCCTGGCCTTCAGCTGGGTTTGATGGATCTGCCGCACATGATTGTCCCCATACCGAAGCTCAAGGACCCTCGTCAGCTTGGCAAAGTCCTTCTGCTCACTTTCAGGAATCGTCTGGAGCAGCTCCAATGCTGGGCCTCTGAGAGCCAGGACTAAAGCTGTGGCTCTCTCATCGTCGCTCCATCCGTTTGCTTCGGCAGCGGCATCGAACTGCCTCTTGTAGGTAGTCCATGGGCTTTTCCCATCGAAGTTCGGCAGCTTCACACGTTGGGCACCCGCTGAACTAACCATCGCAGCACTGGCGGCGGTTTTCTGAACCTGTTGCTCCAGCTTTGTCAGGTTGGCCTTCACCGCTTCCACTTCTTTTTCTACCATCGCAACCATTTTCTCCTCCAGTTTGTTTACACTGCCGTCGAAATACCGCGTTTGTTGTTCCACAACGGCTAATATTTCTTCTCTTTCCTCCAGGCGTTTCCCTTTCTGTTCTTCTAACAGATTTCTCAATTCCTGTTCTTGCCCTTCTAGAAGATTCTTCAGTTCCGCCTTGTCCTCTAAACGCTCCACGACGCGTTTCTTTTCCTGTTCTTCTAGAAGACTTTTCTGCTGCTGCATCATCGCCATGATGTTCGCCAAAGCGTCTTCGACTCTTGTCTTCGACATGCTTCTCGTCTCCGACATTTACCAAATCACGAATGTTCCGAACGTCCTGTAGTCGCAGGCCCAATTACTCTCAATTATACCGCTTACTGACACCAAATGTTACGATATTTTGCGTACGGGTTCGAATATAATTGAGACGAACTTTTAAAACACACACTGTTTATTTCTGCGTACTACTACTACTACAATAAATGCCAACAGTTATCGCTTGGAATTATGTCGCAGGGACTTCGCTTGTTTTCACTCGCTATCTAATTCATTACTGCCGCGAGCTCCCGGCTGACGCCTTATATAAGGCCTCCGAATAATGTTCCCGAAGTTTCTGTCTGCTTCCAGCAAATTCCATGAGGGTCTGGCATATGCGGTTTCTAGATCATTCCTGAATAATCGCACACGTTACCTGTATGCTTTCCATGTGTTCTGGGATCTGCGCCTCCGCCAAAGTGGACTGATGTGCCTTGATCGAACGTTCAAGTCTCCATTGGGTACACATACAAGAACGCTCTGGAATGCACGAGATCGCTCCAGACTTCTACACTGCGATCTAATGGTGGAAAGATCGAGAAACATCGAGTGTTTACCTATATGTACAAGATCGCCGCTCGTAACACTATTGTGGCAGTTTTCAGGGATTTGGGGCCTGGACCCAGGTCTTGTCTTCGAGGGAGATTTAACCTCAATCTTCAACCTGCAACAGGGAAACGTAGTCAACCACTATTGCGTGAATAATATCTATCGCTCACTTACCACGGTGTACAACAAGCGCAAAAATAAAGACTATTTTCCGTCGTCGAAGCCACAAATTATTACTGTTTTTTTGTTCTCATAGCTCTCCGACCGAGTTTCATTTTGTTGACAGTGACGTTCTGTCACTTCTCACCCTAGCCTTCACTAATACAAAACACATTAACACTACTCATCCTAATGTGGATAATGCGGGGCCATTCTTTGGAACATACCTGCTTATCGTGGTGGACTCATACACAAAATGGGTTGAAGCAGTACCTACATACTCAATCACTACAGCAACCACCATAAACATACTAAGAGAAATTTCCGCTAGATTTGGTCTCCAATTCGCGGTCGTTCCCAATAGTGGGATCAAGTTTTTGAAGTCCAACCGCATGCATAACTCACAAGGTGAGCGCCTCATACCATCCTGCGTCGAATGGCTTGGCAGAACGCTACGTGCAGACGATCAAAAGAAGTCTGAGGGCTTCAATGTTGTGATGAGGCGATCTGAAACTCAAACTTCAAAGGTTTCTGATGACCTAAAAAGCTCCAAACTCTACCACAAACGTCAGTCCAGCTGAACTCATGTTCAAGAGAAACATAAGATCCAGAATAATAGACCTCGTGGGAAGAGACCTCGCAAGGGAGATGGACGAAAAACTTCTACCTACCGTCAGAAAAAGCACAGAGATCAATTGAAGTTGGCGAAAAGGTGGGGAGTTACAATCACAACGAAAATGGAAGTTCGGGACCGTGGTAACAAAGCGGGGGGCTCTGAATTACGATGTACTCGTAAATGGAGAAATTCACCATAGACATGTGGATCAGCTCATGCCGTTTGTCGATAGCGTTCCCGGGCCCATGATGAGATCAACACCAGAGATTAGCAATTCAACTGGTCAGTTTAATCAGGAAACATTGACATCCGCCGAACAGCAATATCCTTCAAAAGAATCCATCCTCGAGCATCGGGAGGAACTTGACGATCCGTCAAACCTATCAGGTACGGAGGTGTGTGAGGAGCCACAGCTTCGCGCATCCAGCCCTGAATCTGAAGAACTTTGACTCGCCTGGACCTGTGATTCACCGGGAAAAAGTTGTTATATTTATATGAGCGAGCGTTCACATCCACCAGAAGTAGCCATCAAGCGGCGCAGTTCGACCGCTGGGCCACAGAATGCTATCCATACAAGCGGCAACTGTTACATTATGATGTGACAATGTAGGGCTTAAATGGCTCGCTTGCACGGGTGAGAAATATGAAACAGACTAAACAATTTAAACACAATAAAATAGGTATAAATGGTAAAACGTATTGTAAGTTCCTTTCCTGTACCCTCGCCTGTACCTTATGTACTGCTTGGGGGAACTATAGTAGGTCGATGACCCTGTATGGTCGTTCAGAATAGGGGGTGCTTAATTTTAAGGGTAGTAACGTGATTGCCACCACTGACTCAGTTATTTTATATGGAGAGGCAGTTTCATAGGGGGAGGGGAACAGACCATCTGGGATCTGGGTACATCTTAGAGTTTTAATCTTGGTTGGGGTAGCGTGCATTCTAGCTTATGTATTTCTGGCTCCAACTCTTCGAGGTAGGCGTTTGGATGAGTCCGGCAGACGAGGCATTTGAATCGAGTCGAACCCTTCAGCTATTCACCTGTCTACGTGAAGGGTGGTCAGGTAAACAAGAGATTTTCAACACAACCATTATATATTCAAAAAAGCGAAATTATTTGGTACAATCCTGCATAGGTTTACTATCAAAAGCAGTTTTGAAAATAAACTGCTGGACAACGAAGTTGTCGGTATCGGAAAAATGGTCCGACTTTGGAGGCCAATATCTCCCGATTGCCGATTGCGATTTTCATTTTGTTTATCGCGTTAGCTAGCCTAATCTTTACGTAACCCATCGTGTGATAGTGAATGTTGAGAAACTTCATGTGAATTTTCTACAGGGTGATACGTGAAATGGTGCAAAATTGCAACGACTTCATCGTACCACCATTTTTCAAAAAAAAATTTTTTTATAATTTCAACACAAAAATCATGAAGTGTGATGTCTTATCTCTAAACCATTTTTAGAATTATCCAGATTGGAAGTCTAACATCAAAGATATAAATTGTTATGTTGAATGTTGCAGATTTGCTAGACTCACGCATAGCACACACACACAAAAAGTATAACATCCAGGGGGGCTTTACTTCACTCGGGAACTATAGTTTCACATCGTTACCATGTTCAGGGGCTTGAACTTGCAAATAAAACATGTTTCACATCTGAAATTCTGATGAAACTCTGACGAAATTCAACGTACGAAAAACAGGCAGTGACAACCACCCAAAAAGGTGCCCCCTGCAACAAATATCCAAGTTGTGTTGAGAATAAAATTGTCCTGGACTGTTGAACGAACAATCTTGCCCAATATCAACTTCCATTCATCAAAAGTGACCTAATCTCGCGTGCCAACAAGGCAAATCTGTAACATTCAACATAAAAATTTGTATCTTCAATGTTAGACTCCCAATCTGGGTAACTCCAAAACCGTTTCGAGATAAGACACCACACTTCATGATTTTTGTATTGGAATACATGAATTTTTTTTTGACAAATGGTACGATGAAGTCGGTGCAATTTTGCAGTATTTTTAAGTATCACCCTGCAGAAATTTTACAGGGAGTTTCTTAACATGCACTCTGACAGGATATGTTACACAAACATTGGGCTAAGCAACACAACAAACAAAATGGAAATCGCATTTGGCAATCGGAAGTTATTGGTCTTCAAAGTCGAACCAATTCACGATACCGACAACTTCGTTGTCCAGTAGTTCATTCACAATAGTAGCTATCCACGTGGCGTATATTAATTAAGTAAACAAAAACAAAACTCAGCTGTCGCTGTGACGTTTGATGACGTCAGAGATAGAGTAACGCAATTTAGGGCGTATTCCAAACCGTAACTCTAAAAACCGGTAACCGAAAAAGCGTTACTGGTTCATGCGGGACACTACGGTTCTTATTTCGGTTCGATATATTCAATGTATTCAATATAAATCCATTTCTGATGAGGGAATTACAAACGCGCAGACAACAACACAGTAGGCAAACGTTGCCGCAGAGATGAGGACGCGAAGCCCTGAGTTTTTGGCACCAGAGGATCAGCAGCACGTGGTGTATGTTTTTGTTTACTGTCAAAAGTCTACAAAAATATCAATTATATGTCAAAACTGGCGTCCCTCATCTTGTTTGCCGGTGTCTCTGGTAAAACCAACCGCGTTCCGATTCACGAGGATTGCCCATAATATTCGCGATGCGGAACGGGTAACCGAGATTTCGGTACGAATATTACTGATTTGGAACACGCCCTTAATATCACGACGCCATTTTGGCGTTCATTCGTCATGGCCTGTGCACATGACGTAAGTGGAGATACCAAAGAGAGAGAGAGAGAGAGAGAGAGAGAGAGAGAGAGAGAGAGAGAGATACAGAGTGAGAGCGCTAGAAAGCGTTATGGCAGATGACTCATTTTTTATCTGCGAGAGCGCTTCGCAGCGTGCTGAAATAATTAGACCGGTTCTACCTTATACGTTGACATCGCACTGATAAGAACTTTATATTCACGTTCCACCCTGGGTACCAACAGGGGATCAGGGGAACACTCGCGAGAAACACAGGGATAATATTTGTAGGACGATTGGTTTCTGCGTTGGCGAGGAAACATCGCGTCTTAGCGCATCGGTGAATTATTTATCAAAATATACTCGGACCCGCGACTGTCGAGCTATGGTGATTCACTACACACTTCAAGCGGTTCAATTAATTAATCGCGCGCGTCTTCCAACGATAATACTGTGAAAATAATTACTCGAGATTCGGGAATTTTACTGCCGTTGGGACGCCAAAGCGGCGCCCTGGCCAAACACCATCCGAGGTGCCAAAATAAAGTGATGTCTAGTTAATTGACTCTAAATAGAATAATAATGGAATAACCGCGTCGAGTCGCGGTTCGCAACACAGGTCGCGGGTCGGGTCACAAGTCAAGTCCCTTATCTTCTGTTCAGCTCCTATTTATAGATTCGTCTAATCTCATAATTCCGTGGTCTAGTGGACCAATCAGAGCGGACGTTTTTAGGAGGGAGTTGGTCCCACAGTAGGAATGTAACTAATAGCCCGTCCACAATGATGTTAATGTTAACGTAATGTTATCAGCAATGGTAATGTTAGCATTTCAAAGCAACGAGTTTCAATAGGTAATGCTTACCATTGCCACTAACATGATTGTGAACGTCACCATTTGAAGCTCATTGCTTTGAATGCTAACATTACCATTGCCGTATAACATTACGTTAACATTAACATCATTGTGGATGGCCTATAATGCCTGAGCACTCTAAAATGTGAAGTTTAATGGGTCGATAAGTCTGGACTATCGCGAAATGAGTCAAATGGTACGTGACATTTTTTTAGCTTATTTCCCAATATGATTCATAACTTTCCGGTCCTTATGAATATTTAGAACCAGGCCAATTTTTGAGCCGAAATTAATTCTCTCTTTCTTATACTTCAAATCCTACTTCAAATCAACTATAGAAAAATAGCAGTTGGGCTACAATAAGAAAAATTAAGCTTCAGCAATTATTTTAAAAGAAATCCCAAGTAGGGGAAAACCAGGCAAATAAAGCTCGGTTTGCTACAATGACACAACATCCATATTCCATACTTGTTTGTTTACATGCGAATGTATTTTTCCAATTGTGTCAATAAAGGTAGTATATAGGGAAGTAGAAGTTACGATCAGAATTAATTGCTTGCGAACCCAACAACAGTTGATTGGGAGCGAGTGAAGGCGAGTTGCTAAGAAGTCAATAAAACAGTTTTGCCAGATAACTGGAAGCACTACAGAAATGAAAAACGTCCAGGCAGGCGCTACGGACAGAGTTCAAGCTTAGCTAGTGGCAAGTGGAACAGGAAGAAAGAAGGAAGTGACAACTCACATCACACAGCCTCTCGCGACGTGAAGTCGATCTGCACCCTAAAACCGGGGTGGCTGTCTTGGTTCGGTTTGGACTTGGATGGCGAAACGATGATAATAATCTGTAGCGTCTCCATGGGGGGCACTCTGGACCAGTCAGATGGAAGTAGCCTCACGATCCGATTTCGTTTGGCTTTTGTCGACGGAGGATTTGACACGTCGCGTCGGCGTCGATGTCTTTGCCAAAGAGATATCAATCCATGATGACCAGAGGGGCTCCTGGAGCTACTGTCTAGCGTGGATGGATGACTCCGTGGTGGAAAGTGCAGGTCTAATCTAAAAAGTTGAGGGGTGCTTTTGACGCAATAAGTTGCCTAATTTTATTGCTTACCCTTTCAGGATGAAAGCGAAGGACCCTGTCACTTTCTCGAGACTTTATCAGTGATTTCTCACCTTTTCATTCTTTCAAGAGGAAGGTCGTTTTTTCTGCTACGCACCCGCTGATTTTCAAATGCATTTCACTGAAGTCATATGGAGTTACTGAATGAAATCGTTTATTTGTTTCATTACTTCATTCAATTTTTATGAAACAATGCCTTAAAAATGGTCGCGATTTTTACTTGTGTAAAAGTGAAATTGCTACACCACCCCTCTCTTGCAAGAAAAAACAGAACGGTGAGCCGTGGGATGGCTCTCTGGAGACTCCGGTCAGGGTTTTTAGGAACCAAGATGTACTCCAGAGAGTTTATTGTGGACGAACTTGAAGATATTTTTGCGCTATTGTGCCGGAACTAAAATTATCCGGTCAAGAACATTACCAGAAGGTGGAAGCTTGGAAAAAATTGATTTGTTACTCGACTATCTTTGTCCATCCACTTTGTGAATTTTACAACTACCTTTGGAATAAGACATCATAAACACCTAAAAATCTATCAAGTGGGACCGGAGCTCATGTAACACCTATCGGGGATTAGATGGGGGATGATTTAAAATGTAAAAATTTAGTATTAGGGAAAAATCCCACCGCTGTGTAACATTTGTAAAACCTACCGGGAATCAGGGGGTTAATTAAAATAGTTTTTTTTTTGCTACGTATTGAAAATTTAAAGTATAAAACATGAACAGAAATTTCACTGCAAGTCACCATTTGTAACAAGCGAGGTTTAGGGGATGTTGATTAAAATATAATATGAGCGAAAACTGAAGACGTAATGGGAATAAGTCGAAGGACATTTCCAAGATATTAAATGATATAAAAATACAACCAATTGTAAAACTGGGGGTAGTTGATGTTCAAAGTGAACTAAACAATTTAAACACAATAAAATAGGTATACATGATGTAAGTATTTCAAGTTCCTGTATCTTATGTACTGCTTGAGGGAACTATAGCAGGTCGATGACCCTGTATGGTCGTTCAGAATAGGGGGTGCTACCCTAATCCTAAGGGTAGTAACGAGAACTGCCAATACTGGCTTAGTTATTTTATATAGAGAGGCAGATCCATAGGGGGAGGGGAACAGACCATCTGGGTACATCTTAGAGTTTTGATCTTGGTTGGGGTAGCGTGCATTTTAGCTTATCTATTTCTGGCTTCAACTCTTTGGGAAGGCGTTTATGCGAGTCCGGTAGACGAGGCATTTGAATCGAGTAGAAACCTCCAGCTTTTTCCTGGTTCCGTGTAAAGGGTGGTCAGGTAAACAAGAGATTTTCAAAACAAACATTATATATTCAAAATAAGCAAAATTAAATAGTACAAATACTGCATAGGTTTACTATCACAAACTAGTATTAAAGTATCCAAAATAGTAACCATCCACGTGGCGTATGAATATTGAGTTGAGTAAACAAAAACACACTCAACTGTCGCTGTGACGTTTGATGACGTAAGAGAGTAATGCAACAACTGTCCCGACGCCATTTTAGCGTTCATTCGTCATGGTTCGTGCACAATTGCACATGACGTAAGTGGGGGTATGAGAGAGAGAGATTCAGAGGGAGAGAAAGAGTCGCTAGGAAGCGTTTGCAGTATGACTCACTGCTCTGAGAGAGCGCTTCACAGCATAAATATTAATTAGATAGGTTTTACCATATACATTGACATCACACCACTGAAATGACTATATATTTTTACGTTCCACCCTGGGTGCCAACAGGGTAACACTCGCGAGATAACACAGGGGTAATATTTTTAGGACGATTGGTTTCTACGTTGACGAGGAATATCGCGTTTTTCGCGTCTTCGTGAATTCAATTATCAAGGAACATTGGCACGCTCGACGGACGAGATTTAGGAATGAATCACTATACACTTTGAGCGCGTCCGGTATCCTTGTACTATACGGACGGAATTTAATTGATAACTCGCACGTATTTTCTAACAATAAAATTGTGTAATTATGACCACTTAAAATTCAGCAATTTTACGGCCGCGGGGCGCCAATTTTTGCGCCTCAGGCTTGACACCATCCGAGGCGCCAAAATTAAGTGACTTTTAGTTAATTGACTGTAATAGTAGTTCACAATACAAGTTGGCTGTTACATAAGTGGTTTTCAGACACGAAGCCGAAATTTGCATTGCTCTCACATGTGAGAGGCTGAGTGTCGGAAAGCATCTTGTGTAACAAGCCATGAGTGTTGTACAACATTTTACATGTTTGTTCTATTGAAAATTGTGAAAATTTTGTAATTTTTGAGATTATTTTGACAAGTGTCAACTTGAATACATAAACTGTAATATCCATATACAACTTATATAAAAGTCATTACATCTCATGTATTAACACAACAAACACGTAAAATAGATTATTAATAAAATAACCGCGTCGAGCTGCGGTTCGCGACGCAAGTCACGGCCTAGTCGCCAGTTGAATCTTGAATCCCTTTATCTTCTCTTCAGCTTTCACTTATAGACTCGTCTAATCTCAAAGCCCCGTGGTCCAATCGCAGCGGACCTCAAGCGCAGAGGCGTATCTACGGGGGGGCAAGTGGGGCACGTGCCATGGGCGCACTTTGATCTTCAGGGCGCAGATGAGAGGAAAAGATGAAAATATGAAAAATGAGAAAATGAAATAATGTAGATATTTGAACTGTTGGGCACGAGGCTGAGCATAATTCGTGTGAGCAATAATTGACAAGCGAAATGGGAAAGAGAAAGAGGGAACAAACCAAAACCAACACATCCAAACAGACGATCAACTTTCGACTTTTTCATCTGATCCAGATAAAGCCTAATAGGAGGGCCGAATTTGTCGTTGGCCCGCCTGGATTCTGAAAAAAAGCCTAATTCAGGGGCACAATTTTCATGTTTTGCCCTGGGCGCAATTTACCCCAGATACGCCACTGCTCAAGCGTTCCTACAGTAGGTGAAATTAATGCCTAGCCACTCTAAATTGTTTAGTTTGGCGAGTCGATAACACCTCGAACTTTACAGGAAATGAATTTCGCAACCCCGTTGATCCATAACTTCACGACTTCTATGAATATTTGAAACCAGGCAAATTTTTGAGGAAAAAGTCTCTCTTTCGTTCCCTATTTTGGACATCGACAACAGTCACATCGACACCAACCCTTAGACGGTAGGTTAGCGTAAAACTAAGAAAAAGTAAAGATAAGGGCTGGACTAGCCCGGTTTGCCACACTTGAGCGAATTTTTGTTTTGTTTTCATTTTGAAAAAGCCATGAAAAATCAATGATGAGGAATATCGATGTCTACCAAAACCAACTTTTCACAGGGAGTATCCGCCATCGAACTGAATCTTATTTTTTCGACTATCACAAACACCGCCACGGGAGCTTGTTTTTCATAAACATAAGCGCCTGGATAACCCGAACCTTTACTGCAATAAATCAAATCACGCTGAATGATCCGCCCGAGTGAGTTTGCGGATTTCCAACAACTCCCGCGCTTCTCATCACTGTTTGTGCGTGCCAGATAATGAACCGGTAAAAAACCACGCGGCGGTCCAGAGTCCTCCACGCCATTGATTTCCAACTAATTGTTTACGTTTTATTATCACCATCGTCATCATCAATTGGCATTTAATCGTCACACACCACCGTTCGAGTGGACCATATGTACACCCGGCACCATTTACAACCGAGAGAGAGAGCCGACCATTATTGTCTCTGACGAGTGCCCATTGAAGAGCCTCGCCTGCCACGAGTATGGTCTCTCTCTGCGATCGAACAAGAGAGAATCGCTTGTTGTTAATTGCAAAAAGGTGAGTGAGCGGGGGAGAGTGGGCAGGGGGCGGCGACGGCGGGAAGTGTAGCGGCTAAAGAAGCGCCGCTGTATAAAAAAAAACTTTTTCTATTATAATGCCGATAGATAGGGACGCCTTGTGCTCTTCCACAACACCAGGCGGCAGAGGTAAAGGCGGGTATGAGACGAAAACGCGCACGCCGCCGCCGCGTGCGCCCCGGATAAAAAGATTGCAAATGTCAGGAGATTGCCTGTCACTGGGGTAACCTTTCTGCCCTGATGAAGGTGTAAGTGGATCCCGACTTTTGGCTCGGCGGCGCACCTTCCACGCGCGTACACCTATCTGCCGGCTGTTTCGGCTCTCCTTCCCGCCCGACGCAATTCAATTAGTTTGAGGGTTGCGGATTTTTCTCTTATTCAAATCACTTCGAATCAAATCGCATCCAGCCATATCGTGTCACATCAAATCATATCAAATCACGTCGCGACGCACCCATCAATTTTATATGAGGGAGACGCACATGGACGGATTCTCCGATAGGCGATGATGTGTGTGTGTGCGCGATTGCGGTTAGCGGGCATTGCAGGCGGTGGGTACCTACCTGCCCTATCCAGTTAATTACCTTGCTACTGTTCAGTGATTGCGCAGTGAGGCGGTGCGTGCCTGTGTTTAGTTTGGTTGCTGTTACAACTAACGTAATTGTTACGCGTTGTGTATCAACAATTCAACTTTATTCCCGTAGCTCAGAGCCTGGAGCCGGGCGCTAGCTCAAATAATGACCAGCATCCACTCCGGCTCCGATTAGGCGCAATGTAGCAATAAAATGGACTCTATTAGCAACTTTTGCGAATAGAGAGCTAGGATGTCCGCTACCATGTAATCCTCACCCTTACGATGAATTATGGTGGAAATGTATCGCTGCAACCGTTGTGTCTTCGCTCCAGGCGTCAAAGATCCTTCAGATTATTCAACCAAACCAGCGACTATTGGTCGGTGACGACAGTGAATATTGTTACGATACTTCGCGTACAGGTTCGAATATAATCGAGGCGATCGATTTAAAACACACACTGTTTATTTCTGCGTACTAGGTACAATAATACACGCCAACAATTATTTACTTGGAATATCGCTGTGACTATCGCTCGCTTATCCGCTCGCTGTCTCTTCCGATTCAATACTGCCCTGAGCTGCCGACTGATGCCTTATATAAGGCCTCCGAATAGTTTTCCTGAACTTTCTGTCTACTTCCAGCAAATTCCATAGTGGCCCGGCATATGCGGTTTCTGGACCATTCCTGGATAATCATACACATTACCCGTATAATTCAGACTGGTTCTGGAACGGCGCCTCCGCCAAAATGGCCAGATGTGCCCTGATCAGGCATTGGAGTCTCCATTTAGTTTTACGTACACAAACGCTCTGGAATGCACCAGATCGCTCCACACTTCTACACTGCGATCTAATGGATGGAAGAATCCAGAAAGATCGAGTGTTTACCAATATGTACGAACTCGCCGCTCGTAACACTGCCCCCCTCTTGAGCCTGTTTGGCCCGAATAGGCTCATCGTCACTCCCGGAATAACGTGCAAGGCGATCAAGGTGGACAACTTTCATCTTGGCTCTCGAGGCTCGCTGGATTCTGTACACGGCATCATTGATCGTCCTGACTACCGTGTACGGTCCTTCCCACGACGGATGCAACTTCGGAGACCTTCCCTTCTTGCGTTGAGGATTGTACAACCAGACCAGGTCACCAGCCTGAAATCCCGTGGAGTTTGCTTCCAAGTCGTAACGGGTCTTTATTCGGGTGGTCGCGATTCGAATCCGATTCCGAACCAACTCGTGGATGTCACACATTCTTTGCCTCAGGTCGTCGACGTGATCGGAGATGTCTTTAGGATCATTCTCTGGCGTACCAAATTGCGAATCGCAGGGGAGGCGAAGTTCTCGGCCAAAAAGAACACGTGATGGTGTTTCCTCTGGTGTGGTGTCGTGAATGGCAGCGCGATACGCCATCAGGAAAATCGGCAGATGGCGATCCCAGTCTCGCTAATGCTCGTCGACGACCTTTAACAGGTGCTGCTCCATCGTCCGGTTGAACCGTTCAACCATTCCGTCGGACCGTGGGTGAAGGGGCGTCGTCCTGGTCTTCTGTATTTCGAGTAGAGTACAGATACCTTGGAACACGTTGAACTCGAAGTTTCGTCCCTGGTCTGAGTGTAGCTCCAGAGGTACTCCGAAGCGGCTTATCAGATTGTCCACCAGCACCCTTGCCACTGTAGAAGCCTCTTGGTTGGGTAGGGTGTACGCTTCCGGCCACTTGCTGAAGTAGTCCATGGCAACCAGGATGTATTTGTTGCCATCTTCCGTTGTCGGGAACGGGCCAGCCACATCGATCGCGATGCGTTCAATAGGCGCTCCAACATTGTAAGTCTTCAGCTCCCCTCAGCTGCGAGCTCTTGGTCCTTTGCTGGCCGCACAAACCTTGCACTGGCGACACCATGTTTCCACGTCGTTCCGGCAGTTCACCCAGTAGAACCGCTCGCGCACCTTGGCCAACGTCTTGTTCACCCCAAGGTGCCCTCCAGTGACGCCATCGTGCATCTCCTTCAGGACCTCTTTCACCCTCTTCTTGGGAAGCACCAATTGAACCATCTCCTTCTTCCCATCAGGACTCTCCCAGACTCTTTTCAGCAGCCCGTTTTCTATTCCCAGAGAATTCCACTGAGCCTAAAGAGCCTTGAATTCGGGCCTTCCACCAGATATCTCGGCTCATTCCGATCTGTCCTGGCCAAGTTCTTTCCTTTCAGCAAGCGTACCGATTACTGGGTCCTCACACTGTTCCTTCTTGAGCTCAGCCGTAGTACAATTTCTCGAGGTTTCGACAACGATTGCCTTGATTTCGACGTTGCCATTCTGCTGCATAGGGCGGCGTTGGACCTTGAAGTCATATTGTTGCAGTTTCTCGATCCACCGTGCCAACTGTCCCTCGGGATTCTTCAACTGCAGTAGCCATTTCAGAGCAGCGTGGTCAGTCCTCACCAAAAATTTCCGGCCATAGAGGTACATACTGGTGAAAGATCGACAGCTTTCACTATGGCCAGTAGCTCCTTACGCGTCACGCAGTAGTTTCGTTCAGGCTTGGACAACACCTTGCTGTAGTACTCCACTACTCGCTCTTGGCCCTGCTGGTGTTGTGACAGCACTGCTCCAATTCCGCTGTTGCTGGCATCAGTGTCCAGGATGTACTGTCCTTGAGGAGGAGAGTATGCCAGAATAGGACTCAAGCACAATGCAATCTTCAGAGTCTTAAATGAGTTTTCGCACTCCTTGGCCCACAGGAATGGCGCACGGTCTTTAGTCAGTTTGTGCAAGGGCTTAGCAATGTCAGCGAACTTCTCCACAAATCGTCTGTAGTAGGTGCATAAGCCCAAGAAACTTCTGACTTCATGCTGATTTCTTGGTCGTGACCATTCTCGGACAGCAATCAATTTCGCTGGATCGGTTTCGATTTTTTCAGATGACACAACGTGCCTCAAAAATTTGACTTGCTTCTGGAAGAGCACGCATTTCTTTGGGTTGAGCTTGAGATGTGCACCACGAAGACGTCGAATTACCTCCCTGAGGTTCTTCAGGTGCTCCTC
Organism: Anaspis maculata; assembly: GCA_949128115.1. Taxonomy (NCBI): domain Eukaryota; kingdom Metazoa; phylum Arthropoda; class Insecta; order Coleoptera; family Scraptiidae; genus Anaspis; species Anaspis maculata. The sequence goes on along the minus strand of OX421964.1, from coordinate 11,359,615 downwards.
GAAGGTTCGACCGATGACCATCACGTCGTCGAGGTAGACTGTGCAAGTTTCCCATGTAAGACCTCGCAAGACGCACTCCATTAGACGTTCAAACGTGGCCGGTGCGTTGCAAAGCCCAAACGGCATCACAGTAAACTGATAAAGGCCGCTCCCAGCGGAAAACGCCGTCTTCTTTTTGTCGTCGTTGTGGAGTCCCACTTGCCAGTAACCACTCTTCAGGTCAAGCGTCGAAAACCATCTCGATCCAGACAGCGTGCTCAAAGTGTCGTCAATCCGAGGAAGTGAATAGCTGTCTTTCTTCGTCACATCATTGAGTTTGCGGTAGTCTACGCAAAATCGCGTACTGCTGTCTTTCTTCGTGACCAAAACAACCGGTGAAGACCATGGGCTCGTCAATTCTTCGATCACGCCTTCATCCGACATGTTTTTCAAGAGCTTCGACACCTCTTCTTGCTTCGCCAATGGTAGGCGCCGGGGAGCCTGTCGGATCGGTGCGGCGTTCTCAGTGTTGATTCGATGTTGGATCACGCTGGTCCTTCCGGTAGGGTTACCTTCCATCGCAAAGACCGCAGCTTCTTCCTGGATGAATTGTGTCGCAAGCTTCTTCTCCTTGCCACTAAGATGTTTTCAGCCAGGCGAGAACATCTCCACTAGCTTTTTCTCCAAGAGTTTGGGAGTTGCAGCCTTTGTCGATATGTCTTCGCCGCGTGAGATCCACTCTACAAGTTCACACTTGCCCAGGGTCTTTCCTTCCTTGATTGTTTTGCACGTCTTATTCAGGTTAATGACTTTGATTGGGATTTTTGTCTTGTCCATGTTAATCAATGTCTTAGCCATGATGCAGCTGGCAGCTGGGTCGGGTTCAGCAATGCCGGCGACATGTCTTCCAGGTTTTCCGCTCAATGTTGCCCACACAATTTTCTCGGAGTTGGCGGCTACACGAATGGTTTCAGCTAAAAATAGGCGGATTTCCTCGGCGGCCTTCATGGATGTTCTAAGCGCCATTTCTTCGTTCCCGATCTTCAGCGTCCGCTGTTCAACATCCAGGATAAATCCGTACTTATCCATCAAGTCCAAACCAAGTATGAAGTCGTCAACAATGTCAGCGACCAGAAACTTTTCTCGCAGCAGAAACCGTCCAAGGCGAATGCTTACTTCAGCTTCTCCGTACAATGTAGCGGACTCTCCGGTGGCTGTAGTCAAACGAGCGCCGTCCCTCAGTGGCACAATGCGTTGCTTTCGAAGAATTCTTCGTCGAACGATTGACTTCGTGGCTCCCGTATCGATTACGAACACGCAATCGTCCTCGTCAAGCTTTCCACTAAGGAGAAGGCTATTGGGTGACTTCCGCAGCAGTGAGACGGAGTAACTCCTGGGGCATTGAGGACTGCCAGCCAGCGTGCGCCCCTTAGCGCTAGCTAAAATTAGTTTTCCTGATAGCGTCTATCAGGGCTGGGAGTTCTCCGTCCCGGTGTGGAACGGTCACTTGAACTCGACCTTTGCCTGCAGCCCTGAAGCAGATGTCCCGGTCTTCTACAGCCGGAGCAACGGGGCCTTCCTCAAGCTCTTGGCTCGCCTTGGAGTTTGTTCCGAGACAAGGCGCTAAGAAGTTCCTCAAACATCTCCTTCACCGATTTCTCGGAAGCATCTGATGCTCCGGATTCGTCAAAATTCACCTCTCTAAGACGATGAGGGCGCGAAGCATCTTTGGCTGCCTCGATTCGAATAGCTTGGATAAGTGCGTCGCTGATGTTGGCTGGATTGCTGATGATGACCATCTGGATCTCTTAGTCCGCCCACAAAGGTTTCTTTTGCCATGTCTTCCACAACATCTGCTGGATGCGCTGGATAAGCTAGGTGGACCAGCCTCAGGACTTCGGATTCAAATTCCTGAAGGCTTTCTTCGCTCTTTTGTGTCCTGGCCTTCTGCTGAGTTTGATGGATCTGCCGCACATGATTGTCCCCATACCGAAGCTCCAGGACCCTCGTCAGCTTGGCAAAGTCCTTCTGCTCACTCTCAGGAATCGTCTGGAGCAGCTCCAATGCTGGGCCTCTGAGAGCCAGGACTAGAGCTGTGGCTCTCTCATCGTCGCTCCATCCGTTTGCTTCGGCAGCGGCATCGAACTGCCTCTTATAGGTTGTCCATGGGCTTTTCCCATCGAAGTTTGGCAGCTTCACACGTTGGACACCCGCTGAACTGACCATCGCAGCACTGGCGGCGGTTTTCTGAACCTGTTGCTCCAGCTTCCTCATGTTGGCCTTCACCGCTTCCACTTCTTTTTCTAGCTTGCTCACGCTGCCGTCGAAGTACCGCGTTTGTTCTGTTCTTCCGGCAGGTTTCTCAGTTCTTTGTCTTCTAGAGGCTGTTCTTGTGAAATATTTTTCAATCTTTTTTCTTGTCCTTCTAAAGTGGTCAACAAAATAAGTGTCTATGTCGATATTTGTATAGTTTTTCAAAACTTGACAGCTTTGGAATCTTTCGCGCGATTTTGGATCTGTTTGAACTGGTGGATAGCCTCATTCTTTGGCTATCGGATCCAAGTTTTGCGGATATTGAGAAAGCCCAATAAAATTTCTACAGGGTGTCAAATAAAGCAATGCAAAAGTTTTGAAAGTTTCGCTAACCCCCATTTTGCCAAGAAATTTTTTTTGTGGATACCAACACCAAAAATATGAAGAATGATGTATTCTCTCGAAAAGGTTTTCGATTCATTCCCCTATTTCTGTTTAAAAAAAAGTTATGCCATTTTTTCCTCAATCTACACTTTTCGACAATTAACGTTACAACTGGCCATATTATCGAGGCAAATTTGACAACAATTGAGACTTTCACTTGAAAAACTGTCCCATGAAAAACATTTTCTTTACTCACCCCTAAAATGATTATCTACGGTCAGTGCCTAAAGCCCCTGCGGACCGAGTAAGAATGTAGCCTGCTGGAGCTGGAGATGGAATAGCACTGTATCACATCAGATTTACAACATTAACCATATGAAACCCTCTGATAATGTTTGTTAAGGGTTGTTTTAAAAAAATTGAAAATTGATAACTTGAGAACGAGAAGACCTAGAGGCTACTTTCTTATTTGACGTTCAATCGCATACGGTGACGCATTTTGCAACAAAGTGGGGGTGTGAATCATAGCTACCCTTACTTAAGGGATGGAAATGTTTTTGTTTAAGTGTTTGGTATCATTTCTTATGGTTTCGTCTGTTCTGAATGCAATTTTGGCAATTAAAATTGATTTTGAACAAATGTTACCATTTGAAAGAAAGAATCAAGTTCATAACTTCGGATGGAGTTTTTCTTTATTGTGACAAAATGTTTACAATTGAAAACAATGTTTCCATAAAATCGATAGAGTTATACTATCAGTAGCGAAAAAAATTGGTACAGCCCAGTTTTAACTTTCAGTTGCTTTCAAACTCGGCGCGATCAAAGACAGCAAAAATTTTGTAGACAAGACTTCCACTGATTTCCACGTAACTTCTACTGACTTCCATGTGATTTCCATTGACCGCCACCATTGTGTACACCAGACTTCCACTGCGGTTTACCTATAGAGCAAGCGTAGCCGGAACTATGGACTTGATTTCAAGTTGGAGATACGCCCGCGCCTAGAGTCTCACGCAAAAATAGCCAACTCGCTTGTCTTCGTGTCTCGGAGGACACGTAAAGCACTCGTTCTTCCTCGGTTAGTGCGCCACGTCATCAGTCACCTCAAACCAAGTAAAAGTGTAACTAGGAACTGCCTTCGGGTCTCTCCGCAAAATACTCTTCGGCTGCGACTAAAAAAGGAAACACCGTTAGACACGAGGGATATGAAAATATCCTTGAATCACTCACATAAGTTCATCTTCATCAGTATTTGGTGGGACCTCCTCTAGCTCTAATGAGAGCCGCAACCCTTCGAGGCATACTCTCCACCAGGTTTCGCAAAAACTCCTGAGGAATAGCATCCCATTCAACCTGAATCGCATCCGCCAAGTCATCAAAATTTTCAATTTGTCCTTCCCTTTCTTTCATATTTCTCTTCATTCTACTCCATACATGCTCAATCACATTCATATCAGGAGACAAGGGTGGCCAATCCATTCGCTCAATATTGTGATCCCTCAAAAATTCGGTGACAATACGTGCACGATGTGGTCTCGCGTTGTCGTCAACCAGAATGAATCCATCACCGAAGTTTTGCGCGTAGGGGACCACAATATCCCCAATACACAAATCTCGATATCTCTCTCCATTCATGCTCTGTCCTCTTAACACCACCAACTCACTCTTTCCTGTCATCGTGATTCCACCCCAAACAGTCACTCCTCCACCTCCAAACGCCACTCTCGCCTCCATGTGCTCTTCCAAAAATCTTTCATTTCTTCTTCTCCACACCAAAACACGCCCATCCGAATGGAACAAATTGAACTTATTTTCATCCGTAAACAAACATCTACCCCATTCAGCTATTCCCCAGTTCTGGTGGTCCCTAGCCCATTGGAGACGCACGGCGCGATGACGTCGGTTCATTAAAGGGCATGAGGCTCTTCTTCTCGCTCTTAGCCCAGAGTCGTGCAATCTTCGTCTGACAGTTTGGTTTGACAGCTGGATCCCCGTCGTGGCCCTCAACACGTTGTTGATGGCACTTGCAGTAGTGGTCGGTTTTCTCTGGATCGCCCTTCGAACAAAGCGATCCTGCGCAGCGGTTGTTTTCCGAGTTCTTCCTCCACGACGGTAATTAATGTCTCCAGCTGCCAGACGTCGAATTGCACGACTTATGGACCTAGAGGAGGTCCTAAAAAGTGCCGCAATGTTGTCGATGGTGTCGCCCCTCTCTCGCATTCGTGCCACGATGGCTAATTCATCCGGACTTAAACGCGGCATTTTACAAATTACTCTGCTCACAATAGCGGAAGAAAAAGGTTTGGTTTTTAAGGTAACATAAGTAAAACGATAAGTTCTTCAGCTAAAAAGACACATACACAAATGAAAAACCAATCGAACGAGTTTTACCCGAATAGGAGATAATGTTGAATAAAAACAATTTTTAATACCAAAATTGAATTCAGAAGAGACGAAACCATAAGAAATGAAACCACACACTCCTACAAAAACATTTCCGTCCCTTAAGTAAGGGTTGCTAAGAAGGACACCCCCACTACGTTGCAAAATGTGTCACCGTATGCGATTGAACATGAAATAAAAATTTTGTCTCTAGGTCTTTTTCTTCTCAAGTTATCAATTACCAATTTTTTGAAAACAACCCCTAACAAACAATATCAAAGGGGGTTTGATATGGTTGATGTGGTAAATCTGATGTGACACAGTACTATCCCATCTTGATGCCCGCTCCAGCAGGCTACATTCTAAGTCGGTCCGCAGCGGCTTAAGGCACTGACCGTAGATAATCATTTTAGGGGTGAGTAAAGAAAATGTTTTTCATGGGACAGTTTTTCAAGTGAAAGTATCAATTGTTGTCAAATTTGCCTCGATAATATGGCCAGTTGTAACGTTAATTGTCGAAAAGTGTAGATTGAGGAAAAAATGGCATAACTTTTTTTTAAACAGAAATAGGGGGATGAATCGAAAACCTTTTCGAGAGAATACATCATTCTTCATATTTTTGGTGTTGGTATCCACAAAAAAAATTTCTTGGCAAAATGGGGGTTAGCGAAACTTTCAAAACTTTTGCATTGCTTTATTTGACACCCTGTAGAAATTTTATTGGGCTTTCTCAATATCCGCAAAACTTGGATCCGATAGCCAAAGAATGAGGCTATCCACCAGTTCAAACAGATCCAAAATCGCGCGAAAGATTCCAAAGCTGTCAAGTTTTGAAAAACTATACAAATATCGACATATACACTTATTTTGTTGACCACTTTAGAAGAATCTTAAATTCTTCTTCGTCTTCCAAACGCCTCTTCTCCTGTTCTTCTTTCTTTGCCTGGCGTTCCGTCTTTTGTTCTTGCATCATCGCCATGATGCTCGCCAAAGCGTCTTCGACTCCTGTCTTCGACATGCTTCTCGTCTCCGGCATTTACCAAATCACGAATGTTCCGAACGTCCTGTAGTCGCAGGCCGAATTACTCCCAATTATACCGCTTTCTGACACCAAATGTTACGATACTTCGCGTACGGGTTCAAATATAATTGAGACGATCGATTTAAAACACACACTGTTTATTTTTGCGTACTACAATAATACAGACCAACAATTATTTCCACTGTCTACCTCCATTTGCTGGAGGTAGACAGAGAGTTCGGGAACACTAGTCGGAGGCCTTATATGTATAAGGCATCAGCCGGCAGCTTGTGGCAGTATTGAATTGGAATGCGAAGTGGTAACGCGAGCGAAACAAGCGAAGTACCTGCGATATAATTCCAAGTAAATAATTGTTGTCGTTATTTATTGTAGTAGTGCGCAGAAATAAACAGTGTGTGTTTTAAATCGATCGTCACAATTATATTTGAACCCGTACGCGAAATATCGTAACATTATCAGTGAAAAGAACAAGCGGTTATGAATTATTTCGGCACAACGTAAGTGAAGTGAAAGGGGAATGGGGCTCTTTAGCGGAGCTCCCCTAATTGTCGCTCTATTTGACAGAGCAAGTGAAAGGGTCAAGTAGGTGAAGAAGAGGTGGGCTCTATTAGCGGAGCTCACACAAGTGTTTATCTTAAGCTACCGTAAGAGGTCAGGCAGCAGTTAAGTATGTATTGGTTTTTTTGTTAGACGATCACGCCTGGGGTATCAAGAGAAGGGTTTTGGAGATGAAAGGGGTTCGTACCGTGACAGTATAAAACTAGACAATTCACTCTATTCGGTTTATTTTTGAACTTGCATTTTTCTATATGTATATCTGTGTCTATGGACTTCGCAATGTGGATTCCTCGGACAGTTTCTCTCAAAATCAATGATGACACATTCATGAGGTATTACGTTTGTGACGTGACATAGTGCTCTCACCTACGCTTACATTTTTCATAGAATTCTGAACTGAAATATCCCAGTCTCGACGCTATTGATCTCTATGCAGCCATAATTTGGCGGAAATGGAATACGTTTACATCATTAAGGCCAGCGGTTAGCAGTTCTGAAGATAATTCCCTTTTATTACTGCGGTGGTGATGAACCCATAAACAACAGCAACGTGCTAATTGCTCACAATCAACCAGAAATATCAATATGTGAGGATCTAAAGAGAATTGACTGAAATTGAAAAAGTTATCATTGCCAAAACGAAGAGCCGTTTCTTGCCGCACAACATCTCTTGGTACTTACCTTGTAGTGTTGCTGAATACAAGCCAATTTGTCATTTGATTGCTGTTTAGACTGTGTTTGCTTTTAAATAAAGAACGTAGGTACCCGAGTCTCAAATTTTCGTTGTGTAAAAATCTCACTTCTGATACCATTTGGTCTGGTTTGCAGACAAAATTTTTCAGTCATCCTTTTTCTTTAGACACAAGCAAATACATGATCTAAGAATGTGCTGTGAGCCCAGAGCTCTGCAGAGATGCAGAGAACATCAAGACCAAGAGGCGGAATTCAAGACTGACTGTATTACTCTGTTGCATATGGTATAAATGAGCTGAGCTAATCGAAAGCTTTTGGTGTAGAATCTTGACGTAGGTATTTTTGGTGATTCAACTAATTGAAATTCAAATTCAGGAACGTGATTACTCAATATATAGCAAACTTCTGCGAATTAATCAATAACTAATTAGTTTTATTGACAACCTCACTTACTAATTATTGCACTTAACAATAAGTTTCCGAAAGAAACTTTCTCACAGTATTTATAGATCCAATAAAAAGGATATCAATGTCAATCCAGAACTATTTTTAGATACAGCCATCAATAGTTTGGTATTACCAAGTTATGTGTTTACCTCAAGGACAAGACTACTTTCCCCCTTTGCTTGCGTCAATAAGTACTCTGTCCCTCTCAAGGCTTGAGCTAATCTTTTCGCGTCAATGCTCGGCTCATTCAGCATTCAACGGGAGGAGGGGGCTCCGCAGCTCAGCTTCCGAGCAATCAACCAGACGGCCAATCCGGCCGCCCTTTTTATGATTAGTTTAGCGTTTTACAGCCTCGTCTCGTTTCTTTTTTTACCGCCATCACCTTCATCAGAAGACCCTAATAATGCAGAAGAGCGCGCGAGCTTTACAGCAGCGTTTAATTCCAAGGGTCACCCATCAAAGCGTCACTTGAGCACACCTTTTTCCGAGCACGTCGAACTATACGACTGCTACTACAAGACGCCTTGAGACTGGCCGAGCTGTGTTTACCCTTGTTTTCAGCTAGGTACTTGAAAATAATACGCTAGGTTAACCTACCGTTTACTTTACTACCACTTATCTAACGTATAATTTACAATATCGATTGTGCCAGCAGATGGATCGGTTACGTGTACGCGACCTTGACATTGCACAGTGCATGAAGGTATAGGTATGATTTACATCTGCCCATCAAGTAGCGTGCAAGTTGGTAGTTAATTTCATTTTTAATTTGGATGTGGTGCAGTTTCATCATAAAAAGAATTAAAAGCTAGATTTAAATCGGTGAATTACCCATGCATGTTCAGTCTTGGGTAATTATTTGAGTAAGGTAGAGGAGTAAGAAGTAATTTGAATAATTACAGCTCAACAAAAAAAAATTTTTCTCTTGTTGCCCTGGATAACTTTGCGGATTTTTATACTTTCGAGTCCACAGTTTTCGAACATATTCATGGAAGTACTGAATTGGTTCTGGAAGATAGAAATCTGGAAGTTTTGAAGAATTTATCTGAATTTTGCCTGATGCAGGCAAATAAGAATACACCAGACAAAAATTGGACGGTATATAGGACCACTGGTCTTATATCGATCCATTTAATTTTCATACCGACAGCTTCTCCTGAGCTGTAGGAAGAAACTGACCCAGTCCTCACCCAGTCACCCCTCGCCTTCCTTCCTTTCTTTAACCTACCCTCCCCCTTTAACCTCACCCCTGTCGAACGATAACAGTAGGTGGTGAGCCTAAAAAAATCAACTTCTCAGAAAATCAACATCAACAGATGGCGCTGATGCACGAAATTTGAATGCCAATCGACCTTCGGCGGCGGCTCTCGGCTGTCATCGTCAAGACGCATCGTTATTTATGTGATAGGCACGTGAAAGAATGCGGTTAGCTGAAAAATAACGGATTCATCATTCGCATTTTGTGTGAACTTTAAATAGTGAACCAGTGAAAATTCTGGTGAAAATGGACGTGAAGAGATTTAGTGCAGTAAAGATAGGTTTCGGGGTTGAAAAAATTAATTCATGAAATTTTAAAGCTGTTATCGATTCAGAATTTCATCCTCTACCATGTGCTTAAAATCCCCGAAAATCCCATTTGAGCATTTTTCTTGCGGCGCTGTCAAAGTATATCATGTTTGCTGCCACAAGTCCGAAAATTGTATCCTCGCTTTTGTCACATTAGAGCTATATTGTTAGTTCAGAGCTATTGGTATATACTCCAGGGCATGACCAGAACGTCATCTGAACCACTGAAATCCTATTTCCGGCAAAAGAAAACACGTAACTTGCTTTAATCTGTAATTACCAGTGGTTATCAAGTGTAGTTCGGGGATTAGTGACCAAATTTAATAAAATCTGTTCTTTTTGTGATATAGGCATGAAATTTGGTATGAGTGGTCTTCATGGCCCCCCTTCTAAATGTAGACATGGCGTCTCGCCATATTTTCGTTAGGGGGGCTTAGGGACCCCTTGAAAATTGAAGTTGCAGAGACTCATGCAAACCACCATTAAAATAATTGTCACCCATCTCAAAAAGTAATCATTTGACTCTACGTTGAATTTCAACAAGAGACACACCAGCTGTCACTATGTACGCACTGTTCTTCATAATGAAAAAAAAAATCTTCGGAATGTCAAAAAAAATCGGGTTTTTATGATTTTTTCATGTAATAGAGAAATAAATTTATCTTCCGCATATCATTATCAACTAATTAGTACCTGCCGAAGCCATTGATGAAGTCCATTTCTTCATATTGACATCTAGAAGCAACAATTCCAGATGAAACCAGCAAATTTAAGTGCTCACTTCAGCAGCGTTTTTTTCAATGTTACCAATTGATATGAATGACAATTTATTATTGGGTGGATGGCTTCAACTGTTTTATAGTTTTATTGAGTATAACTAGATGAGGAGTGATGCGCGAAAGCCCCGAAATTTTTTTTTTTTTCAACAGCCACCTATCACTGTTAGAATTGCACCAAATTGCATGCTACTTTGGCGGAACAACAGCAAATACAGACTAAAGAGTACAGACAAACGTCAATACGATCTGCAGTTGTTAGGTAGAAGGCACGAAGAATGAGGATTGAGGCGTGGAATACTTCAAAGCACTCAGTTCGAGTGAATACACGGTATAGAAATATTTTCAACACACCCTAGGGGCACAATATTTATGATGGTGAGCGGCGCGAAAAAAAAATTTCCTATGCTTTTGCGCTTGGTTCCTCGTGTAGTCATATAGAATTAGGTTACAGAACAGTTCCAGCTATTCATCCATTCATAAATTGTCGATCATAATGATTGAGAACAATTAAAAAACGCTGTTGAACTTCACACTTGAATTGGCTCATTTCTTCGGGAGCTGTCATCCCTAGAACGACAATATCAAAAAATTGACTTTATGAATAGCTTCGGCAAATACAAATTAGTAAATAATGATACACAGCAGATCAATTCACAGTTTCTTAGATTAAAAAATCAATAAAAACTGTGTTTTTTTTGACACTCTGAATAAATTTTTTTTTAACACGAAGAACAATGTTTACATGGCGACAACTGTTGTGTCTATCATCAAGGTTTGGTGTAGAGTCAAATGATTACTTTTTGAAATGTGTGACGATATTTACCGGTGGTTTGTGAGAGTTCCTGAGACTCGAATTTTTAAGGGGGTCCTTAGGCCCCCTAACCAAAATATGGCGAGGTGTCATGTTTACATTTGGAAAGAAGACCATGAAGACCACTTATACCAAATTTCATGTCTCTATCACAAATCAAACAGATTGTAATAAACTTGGTTACTAACCCTCGGATTATACTTAATCAGCACTGTTAATTGGAAATTAAAGCGACTTCCGTCTTTTTCTTTTGGGAAATACGAGTTAGAGGTTCAAACGAAGGTCTGGTCATGCCCTGCAGTATTAACCAACAGTTTTTAAGCCAACAATGTAGCTCTAGTGTGACAAAAACAAGAATACCATTTTCAGACTAGTTGCAGCAAACATGATATACTTTGACAGCGCCGCAAGAAGAATGCTCAACTGGGATTTTCGGGGATTTTGAGTATGTGGTAGAGAATGAAATTCTGAATCGATATCTGCTATAAAATTCCATGAATCAATTTTTTCAAGGTTTGGGGTTTTTTTGACTATCTTTACTGCACTAATTGCGTTGCGACCCTGTTGTGTACCAAGTTGTAAGGATAGAACCTCGCCTAGGTAAGCACTGGGTAAATACTTAGCGAAAATTGCCCATTTTTCTATTACGTGCGGTAGTCACAAGAAAACTAATCGATTTATTCATAATTCAGGTTTGCAATACCGTCGGATCCAAATGTTTGGCAAATTTGGACCCAGCGAATGAGCAATGAAAGGATACAGCAGGGTTCCGAAGACTTGACGTTTCTGCGAAACCACCCGGTTTGCAAAACTCATTTTGCTGGCATCTGCATAGAGGACTCGTCAGGGCGTTCAAGGAAGTCTTCGCTTCCGACTTTAAAGTTACCAGGTATGTTTGATAATTATGCTAAGTCAATATCATTGACATAAGAAATATACAAAGTGAACAATTTTAAAAACTAGAACCCTAAAAAATCCAGATTGTGTGATGCTGAGAGTACCATTCTAGCCCATTTTATAGCCTTCCCCAATCTGAGCTTGGTTTCGTACCTATCAGGTGTATTTCATAGCTATCTGTGTTTTTTCGATGAAAAAGTTACTGAAAATTGTGAAATTTCTTCCCAGACTATGATGAACCATCACCGCCAATGGAAGGAAACTGCTTTAATCGTCCAGAAGCCACCGAATATCCTTATGTGAGACCGGGAAAATTAAATAATGTTTTCTTTTTTATAGAAATTTTGCAAAAACTGCCTGCAGCAGATGCCACAGCTGGTCCCTCGACCCCCGAAGACTCCAGCCCACAAGTACAAGTAGAGCAAGAGCCACGGAAGTTAACATAATTTTGCATTTTTACATCAAAACAAATCATAAAATATCAGGCAAGGATGTTTTAGCGGCAGGGCAAGTTTATTGCAAAGAACTGTTTGTTGACTAACTAGTACTAACTACAGCAAACAACAGAGATGATTGCTTGCCAAAACAAACCCAGTGTTTGAAAAGGTAGGACTTGTCATTGTCAAATAGCAAACAAAGCAAAAGATCTCCTCGAGTCTGAAGGAGTGTTCATAAAAGAGGGTAAAAGAGTGAATGGGTTGAGCAAATGGACTGAGAGAATATGACGTGAATGATTTAAGTGACTTTAACCTAACTTGTAAATAATTAGGTTTGTTGAAAACATCAATAACCGAATTCAAAATTATCTGCTATTCTACTGACAAATAGATGAGAGAATTTTTTTTACTGGTACCTACCCGAGCATATTCCAATCTAAGCGCCCCTGTTTAATTGATGTGTTCATGATAGAAGAATCAAAATGTTGTTGTGCTAACGTATGGTCCGAAAGTTTTGGGAATTTTTTTAAAAGCTAATAACTTTTTTTTGATAGTTTTGATTTTGTAACTTGATATTGCAAAAACTAGCGTCATCTTCAACAATTTCAAATTTGTATTCAACATATTGAAGATGGGCCATTATCATTGATGGCTCTCGGTTTTCTTCTGCCATGTTCGATCATTCTCTGGACAACAGCAGGATTGATTTCTCAGACCTCCTGCCTCCCAATGTACCGCAAGCTCGACCAATATAAGATTTATGGTAAGTATTGAGCAGGATGATATACGAAAAGGGATAGGAAGCTGCGAATAAAAACCAACTACGGCGTCACATTTTTCAATAACATCAGAGAATTTCGCATTTGACAAATTGATACAGAAAATCATGGAACATGGCAGAAGATAATTGAGATCCATCGAAGATAATGTTTCATTTTCAATATGTTGAATATGAATTTGTTATTGTTATATATGATGTTAATTTTTGCAATATCAAGTACGAAAATGTAGACTATTCAGAAAAAGTTATTAGCTTCGAACTATTTCCCAAAACTTTCGGACCATACGTTATTTACTTCAGTCATTCAAATAGTAAATCAAGTCTTGAGTATTGATTCGGACATATCTTCTCAGATACTCTATTTCTCTGGTACGTACATCAACAGAAGACATCATGCGATACTGTATTTGCAATCATTGTTGAACAATTTATTGTGTACCAACACTGTATTCACAATTATTGTTCTATTTATTGTATACCGACCCTCAGTTGACTGAACAAAATTAGTTGTGAATTTTCGTTCATTAGCTTTCACTGGATCTATAAGAAGCTATTATTTGTTTTTATTCCAATATAAATTATAATTAGATATTACAATATCTTGTTATGAATTACTGCTAAATAAGCTATTTTGTCATCTAATAAACCTGCATCTTAATACTGTTTTATTATGTTTGACTTGATTATTATTACAAATTGTAACTAGCGTCCATTAGACTGATGCATTAATTTTGATACACCGAATGAACGTTTTCTAGCTATAAAAATTTCTAGTCATAAAACTTCAAATTATCAATTAAACTTCATTATTATTAAGTGTCCGTCCACGCTGAGATATTTTCATGACATTTTTAACTTACGTGATACTTCGAGCCAAAATCTCACATTTTCTGAATAGCTTTTTTACCTTAGGCCATTCAGAAATGCAAAATTTTGACCAGAAAGTATCAAGTAAGATAAAAATGTCATGAAAAATTCTCATCGTGAACGGACACCTGGATAATGAGAAAATTGGATTTACCGGGTAAATGTCGGTAATGAGAAACTACAGGACTCTGCTGTTAAAACAAGAGTCACTATGTGAAAGTCCGATAGATGGCACTGAAACTCGATTCCGTTTGAGAGCGAGAGAGTCGGCGTTCTCTACCTTGTTGCCCTCTGCTTCTCAGTCCTCACGTCTCCTGCAACAGAAGCAGCAGATGAAATTTAATTCACTTCCGCTACCTAATTTGCAGACGGGCTCATATTTTTGAAACGAAAGACACTAGCGCCTCCAAAATTTGCTCTCCAACTCCAACTTCCTACCCGACGAGTCGTTTCGAACAAAAATCTCCTTAGGTTCCTGGATCCTAGTCAGGAAAGCTTTGGGGTGACACAAACCGATTTTTTTTATTCTAGTCTGTTCTGACGTCTGCTTTCCGACACGATCTCGACGTCTGATTTCCGACACGATCTCGACGTCTGATTTCAAAGTCGACCACGACGTCTTATTTCCACGAAGATTCCGACGTCTCATTTCTGCGATGTTGACGTTCGTCCGTTTGGTTGAATGGGGCCTTGCAATTGAAAAACTCAACGTGAGGTCGCCACTACTGTAGGGGGCGCCTACTTCGATGAAGCGGCCGTAACGACGGGAAAAACAGGGGAGTTTGAGTAGTTTGACCAGTAACTGACAGGGACTGGAGACGTCAAGCAAGAAACAGAGGTTATCCAAATTTCAAATCAAGACATAAAATGACGGACGTCGGTCGCTGAAGCGTCAACGCCGTCAAAATTGTCGAATTTGCCCCCCCCCAACGGGTGTGGCGCCCTCGGTGTGTGAAAGTGGCAGTGCAAGGCCCCATTGTTTAAATTAAAAAAAAAACAAGGTAGTAACACGAGCGTCTGAGTGAAGTTTGACATGCACTTGTTGAACATATAAGTGAAGTTTGGGGCGCTAGTGCCTTTCGTTTCAAAAATATGAACCCGTCTGCAAATTAGGTAGGTAGTGAGGGTGAATTCACATTTTCAGCTGCTGCTCCTGCTGTACGTGATCCGCGGGGTTAATTTTTAGCTATTATCTTGACTGGCTTGAGCGCTGGCGAAATATAAAATTACACTTGAAAAAAACCACCCCTGGCGATGACACAGATGATTTTTGAAAAACACTCCCTTGAAGGGGTGATGCCAACGAAATAATTTTAGTTTTGCTAACTTGGCCTCTACCTGTTGAACATATGTATTTGTGGAGTTTCGAGGCGCTAGTGCTTTTCGTTTCAAAAATATGAGCCCTACTGCAGATTAGGTAGTGAGGGTAAATTCACACTTTCAGCTGCTGCTCCTGCCGTACGTATCCTGCGGAGCTGATTTTTTGAAATTATCTTGGCCGACTAAGGACTAGCGTAATCCAAAACTACAATTGGAAAAACCACCCCTGGCGATCTCACGGATGATTCTTGAAAAACACCCCCTTGAAGGGGTGGTAGTCACCGAAATACTTTCAGTGCGGCTAACTTGGCCTTAATCTGTTGAGCATATTTGTGAAGTTTTGAGGTGCTAGTCCTTTCGTTTCAAAAATATGAGCCCGTCTGCAAATTAGGTAGCGGGGGTGAATTGAATTCCATCTGCTGCTCCTGTTGCAAGAGACGTGAGGAGTGTGGAGTTGATTATTTTTAGGCCCATCACCTACTGTTACCGTTCAACATGGGCGAGGTGGAAAGGGGAGAGTAGGTTAAGAGGAAAGAAGGCGAGGGGTGACTGGGTGAGAACTGAGTCAGTTTCTCCCGAGGTTTCTACCTACAGCAGGTCTCAGGTGAAGCTGTCAGTATGAAAATTGAATAAATCGAAATAATAACTCAGTGGTCCCATACCGTTCAATTTTTGTCTGGTTTATTCTTGGTTGCCTGCAGTACTCCCCTTCAGCTGGCAGTAGCGGGTTGATTTTTGGGGAAGGGGTGCTGCAGATTAAGCAGCACCTCTGTGCAAAAAATCAACCCCCTGCCTCCCGCCTGCAATTTGCAGACCGCCTGCGTTTTAGGTATAATAGACGATTTTGGACAAAAAAAAGTAGGACAGTTATTCATGATTTTTGCAAAAATTTGGGCTCCAAGTGCTCATCCGAGTGCTCAAAGAGCATTTTGAATCCAAATTGTTGCAGCAACAGCAACATAATTATTGACAGTTTCATGTTTTTTTTTGGCAGCAATGGTTTTTACCCACAAACAACAAGTAAGTAATTGATACGTCAAGTGTCATCTACCTGGTATGTAATGATTCAGTTCCCGTGCATATAATACGCGAAGAAAGTGATAGGTGCGCCCAGTTTTCTTCGATTGCTTCGTTGACACTTGGACTAGACGCCGCTGTGGAACCTCCCTGGAACCCTCGCTGGACCCTGAAACAGTTTGCCTCAAGGCCCTTTAGTACCTAGCTACTGTAAGGGGCAGCTTAAAATTATAAAAACAAAGGGGAAATTATAATTTGGGACAAATTAGAGGAATGCGAGAATATCGATTTTTGTCGCCTGCACACGGGGTGATGGAGAGTCAGGAAACGTGTGCGGGCGCATTGGTTTGGTAGGCCCGGGGATGAGACGTGAGAGGGAATGGGGCAAGAAATAAGAAGCGGTCCGAAAGTAGCGACGGGGGTGAAGGGATTCGCGTGGTAGGAGTCAAGAACGGCAGACGTGTGTGGAGAAGGAAAATTATTACTCGACAAGAATAAGTTATAAGAGTGGAGAAAACCCATGGTTCATAGTTGTAGTGCATCAGTGACGAGAAAGGGAAACATTGAGGCAAGTCTGATTTCCATTGTAATCAAATGCAAGTTGTTCAATAGGGTTGACGAAATTGTTTGGTTTAGAAAATGATAGTAGTTTTGTTTTGATATTTCGAATAGCCATGATAAGCGTCAAGCCGATTGCAATTCCCTGTAGTTGCTTTGAGCTTTTAAATGCGGCCCCTTGTTTCAGCTACCTACCTTCAAGACGCCAGAAAAAGGGTGAAAACCTCAGTAACTCTTTAAGAGATTTAGCTTCCTACAGAGCATGATTTTGTAGACTTTATTAGCTTGAGACAAGCACTAGCAGTATTTATGCAAATCAAAATCTGGGCAAAATCTCGATCACGCGTTATTTACCCCATAGAATAAAAGACGTACCTAACCCTTTTCACACGACATGGAGTCTATGAGCATTAAAATAAGCTAGCGTTCCAAAAACCAAGAGGACCTCTTAAAAACAATGTTAGAAAATTCAGTGTCGTTTCGAAACACTTCAAGACAGAAAGGAACATAACATAGTTTTTTACAGGCTATTTAATTAGAGACTCATTGCACTAAACTGTACATCTGACCGGAGTGTAGATTTGAGTGGAGTTATCTAACCCAGCTCAATATAGAGTTGTTGGATAAGGCTGTACGTTATAAACTATAGCACCAGCCGGATATAAAATCTATGGAATGTAAACCCTAAGCTTTACGTAAATTATTTGATCGATAATTAAAATAATGGCTGTAAATTCGAAATAACAAGACAATACTCAATGAACAACCATCTTTCTCTAAGTACATACAATTAAATAGTAAAGATTTCCTTTCGCACCAGTGAAAAATGGGCAAGAGGGAAGAAAGGGTTGGAACTAAACTGGACGGAGGATTAATAAATTATGCCGGGAATTAAACTTGAATGCGTTTTGGAAATGGGTTACCAATAGTTCTGAAAATTGAGAAAATGCGAAACGGATTTTCAATTGAAAGGATTGGGTAATTGGTCGCAGGGTTTTCGCGCGTAATTAGAGTGTATTTTTCTTTCAGAAACCGAATGTGAACTGGATCAATTAATTCCGAACGCTAGCTGATGTCAGCACGTCTGGAAATCATGAAATGAATAATCAAGGTGAACTTAATTAAATTGGCGATGATTGATCAATTTGTAATAAATATGAGGTGTGGTTGAAAGACTTTGTTTATTTTTCGATGTTTCTTCAAATTCATCCCCTTTCAAAGAACGTGTGGCTACTATAGTTTGCGGTATTAGCACGACGCACAATTAAGGTAGGTGAAATTGATTTAAATGATTTAGGTAAAAACAATAAAGAACTATGGCACAACAAAATACGAGACAAAATATGACTTAGGGTCCCTAGACGTGTCACAGCTCAATCAATAATTTAATGTAGGAAAGGGGATATCTCACACTACGTCACTGTAATCAATCGACTATAGGCGATTGACCTTATTGGGGAAAATGGCCGTTTCGTCGAGGAAGTTTTAGGGAATTGATTTTTAGAACTGGTGTAAGTTGCCGTCCGACAACGGCGGTGGTTACGTCAATTGGTGGCATGTCAAAACTGTCACTTTGCTGTCTTGTGCAGTATGCTACAAGGAAACTTTCGTTCCTGTGAACCCTTGGGACCCCATAGGCTCGTTATTGGGCCCCATGTTGATGACCAGCGTCGTCGCAGACCTTTCTCTAAATCATCCATAGCTTCCGCCCAAGGAAGAGCAACAGACTCTGTCACACCCGCACGGAGGGAAACACACAAGCCCGTCGACCAGCCTGCCAGCCAAGAAAAAATCACCTCGGGCTGGCCGTGCAGAGTCAACCACCACCTACCTTTTTTCCTCGCTTTTTTCTTAAGATTTCCTGCTTCGACTTCAGCTGGAGATCCGCATTTTTCATTCTAACAAGCTCGCCGTAGCTACCTCTGTGTTCGCGACGTAAACGTTGTCTTTTTTTATCGCAATAATGTAGTGCATTGCTGGGGGCGTAGTCTTTCAGCTGCGCACCTCTGGAGCTAGATCTACAAACCTGCTAAATACGCTACCATAACATGGAATAAGAGACACAAATGCAAACCCTTTTTTCAGATTATTTCTACTTGTCAAATTTCCATATCAATATGTGGGTATTACAGGTATCCACTAGTGCCCACCTAGGCTACTAGACGTCGGAGTATGTTTTCCTCGCAAAAACGTCCTCGACGATCAAGTACCGAGCTCTACACCAGGTGGCGTTTTTTAAATGTAAATCTAGAGAGACTGTACATAGAGTGACGAAGCTATGAAAGGGATATATCGGTATTCTCTGTCAGCGTCTCGGCATTTCCTGGCCTCGTCAAAATTTAAAACATAGTTAGCTGGGGTGGGCGTGGTTGCTATTGACATTTGTCATTTCCCCGATTTGTTTACAAATTTGAATTGTCATTATTTTGCATGCCGAAATAAGGCCGAAATCGCCGAAATAATCCAGGCCCTAGCAGTACTTCTGTAGGAAAAACGATGTAATCAAAATTTTTTTTTTTGGAATCGTTAGAGGATCATCCCAGGACAAATAATCACTCGGGTGCTTTCGCGATTTCTGGTACATTTTCCAGCAATATTGCATCAAAGTTGGCGGCTGGTCAATTCTTTAGTTCGCTGATATTTCTTGGAGTTTTCGCGATTTTTTTCAAATAAAAGTACTAATCTACTCAAAAAACAATTCCGGATCGAATGGTGCTGTCAGATTTTGGGTACTTACGTTATACCGGGTGAAAAAAGAATAAAACGAGTTTTATATTTTTCCTCCAACTTTTTAGTTTCTTGGCCGATTTTCACAAACTTGATGTCAAAAGCTCGCTGAATAAATCGTCTACTCAAATCAATTGTCAATATAGCCAAATTATCAAAAATCAAGATGGCGGCGGCGAACCCAAATAAAAATGTGTCGTATTTCGAGAATTTTTTTTGATTCCTAAACTTCGTAAAGAACTACACTGATGGTGGATTCTGGAAGATTCAGCTTTCTTCTGCAATTTGGCACTAGATTTACTTGATTCGCACATTACACTGTGGAAATATAGTGAATCAAAGGAAGGTCCACTTGTAATTTTTTCCAAATTCACAATAAATCAGCAGTTTAAAAACCTCCCGCGAATCCTTATTTCTGAAGCAATTTCTACACACTTGGTAGTGATCGTAAGCTGTGTGCATAGGCTACAAATACCGTGTTGGTGCATGGCCAAAGTTTTGAAATTTTAGATGATAGATGACGTAAATGGTGGAGGTGCGCATGTCAAATATCGAATATTCTACTTTTTGTTCTCATATGTTCTGAACAAAATTTCTATAAATGGTTGGCTTAATGGTCAGCTGGATAGACACGCAACGAGTGTCAAATGTTGAAAGAGTCGAAATGTGAAATTTTCAAACAGACGACTTTACTTCTTTGGAGAAAATAGAACGGTTCTATCCGTTGGTCCAGAAATTTTTGCTGTTGAAATCGCAAGTAGCGAACAAAAATGAAAGCCAGCCGGATTTTTGTATATAAGCTCAGTTAAGCATGTAGTTCAACATAGTCAAAGTTCTCAAGAATCCGGTGTGAGCTTCGGCCGTTGTGGCCTCGAGAAGAACTTGAGGATCAGTTTTTCGCGTATATCTCGTGAACAATGGCACTTGGGAAGAACGTGCTTGGGTAGAAATTGTTGAAAATTTTATTGTCTATAAGAAAGGTCCTTACACGTTTCATCGTCAGTCCACTCTTTCTTCGTCAAAACACAAGAAAATTAAAATAATCCGGATGCTCGATGCTGAAGACTGTATGGACCTTGAGTTTTATGATGGCGAAGTGCCACCTCGTAGAGGTGTTGGTTGGTCCACTATTTTTTGATTGAAACTTGAAGCCATCAATACGAACTATGCCGGCGGCATATACAGGGTGAAATAAAAATAAAAAGTTGAACATTTGTTCCTCAAGAACCAGAATAGGTGAAGACATGTAAATCGCCATAAATAATTCTGATTTCATAATCATGAAGTCGTCGTGAACTTGAATCGGATATCTTGAGCCGTTCTTGAAATATCTTCAAAAGACTGAAGTTGTTACCGAAAAAAATAATTTTTCCGTCTACTCATCAGAAAAAAAGTTGACTCTGTTTTTTTTTTAAAGTAGTTGGCCTAGAAAGTGTTTTTCATTATTATTTCATTTTAAATGTGATTTATCATTGTTTCGATTCAAAACACCAAGTCTCGATTCAATATCTGAAGAGTTACTGATAGACGAAAAACTAGTTTTTTTTCGTAACGACTTCAGTCATCTGAAGATATGTCAGAAACGGCTCAACATATTTGATCCAAGTTTACGACGACTTCATGACCATGAAATTAGAAATATTTTTGGCGGTTTATTTGTCTTCACCTGTTTTGGTTCTTGAGGTACATTTCTTCAACTTCTTATTTTTATTTCACCCTGTATATGCCGCCGGCATAGTTGGTATTGATGGCAAATAGTTACAGTCAAAACAGAATGGATCGAACAACACCTCTACCAAATGGCACCCCGCCATCATAAAACTCAAGGTCCATACAGTCTTCAGCATCGAGCATCTGGATTATTTTAATTTTCTTGTGTTTTGATGAAGAAAGAGTGGACTGACGATGAAACGTGTGAGGACCTTTCTTATAGACAATAAAATTTTCAACAATTTCTTCCCAGGCACGTTCTCCCCCAGTGAACACGGACCTCTATAAGAGGTTTTGTGATGTCCATTTTAAGTGAAATTTGTGAAGTCCCAAAATAACTTCGCATAGCTTGCCTGGGGAGGTCTCTCCGGAAACCGAGAATTTTCACGATGTCCATAAAAGGTTGAATTAGTGACTTCTCAAAGCGACTTCCCACAGCTTGCTTCGGGAGGTCCAAGAACCTATGTCCAATTATTGTCAACATTGCAAGCACCCATGGACGTCGCAAAACGATGTTTATTTGGATTTCCCATAAAGGAGTTCATTTAGATGTTATTCGTAATTGCACGCGCATTTAGCAATACCAATTTTTCACCACAATGTGAAGTCTTGGCGATGTACTTCTGTGACAGCCCGGGGGATGCTCAAAAGCCGTAGTGAGAGAATTGGCCGTTGATGGTGCTTTTCTACTCCGAGTGCCGTGGCATTCTTTCCGTTCTTGGCTTTGGATGATGACGGATGTTGTTCTCGGTTCAGTTATTGGCAGTGAAATATTATGAATATATCAAAATCGAGTAGTACCTACTAATCATCAGAAGCCCTGAGTGGTGAGTGAATATCCTTCCAGGTGAGTATACACTTTATTAGCTTCTTTTAGTGCAATTTCCTAACGGGAATAGCACTAATTTTTGAATTTGGTTATATTAATGTCACTACTAATATCTTAAATATCTGTTATGTTGTATTATTTATTTATTTTTTGTTTGTTCAGGTGCAGTTCGGGATACACACTCAATTTCAAAAGAGATTTTGAGATCTTTGTCAAAGAATATGGCTATGCCATTCCAATTAACGTCGGCGTCGGGAGCGGGAAGCTGCCAAATTAATTTGAGCTATTTTTATATTTCTGTATCTCAGAGTCAAATCAAATAATTATGTATTGAATAGACTTGTAGCTAAAGTGTCATGTGTTGAAATAAAATGTGTTATACAAAAAACATTTTTTATTACATTACCCCTCACGAGGTCCCACATATCGAAGTACCTATCTGAAAAGTACTACTGAGAGGTACTGTGGACGTCAAAAACTAGAAATCTTTGGGAAGTCACATCGTGATTCTAATAGGCGTATGAAAATTACTTCCCCAGGAAGTATTAATAAGATCTCCCAGTAACCTCCACAATGTTACTTCTATGGGAAGTTCGTTTCATTGCATTTGGAGCGGACATTTCGCAGTCGCAGGGATTGCTTGGAGACCTCGCTGGGAACATCGCAATGGCTTTATATTTGCCGCATGTGAACTCCATAAGAGTTACATACAACCTCGCCGTGTTCACTGGGCCCCAAGTGCCATTGTTCACGAGATATACGCGAAAAACTGATCCTCAAGTTCTTCTCGAGGCCACAACGGCCGAAGCTCACACCGGATTCTTGAGAACTTTGACTATGTTGAACAACATGCTTAACTGAGCTTATATACAAAAATCCGGCTGGCTTTCATTTTTGTTCGCTATTTGCGATTTTAACAGCTAAAATTCCTGGACCAACGGATAGAACCGTTTTATTTTCTCCAAAGAAGTAAAGTCGTCCATTTGAAAATTTCACGATTCGACTCTTTCAACATTTGACTCTCGTTGCGTGTTTATCCAGCTGACCATTAAGCCAACCATTTATATAAATTTCGTTCAGAACATGTGAGAACAAAAAGTAGAATATTCGATATTTGACATGCGCACCTCCACCATTTATGTCATCTATCATCTGAAATTTCGAAACTTCGGCCATGCACTAACACGGTATTTGTAGCCTATGCATACAGCTTACGATCACCACCAAGTGTGTAGAAATTGCTTGAGAAATAAGGATTCGCGGGAGGTTTTTAAACTGCTGATTTATTGTGAATTTGGAAAAAATCACAAGTGGACCTTCCTTTATTTCACTATATTTTCACAGTGGAATGTGCGAATCAAGTAAATCTAGTCCCAAATTACAGAAGAAAGCTGAATCTTCCAGAATCCACCATCAGTGTCGTTCTTTACGAAGTTTAGAAATTGAAAAAAAATTCTCGAAATACGACAAATTTTTATTTGAGTTCGCCGCCGCCATCTTGATTTTTGATAATTTGGCTATATTGACAATTGGTTTGAGTAGACGATTTAGTCAGCGAGCTTTTGACATCAAGTTTGTGAAAATCGGCCAAGAAACTAAAAAGTTGGAGGAAAAATATAAAACTCGTTTTATTTTTTTTTTCACCCGGTATAACGTAAGTACTCAAAATCTGACAGCACCATTCGATCCGGAATTGTTTTTTGAGTAGATTAGTACTTTTATTTGGAAAAAATCGCAAAAACTCCAAGAAATACTGCTAGGGAAGGGACAGGACTAAAATCCGGGCTAAAAATGCCAAAACGAAAAAGGTGCACCGTGAAGCAGTACAAGAGCCGGGAAGATGTGATGTTTTCCTTGCCGAAGAAACCATTAGGTATAGAATCTTGCAAAATTGATGAACTTCTATTATTGTACTTTTTGGGTTTTTCAGCTGTTCGGGGCCAGTACCTACTGAAATACATAATATACCTACTGCGCTTACGGCAATCACAAATCTATCTTCACGATGGGGTCACCACGTCGACGGTTACTGCATTCAACGATCAACGGAATTTGTGTTCGAGGGAATGAGTTGGATGATGAAACCTACGTTCGACGAAATGCCAGCAGTACTTGAAATACGGTGTACGAAAGCATCTGCTATGTATGGAATACAATATACATGCCTAAAACAGTTTTTAAGAGTTTCTGTTAAATTTAGTGACAAAATCTGTGTTGAAAGATGAAACGGTCGACTTAATAACCTCAACAAAAATATTGACAGCTCATGTCATGCATTTTGACTGTGACGCAGGGTGGTTTAGTACATCCTTGGTTTAGTACAAGGACGTCTATACTGACTGGACAAGAAGCTTCGCCGGTTTTGACGTAGAAAGGTGAAGCCGAGATTTGACAATCCCGACGGTCGAAGTGTTATTGTCCGCGACTGGTCCGCCACCCGTAACCATAGTCACGTTCAGTCGGAGCACGCTCGAAACTGTCGTTCAGAAGTTTGCTGCCAGGCCCGATATGGGCCCGGTCTTGTAAAATGATAGTAATTAGTCAATTACCTGCAACAAAAAGTGTTATGTTGCAGGGTCCGCTTGTTGCGAACACTATTGGGCTTGCGCGGCATAATCAACGATAATTCGCCATGGATGCACAAGAGGCTGGCGGCGTCCATCACGAATGTCACGATGACAATCCCGACGGTCACAGATTCAAATCAAGCTTCAAGATGGCGGCGAAGTTTCTTATCCAGCCAGTAGTATAGACATCCTTGGTTTAGTAACAAGCAATTGCACCACACCCTGACGTGCAAATACCCTAGTGCTGTAGCTTTCTCTCTCTCTGTACCCTCTCGCTCAATGACTTGGCTTACGTCTCTCTCTGGGTGACCAGATCCCAGGTCTCTCTAGTAAATCGCCTATAGCCATTCTCATTTACGTGGGGTCCTCGGGGCGCAGGTTCAACTATATTGGCGCTGTCGCCAATCCCAACCCTAGCCAGCCCGATCGATAAGCGCTCCCGGTTAAACAGCCAATTGAACCAGTAAGTTTAGCCTATGGGAAGACCTGCGCACCAGCGCGAGTAAATGGAATCGCCTATATGAGAAGGTATAGACCTATAGAGCATTTGACGGCAAAATTTTCACGTAAGATTTGATCCTGTTTGATAGGTGAGAGGATAGGTGCTTACGTACATACCGAAATAAAATTTCAAGTGAACTTTGATAGGTACCACGTTTCGTTTGTGCTATTGGGCGTTATAGGAAGTAGCAAGTCTTCACTTGTATAATAGTGCACTGTTACAAAACTTTATTTCTTATTGTGGGATCTCTTCAGAAGCAGCATGTCTCAACACATAGTGCTTCTTTAAAGACTCCTTGTGCTTGGACTTGAATGAACACATGGAACACTGAAACCAAACGATGTCCTCAGCAGAAGCATGTTTCAACATATGTCTCTTCAAATCAGTCTTCCGTTTGGATTTATGCGAACACTCCGCACACTGGAACCAATCGATGTCTCCAGCAGTAGCATGTTTCAACATAATATGCGTCTTCAAATTGCCCTTATGCTTGCATTTATACGAACACTTTGCACAGTTAAACCAAACGATGTCCTCAGCGGCAGTATGTCGCAATAACACGTGCCTCCTCAAAGGGCCTTTCCGTTTGGATTTATAGGGACACTTTCCACATCGGAACCAATCGATGTCTTCACCACCGGCATGTTTCCACACATAGTGCTCCTTCAAATAGTCCTTGTGTTTGGACTCAAATGAACACTTGGAGCATCGAAACCAAACGATGTCTTCAGCGGCAGCATGTTTCAGCATGTGCCTCTTCAAATTGTTTTTCTGCTTGCATTTATACGAACACTTCGAGCAGGGGAACCAATCGATGTCGTCAGCAGCACCGTGTTTCAACATGTGCGTCTTCAAACTGCGCTTATGCTTGCATATATACGAACACTCTGCACAGTGAATCCAAGCGATGTCTTCAGCGGTAGCATGCAACAGCATGTGCTTTCTCAAAGAGCCCGCGAGTTTGGTTTTGAACGAACATTTTGCGCATTGAAACCAAACGATTTCATCAGCAGCAACATGTTTCAACATGTTGTGCGTCTTCAAATGGGTTTTCTGTTTGAATTTAAACGGACACTCTGCACATTGAAACCAAACGATCTCATCAGCAGCAGCGTGTTTCAACATATGCTTTTTCAAATCGTTATTCCTTTTGCATTTATACGAACACTTCGCACATTGAAACCAAACAATTTCATCAGCAGCAGCATGTTTCAGCATGTGCTTCTTCAAATCGTTATTCCTTTTGCATTTATATGAACACTTCGCACATTGAAGCCATTCAATTCCTTTATTGCCAGCTTGAGACAGCATGTGCTTTTTTAAACGTTTCTTTTGCTTCACTTTGCTCGAATATTCAGTGCGCGGTAAGTCTCCAACAACGTCAAATGTACTGGCGTGTGACGGTATTGCAATAAGTTTCGCTGTCGATTGATGGGAATCGGTGTGTTGCACCATGAATAAAGCGGAATCGGACTTGAAGTGGCAATAACGGCAAGGAAATTCATAAATTTCTGCATTGCAAAATGAGTTTTCTTCAACGTCGCCGTCGATCCTGTCGCGATGTTTGTGTTTGCAGTGTTCGTACAAGTCCCGATAGTAATAACCTTTGAATTCGCAGCAAATGCACGCAAACTTTTCAGGTTCTACGATGGCACGGAACAATTCCGCAGCGTTAACAATTTCATGGTCCCTTCGAACGTGACGTTCTAGTTGGAACTTCAGCTCGAACTGATATGAACATTGTTTACACCGGTGCATCTCTTCCATGCCCGACGATCTAGAACAATTATGATTATTAGTCAGAACTCAGTATGTAGGTACCTACATCTACTGTTATAAATTACCTGGTAATTTTTATTTAGGTAGGCAGGTAGGTATGTAGATGATCCAGATTTGAGGTGTGAATTTCGAATGAATAAAACCCAACAAAATGATCACCTTCCACCATTTTGCAACAGGGAAGGACTACACAGAGCATGTTATCATGTTTGCTGCGCACGCAGCACGCAGCGAAATATGGCTAGCGGGCGATCAAAAAACCGATTTATCAGCTCGGGCTGGGCCAGCGGGCAAATGCCTGGTAGCTGACTGTTCCTCAATGTGGTAACTTTACGTAAGTATGTAAAAAGCAGTAGGTAGGTACGATAGTTTTATTATCGAACAGCACATCCAATACCTGTACATGCATGGAGCGAAGCCCAACCGTGCCGAACTCCCGAGCTGCTCTCCATTCCCCCTCATCTCATCCTTACTCTACCCACGCAGCCGGCACTTCCCCCACTCCTTATGGTAGGTATTAGGTACAATCCCAACACTCAACCATAAATCGCACGTAGATCACGTTACACTATTTTTTCCATCATGATAGGTAAAATGGAATTGTAGTTACAGAATGCTACAACTAACCAAGTACTTAACTAACAAACTGCTGAGCTGGGAGGGACAGCCAAATGAAACCAAAGATAGAAGAGACCACCGACAAGAATACAATAGAATAGAGTAGAATAGAATAGAATAGAATAGAATAGAATGGATTCATTTCCCAACAGGCAATGCTCAATTAGGTACAGGAAAACTTTATACAAACAAAAAAAAAAGAATAGAATGAGAGATTATATAAAACAAAAAATTAAACACAATCATACTGATACACAAAAAGAAAAGATCAAAAGAATATCAATAACATGAGCAAGTTGACTTCGTGGAGTCAGTTATTGCCCAGGACAGAAGACATAATGGACTTGATGGTGCTGAAATTAATAGAGAGTTATTGCAGATGAAATAAGGGCAAGCAGCTCGGCAAGCAGTAATTAAAGCGGCACTATTTTGACACCTACGTTTGCGCAAATTAGTGCGACGTTGAATTTCCCTTGATAAGGATAGTGCCTGCCTTCATTTGTGCACCCTTTAGGTGCACTAATAATATAAAGTTACATAAAGTTATTTATACTTTATTTTGACAAGCCCCAAAAATGGCCTTGTACTTAGTGTACCTATTGTTGCGTACATGACAACTTGACGCGGGACAACTTGACGCCAGGAATTTTAAAGCGGCCGACTTGACGCCGGGACAACTTGACGCCAGGACAACTTGACGCGGGACAACTTGACGCCGGGACAACTTGACGCCAGGAATTTTGAAGTAGCCGATAGCCGACTTAGCGTCGGGACAACTTAACACCAGTAGGACTTATAGGACCCCGAGCATTACATGAAGGCTCAAAGGTGCTTATCACTAAAGTTACGAAAGCAAAGGGGAAACGCAAGGGGGACCGATAGACCTTCCAATACCAAACAAAGGCACAAGAGTGCTTACTAAATGTAAATGAAAAAAATGCAAGAGAGCTCAGGAGGGGTTCAAACACCATTCATTATTGAAGACACAATGGGGTCCAGTGGGGCTATGAACAACACATGAAAGCAAAAGGGAGCTTTTTCGGCATATGAGGACACAAGCGGACCAAGTAGAGCTTTGAATACCAGACGAAAATACAAGTGTGCTTTCGATTGCTTGGAAGCTCCCTAAGACACGGAAAATTGCAAGGGGGCTCATCAGGATTTCAAAAGACATTGAAGGCACAAGGGGGCTCAATAGTGCTTTGGATTACACAAGAAGGCAAAAAATGCTCACGGGAATTCTAAACACGTAAAAAAACATAGGGAGACTCACCAGGGCTCCAAACGGTACTTGAGGTAGATGACACACGGGGGCACCAAATGTTACACGAAGGCACAAAGGTGTTTACTAAAGCTTCGAAAGCGACGGAAAAATGTAAGGGGACTCAACAGGGCTTCAATCGACATTGAAGAAACAAGGGGGCCAGTAGGGCTTTAAGAATCAAAGAAGGCACAAGGAGGCTTACTGAAATTCTGGAGGGACGAAAAATCATGAGGGGCTCAAAACAAGAGTGTCCAATTGGGCTCTGAATAAGGGTGCTCACAACGCCATATGGAGACATAAAGGGTAGATATTACGATTCTGAAAGCAATATGAACACTCAAAAGGGCTTATCGGGGCTCAAAACGACATATAAATCAACAAAAGGATCCACTGGAATTTCTAGTTAACACAGCAAGACAAAATGGGAGCTGCTTGAGCTCCAAAACATAGTCAGACATAAGGGGGCTCCTCAGAACTCCGAACCCCTCAAGTAAACACAAGAGGGTTCATCGAGGCTCCGATTGACAGAGAAGAACTCAAGAACTACAAAATCTGAGAGGATAGATTGTGGCTCGATAGAGTTCCAAAAGCAACATGAAGACACAATAAGGGGGCTAGTCAAGGATTGAAGCGACACATCAAATTGTCCACGCGTCAGGTTGTCCTGGCGTCAAGTTGTCCCGCGTCAGGATGGCCGGCGTCAAGCTGTCCTGCTCCGACCAACTTGACGCCGGGACAACTTGACGCCGGACGATTTGCGCCAGGAATTTTGTAAGAACAGAGTATAAGGAAACATTCAAAGAAAATGACAAAACGGGACTCATGGGTTGTCGAAACGACACATAAAGACACAAGAAGGTTCACTGGGGCTCCAAATTACTCAGCAGAACACAAATGAGGGCCTCTAGATCTCCAAAACACAAGAAGACATGAGCGGGCTAGCTTAGGCTTCCGAAAACCTTGAGAAAACATCAAAGGATTCATTGGGGGCTCGAAACTACACAAAAGGACACAATGGGGGCCAGTAAGGCTCCAAAGTAAGAAAGATACAAAGGGGCTCGAGAGTGTTCCAAAGCTGCCAAGAAAATACAAAGGGGTCATCGGGGCACAATACGGTAGGTACCTAAAGACAGAAGGGGGGCTCCGATTGACACAGCAAGACATAATGGGTCGCTAGAGCTCCATAACATGAGAAAAGTGAGCATGAGGGGGCTCATCGTCAAAATGACATATAAAGACACAAAAAGGCTTATTAAAGCTCCGATTGACAAAGCAAGGCATAATGGGGGCGCCCGGGAGGGCGCCATATAGGACTAGATACATAATAAGATACAAAGGGGGTTCATCAGGGCCTCACACAACACCACATGAAGGCACGAGGGGGATTATTAGGTTTCAAAACGACAAATACAGACAAAGGGGGTCCGTTGCGTTTCTGACAAACGTAGCAAGACACAACAAGAGCCGCTAGGATTCCACGACATGAGAAGACAAAATGGAGCTTATTGCGGGGCTGGAAGCGTCACCATAGACACATGGCCCAGATTCACCCAGCAAGAAAGAATGGGGGCCGGCAGGGTTCCAAAGCACAAGAAGATACAAGGGGGCTTGATAGAATTTGGAGCTTCATATGGAAACACAAGAAGGTCATCGAGGGGCTTATCAGGGTTCTTAAAGATGCTATGGAAAAACAAAGTAGCTCCAGTAAAGTTCCGAAAACAACACGAAGACACATGTAGGGGGCTCATCAGGGCTTGAAATAACACATAAAGTCGCATGGGGGCTGTGACTTCGAGTTATACAAACTGAGGTCCTTGGGACTCAAAAACATAAGACACAAGAAGTAAGCATAAGGGGCTTGCTAGTTCCAAAAAACCACAGGAAAACACAAGGGGGGCCAGTTGGAGGACGAAAAGACACAAACTGGCCAACGAGAGTCCCAAAATTATAATAACTCCTAGCGTCAAGTTGTTCTGGCGTCAAGTTGTCCCGCGTCAACTTGTCCTGGCGTCAAGTTGTCCCGCGTCAAGTTGTCCTGGCGTCAAGTTGTCCCGCGTCAAGTTGGCCGGCGTCAAGTCGGCGGCGTCAAGTTGTCCTGCTTCGCCTATTGTTGGTTGCCTATATTCGTCCAATTTTGAGGAAACTTCCCTTACGTTATTAAATAGGGAGCTAATTTTTGGCAGATAGACTCTGCAGGCCTTGCAGTACACGTGTGCAAGGAATCAGGCCTGTCAGAGGGGTCCTTGTGTCCCGCATGCAATTTGCACTTCAACTTTAAGTTGAGACTGAAAATTCAGGTTAGGAATTGGGAATGACGGGGCAAGCAAGGGAATTTGCAGTCTGCAATAACTCTTATTCAACGGCCAAAAATAAGGTAAGCAGTATTTTAATAACGCCTTCTTTAATAGTGCCGTGCAATAAAATGGCATTCTGCAATAACTCTCTAATATCACAAACATTAGAGATTTTGTTAAACGTATGGCAAGAAATAGGTAGGTGCAAAGGTTTTAGCCAGTCAGAGGCCGCTCATTTGACAATTATTCGGTGGTATTCTGCCCGAGGCGGCGCTGATCGAGGGTTATTGTGTACCATTCAACAGTAATGGTACCCGGTATTTACCCAAAATCGGGTCTCTGATGGGGTATCTATTTTCAATAATAATAATAGCAATAATAATAACAACAATAGGTAGGTAACAATAATGATTTTTGCTCACAGCAGCAAAATAATAATAAGTGCTTTGGAGGGTATGTTTATAGAGCCTTGGAGCTTGGAAAAAAAAATCATTCAACCTTTAACCGTCAACACTGTCAACCGAGCTGTCAACAGTGTCAAATTTCCTGTCAAACTGGGTAGGGTGGGTAAATATCGCTCGGGAAAATACCGGGTAAATACCCGATTTATATTCACCTACCTACCCGGTAAATATGCGACTCACATCACTGGTTGTACCCTTGGGACAGCCCGTTTTTGTCGAGCTTTTTGTATTATTGTATCAATAATATTATGGGGGCTACGATAATAACTTGCTCGGTAGGCCATATTTCGCCAGTCTGACGCTGAAAATTGTGGTCATGTCTGTCGCGGGACCTCCCATACATACCTACATTATGTCCTGAAACCGTTTTTTTGACGCTCGCTAGCTTTTCTTTCGATGCGTGCGCCGCAAGCGTAATGTCATGCTCAGTAACGAACTTGTTACAATACGGTGTAAGGTAGCCATTTTGTCGTATAGTGTTGCCATTTATTCCATCTGAATCACCTACCTACACGCTGGTAGGTGCCACCAGTCCTGTAACAGTAGATGTACATATTGATTTGTTACCTACAAACTAATAATGACAGGTATTCCAGATCGTCAGGCTGAGACATGGGAGAGGTGCACCGTTGTAAACAATGTTCGTATCAGTTTGAGCTGAAGTTGCAACTGGAACACCACCTCAGAAGGGACCATGGAAATGTTTATGCGGCCGAACTGTTCCATTCTATCGTAGAACCCGAGCGGTTTACGTGCATTTGCTGCGAATTCAAGGCTTATTACAACTGGGACTTGTACGAACACTGCAAACACAAACATCACGGCAGGATCGATGGCGATATTGAAGAAGGCTCATTTTGCAATGAAGAATTTTATAAATTTTCTTGCGATGATTGCCGCTTCAAGTCCGATTCGGCTTTGTTAGTGGTAAAGCACACCGATTCCCATCATTCGGCAGGGAAACTAGCAACACCACCACGTGACAGTTCATTTGACCCTGTTGAAGACTTGCCACGGCACACTGAGTGTTCAAGCAAACCTAGGCGAAAGAGAAGTTTGAAAAAGCACATGCTTGCTCAAGCTGATCACAAATATATTGAATGGTTCCAATGTGCGAAGTGTTCGTATAAATCCAGTCAGAAGCGCAATTTGAAGAGGCATACAGTGTCGAAGCATGCTGCTGCAGAAGACATCGATTGGTTGCAATGTGCACAGTGCTCCTATAAATCCAAGGAGAAGAGTCGATTGAAGAGGCATATGTTGAAACATACTGCTGCTGAAAACATCGATTGGTTTCAGTGTTTGAAGTGTTCGTATAATGCCAAAGAAAAGGCCAGGTTGAAGATGCATATCATGTCGAAACATACTGCCGCTGAAGACATCGATTGGTTCCAATGTACGAAGTGCTCGTATAAATCCAAATACAAAAGCAACTTGAAGAGTCACATGTTGAAACATGCTACTGCTGAAGACATCAATTGGTTGCAATGTGCAAAATGTTCGTATAAATGCAAGGAGAAGTGCAGTTTGAAGAGGCACATGTTGAAACATGCCGATGCTGAAGACATCAATTGGTTGCAATGTGCAAAGTGTTCGTATAAATGCAAGGAGAAGTGCAGTTTGAAGAGGCACATGTTGAAACATACTGCTGCTGAAAACATCGATTGGTTTCAGTGTTTGAAGTGTTCGTATAATGCCAAAGAAAAGGCCAGGTTGAAGATGCATATCATGTCGAAACATACTGCCGCTGAAGACATCGATTGGTTCCAATGTACGAAGTGCTCGTATAAATCCAAATACAAAAGCAACTTGAAGAGTCACATGTTGAAACATGCTACTGCTGAAGACATCAATTGGTTGCAATGTGCACAGTGTTCCTATAAATCCAAGGAGAAGAGTCGATTGAAGAGGCATATGTTGAAACATGCTGCTGCTGAAAACATCGATTGGTTTCAGTGTTTGAAGTGTTCGTATAATGCCAAAGAAAAGGCCAGGTTGAAGATGCATATCATGTCGAAACATGCTGCCGCTGAAGACATCGATTGGTTCCAATGTACGAAGTGCTCGTATAAATCCAAATACAAAAGCAACTTGAAGAGTCACATGTTGAAACATGCTACTGCTGAAGACATCAATTGGTTGCAATGTGCAAAATGTTCGTATAAATGCAAGGAGAAGTGCAGTTTGAAGAGGCACATGTTGAAACATGCCGATGCTGAAGACATCAATTGGTTGCAATGTGCAAAGTGTTCGTATAAATGCAAGGAGAAGTGCAGTTTGAAGAGGCACATGTTGAAACATACTGCTGCTGAAAACATCGATTGGTTTCAGTGTTTGAAGTGTTCGTATAATGCCAAAGAAAAGGCCAGGTTGAAGATGCATATCATGTCGAAACATACTGCCGCTGAAGACATCGATTGGTTCCAATGTACGAAGTGCTCGTATAAATCCAAATACAAAAGCAACTTGAAGAGTCACATGTTGAAACATGCTTCTGCTGAAGACATCAATTGGTTGCAATGTGCACAGTGTTCCTATAAATCCAAGGAGAAGAGTCGATTGAAGAGGCATATGTTGAAACATGCTGCTGCTGAAAACATCGATTGGTTTCAGTGTTTGAAGTGTTCGTATAATGCCAAAGAAAAGGCCAGGTTGAAGATGCATATCATGTCGAAACATGCTGCCGCTGAAGACATCGATTGGTTCCAATGTACGAAGTGCTCGTATAAATCCAAATACAAAAGCAACTTGAAGAGTCACATGTTGAAACATGCTACTGCTGAAGACATCAATTGGTTGCAATGTGCAAAATGTTCGTATAAATGCAAGGAGAAGTGCAGTTTGAAGAGGCACATGTTGAAACATGCCGATGCTGAAGACATCAATTGGTTGCAATGTGCAAAGTGTTCGTATAAATGCAAGGAGAAGTGCAGTTTGAAGAGGCACATGTTGAAACATGCTACTGCTGAAGACATCAATTGGTTGCAATGTGCAAAGTGTTCGTATAAATCCAAGGAGAAGAGCAATTTGAAGAGGCACATGTTGAAACATGCCACTGCTGAAGATATCAATTGGTTGCAATGTGCAAAGTGTTCGTATAAATCCAAGGAGAAGAGCAATTTGAAGAGGCACATGTTCAAACATGCTACTGCTTAAGACATCAATTGGTTGCAATGTGCAAAGTGTTCGTATAAATGCAAGGAGAAGTGCAATTTGAAGAGGCACATGTTGAAACATGCTACTGCTGAAGACATCGATTGGTTTCAATGTCCAAAGTGTTCGTATAAATCCAAACAGAAGATCCACTTGAAGAAGCATATGTGTTGAAACATGATGCTGCTGAGGACATCGATTGGCTCCTCGATTGGCTCTAGTATATACATCAGAATATATACATAAGAATAGCGCTAGGTTTGGCTCTCTGTAACAAGTTCGTGTCATGCTTTAGCGTTCGTGTGTATGGTCGGCCGGGAGTCGGGTCGTCTTGGCAACCAACGCATGTTGTGTTTGTGTGCTCGCCGGCAAATGATGCACTGGCACTTCTCTCTGCCGTCTAGCACTGCTGGGTCGGTTCGGGATAGTTCTTTCCCTCTTTCTGACGCCTCTGGAACACTTATGATGTTAGAGTTTAAAATATTAGAATAATTATTTTAGGGAGATTCTATGAATGTTATTTAGAAAACTCCAGACAGTAGGTAGTACGTAGCTAGACGACACACATACAGAGGCTGTAAATGAGTAATCGCCACGCTGATTAGTTTTATTATAGTTTAAGAATTTGGATAGCGTCTGGCGAAGGGGAGTTCGCTGTGAGAAAGAAGCGAGACGCCAGTCGGTTTCAGAGTATGGTTGAAAATAGTAGGCTTTACCTGATATCGGCTTTCAATCAATTCGCCCATTCCTGATTAACCCTATTAATATAAATTTATCGTTCAAAATTCCGCTGTCGCCCCGACGCCAAACGGGAAGCAAGCAAGTCACAGACACCGGACAAAAACTTTCGTGTTTCCTGTCCATTGACCATCGCCGGAAAAATAATTTCAGCCGTCGCCGCCCCCTATACGCCGCCCCAGTGGCCGCTTCCGACGAAAAAAAAACCCAGAAGTTACAGACACCGGACAAAAACTATCGTGTTTCCTGTCTATTCGACATAGCAAGAAAAATAGTTTCAGCCGCCGCCGCCGCCCCCCATACGCCGCTCCCGACGCAAAAAAACAGAACCACAGAAATTACAGACACTGGACAAAAACTATCGTGTTTCCTGTCTACTTGACATCGCAGGAAAAATAGTTCCAGCTGCCGCCGCCCCCCATACGCGTCCTCGACGAAAAAACAGAACCACAGAAATTACAGACACCGGACAAAACTAATCGTGCTTCCTGTCCCTTTGCCATTACAGAAAAAACGGTTTCAACAGACGCCGCCCGCATACGCCGGCCCCCGACGAAAACGATACAACCGAGGTACAGGTACACACACCGGACAAAAACT
The DNA here is from genome assembly GCA_949128115.1 of Anaspis maculata. Lineage (NCBI taxonomy): Eukaryota > Metazoa > Arthropoda > Insecta > Coleoptera > Scraptiidae > Anaspis > Anaspis maculata. Next base: position 11,323,599 of record OX421964.1, on the reverse strand, counting down.
ATCGTGTTTCCACTGTACCTACATGGCACTTTCGGGCAGCTACGACAGAACGAACAGCAATTCACAAGAAGTGTTGTGTTCACGGAAGTTTTCAAACTGGTGTGTTTTCATTACAGCCAATGTATTCCTTCATAGGTTGGTCGGTAATGGGGTCGATATCTCAATACGCACTCAAGATACATATCGAGCCGAGTGTGACCAGAAGTCTTGCAAAGTGAAGAGCTGTGAAGTCTTTCTATGAAGACTCCTGAAAAGCTTCTACTTTTTGAAGCTGAAACTTTCCGAGGTGGCTAACGCCAAACACTGTGTATAGCAACTTAAATTGAACAAATGTTTTTACCACTGAAACTCCCTAGTTCTTCTGCTTATAGAAGCTTGGATAGCTAGGTACAACCAGTACCTAGCTACCTACTTCAATTTAATTCAACTTTCTTGGATTAGATCACTTTTCCCGCTCTTGGGACCTCTTGGCCGATGATATCATCTAATATCAGGATGCCACCCTGTTGTGCTTTCCAACTTCCTTCTACCCTGAGGATAAAGCTCTTGAGATTTTTGAGATCGATTACCAATAACCACTAGTTTGAACACAAGAAGGGACAAACTATATACATATGTATCATAAAATCAATTTATTGACTTCTATATTATACAGTTTATTTATTTTCCTTGTCCGGAGTCACCAGGTACAATACAATAAACAACAAAAACAAAAGTGTAAGGTTAACGTCCCAGTAGGTGATTGGCGAGTAACATAACCGATGGTGGCGCTGCTGAAAACTGCTGAATGTAAACAAACATGGCGGATAGAGCACCGGTTGTGCCCACGTCTTCAAAAATCAAATCAGTATTAGACGAGGTGGTAGATTTTTGTTGTGGTGGAACTTGAAAATGGCAGAAGCTCAATCAAGTGTTGTGGAGGTAGTTAAGGTGGAGGTGTTGTGGTGTTGTCAAGGTAGTTAATCACTTGATGGTCTCAACGGATTCTCGGTGTATTGTGATGGGAGAAGAAATTCTCGAGTCACAGTTCCTCGTGTTTGGTAGTCGGAAGAGAAAGTGGCTTCTGAAATTCACGAGATGAATAGTGAAATCGTCAAGCTTCACGGGTCTGCAAGATAAACTTCCCATTTTCAGCTACACTTCCCCAGGCTTTTCCCGTAGTCATATTTCCACAGCGCCCGGTTTGTTTATCATCTTGACTTCCAATCTGGCGTCTTTCGCTTTCGGAAGACAATTTCAATTTCTCCGCCACTTTCCATGATGCTGATGCCACTTCTTTCCAGTCGTACAGTTTCGATCCTATAAATGTAAACACTTGAAATTACTCATTCTTATTTTCCATATTCTGGCCGATTGTGAACTAATCTCCTCATAAGAGCTTGGCTAGCCATAGAAGAGAACTTTTTTTATGCTTTTGTAAAGATCAAAATGCAGGACACTGGTCCTTTGGGTGACTCCGGCCACATTGTCCACACTTGACTTTTGCTTTTGTGCTGGTTTTTGAATTTCCATATTTCGACTGCTTCGTGCCCACAGACAAATCGATCTCTCGGGGCATCGTCCAAGAACTGCCCGAAACTGCAGGTACTGGCAAGTTTACGAATCTCCACTATGTACTGCGCAATCGACTGATCTTTCTTCTGGATACACTGGTTGAAAACAAATCTTTCGTAAATTTCCGAAAATGCTGGGCTGTAGTGTTTTTTCAACAGAGTCGTGACTTCCACAAACGTTAATTGGTTGGGCTTCTGCGGGGCTACCAGATTCTTCAACGTCTTGTAAACTTCTGCTCCCGCCAGCGTGATGAACAACGAGATCTTTTTGTCGTCTTCGACCACATTTACTTCGAAGAGGTGTTCCACACGTTCCAAGTTCCAAGTACGATTCGAAGTCCTGCCCATCGAACTGCTCAATATTCCCGATCAAAGCCATTTCGTCGCCAGAATGTCGTGACTTCCACAAAGAACATCGGGGTTCTTGATCAGAACGGCGCTACTTTATTAAGTACGAGGTTTTCAATAAAAGACACCATTTAGCAAATCGTGACAGTGGTAGTCATCGTCCCGCGCTGTCAATGCACACCGCGCGAGCGACTGTCATTTATTCAGTTACCGACATTACAGGGCAGCCAGTGGCGTACCAATTAATGACATACATTACACCTACCAATGATTTGAATGAATTTTGTTGGAAAATAGACAGTGTTTTTTTGTTTTAATTTTATGTCTGTTCGTTTTGAGTAACAATACCGTTTCCATGCATCTTCTATTTGTGAATTTCGTTTTTTCGTTTCAAAAAATTGATGTTGCATCGCAGAAGAAACCGGATGATTTTTTCGTTTCTCAATAGAACATTATTATTCGCTATAACAGTGGGAAATCAAAAAAAAAAATTGGGTAACTTCTGCGATGTAGCAATCATTTTGAAACAAAGGAATGGAATTTACAAATTGAAGTTGAATGAACAAAATTCGAAGTGGATTCAACAAGCAACCCGTTTAAAAGTCCCGCCTTTTGGTATTTAGTTGCCCCTACACCCGCCGCTGGCGCTAGTGTTTCCATCCTCGTCCAATCTACAGCAGATGCCGCTCTATTATAGGTGCTCTTGGGGTTGCTAGATTATCGACAGCTTTGGCTGTACAAGAGTTACGCAATCATCCGTTGCTAAGGGCCGATGGGAGGGGCTAAAATTCTGCTATGTGTCAAAATTTATCATGAGCGGAGAAAAAAGGAAATTTGTGGGGTCCGGTGCTGTTGCTTGATGTCCGCAACCGAACATACATGAAAATTTCATTCATATAGCGGCATAAAAGACGTGTTTTGAAACTCATCGGGCAAATTATATCCACCCCTCACACGAATTTGTACAAATAAATCCAAAATAAACATGCTCTTAACAGCTGGAGCCCGTTGGGACGGACGCCTATGACCTTCCGTGAGGCCGACAGCTGTCAGTCCCTTACTCCGTGAGGCCGTTTAGTAAAAAACGGTCGGCCAGAATGCGGTATCCTTACGTCGGCCGGCCGGTCGCGTGATAATAAAGGTTTCCTAGTGCTCTGTGTCGCCACTTTAGTAACTTGATTGTTTTCCGTTGGTAGGTACTGTTGGTAGCGCCAGAAAACTTTCGTCAAGGCCGTCGTGGTCAAGGCCTTCGACGGCCACACATTTTTCAGGTGATTTTTTCTGGCTGGCCGTACAAAAATAAAAGTAATTAACATAAACAAGGCCTCGAACAAGGCGCAAAGATCTTGACAATGGTAATCTAATAAATTGTGGTCATGTCTGCCGCGGGACCTCCCATATCTACATTAGATATGTCCTAAAAACGTTATTTTTGTCGCTCGCTAGCTTTTCTTTCGATGCGTGCGCCGCAAGCGTAATGTCATGCTCAGTCATTTGCTCAGTCACGAACTTGTTACAAAACGGTGTAAGGTGGCCATATTGTCGTATAGTGTTGCCGTTTATTCCATTCAAAATAATTCACACTTCATTGAATCTGAATCACCTACCTACACGCTGATAGGTGCAACCAGTCCTATAACAGTAGATGTACCTACATACTGAGTTGTTACCTACAAACTAATAATGACAGGTATTCCAGATCGTCAGGCTCAGACATGGAAGAGGTGCACCGTTGTAAACAATGTTCGGATCAGTTTGAGCTGAAGTTGCAACTGGAACACCACCTTAGAAGGGACCATGAAAATGTTTATGCGGCAGAACTGTTTCATTCCATCGTAGAACCCGAGCGGTTTACATGCATTTGCTGCGAATTCAAGGCTTATTACAACTGGGACTTGTACGAACACTGCAAACACAAACATCACGGCAGGATCGATGGCGATAGGAGTGAAGAAAACTTATTTTGCAATGGAGACTTGAATGAATTTTCTTGCGATGATTGCTGCTTCAAGTCCGATTCGGCTTTGTTTGTGGTAAAACACACCGATTCCCATCATTCGGCAGCGAAACTAGCAACACCACCACATGACAGTTCATTTGACCCTGTTGAAGACTTACCACGGCGCACTAAATGTTCGAGCAAACCGAGGCGAAAGAAAAGTTTGAAAAAGCACATGCGGGCTCAAGCTGACCACAAAGAGATTGAATGGTTCCATTGTGCGAAGTGTTCGTATACATCCAGTCAGAAGCGCAATTTGAAGAGGCATATAGTGTCGAAACATGCTGCTGCTGAAGACATCGATTGGTTGCAATGTGCGAAGTGTTCGTATAAATCCAAACACAAGATCCACTTGAAGAGGCACATGTTGAAACATGCTATTGCTGAAGACATCGATTGGTTTCAATGTCCAAAGTGTTCGTATAAATCCAAACACAAGATCCACTTGGAGAGGCACATGTTGAAACATGCTACTGCTGAAGACATCGATTGGTTTCAGTGTTTGAAGTGTTCGTATGAAGCCAAACAGAAGGGCAGTTTGAAGATGCATATCATGCGGAAACATGCTGCAGTTGGAGACATCAATTGGTTGCAATGTGCAAAGTGTTCGTATAAATGTAAGGAGAAATGCAGTTTTAAGAAACATATGATCAAACATGCTACTGCTGGAGACATCGATTGGTTTCAATGTCCAAAATGTTCGTATAAATCCAAACATAAGATCCACTTGAAGAGGCACATGTTTAAACATGTTACTGCTGAAGACATCGATTGGTTTCAATGTCCAAAGTGTTCTTATGAATCCAAACACAAGATCCACTTGAAGAGGCACATGTTGAAACATGCTACTGCCGAAGACATTGATTGGTTCCAGTGTCCAAAGTGTTCGTATAAATCGAAACACAAGATCCACTTGAATAGGCACATGTTGAAACATGCTACAGCTGAAGACATCGATTGGTTTCAGTGTCCAAAGTGTTCGTATAAATCCAAACACAAGATCCACTTGAATAGGCACATGTTGAAACATGCTACAGCTGAAGACATCGATTGGTTTCAGTGTCCAAAGTGTTCGTATAAATCCAAACACAAGATCCACTTGAAGAGGCACATGTTGAAACATGCTACTGCCGAAGACATTGATTGGTTCCAGTGTTTGAAGTGTTCGTATAAAGCCAAACAGAAGAGCAGTTTGAAGATGCATATCATGTTGAAACATGCTGCCGCTGGAGACATCGATTGGTTGCAATGTGCGAAGTGTTCGTATAAATCCAAACGCAAAATCCACTTGGAGAGGCACATGTTGAAACATGCTACTGCTGAAGACATCGATTGGTTTCAATGTCCAAAGTGTTCGTATAAATCGAAACACAAGATCCACTTGAATAGGCACATGTTGAAACATGCTACAGCTGAAGACATCGATTGGTTTCAATGTCCAAAGTGTTCGTATAAATCCAAACACAAGATCCACTTGAAGAGGCACATGTTGAAACATGCTACTGCCGAAGACATTGATTGGTTCCAGTGTTTGAAGTGTTTGTATAAAGCCAAACAGAAGAGCAGTTTGAAGATGCATATCATGTTGAAACATGCTGCCGCTGGAGACATCGATTGGTTGCAATGTGCAAAGTGTTCGTATAAATGCAAGGAGAAGTGCAGTTTGAAGAAACACATGTTCAAACATGCTACTGCTGAAGACATCGATTGGTTTCAATGTCCAAAGTGTTCGTATAAATCCAAACACAAGATCCACTTGAGGAGGCACATGTTGAAACATGCTACTGCTGAAGACATCGATTGGTTGCAATGTGCAAAGTGTTCGTATAAATGCAAGGAGAAGTGCCATTTGAAGAGGCACATGTTGAAACATGCTAATGCTGGAGACATCGATTGGTTCCAATGTCCAAAGTGTTTTTATAAATCCAAACACAAGATCCACTTGAAGAGGCACATGTTGAAACATGCTAATGCTGAAGACATCGATTGGTTCCAATGTCCAAAGTGTTCGTATAAATCCAAACACAAGATCCACTTGAAGAGGCACATGTTGAAACATGCTACTGCCAAAAACATCAATATTGGTTGCAATGTGCAAAGTGTTCGTATAAATGCAAGAAGTGCAATTTGAAGAGACATATTGTGAAACATTCTGCTGCAGAAGACATCGATTGGTTCTAGTATGCTGTACCTACCTATATAGCAACTTGTATTGAACAAGTGTTTTCACCACTGAAACTCCCTAGTTCTTGTTGTATGTCTGTGAGGATACACTAGTGTATGCTGTAGTGCTCAGGCATCGACTGCCGGTTTATTGGTAGTGTACAAGCAAGCATGCTTAGATATGCGTGCGCACATCCAACATCTTCCTTTTCAAAGAATATGTACAAAAATCACTTAGCTCTAAACTTATAACTAAAGTGGTAGTTGTAACCTACCTAGTCTATATATTCAATCTATTTACAGGTTTAACATTTCTTCCAGATCTGTTTTAATATTATTACCATAGAGCTAAGGGGCGAACAGGAATTATTGTCAATAACATATTTGGCGCCTTGTTACTGTTGCTAGCACAATCAATTACTGGGGTATTCAGAGATGAAACACTAGAACATGAAACGTCATTAATATTCTTTTCGGGTGAATTTGTAACAGGACTATTATCCTGAGAGAGATTACCAGGTAAGTAGTAGTTCCGATCTGTGTTACGGATAGTATCGTTATCAGTGCAACTTCTTTTTGCTCTGGATACGTCATTGTCATTTTGCTCAATCTTGTTTGGAATTTTAATAAGATGCGTTCTATTTCTGATGAACCTTCTACCCGTGGTTTCTACCTCTACCAAATAGGACTTTTATATCTATTTCTTTCATTGACCACTGTTCCTTTCAACCACTTTCCGCCTTTACTGAAATTCTTAATTAAAACGCTATCTCCTTGGTGAAGACGATTTAATTCTTTTGCTGATCTAGTGTGATACTGGACTGTTTTGAATTGTTGGTTTTCAAGTACTGACTTTATTTTATTATAGTTATCTGGTTTGGGTCATAGCAATTGCCTATTCAGAGGTAATGTCGCCCTCAACCTTCTGTTACATAAGATTTGACTTGGTAATTTGTGCGATAGCGGTGTATTCATCAATTCAAGAATAGCCAAGTGAATGTCTGAACTGGCCAATTCCGCGTTATTTATTGTCCTTTTCACCGTACCCACTGCCCTTTCTACCTGTCCATTGGATTTCGGATAATGGACCCACTCAGCAGCATGTCATGTTTCATAAATGAGATGATCTCGATCATGTCACAAAATAACATCACAATGAACGTTACTTCCACATCTATGAGATGTTCATCCGCGATGTTATATGATGTAATGTCTGAGAGATGTTTCGAAATGAACTTAAATTGAACATCACACATGAGACATCTACCGGACGTAACATTGTTACTTCTTTCAACTGATCGAAGTGTAACATCTCACTGACGTCAATGAGACGTAGTCACTGAGATTTTTCAAATTTCGCGGGGTGTCATCGTCAAGCTTCGTGTGTCGGAAAATATTTAATTGATAGTTTTGCCCCCTATTCCATGTGTGTGATGCCAGAACAGCCTTTATGTCTTCATGTGGCATTTGGAACCATTTTTGTGTCTTCTTGTGCTTGTGGCTTTCGGAACTAGTGTGTCCCGTTTGTGTCTCCTTGTGTTCTTCGAAAGCCTACTGGGCCTTCTTGCATTTTGTTGTGGCTTTCGCACATCTCTTGAACTCTTGTGTCTGCTCTTGTGTTATTCGGAGCCCCAAAATGGGCCCATTTTGTCTTATTGTGCTTTCGAATACTTTGATGACTCCCGTTGATGTCTTGCTGTAACGTTTCGAGCCCCAACGAGGCTCTTTGGATTCGGTGTATCGTTTGGAGTACTAATGAAATATCCCTGAACATCAAGTTCGCTGTTTAAATATACTGTATTAGACAAGTTGGTAGCTTAGAAGAATCGGCAGCAGTGTCTCTAGCTATCACCTGTGGGGATCCAGGTTCGAATCCTCCGGAGTACGCCAATAGAAGAACAACTTTTCTTAGGAAAAAAACGTGCGGTATAGATTGTAAAAATTAGTAAAAATAGGTGCGGAACCTCCTATGACATAAAACTATGTTGAAAAGTGGTGAAAAATTAATTTTTATTTAAAAAATACACATCCAAAATGCGACGTTATATGTACGTCAAAAAGTGATATCTACGAGATGTGGAATAGCGATGTAGATAGTATGTCACATTTGGACATCTTTGAGATATCTCATTCATGTCCTAATTACCCGGACATAAGAGGTAACAGAGATGTCCACTCAACATCGCAGAGACTTTTTTTTGTTAACATCTCAGTTGTGACTTAGACATCTGAGTGATGTCACAGAGATGTTTTCTTGCTGAGTGGGGGGGCTTGATGTTGTATGTGTGAAGCACCAATGTTCACTGAATTCTTCGAAATAATGCTCATTGAAAGGCGGCCCCATTCTCCGTCATAACAGTGGAAGGGATTCCACTCGGGATTCCATGTCTGCAGAATATTTCTTCGAGAAATGTTGTTATTCCGGCAAAATTGCTACTTTTGATTTGCCAGACTTCCAGAAATTTGGAAAAATAGTCGACCGCTATTACGTATTTTCTTTTGTCCGTATCGAACATGTCAACACAAATTTTTTCCCAAATAATATTTGGTAATTTATGTGGTATCAGCGGTTCCTTTTGATTCACATTTTTAAAATTCAAACAGATCTCACAGTTATCGATTAAATTATCGATGTCATCACTCATTCCAGGCCAAAAGAAAATGTCTCTGGCTCGCAACTTTGTTTTTTCTTTGCCTAAAGGTGCGTTCAGTCAGCTTATTCAGCCGCAAGTTTTAATTTTAGTCGTAAGCGCTGCATCCCTTATTGGCTGTTCTGAGGGGTCTGGTTCATAAGAGCCAATGGACGTCGCTGCGCTTGCGACTAAAATCAAAACTTGCGGCTAAATAAGCTGACTGAACGCACCTCAAGTATATTTTGTGCAGAAGCTTCAACATTTCTCTGCGTAATGTTGCTGGAACTACAACTCGTTCATTTTTAAAATTATGCTGTCGTTTGTTGAGAGCTCATCACGGAATGGCCAATAAATTCTCGAATTAGCATTCATTTTATTTTTTCGTCCGGAAATCCATTGTGGATAAGTGTGGCCAAATTTACTAAACTCTCGTCTTTCCAAGTCTTTTCTTCAAATTGCTTCAGTTTCTCTTCAGAGAATGGTAACGTTTCTCTTACCATGCATAGCTGATGCTCATTTGCTCACATTTTCCCTCAAATTGTTTGTCGGTGTCTGAAATAAAACTTCGAGAAAGTGAATCCGCTATTACCAATCCCGTGCCTTTTTTGTATACTAAATTGAAGGTGTAAGGTTGTAGAAGGAGCAACATCCTTTGTAAGCGCACCGGTGCTGGTAAGAGGGGTTTCTTGTGAATGCTCATCAGAGGTTCAGGGTCGTTTTCAATGATTGCAAAGACAACCGCTAGCATCTCTTTTTCTATTTGGGCCCAGCGTTTCTGAGAATCTGTGAAAGCTTCCTTCTTCCTTCTACCCTGAGGATACATCTCTTGAGATTTTTGAGATCGATTACCTATAACTACTAGTTTGAACACAATAAAGCACAAACATTATTTGTATCATGGAATCAATTTGTTGACTTCTATATTGTCATGATAATGACATATAGACCCTAGGTAAAGACTCATCCCTTGAATATAATAACGGAAACGGCACGTGGAACCCAAATATGTAAGTTGCTTAGTCCGCCCAATCATTGGCAGACGCTAAGTCATTCCCGCGATGCAATAAAACGCAATTAAAGGTATTTGCACGAAAAACAAATAGTGCAGGTACCTACTTGCGTCAATGACCTGATTGGACGATTAAACTCACATACTCGGGCACACGGGGCATTGATGGGGATTGATTCATCAACCGGCATTCGATCATCATTACTCTATTGGTTCGGTGGTAGTAATAAGTACTGTAGGTTGAAGGCAGACTGTCGGTTCAACGGACTGAGGTTGTGCCCTCAGTCTCAAGTTTATAATTGTTATGTAAGTAGTGTGATGTGCGGAAATATTTTATAATAATTGATAAACTTATATCATGTTAGCATGCTCGAGTTCCATTTACCTTCCCGGTTTCAGCTGTGCAAAACAATTATGAAGAGTGACCCCCCAGTCCACGAGTAGAAAAGGGTAGACCCGTTCCTACTCGTGACAATATTATACAGTTTGTAACCTTTCCACTCCAGAGGGTGGTGGTGGGGTGCAGGGACTGCTGACTGCTGGTAAATTGTGAACAAGCAACCTGACGGAACGGGAATCGATCAGCCGTCAATGCCGTCACTGTTAACCTCAGATTTTTCATCAGTCAGTGTGACGTGACGTCGATCAATTTCGTTACTACGGTATTCCAAAATGATTTCATTGAAGCGGTGCATGTCTAATGCGGGCCAAATTTCGAAAAGGCGGCAAGGACAATCATTGTTGAACACGCTGTATTTAGAGGTCGCAGGTGTTCTTTAATTCGTACATTAAAATTTTGGTAAGTTCGGCCAACATAGAATTTTCCACAGCTACATGTCAATTTGTTAACGCCACTTTTTTCAAAAATCGGAATAAATGTTTTGTTTTTCTATAATTGATGATATCAAAGGATGAGGTATCGAAAAAGAAATTTTGATATTTTGACTTTTTAATAGTTTCGAGATTTTTTCGGGAATATTTGAAAAATATGGTAAAGAAATATATTTAATTGTCGAATCTTCTTGAGAAGAATCCAATGAAGTTACTTGAATAATTTGAAATTTGTGGAGTGTTTTCTGATATAAAGAATCAATTAACTTCAGGGGATAGTAATTGTTTACTGCGATTTGTTTGATCAGATTCAATTCTTCATTGAAATTTATATCATCCAGTGGAATAGAAAATAAACGATGAAAACTTGAATGGAAAAATGCTAGTTTGTGCGACATGGAATGAGATGAAAAAAAATGGAATAATAGAATCTGTAGAAGTTGGTTTATGATGAATGTCGAAAGAAAATTTATTGTTTATAATGGAAATAGATAGATCAAGATAAGAAATTTTGTTGTCTATGCTGAATTCAACTGTAAATTTTGAATTTAGATGAACATTATTCAAGAAATCTAGGAGCACTCTAACTTCATTTTCAGTTCCATTGAATAAAACTAAGATGTCATCAACATAGCGAAACCAGTTGAGTATATGACGTGAAAATAAAATATTTGTTGAGATCTTTTCCTTTTCGAGAGAATTTAGAAAAACTTCAGCTTAAATTGGGGAAAGTGGGGATCCCATACCTGGTCCAGTTTTTTGTCTATAAATTTTATTGTTGAAATTGAAGAAATTTGGTTTAACAGCAGTTTCTAAAAGAGAATACAAGCTATTTGAATAATTGTCTGAAAGAGAGGAATTGAATAGCATATTTTTTATTAAAAGTAGACATTCTGCAATTGGAACGGATGGAAATAAATTTGTGACATCAAAGGAAATCAAAAATGAATTTGGTGGTGGAACAATGTTTTTAATTTTGTTGATCAACTCAACCGGTTGTGTTTTTGACACTGAAATTTGGTTTAAAATTTAAAATATCTGGTAAAATTTTACTAAGAAATTTTGATAATTTATACCTAGGCAGGAGAATTTATAAAAGAATTAACAACAGGTCTTATCGGATTGTTTGGTTTGTGAATTTTTGGAAGAGCATATACCTAATTGAGGAATTTGAGGATTAGTTAACAAAAGTGGATATGAAGAATAATTGAAATGTTTAATAACTTCTGAATTGATTTTGATATTGTTGAAGTCAAATTAAAGTAATGAATTGATATTATATCTCCCTTATACATTCAAAATAGAGTTTCGTATTGGTTTGATTTCTGAAATAATTTTTTTAACATTATTTGGAATTGATGGTGGTGAATAAGATGAAAGAAAGTGACTGACCGAGTGACTGACTGATTGAAGAAGAGGTGAAGGATTTTGAACGTTTTTCACAATTTTTAAAGAATTTTCCGTTGAAGCTATCAAAACATCTTTATCTTGAGGAGTTAGTGGAACAGGAGGATTATATTTTAAACCAAAATCTAAAAGTTTCAACTGAGAATGTGTGAAATTTTTTGATGATAAACTCAGAACTCTTTGATGAAATTTGAAATCGGAAAAATGATTTGGTGTGAAGTTGTTGTTCAATCAAATCACCTACCACGCAAGTGAGTTTTACATCCTCGATTTTCGTTAAGATGGCCCCGTTCTTCCCGGTCTCCCCTAGATACTTGTTACAAAACGGTATAAAGTGGCCATTTTGTAGTATAGTGTTGCGTTCATTCCGAGGTTCATCAATTCAAAATTCACATTTTATCAAGTCCTAGGTAGGTACCTACATAATCAACTACATAGGTACTTACCTAGGTAGGTAGGAGGTAGGAGATACCCACCCACCTACCTACCTAAATAAAACTGATCGGAACTGCAGCTAACCCTATAGAAGTAGAGTTCATATTGAGTTGTTATTGAGGTACCTACTAATAAGGACTGTTCCAGATCGTTCAGGCATGGAAGAGATGCACCGGTGTAAACAATGTACACATCAGTTTTGGCTGAAGTTTCAACTAGAACGCCACGTTAGAAGGGACCATGAAAATGTTTATGCGGCAGAACTGTTTCATGCCATCGTAGAGCCCGAGCAGTTTGCGTGCATTTGCTGCGAATTCAAGGCTTATTACAATTGGGACTTGTACGAACATTACAAACAAAAACATCACGTTAGCATCGACGGCGATGTTGACGAAAACTCATTTTGCAATGAAAAATTTTACAAATTTCCTTGCGATTCTTGTCGTTTCAACTCCGATTCAACTTTGATTGTGATTAAACACACCGATGCCCATCAATCGGCATCAGCGAAACTTTCAACACCACCACACTCCAGTTCATTTGACCTTGTTGAAGACCCACCTCTCGGTGAATGTTCTGGCAAACCTAAGCAAAAGAAAAAATTCAAAAAGCACATGCTTGCTCAAGTTGACTGCAAAGATGTTGAACGGTTCCAACTCGGGTTCCAATGTGCAAAGTGTTCGTATAAATCCAAACACAAGGGCCATTTGAACATTCATATGTTGAAACATGCTGCTGCTGAAGATATTGTTTGGTTGCAATGTGCAGAGTGTTCGTATCAATCCAAGGAGAAGGGCACTTTGAGGAGGCATATGTTGACACATGCTGATGCTGAAGACATTGATTGGTTCCACTGTGGAAAATGTTCTTTTAAAACTAAACACAGGGGCAGTTTGAAGAGTCACAAGTTGAAACATGCTGCTGCTGAAAACATCGATTGGTTGCAATGTGCAAAGTGTTCGTATAAATCCAAGGAGAAGGGCACTTTGAAGAGGCATATGTTGACACATGCTGATGCTGAAGACATCGATTGGTTCTACTGCGGAAAATGTTCTTTCAAAACTAAACACAGGGGCAGTTTGAAGAATCACATGTTAAAACATGCTGCTGCTGAAGACATCGATTGGTTGCAGTGTGCAAAATGTCCGTATAAATCCAAACATAGGGGTCATTTGAATATTCATATGTTAAAACATGCTGCTGCTGAAGATATTGTTTGGTTGCAATGTGCAAAGTGTTCGTATAAATCCAAAGAGAAGGGCACCTTGAGGAGGCATATGTTGACGCATGCTGATGCTGAAGACATCGATTGGTTCCGCTGTGGAAAATGTTCTTTTAAAACTAAACACAGGAGCAGTTTGAAGAATCACATGTTGAAACATGCTGCTGCTGCTAAGGACATTGATTGGTTGCAGTGTGCTAAGTGCTCGTATAAATCCAAGGAGAAGGGCAATGTGAGGAGGCATATGCTGACACATTCTGATGCTGAAGACCTCGAATGGTTACAATGTGCGAAGTGTCCCTATAAATCCAAACAGAAGCACAATTTGAAGAGTCACATGTTGAAACATGCTGCTGCTGCTGCTAAGGACATTGATTGGTTGCAATGTGAAAAATGTTCGTATAAATCCGAACATAAGGGCCATTTGAACATTCATATGTTGAAACATGTTGCTGCTGAAGACATTGTTTGGTTGCAATGCGCAAAGTGTTTGTATAAATCCAAAGAGAAGGGCACCTTGAGGAGGCATATGTTGACGCATGCTGATGCTGAAGACATCGATTGGTTCCGCTGTGGAAAATGTTCTTTCAAAACTAAACACAGGAGTAGTTTGAAGAATCACATGTTGAAACATGCTGCTGCTGAAGACATCGATTGGTTGCAGTGTGCTAAGTGCTCGTATAAATCCAAGGAGAAGGGCAATTTGAAGAGGCATATGTTGACACATGCTGATGTTGGAGACATCGATTGGTTGTAATGTGCAGTCGTGTTCGTATAGAATTGTTTTTTTATTATGTTTTGTGCGTGTTTGTGTTTATTTCACGTCAAATAAAATATTCGAATAAATATCAGAAATCTATATTTGCAAGTACAATCCACCTTTCCTATTTACACGCCCCCTCTGACGTCATAGAAAGATGCGTACGCGCACGTTGCACCGTGCCCTGTCTGTGTGTTGTGTTTTGACATACGTTTTTAAGGTTATGCCAAATCAGAAAGAGATTTGCTCAGAAAAGCAATTTGCTCTTTACTCCCACACTGCAGAAGGACTTTGCATGGTAATTTCATGCTCTAATCATCCTAACAAGCCCGACTGGAAAACAAATTTCCAACACATCTACTGTTCCAAATGTTCGCATCAATATAGTCGCTTCAATATCATTTGAGTAGGAGTCAAACAGTAGTTAAAGTTGAAGCTCGTAATAGAAAATATTGGCAATATTTTTGTACTTTTTAGGAGCGGCACATATTAGCATTTTGCTAGGTAATCTGCAGTTCCCATTACGAGGCAACCACATATACCCAGGGTAGAGTAATCCTTCCATTTTTCAATTCAGAGTGTTGTGAGTGTTCATATCATACCGCAAGGAAGGACTTGCATCATCACCGCCGAATGTGATATATGGACACTTGCAGCAAAGATGCAGCAGCCAGACGACAACATTATGTTATAGAATGGTTATAGCCAGCACAACAGAGGCTACATAATGTTGTAACAACATAATCTTATGACGAAATTACAGAATTACCTCAGCCAGAAGTGAAGTGAAAGTGACATTTTATAAACATAACCTTGAATTTCGTGCATCAGCAGCATGGCAAACTGGTAAAATTGAAACAGAAATGGGTCCTAAATGTTGCATACGCTCTTGCCGTTAGAAAACACAAACGGGCCAACAGAATTTTGTCTTTTGTTTGGGTTTTTTGAGAGAAAAATAGCGGAGAGGTGGCTGACGACGGTGCAGTATGCGCGCGCTTGCTGTAGGCATTTCTTTCCATCTCATCGAGAGTGAGCATAAGACCCTTTCACTCTAGCAAATAGAATAGGTGAATTCACCTAGATGGTACTTTGGTACGTACCCCTGTCGGAAATTTCAGATGAAATCATATAGAAAAAATCATATATAATTCTATATGTTTTCTATATGTTTCTGTATTCGTTTTTTGAAACAGTAGTTTGCAGATAGAAAACATATAGAATGTTATCTGCAAAAACTTATAGGATACATATAGAAGCATATAAGATACCCCATTTGGCATATAAAAACATATAAAATTGTATACGTGTTTCGAACGGAATACGTAAAATAACATATAAAATCATATAGATTCATATAAAATTCAGCCAATCGCGATGGGCGACGTGCTAAAAGTAATGATCCTGCGCGTTCCCGTCATATTTTCAATAAATTATGACATTTACTAAACATTTTAAATTGTTAAAATGCGTTAAAAGTGTCTTATCAATAATATGTCACCACTTTTAACTTTCGTATCGTAAATAGCTATTATATACCTACTTACGTATTCTTTTTTTCCGTCGACTATTGAGAATGTAACATGCAGGAGAATACACTAACCTGAGAAATGTGGAATCGTGGAGTTCTCACTCGGTCTTCCAGAGGGTCTTTCTTCATAGAAAACTACACCAGCATCGAGCAGAAACAACATGAACAGTAAACTAAACAAGCAAACGAAGCAAACACAGAAATGGACGCCGCGGAGCCAAAGAACAGACAGCTAGACGCAGAAATGTCTGAGTCAGAGTCACTGGCACTGCTTATTGCATTATCGGCAGTTCCCGGGAAATTCAAAATCTTCAAAAGCTATCAGTATTTTATAATAGAAACGCAGGAGACAAATTCTATCAGCATTTGCTAATGAATAATCTATAAGGTTTTCATGATAGGGATTTTCCATATAAAAACTTACAGAAATTCAATGGTGAATTCCAGATACATTATAAGTATTATTTTTTCATATAAAAACATATAAAGCTTACTATGTGATAACCTCATAGCTTATATGATATCATATAGGATCCACTACTTTCATATAGAAAATTATAAAAAAACATAGAATTTTTATCTGAAATTTCCGTCAGGGACGTTGGATCAGGGCCAAGTTTGCAGACGGCATGAAAATCAAGTGAGAAGGAGGTTTAGAACAAAGGAATGAAAAGTCACAAGAGCTGAGTTGAGGTGCGAGGGCGATGCGCAAAGACGGATTGGTACTCCGATTTCAAGCTTTAACGAAGTAAACACGGATATCAAGAGTCCGGTTCGTCCGGTTCGTCAGGACAGCGATGACGGCTCCGCGAGCGCATCCGGTAACTCAGAGCGTGGTCAGCCAACTCAGGATCAACGTCGGACTGAGCCACGTGAGAAATGCTGTAGAGCTCGCTGTAGAGTCTCGAACGACAACTCCGGTCGAGACAGTCAGACTGCCTTGCATCCTCATGGTGCACATGACACATGAGCCTAGATACATTGGGCACATCCCCATGGTGCACATGGGTGTTCCAAATGTGCTCCATGGGCGGCGTTTTCCTACCAAGAAATTAGACTCAAGGAAGGCTATTTCATTGGTAAACTCAACAGAACTTCATGAATTTATCGTTTTCTTGTGAGAAAGAAAAAAACAGATTCCTTAACCTCTGCCGAAGAACGGTTTTTCAACTGTGAAGAATGGAACGAACACGACGACAATAATTGCTGCCAAAATTCCCAATAGACTCACAAGCTTCCCTTATGTCACACATGGCGATACTCAATGATCGTTTTGTGAAAGATGGGGCCCCCATTCGCCTCCTGATGAACGAAATAAGTGCTGCGAAACATTGAAGATTTTGGTTTTTTCACAGCTTTGGATGGCTCCTGACTTAAGGTCACCTTCCACACCAAACTTGTTGGCGCCATTTCTGGAATTGTAAAATTAAGTCTCAAGAATGTTAATCCACAAAGCCATTGCTCCATCGTAAAATGCATCATAATTTGAACGCTAATCCACCGGTCTAACAGGGAAACAAGTTGTTGTATATGTTTTTTTCAATATTTTTATGGATGTTAGAAAAAGAACGTTATCACAGACACGTTATCAAAGACATGTACTTTGAGAATTTTTATATATTCACTCTGGAATAAAGAAACGTACAAGCAAGTTGAAAACGGACGATTTAATTCCAAGCTGCTAGACGAAAATCTCAATTTAACCTGAGGGCGAAATAAGGCTAAGCACAACAGTGGCGACGAGGTGAAAAATTGGAGCGCACACGCAGGAAGAATTGAAAAAAAGCAATTCTAGCGGCGAGAAACAATAACGTCATTGAGAAGAAAACTGAAAGCTTGACGAAAATGAATGGATTAATTGGAAACCCTTGCGAGTTCAGTCCCGATATTGACGAGTGGACTATTTATCAGAAGAGACTGGAGCAGTATTTTACAGCTAATAAGATCAAAGAAGATGATATACAGGTAGCAACCTAGATTTCATTAATTGGTACTCCAACTTACAGGATTTTGCGAGATTTATGTTACCCTATAAAGCCCAAGGAAAAGAAATATAAGGAGCTATGCGAGTTATTAAAGAGACAGTATAGTCCACATATATCCGAATGGAGGGAACGAGCCAAATTCTATGAGCTTACACAACAGCCAGCTGAAACGATATCGGAGTGGTATGCACGAATACGTAACGCATCAGTAAACTGCAGTTTTGAAGAGCAGCTATCCAAGATTTTCAAAGATAAATTCGTGACAGGTCTGCGAAAAGGTCCACTATTTGACCGACTGTGCGAGGAAGATGTCACAATGGAACTTGAGAAACTAAACTGCTGGACAACGAAGTTGTCGGTATCGGAAAAATGGTCCGACTTTGAAGACCGATAACTTCCGATTGCCGAATGCGATTTCCGTTTTGTTCTTGGTGTGATTCAGCCTAATCCTTCCGTAACCCATCCTATAATAGTGAATGTTGAGGAATTTCATGAGAAATTTCTACAGGGTGATACGTAAAATGCTGCAAAGTTGTACCGACTTCATCGTACCCCCATTTGCCGAAAATTTTTTTAATGTATTTAAATACAAAAATCATAAATTGTGGTGTCTTACCTCGAAACGGTTTTAGAATTATGAGGATTGGAAGTCTAACATCAAAGATATAAATTTTTATTATTAATGTTATAGATTTGCCTTGTTAGCACGCGAGATTGAGTCATTTCTGATGAATGGATGTTGACATAGAGCAAGATTGTTCGTACAACAGTCCAGAACAATTAAACTTTCAACACAACCCGAATATTTGGTGTGGAGCCAAGCAGGGGGCACTTTTTCAAGTGGTTGTCCCTGCCTGTTTTTCGTACGTTAGATTTCGTCAGAATTTCATCAAAATTTTAGATATTGAACATGTTCTATTTGCAGATTTAAGCCCATGAACATGATAACGATGTGAAACTTCAGTGTCCGAGTGAAGTAAAGCCCCCCTGGACGTTATACTTTTTGTGCTTGTGCTATGCCTGAGTTTCGTAAATCTGTAATATTCAAAATAAAAATTTATATCTTCAATGTTAGACTTCCAATCCGAGAAATTTCAAAACCGTTTCGAGATCAGACACCACACTTCATAATTTTTGTATTGGAATACATAATTTCACTACATAATTTTGATTTTAACCTTGTAAATAAAATCACTGCAGGTCTGAGCGTAGAAAAGGTAATTGAACAGTTTCCACAAGTATTTAGCGGCGAGCTAGGCTGTTATAAATATGCGAAGATATCTTTGGAATTGAAGCAGGACGCAAAACCCATTTTTTGTAAACCAAGAACGGTACCTTTGGCATTCAGAGAACCAATGGATAGAGAATTGGACCGGTTGATCAAAGAGGGAGTTCTGAGTCCGATTGAATCAAGCGCGTGGGGAACCCCACTGGTCCCAATTTTAAAAACTGATGGTACGCTGAGATTATGTGGTGACTACAAGAGCACAGTGAATAAATACCTAGTAGACGTGATGTATCCATTGCCAAGAGTCGAAGAAATATTTTCTAAGCTTCATAAAGGTGAATATTTTTCAAAAATTGACCTGAATCAAGCATACACTCAATTTGAATTGGATGACGAAGCGAAAAAACTACTTACCTGGAGTACACATCGAGGATTATTCACCATGAACCGGATGTCGTTTGGAATTTCTCCAGCTAGTGCTAAATTTCAAAATTGCCTGGAACAATTATTCATCGGAATGGATAATGTCGTTAATTTTCTTGACAATATCCTGATCACTGGCGCGAACCAAGATGAACACCTGAAAACCCTAGAAGCAGTACTGAAGCGACTCGACCAGGCGGAACTTACGGTAAAAAAGAAAAATGCAAATTCTTCAAGAACAAGTATAGTATTGGGTCATATTATTCGTCCAAATTTTATGTAAATTGTCCAAATTTTATGAACTTAGATAAACCAGTTTTTAGTTACTAATTAGGTAGTATTTTAGACTAAGCTTCATTTCCATTTTCTGTACATATTTCCATTCGTTAATTTTTGTAATAAATTTTATTAAATGTTGCTCGTTTTCAAGTTATTGACTAACATGAAGTAAATTAGGACTAAAAGGGACATTCCATCTATTCTGTTCGAGTTAACGCTACCACATCTTTAAGGGCATGAGTAGATAATAATTGACAGTGTTTTCTAGACGTGATTTTGACAGAGAAGTATAAAGTGTTGAGACAATAGATTGACATCCACCAGTATGACAAAACCCTACCTGGGGAGGTAGGTCGAATCCACACCGCCTTTTGTGAAAGTAGATTATTGTAAGGGCGAATAAAGGCTCCCAATGGCCTTTTAAAACAACCCATTGGGTGGTGTCAGATTTATGCGGCCCGTTGAGCCTTTCCATCTAATCAACAACTAAAAACTGTCGCGTAGGCTTTGCTCAGATAGCCTGCGACACTTAGCTGATGCCACCGAAGTATGCTCCAGCACTGCCAATCCTGACTACAAGGGCTGGACAACGGAAACTCCAAGTTATTTACAGGACTATGCTCTAAGTCATCCCGGAGAATTGTAAGGACCTTGTAAATAAGTAATTTTGTCAAGATTTGTACTTATTGAGAAGTTGAATTCTTTATTTATTCAAGAATATTGTATTGTTTGTTATTTATTGTAACAATTTTGTGTATGTAAATTTTGAAAATGTTATTTCAAATCCAATAAGTGTGGTGTTGTATATGTGTATTTTCAATATTTTTATAGATGTTCGAAAAAGAACGTTATCATCACAGACACGTACCTAATCAAAGACATGTACTTTTAGAATTTTTCGAGGAATTTTTATATATTCACTCTTGAATGAAGAAACCGAGGGGGTAACCACTCATGCAATATGTGGGACACCTTGTTTGCAATATGTGTGCAATACGTGTGCAATACGTGTGCAATATATGCAATAAGTGTGCAATAAGTATGCAATAGGTTGCAATAGTATGCAATAAGTGTGCAATATCTATGTAATAGGTTGCAATAGTATGCAATAAATGCGCAATAAGTATGCAATAAATATGCAATAAGTATGCAATAAGTGTGCAATAAGCATGCAATGAATACGCAGTAGAGCACATCGCGCATGCTCAGATGTCACCATATCGTAAGTGTGGGTCGTTGAGCCAGGGGACTCGAGTGGTTTTCACCTTGGGGACTTGACGTGTCATACCTTTTTGGATTCCCCACAGCACCAGCATACAAATAAGCCATCATACGTTTTTGTATCGAGTAGCTTAAGTGCGTCATCTTGAAAAAACCGCGCCAAATATGTAGTTCTTGTGGTTTGTATTTTTTTTTCGCATCAACTGCACCTCTAATTGGAAAAATGCAACTGAATAAAATGAAACAACAGAATTTACTATAACATCGTTTAGCACCGTTTTTTGACAGGTCTTGTTAGGTACTCCAAATATCACAGTTCATAGTTCAGCTATGGCAAATTTCTTTATTTATCATTTTCGAGTACACCCGATGATATTCATACAAACCGAACTTCACGTCATTGTCTTTCTAGTGTACTTTACCAGGAATGCTGCTCTTCGCGGCATTTTGATGTCCGTCTGTCCATCGGTCTAACTGTCTGTCTTATCAATCAATTGCCCCTGAACGAGAAGACCTAGCGAAAATCGACTTCTTGTGTGTAACATGTGGTCACCGGAGAATGGAATTAGAAGAAAAAAAAATTCTTGAACCGTCGCCATCTTGGTCCGCAATGTCAAATTTTCTCAAAAGTGATCCGATTTTTATGAAACTTTTTTTTTATTTCTCCTTGGTACAGAAATCTGCCCATCGAGCAATAAACATATCTTTTTAAACATTATAGGTACATGACATGTAGAAGGTGCTCCAGTGAGTAGCCTCAATAATGAATAATAAATATTATTTCATAACAAAATGACATACCAAACACATATGACATATGACATATTAAAATCATATCAAGATGAAAGAATGTACAATGCGACTGTTGACACTTGGGTGATTCTTCGTTATCTGAGTCCATCAACCAGGTCGATTGGCTGAAGACGATTCAGTCTTTGTATTACGTCACTTTGGTCAAGAGTTGGTTGGCAAGCGTGTTCGGATGCGATGACATTTTGTCGCTGTATCTCGTACTAAAGTGATAAATGGTATCCTCCACGAACAGCTGGAGATTAATTTCCATTCGTTTGTATTTTTGTCTTATTGGATGAAATTATAGTTCGGCGAATTTTGAGGGTTTAAGGATGATGAGTAAAATTTTTTTCTTTGTTAACGCACAACGTTTAACAAATTAATTTCCATGTGACACGTCAATATGGCGCAAATCGTGGAACTAACATAAAAACCATCAGTATCAGTGCATACACAAGACACGACTAGGTTCCAGTTTTCATCAAAATCGGACCACTTCAACCAATTTCAACATGGCGGACACAATGGCGGCGGATAAAAAAAAACATTAAAATCATTCTTTAACATATAAAACATGCGTGTATTCCAAGTTTCATGAAAATCGGATCACTTTTGAGAAAATTTGACATTGTGGATCAAGATGGCGACGGTTTGAGAATTTTTTCTTTCTAATTACCATTCTCCGGTGACTACATGTTACACACAAGAAGTCGATTTTCGCTAGGTCTTCTCGTTCAAAGACAATTAATTCATAAGACAGACAGTTGGACCGATGGACGGACGGACAGACGGACGGACAGACGGACATCGAAATGCCGCTGAGAGCAGCATTTCTAGTAAAGTACGCTAGAAAAACAATGACGTGAAGTTCGGTTTGTATAAATATCCTCGGGTGTACTCGAAAATGTTAGATAAAGAAATTTGCCATAGCTTAACTATGAACTGTCATATTTGGAGTAACGAGACCTGTCGAGAAACGGTGCTAAACGATATTTATAGTAAATTTTGTTGTTTAATTTTATTTAGTTTCATTTTTCCAATTGGAGGTAGGTACCGTTGATAAAAAAAAATACAAACCACAAGAACTACATATTTAGCGCGGTTTTTCCAAGATGGCGGCCTTAAGCTACTCAATACAAAAACGTATCATGGCTTATTTTCATGCTGGTGTTGTGGGAAATCCAAAAAGGTATGACACATCAAGTCCCCGGGGTGAAAATCGTGATTTTTGGCTCCTGGCTAATCGACTAATACCAGTTATCTACCTGTTATCTCGCCTGTTATTATTCTTTGCAGTTTTTTTTATCATTGTTCAATTGTTGTATAATTGCTTCTCTTCTACATTTACCTCGAGATTTACCTATCTTCGTCAAATTAGTGTTGAAGGTATGGGAAATATGAACTGTAGGCTGTTTGTAGGTTACCTCTCTGCAGGTAGGTACTTACCTACATGTAGGTATTTAAGTGCCGGTTACCGTGTTATTTTGATGGCAATTAGTAATGCAAAATGTATGCAATATGCATGCAATACATGCAATATTTATGCAATATCATGCAATATGGATGCAATACATGCAACAGTTATGCAATATCTATGCAATACATGCAATATTGATGCAATACATGCAATATTCATGCAATACATGGAATATTCATGCAATACATGCAATATTCATGCAATACGTGCAATATTCATGCAATACATGCAATATTTGTGCAATATTGCATGTGTGGGACGCCTGAAGTCCTAGTGGTTACCCCCTCGGAAGAAACGTACAAGCAAGTTGAAAACGGACGATTTAATTCCAAGCTGCTAGACGAAAATCCCAATCGAGCCTGAAGGCGAAATAAGGCTAAACACAACACAAGTGAAATGAACTGAATAGATTTTCAGTTTGAAGTGTGGCATTCCACAATGAGTTTTTTCCTGGATCACGCCGTATCACAGTACATGTTATAGATTATGCAGGGTCATTAGATCGACGGAAGTTTTTCCAGTGACTGATACGCCGGCGCCGTCCATACCTCAACGATAACTTGCCTGGGGCAGGGCACCCCGTGCACAATCAATCATTGACGACGCAACAATAAGAAAAGCTCGGAGGCATAACGGATCGCTTTTCTTTCCACCTCTCTAAACTTTGCACATGCAATTGACAGCGGGAGCTGGGAAAACCGAAACGAAACGGCGTGGTTGTTTCCGGCAAATTAGAGCTCCTGCGTACCCACCTGTGTTTGTATCGAATTGGCAGGAGGAGTGTTGTAGCTGCCGAACGGAATGAGCAAGAATCCGTACGATCCTTGTACGATTTTTTAGCTCAACTAAAGCTAGTCAGCTTACAACCTTGTTACTTAGCCTATACCGTGTCCTTACTGGATTATTTATTTCTAGTTGGGTTGGTACGAGGTCTTGAAGATAACCTGCAGCGTTTGTGTACGGCAAACATCGAACCCTTTCCCACCCTCGCACTCTGGCTTCTAAAGCGGCACGGTCGGTGTAAATTTCTACAAGAACGGGTCCGACAACAAACAGCCCCCTTGTGCTAACTGCTTGTGTGTTTCCTCCGTGAGGCTCACCTTCTGGGAGACGTTTAATAATCTAATGAGCGTACCTGATGATTTACAACGCCAGGATATTTCGCTCTACTTGCGTCTCCTTTCACCTTTCTCTTGGCGCTGTTGTCGTACAAGTTTCCGCTTGCAATATTAAAATCAAGCACTACGGGTCCACGAGTAATACACGGGCTACATTTTCGATCCGGGGTCCAAATTAAACTCTCTCAGCTCGAAGCGCTAATTGGATGGCGGATTTGTGGAGTTAGCGACGACGCATTTATTTTTCGTTATGTTATTCCTGGGAAGAGTTATTTATGTTTGTTGGTAAATAATATGGGTGCTTTAATTTTTCAACTTTTGGCTGTTCCCCGAATTTCAACTCAAAGGACTTTATTTACCCGGTTTGTCTCCTCCCTCCCTCGCTTTCGTTTGTTGGTTGTAGCTGTATGATAAATTGGCTCCTTGCAGAAATTTTGTGAGTATTCCAAGTTCCAAGTGCACCTCCTCTGTGTCAATAGCTATATTTCTGTATTTTATCGATTTCAACTTAGCTCAACATGGTCGACTGTAGCATCAAGTCAGCGTACTGGCTATGTTGCCTCTAGATGCGAAGTCTGGAAAGCTCACGGTTTATGCCCTTCAGGGTCAGGGACTCTCCCAGTTTCTCCGGATGCCCTTCGGTCTCGATAAGGCTCTGTTGATGTGGCAGCGACTTTCCGATAGAGTTTTGGATGTGGCGATGTATTAATATGTACCTCCATATTATCGCTACCTCAGATCTCGATCAATACCTGCAAGGAAGAGGTATTGAAACGGATTTGCGACAAGGAATTGGTTACTGAGCGAGGTAGTTGTCACTTTCGTCACCCTGAACTAAATTGCGCTACGTGGTGAATGAGCACTGAGCAAAGCCTAAAAGCTGCCTTCGAAGAAGTGCAGATGATTCTGAGGCCGCTTACCCTCATTGGGATGAAGAAAATGAGAAGATTTCTGTAACAACCCAGATCCGCTCTCATTTTTGACAAATTCTTCATCATTTTATTACTGACTCTAAGATATCCAACTAGGTAATTTGAATACTCTGTTACCTTTTAGACTCTCCGGATGGAAATTTTGAGAATCTTTTATTCTACCCGGGGTAGAAAACGGGGCCAGAGAGACCTCTGGGGTACATCACCGCTACAGTATCGACTAGCTCAGTTCGGAAACATTACCGAGTGTGTCAGCGTTCACGAATCACAAAGGGGTGCAGTGGCATGGCAAATTAAAGACCCTGATTTAGCAGTGACAAACATTTAATTATGAAATTACTCTAAATAAGTTTACAAAGGAGTACTAAACAACTAATCAAGAATTCGACGACTTATAGGCGATGAATACCTATAATGTTTCTAAAATGAACTTGCCCGGCGAATCGTGCGACGTCATCAGCCCAGCAATCCCAGCCTCCAGATTCACTGCTTCTCTGCCATGCTCCTCCAGGTTCGCAGCGAGTCGGCCCCTCTTGTCATGCCGTCCACCGGTAACAGGCCCGCACAGCTGTCGGGTATGTTTTGGGGAGAATTCTCCCTGGACGCCACCTTCCATGTCGCTGCTCCGGTGAGACGGTTGATTTGCCGTGAAAGGTCGGCTGCGGCATGACTTTGGGCGTTCCCACTGGACCTGGAACATGACAGAGAAACAGTAATCGGTCACAAAAAAAAAGGCATAAATTGCACGATGACAAGGCCAATACACAGGCAACCCAGAAAAATAAATCAGTTACATACAAGTCGCAACAACAGGTGGTATTGAACTCGTCGGACAGATAACCTCAAACATTTTGACTTAATTAAACAAAATCGTGGAAACTGACATCACCGCCTGTCAAATGGCCGACACGGCTGCCAACCTGACAGACGGCAAAGTCCATCGACAGCAGACATTCCCAGTCGCACAACAAACAAAAGTGAACGAGGTTTTTCGCGTTCGGCGCACGACCGCACAATCAATGCCAAACTGACACCGTGCGAGCGAGACGGATAAACTTTCAATAATACAGGCAGGCATGGTACGCAGGTAGAGAAAAGAATCAAACATGAGAAAGACAAGCTTTTCGAAATGAACTTAACTTTTCCTGTACTCGAAGTCCGGCGGGTGAGTTAGATTCCGCGGGACCCCACGAGCGAAGCTGGTAGAGTGCATTCGGTCGCCGACGGCCCGGGAGCACAGAAACATGCAGACGATAGCCCCCTTGGTCGTTGGACGACAGCAGAACAAGTAGAGGTGGACGTTGGCGCTCTTCTGCGCGGGCGAGAGCGTAGATTGAGGGTTGGGCCCCCATGGGCATCCAAGGACAGCAGAAAACAGTTGTAGGGTGGACGTTAGCGCTCTTCTGCGCCTCCAAGGCCGCAGAAATATGGACGGAAGCGCTCTTCTGCGCGGGCGAGAGCGTAGATTGAGGGTTGGGCCCCCATGGGCATCCAAGGACAGCAGAAAACAGTTGTAGGGTGGACGTTAGCGCTCTTCCCTACCTTGAGGGGGCGCGGGGTGGACTAGCGGCGCGTTCAGCCCACTGACGAGATCGGTACGGCATCCGCAGATGGACAGGGAAACGGAGAGCGTCCTCTGATGAATCGACGAGCAGCCCCCCGCCGAAACGGCCTGTTTATAAAAATGTACCAATAAAGAACTTGCTCTCCGGACGTAAACAAGTTTGAATGGAACATACCCAAGGCGCTCCTCTTCAAAGTGGTGCACGCACCGTAAGTGTACTACTCACACATGACGTTTTTCGATACACTGGTTCGAGGCGGAGAGAACGAAATCTGGACGCGGCCGGTTTTATAGGGACGCCGTTTCTTGCCCAAAAAAACTCCGCTGTTTTTATCCTCGACGGAACATTCCATGGCCGCACAGTCCGACTGTCGCTGCCAACTCAGCGCCGAGAAAATCACCAGAACCTGACCACCCCGAGTTCAGGTCCGGGCTCAATTTTTGAAGAAGGGCCTCGCACCCTGAGCGCTCGAAAATCGAGGCCGTAACAACTCTCAGGTTGAAGACCTCTCATGGCTCGTGAAACTCTAGTAGCTGTAGACCCTCGAAGTGCCGTTTTCGTAAATATAGCGTTGTTCTTTATTGAGCTGACAGGATCGTGATTGATCGTTGAATAAGACTTATAATAGCAGAATGAAAATAAGAACTCTGGACACAAATTTGAGCTTTGGTAAGGTTGTATCCAAAGCGGTATGTTGACACTTCGGTGGATGAGTGATTGTGAAATAAATCTACCCCTAGCCTAGAGTTACCAAACGACCAGAGTCGCCCATGAGACAGCCAAAGACTTGAACTCTTTTGGCACCCGTATTGATTTTCCACCCTGATGTGAATCATCTGCCAGTCTACAAAAATCTTCACGGTAACTACACAGGTATTGACATTTTGTGTAAGGGAATAGTGTAAGTGTATTGAGTTGCGTTGTGTGCTGTGACTCCTTCCCTGGCCAGTTGTCCCCCATCGATGGTTTGATGGGCCGGCGTGCTCACCTAGACATGGTTCTCTTTTACCAGAAGCCGGTAATATAGATCTCTTTTTCAATCCTCCCAAAACCGAAAACTATCTAGACTACAGGCGGGTGTTCTGATGTTTTCGTCCGTGAATTGCCCTCAAACTTAAACGGCACGCTACTGCAAATGTAGGGAATGTTCAATAATAATATCAATAAGGACATGAATATGGTAAACCCCACTCGAAGTTTCAAATGGAACTTTGTGTGCAGGTGCATTTGTGTCTTTACCTTGATTCAAAATCATTTGGCGGGTGCCCTCGAGGTCTTCTTCGGGTAATCACTTTCAATCAGAGGCGCCATCTAACTTGGTCGGGTAACAGAATATCCCAGCCAAAAATATTCCGACAATAATATCCCCGCGACAAAATATTCCATGCCAAAAATATCCCCGCGACAAAATATCCCAGACCAAAAATATCCCCGCCAATATTATCCCAGCCAAAAATACCCCACCCAAAAAAATCCCCGTGACAAAATTTTCCAATCTGAAAATATCATAAGGAGAGGTAACAGCTTCTCAGCCACCGGATCTAGGAATAAACGTCCCCCGCAAAACGTCCCCGGAAAAAGTGTTTCCCACAATACGTTCCGTGGAAATTACATCCCCGGGAACAAAACGTCCCAAGGAAAGGACGTCCCAGGGAAAATAATACATTCCCAGTAAAATACGTCCTCGGGAAAGAAGTCCCCCGGAAGAAACGTTCCTGGAAAAATACGTCTCCCTTCTGGATTACTCTGGATATTCACTCTGATGAGCTTCTTTGTGTCGTCATATTACTTCCGAAACTCCAGTGGAGACTGTCTCTTGTGTCCTTTATGCGTGTGCTCAGCAGGGCTTCAAACGATATCGAAGACACAAGCGGACCCAGTGAAGTTTCATAGCTTGACATAACATGAAGGCAAAAGCTCGGGCAAAAGGGGGGCTTACAGGTAGGTACTCTGAAAGCCAATAAATACTATACTTGAGGATACAAGCGGGCCCGATAGGG